>CALSEM010000143.1:1203781-1805672 GCA_943735885.1 Stelis phaeoptera
TCCAGAAAGGTGGCCGCAGGTACGAGGGCTTGGCGTGTGGAAGAGGAGGCTACTCTCTCCGACCACAGGCTAATTACGTTCAAGCTGAAGGCGGAGAAGAACCTTGGGCCCACAGAGGTC
The DNA here is from genome assembly GCA_943735885.1 of Stelis phaeoptera. Lineage (NCBI taxonomy): Eukaryota > Metazoa > Arthropoda > Insecta > Hymenoptera > Megachilidae > Stelis > Stelis phaeoptera. The sequence continues at coordinate 1,203,902 of CALSEM010000143.1, forward strand.
TACAGGAACCCCAAGACCACCGACTGGCTCCTCTACCGAGAGGGGCTGGCGGACGAACTTAAGGGGGACTTTGTAAGACCCAGGACCAAGGGTAGGATCGAGGGGGAGGTCGGTAGAATCCGGACTGCCATCCTTCGATCCTATGAAAGGTCCTGCCCAGCAAAACAACGCAGGAACAGTAGACGGGTGCCCTGGTGGAACAAAGAGTTGAGCAGGCTCAGAACCAGGACTCGGAAGCTGTTCAACAAAGCCATGAAGGTAAACACGGAGGACGCCTGGGACCTATACAAAGAGTCCCAAAGGTCCTACAAGAAATGCATCAAGGCTTCGAAGAGGGAAACCTGGAGGGAATTCTGCCGCACAACGGAGGCCCTACCAGTGGTAGCTAGGCTTCGCAAGGTTTTCGCATCCGGGCCACCACAAAGTGTGGAAGGGCTCAGGCTCCCTGACGGGAGTGTTCCTGAGACCCATCTGCAAATTCTCGAACACCTGATGGAAGTTCACTTTCCGGGCTCTAGGCCAGTATCACAGGGGCAACCCATGCACGTGCAGGTACTGGAACCTGGCGGTAACGGCCAAAGGGACTGGGCTTTAGTGTCTAAGGTGGTCACACTTGACAGGGTCAGATGGGCTATTGGCTCGTTCAAAAGATATAAGAGCCCAGGTGCGGACGGGATCTTCCCAGCTCTCCTACAGGAGGCTGGAGAGGACCTGTTAAGGCGCCTGGTGCATATCTTTAGGTCCTGTCTGGTTCTGGGCTATATACCCAATATCTGGAAGGAAGCCAAAGTCGTGTTCCTGCCCAAACCAGGCAAGAGCAGCTACGACTCGGCCAAATCCTTCAGACCAATCAGCCTGACATCCTTTCTTTTAAAAACGCTTGAAAGACTGGTAGACAGGTACATAAGGGAGCACGCATTGGTTGCAAAACCAGTGCAAGCCTCACAACATGCGTATCAGGCGGGTAAATCCGTTGAGACGGCGCTCCATCATCTAGTGGGGATGATTGAAGGGGCCCTGTCCCAGGGTGAATCCGTCCTGAGCGTTTTCATTGATATAGAAGGAGCATTTGATAATACTCCATTTGAAGTTATGTGCGAAGCTGCAAGAAGCTTCGGCATAGAAAATCCCTTGGTCGCATGGATCCGTAACATGTTGCGGACCAGGACCTTAACAACCAACTTCAGTGGGACCACGCTTAGGGCTCGTGCCGCCATGGGGTGTCCACAGGGAGGAGTTCTATCACCGCTTCTGTGGACGCTCGTGGTGGACGGGCTGCTCAGTGGACTCAAGGATGAGGGTTTCACGGTGCAGGGATATGCAGATGACATAGTCATCTCAGTTAAAAGCAGACACCCGCACTACATTGCGAGGAGAATGCAGATTGCACTCAAACTCGTGCAGGAATGGTGCCTCTCCAAAAAACTGAAGGTGAACCCAAGTAAAACGGAGATGGTACTATTTACAAGGAAGCGATGCTTTAAATTCAAAGCACCGTCCATTTTTGGGGTGGAGCTTAGCACTTCCTCAGAAGTGAAGTACCTAGGGGTCACCCTGGATACGAAGCTCACCTGGAAACAACACATCAAGAAGCAGGCTCAGAAGGCTTTAGCTACCTACTGGGCATGCAGGAGGATGTTTGGCGCAACGTGGGGTCTCAAACCAAGTGTAGTCAGATGGATATATACAGCCATTCTGACACCCCAGATAACGTATGCCTCCGTCGTGTGGTGGACCTCAATGAAGAGGGACAGCAACCGGAGAATACTAGATAAAGTACATCGCCTGGCATTGCTAGGGATAACTGGTGCCCTGCGTACCACACCAACCCTGGCGATGGGAACGCTCCTGAACCTGGCACCGCTTCACACGATGGTGGAGGCCGGGGCAAAGAGAGCGGCCCTGAGGCTGTACTTTGCAGGTTTATGGAAGGAGGTAAAGACGGGCCACACCAAGATCCTACAGGTGCATGGGGACCTTATAAGGGCTCTTCCACATGGTGGAGACCGGTGTGACCGTTCCTACCACTTCACGCGAAGCTTCAGGGTGCTTCTGCCATGCAGGGAAGCATGGCTGACGAACCCTAAAGAAATTTTAGCACCGGAGGGGCTGATCTGGTATACAGACGGCTCCAGGACCAGCACCGGCGCCGGAGCCGGGGTATGGGGTGAAAGACCCAGGGTAAGGTTGTCCTTCTCCCTGGGCTCCCACGTATCGGTCCTTCAATCGGAAGTGTTTGCCATCTGGGCTTGTGCTAAGTACAACTTGGACAAAGGGTACAGTGGCAAGCACATATTCATATGCAGCGATAGCAGGACCGCGCTTGGATCCCTCCAAAACACGGTGGTCGAATCCAAGCTAGTACGGGACTGTATCGACACACTTACGAGGTTGGCAGGGAACAACAATCATGTTAACCTATTATGGGTTCCTGGTCACGCCGGAATATCGGGTAACGAGGGGGCAAACATACTGGCACGGGAAGGGGCCACAAGGCACAACCCGGGCCAGGTTTATCCCGTCGGCATCTCGATGGGCACGGTGAAGCGGTTGATAGAGCAATGGGTGAGAACCCAGCTCTGCCAGACCTGGAACCGGGCCCAGGGCATGAAGCACTCGAAGGCCCTGGTAAAGGAGCCTTCGAGGCCTCTGGGCGAATTTTTAAGTCGCCTAGACAGGAACAAACTGCGCCTGCTCGTGGGGATCGTTACGGGTCACTGGTACACGAGGAGGCACCTGATGCATCTGGGTATCGTATGCGAACCTGGGTGCCCGAGATGTGACGAAGAGGATGAAACTCCTCTTCATTTGATTTTGCGATGCAGAGGTCTGGAGGCGCAGAGGCTTTTGATCCTTGGCGCCTCTAACCTCAGCTCCATGAATTTGGAGGGCGTCGGTGTGGACAGGCTCCTAAGTTTTGCAAGGGTAGCCGGTCTACACCGATGCCTCACAGTTTAGAGCTTGCCCTTGCGGGCTCGGGTACAATGGTCCCACAGGACTGAGTGCCCGGTAATCGCTCAGAAATAATAATAATAATTATGCTGTAGTTATTGTCTGTATTAATAATTGATTAATATGTTGCATTTTTTTTTCTTTAATATTTAAAACCATTTTGATTCTTCATTGTGTACAGTAATATCGTATGCTAATACGATGTTTTAAATTTCAAAGAAAAAAAGATGCAACATATTAATAAATTGTTAAGGGGGCAGACTCCTTTGAGGCCAACTCCGAATCGATCGAAGCGCCTTTTTAGACAAACTAATACTATGTAAAATATCCAACTGCAAAACTGGACATTTGGTAATGCGACATCCGACGGCAGTACTTGTAGTTAAATTCTTTTTCTGTATTATCTGTCAATTATCCCATTGCCTGTCATTTTCCTAAATGACAAATGAAAAGCTCAAAGGCATAATTGCCAGATCTCATCGTTCTTTAACGATGTTGCCATATCTACAGCAATTCTGCCCATTTGTAAATCTTGACGGAATTCTGTTCCAGCCTCGAGCCAGCCCAACGTCTGAATGAAGGTGCAGAACTGTCGATAGCCGTTATGTCGATAGCTTTTGATAGTTTCATACCTTACTATTGATAACGATCGATTCTTTTCGTTTCGAAATAAATCTCGAAAGCATAATTTCCAAATTTCATCGAACAACAATTTTCTTTGCAAAAATATTGGGTAGGGTGTCGTTTTTTAATTATTAACGAAAAAAGCATCGGCTAATCACAGCACGCGCTGTATTCTGCCGCCGGTGTTTTTCGCTATTTGAAATGAAAAGGGTTTTAAGAATTTCCCACATTAAATTTAAAAAAATGGAGACAGAATTGAAATTTGTTATTGATCATCGCTGTTATTTCGTCATCGGACCGATCCTGGCCCTTCTTCGATCTTCGATGTATATAATCTGCTGCGTAGAACAGCTGATGGGTCGACCGGGTCAATGACTGTTGCATTTCATATGTTTTCTTCCTATACGGTCATAAAAGGACAAAGCGAAAAACGACCGTGACCGTCCTTTTCTAGAAAAGGACAACGCGAAAACAGTGTCCGTGCTTTTCTGATCGTGTGTAAGAAAAACATATGAAATGCAGAATTCGTTGCCCGGCCGTCCCATCAGCTGTTCTGCAATACAGATTTTATATGTACATCGAAGAAGGGCCAGGATCTGACCAAATGACAGCAATGAACAACGACAAATTTAGATTCTGTCTGCATTTTTAGGCAATTCTTAAAATCTTGTTCATTTAAAATAGATAAAAAAAAAAAACAACTTATATTTATTCATTCTGCCGGGATATCGAATAATTCGGTTATTTTCCTTATTCTATAGGTACAATTAATTTCACATTATTTACGGTCGCGTACGTATATTATTCTCTTTCGCTTTCATTAGCCATTTAGATGTCCGACAGGAATCAAAATCTCGGTACGAGCCGATTCATTTTTCTGATAGTCAGAATTGTAACAAATGTGGCAACATCGTGACAGAAGTCTTGATACATTGCGGCAACTATGGCTTACTTGTGCCTGGATTCACGTGCCTAATGAACGCCGTTCGTGTTGTCAAAATAGAAATAATATTTACCGACTGATTTGTAGTTATATCGACCTTGATGATAACGTGGTCACATCAGCTGAAATATACCATAAATGCCTCTGACGGAAAATCATTGAACTATTCTTACATCAATTCCGTTTCAATTGCGTGCAAATCTCATTTTCGATTTCACGCCTTCCAGAAGTGATAAATTGTGAATCAACGAATTTAAGTCATATTGTGCTAGTTTAAGGGCGGTATGGCTGTGGTGATATCAGTGAATAAAACATTAAATCAGTCAATATTTAATGAAATGTGACTTCAGCAGCCATCTTGTTTGTTTACATCGGTGTCTGTCTCAACCTGACAGTTCAAAAAATAACATTTTTTTAAACGAATGTTGTTTGTTGGCATTAAAACGGAACAGCCAACCTTGTGCTAATGTCTATCCGTGTGTGCTATAACCGCGAAAATTTCATTCATGCAATTACAAAGCCAACAAAACGATAATAAGAAATCGAGTGTCTCTCTCGTGTATATCGTATACATGCATGGTTTCGGTTGTTTGTGTCAGTGCGCGCACACAGGTCATGGCACATGGAGTCTGCCCCCTTAATAGATACAATAACTAAAGCATAATAGTAATAATTATAGATGACCAAAAAAAAGTGATTAAATCGGGGGATTTGAACCGTGGACGTTTGAAGTTGCAGTCATTTGTTCAAACATATGCCTATTCGTCTATATGTGTGAGGATTCGATGTACGTAATGGAGAATGAAATCAATTTAAATATGATAAAAAACATGCAGTATCCCACAAAAAGTACATTACATGTAAAAAAAGGTAACGCCAAGTAGTTTAAGCACTTTGAGCGGAGCACTTCTTTGCACTAATACACAATGGATATTGAAAACATTTTGAAAATATTACATATTTTGTGAATTTTCTAAAAAATTAATGGATATCATGCAAAACCAGCCAAGTGTTGAGTTATATATGTGGTGTCGAATTTTCGAACACCTTGTACCGTGTTCACGGAGAGCGAGCGGTTGTGCGTGTGTACGTGTGTGTGTGTTGCGATTTTCAAATGTTTGATGCGTGCGTGTGCAGAGTATGTGTGGCGTGCTGGAGTCAATGGACAGTGGGCATTCTGACGCGAACGTAAACGGACGCACATAACTGTTTGTAATCTTTCCTATTATTATTAATAAATACATTATACTTTTTGTTACCACAATTTTTGGGGGCTCAGCCGGGATAGTGCCAGTGAAAAAGTGACAATGAGTGTCTCAGAGTCTCAAGAAGATTTATCTCAAACGATAATTGAAAATATTCAGCCGGAAGAAATTTCCAGAATGAAAGTGCAAACTCTTAAAAACGAACTCGCAAGTCGGAAGCTGAAAACATCCGGAAAGAAGGACGAATTGGTGGAACGTCTAAAAGCTGCTCTGTTGCTGGAAACGGCAAAAGATGATGACGATGACGACGAAGAGGATGAGGAAGATGAAGATGGCGTCGAACAAGGCGCACGTGGGCCAAGATGTAAGCCACCGGAAGTTTTTTCTATTCGGGATGTTGAAGAGTCGATGCAAACGTTTAACGGTGATGACGCTTTGAATGTTTGCGATTGGCTGGATGAATTTGAGGAAATGGCAATTCTGTGCAAGTGGTCGGATGTTCAGAAAGTCATCTATTGCAAGCGGTTATTACGCGGATCGGCAAAGATATTTGTGCGATTCGAAAAATGTTGTGCGTAGGGATGGGCGATGTTCGAAAAAAATATCGATTTTAGAATAATCGATTAGTTTAAAAATCGATAATTGAACATCGATGCTTTTTAAAATACATCGAAGTATCGATTCTTCTTTAATAGGGCTGCTTTTGGAAATATCACCCTGAACGCATTTTTTCTCTTTCTATATCACTTTGATCTCAGTGATATAGAAAAAGAGAAAATGCACTCTGGTAACATTTTCTAAAACGTAGCCTAGAAAATGCATATACAGTTATAACAAATATTACACTATCTTTCTTATATCCTTGTAATTCCTTCAGAACCACGCGGAATTTTTAGCCACCTTAGTGCCATGCGAAAGGATATTTTCAAAAGCAGGTTCTTTTTTATCTGAAAGGAGAAATCGTTTAAAACCAGAAACAGTATCAAGATTGTTATTTTTATATAGTAATGTAGGCAATAAATGATTACTTATTATAGATTTCCTATTTTATTTTTATTATTTCATTGTTATTTACATTTATATATCGTATTATTTTATTTTTTGTTATATATGTTTAATAGATTTTTCATTAGGTTATATATATATATATTTTATTAGTTTCTTTTACATCTTTTTAGTACATTTGTAAGTTTTATACAAGGTGTTCGACAACAGGTGGGCATAATTTCAGGGGGTGGTAGCTGGGGTGATTCTGAACCGCTTTTTCCTTTGCCAAAATGCTCGTTAAGGCTTCCTTTTTGAATTATTAATGAAAATCAGTGACCAATCAGAGCGCACGTATAGCATGCGCTCAGCCGTGATAGGAGAACTTCGAGTCGGGACGTCGAACTAGAACGAATCACGGCTGAGCGCGTGCTATACGCGCGCTTTGATTGGTCACTGTTTTTCATTAATAATTCAAAAAGGAAGCCTTAACGAGCATTTTGGTAAAGGAAAAAGCGGTTCAGAATCACCCCAACTACCATCCCCTGAAATTATGCCCACCTGTTGTCGAACACCCTGTATAATTATATTTATAGATTTTATAACATTATATTTGTGTGAAATCTTTTGTTTTATATTTAGTACAATTACATTTAAAAATCAAAATGAAACCTTACACGTGCAGACCATAATCATTAACCTATTTGCACCTATTTGTTATTCCTATATATACTAGGTAGAAAAAGTCTGCGTACACTTTTTAAAACACAATTCCCCGTTTTGAAATTGGACCAAATGACTTGAATCTTTTTGAGAAGCCAGAAGAATTAGTTTACTAGATGACAAAAGAAAAATAGTTAAAAAGTCCCAGTCGGTTAAAATTATGAAGGATACAGTGAGGATTTCTTTTTTCAACTTTTTTATCCCAGCCAATAATGAAAATTGAAAACATACTTTTCGTAGATTTCGGTAAGTTGTATGTATACACAAAGTTTCATCGAAATCGGTTAACGCATCTAGAAACTACAAGCAATTGAAATTTACCAGAATCGCAGTTTTTCACCTAAGATCATGACTAATCACGTTCTTAGGTGAAAAACTGCGATTTTCGTAAATTTCAATTGCTTGTAGTTTCTAAATGCGTTAACCGATTTCGATGAAACTTTGTGTATACATACAACTTACCGAAATCTACGAAAAGTATGTTTTCAATTTTCATTATTGGCTGGGATAAAAAGTTGAAAAAACTGTGTAGCGACGAAGGTTCGCGAAGGCACGAGCACCGCGCCGCGACTTCGAAACTTCTAGCGCAAAGACAGCGGAGCGGCAGCTTCCAGAAACCGAAAAATCGCGAAGTACCGTCGGTATATATATATAATACGAGCGTGCGCGACATCAATCAATCAGTCGATCCGTGAGCCGATACGACAGCGCGTAGAGTTAGCAGCGACCTCGGGCGACCAAGCGGAAGACCAGTGTTTAGCGCGTTGAACCGGTTGTCCACCCCAAAGGGGTTTAAGCGTAATATAGTGTATAATAATTGTTGAGTGCAATAAAGTATATCGTTAATAAGCAAAGTTACCTTCAAAAGTGGTGACCCCGACGTGATTTTGAAAAATGTCCGAAGAACGGCAACCGTTGAATATTAGTGACAGTGAAGTGATGCGAGTTGGAATTAGAATACCTCCGTTCGTTATCGATGAACCAGAACTGTGGTTCATGCAGCTCGACTCGCAGTTCAGCCTCAGTAATATCACGGCGGAGACAACGAAATTCCACTATGCTCTTTCGGGACTGGATATTCAGGCGTTGAGAGAAGTCCGCGACATAGTGAGGAACCCCCCGGCCCATGGCCCATACGAAAAATTAAAGGCAGAACTGATCCGGCGACTCTCGTCGTCGGAGGAGGCAAAAATTAGACAGCTCTTGGGACGAGAAGAACTTGGTGATAGAAAACCCTCGCAGTTTTTACGACATCTGCACAATCTTGCGGGCACGACTGTCCCCGAAAATTTGCTCCGCGCAATTTGGACCGACCGATTGCCCCGGAACCTGCAAGCGATCCTCGCCGGGCAAACGGAAATTTCACTAGAAAAGGTCGCGGAACTAGCGGATAAGATCCACGAGACAACGGCAGTGGCACAGGTGGCCAGCGTTTCTCCGCTGTCTGAGATGAGCGAGCTTAAAAGCGCGGTCGCCGAGCTGTTACAGGAAATCCGACGTGACCGGCAGCAAGGAGGTCCCCGGAGGCGAACGCGATTCCGCAGCAGGAGTCGTAGTCGAGCCCGCAACACGAGACGCGGAACACAGGCGCGCTCGCACGAAAATTCGCCGTCGGTTTGCTGGTACCATCGCACCTTCGGTGATCAAGCAACTCGCTGTCGCTCTCCGTGCACGCGAAGAACGGGAAACGGGACCGACCGCCAATGAACGCGGCAAGCATCGGCGGTCCAAAAACACGCCGCATATTCGTCACCGACGCCGTCACGAAGAGTCAATTCCTGATTGACACCGGCGCAGACGTAAGTGTTTTTCCGCGATCGAAGATTGCCGGCCCGCGGCGGGAGAATGATTACAAACTATACGCGGCGAATGGAACGCCTATCGCGACATATGGTACGGTAACGCTGAAACTAAATTTCAAACTGCGACGTGAATTCACCTGGCGTTTTCTGGTGGCAGACGTCGATAAACCGATAATAGGTATCGATTTCCTCGCGCATTTCGGCTTATCAGTCGACGTTCGGAATCATCGTCTCGTCGACACGGTGACGACACTCACCACGCAAGGACGCGTCGCGCACGGGAAGATCGACTCCATCAAGACACTCGGCGGAGGATCCCGGTATCTGCAGATATTAGCTGAATACCCAGACCTCACGCGACCCACGGGTCCCGACCACAAGGTGAAGCATTGTGTCACGCACCAAATCGAAACCACGCCAGGGCAACCCGTATTCTGTCGACCGCGGAGGCTGTCCCCTACCCGACTAAAAATAGCGCGCACGGAATTTGAACTCATGCTGCAACAGGGGACAATCAGACCATCCAAGAGTCCCTGGGCATCGGCACTTCACCTCGTGCCCAAAAAAGATAAAGGCTGGCGACCCTGCGGGGATTATCGAGCTCTGAATGCGCGAACGGTGGCAGACAGGTACCCCGTACCGCATATCGAAGACTTTTCGCACACGCTAGCCAACAAAGCAATTTTCTCGACGATCGACCTCGTCAGGGCGTACCATCAGATACCCGTCGCGGAAGAGGACATCCCGAAGACGGCCGTAACAACGCCATTCGGCTTGTTCGAATATTGCCGGATGCCCTTCGGCCTTAGAAACGCGGCGCAAACCTTTCAGCGATTTATCGACGAAGCACTCCGAGGGCTAGACTTCTGCTATGCATACATTGACGACATCCTCGTGGCCTCCGAAAATGAGCCACAGCACGAAGTCCACCTACGTACACTGTTCAAGCGCCTAAGCGAATTCGGGATCGTTATCAATCCTTCGAAGTGCGTGTTCGGAGAGCGCAAGGTACGGTTCCTCGGATACTCGGTAGACCAGGAAGGAACTCGACCGTTGGAGGAGAAGGTGCAAGCCATTCAACAGTTCCCAAAACCAAGGACAGTCAAGGAACTTCGTCGGTATCTCGGGATGGTAAACTTCTATCGGCGCTTCATCCCTGGAGCAGCCAAACTGCAGCAACCGTTGAACGCCTTGCTAGTCGGTACGCAAAGAAAGGGAGACGCCCCCGTAACCTGGTCGACGGAGGCAGAAAAGGCCTTTCATGCCACTAAGGACGCTTTGGCGAACGCCACCATGCTCGCGCACCCGATACCTGGTGCAACATTGGCCGTGACCGTGGACGCTTCGGACACCGCGATGGGAGCTACGTTGCAGCAACGAGTCAACGGAAAGTGGCAACCCCTTGCCTTTTTCACGAAAGCCCTCGACCCGGCGCAGCGTAAGTACAGCGCGTACGACAGAGAACTTTTAGCTGCTTATGCTGCCGTAAAAAGGTTTCGTTTCTGTGTGGAAGGTCGCCCATTTACCATCTACACTGATCACAAGCCGCTGACGTACGCGTTCGCACAAAAACCCGAGAAGTGCACCCCAAGGCAATATCGCTACCTGGATTTCATCGCTCAATTTACCACCGACGTCCGATACATCGAGGGGTTGAACAACGTCGTAGCCGATGCATTGTCTCGAGTCGCGGAAATCACAGCGGCAGTGGACGGCGAAGCAATAGCAGCGGCACAGAACGAAGACGAAGAGCTGAAGCAGCTACTGCAATCAAATTCAGCCTTGCAGTTAAAGAAGATCACACTCCCTGGAACGGAAACGGCCCTGTACGCTGACGTATCGACAGAAAGAGCCCGACCATATGTACCACAACCTCTCCGCCGACAAATCTTCGACTCGATGCATGGTCTCTCGCACCCCGGTAGTCGCGCCACGCAAAAACTGCTCACTGACAGGTACGTGTGGCCGAGTATTCGAAAGGATTGTCGGACATGGGCGAAAAACTGCATCCAGTGTCAGCGATCAAAAGTTGCGCGTCACGTGAGCGCACCAATCGAAACATTCGCAAGTACACCAGCTAGATTCGAGCACGTCCACGTCGATATAGTGGGGCCACTACCAAGTTCACGGGGTTATCGTTATTGCCTGACCTGTCTGGACCGATTCACCCGATGGCCAGAAGTCATCCCACTCCGCGACATCGAAGCGACAACAGTGGCCCGCGCCCTGGTTAACGGATGGATATCAAGGTTCGGAACGCCGGGGAAAATAACAACAGACCAAGGGCGGCAATTCGAGTCAAACCTGTTCAAGGAACTAACACGCCTAACAGGAACGACTCACATTAGAACGACAGCGTACCACCCAGCATCCAACGGAATGGTAGAACGCTTTCACAGGCAATTGAAGGCAGCGATTAAATGTCACGAGACCGAGGCATGGACAGACGTCCTACCACTGGTCTTACTGGGGATACGAACCGCTCACAAAGAGGATCTCAACGCGAGCACGGCAGAAATGGTGTATGGAACGACGCTTCGTCTTCCAGGAGAATTTTTCGGCGAACGCCAGAGAGACACGACAGCGACCTTCGTCGAGGACCTCAAGGCGCGCTTGCGAGCGGTCCAGCCGGTACCAGCATCGAGGCACGGAACAAGGAGAACATTCGTCTACAAGAACTTGCAAACTTGCAAGTTTGTTTTCCTCCGCCGCGACATGGTAAAAGGACCACTCCAGCCGGCCTACGACGGACCATACCAAGTGGTAGAAAGGGCACCGAAAACCTTCGTCATCCGGGTGAACGGCAAGGATGTACGAGTGTCAATCGATCGGCTTAAACCGGCGCACGTGTTGAGCGGGGAGAACCCAACAACGCAACACCGGGACGACGGAGAGAACAGCCACAACAACGACCAGGGAAACCAACCACAAGCGGACGCCGAACCTGCGCAACATCTGCGGACAAAGTCAGGACGACGTACGCAACCCCCGAAGCGATTACAGGTCAAATTCTAAGAACGGAACGACATCACTGTGAAGGGGGGTGGTGTAGCGACGAAGGTTCGCGAAGGCACGAGCACCGCGCCGCGACTTCGAAACTTCTAGCGCAAAGACAGCGGAGCGGCAGCTTCCAGAAACCGAAAAATCGCGAAGTACCGTCGGTATATATATATAATACGAGCGTGCGCGACATCAATCAATCAGTCGATCCGTGAGCCGATACGACAGCGCGTAGAGTTAGCAGCGACCTCGGGCGACCAAGCGGAAGACCAGTGTTTAGCGCGTTGAACCGGTTGTCCACCCCAAAGGGGTTTAAGCGTAATATAGTGTATAATAATTGTTGAGTGCAATAAAGTATATCGTTAATAAGCAAAGTTACCTTCAACTGTATCCTTCATAATTTCAACCGACTGAGACTTTTTAACTATTTTTCTTTTGTCATCTAGTAAACTAATTCTTCTAGCTTCTCAAAAAGATTCAAGTCATTTGGTCCAATTTCAAAACGGGGAATTGTGTTTTAAAAAGTGTATGCAGACTTTTTCTACCTAGTGTATATGTTATGAAATGTGCAAAGAACGTTCATTTATTCATAAGTTTTGGCCAATCAGAAGCAATTACGAAAAATCACGAATCACGGTGAAAAGTGATCGTGATTGGGAACGAACGTGATCGAATCATGAGTGATTCAAAAGTAGCAGTTGTACCCATCACTAGTGCTTGAGTTATAAGCGTAACAGGGTTGTCTTCGTGGCTACAGAAAAAATCTTACTTAAATCTGTAAAAAATGGGATATTTTAAGAATAAATATGTACAAGCAACATAAGCTTCAAAATATCATGCGTATATTATAAAAACTCACTGTACGTATAATAGTAAATAGATACAAAAGAATTGGAATGATGAAGAAAAGTAAAGATGGAATACTTACAATTAGATAAAATAATCTTTTAAATCAAGAACATACATACAGGGTGTCTGGAAAGTACCGGAACAGTAGAATAACTCGCCTGGAGTGCACTTTAGGGGAAATGTTCAACACTCATCTTATAGGATTTTTTCCTGGCTTTCTGGCAGTGACCTTGTATTTGACTTTGACCATTACCTTCAAGGTCATTTGAAGTTCATGGTCGTTTTTTTAAATGGAACCCCATATTTTTGACCTCGGAAATGGAAAGAGCGGAAAGAATGACCTTGAACGTAATGGTCAAGGTCAAATACAAGGTCACTGTCAGAAAGCCAAGGAAAAATCCTATAAGATGAGTGTTGAACATTTCCCCCAAAGTGCACTCCAGGCGAGTCATTCTACTGTTCCGGTACTTTTCAGACACCCTGTATGGTAAGAATGCGGAACAGTTTAATAGTCACAAGAACGTAATAACACAAACACGCTTAAATTAAATATAAAATAATGGAGGACACATAAGAGAACACTTAAGATGTTAATAAGATTTATAAAACACATGCGAGAATCAATCACCTTAGTAACCACTTTAGTAACAATTTTATCGATTTCCATTTACATTTTACTTAAATTAATCCCCAATCCTCACGAGAGAGGCATCCAAGAAAAAGTAGTTGATTTAAATGCTCACCTGAAAGTCTACTGCGGTTTTCCACTTTAATTGCTCCTGCTCTGGAAAATAATCGCTCGGATGGAACAGACGTTGCGACGACGCTTAGATATTCTATGGCTAATTTGTATAGTGACGGATACGCTGATTTGACAATTCCCCAATGTTTCAAAGGACATCCGTCGCGTGAAATTACTGGTTGATTAAGATACTGTCGTAATTCAAAATTGAGACCTTCTTTGTCGTTGCTTATTGAATCAATATTCTTAGCTACCATTTGATCATGATATTCCCATATACTTGATTCAGTATTTGATGATTTTGTCGAAATGATATTAGACATTCCAGAAACCGTAGTAGATTTCGTTAACGTGTTAATTTTTGTAATTGCTGAGGATGCTGCCAGTGCAGATTGAAAATGCAGTTTCTTGAATCGCGGATCCAATATAGTTGAGATTGCAAGGATTGGATTAAATTCCAAGTCTTTAAACTTTTGCTCCATTAGCATCAGAAGATGGTTCTTAAACTGTATACTTGTTTCCGTCACATTACTACTGTCTTCCGATTGTTTTGGTTCCGATTGTATTATTGGTATAATGACACTCGCCGTTGGATATGAATCACCGCTTATTTCCGTAATGACTTTTTCGATAGGTGTGAGTAAGTTAGTAAGATTCTTCAATAGCTGAATTTCATAACGTGTTAGCATCTCTGGAATATTTTGACATTTGAGAGTTACAGGATAAACATATTCATCGAGAATGAGGAACCTCTCCAGCATGTATAAAGTTGAATTCCATCGAGTTGGAACGTCTTGAATGAATTTGAGAGCTGTTGATGCAGTTTTTCCATCGCGAATTTGTAGTCGTTTTAGTTCATCCGAAGCTACGACACTTCTTTTTATCAAAATGACAATATTTCTCACTTTTGTAATAGTATCTCTCACATTTGTCATCGAATTAGACGTCATCACATCGGGAATCAGATGTGACAGTACGTGAGCAAAACATGATAAGTGCTTGGCTCGACCAAACGAATCGTACACAGCTCTTTTTATATTTGCTGCACTATCAGAGACAATGGCTGTCGCGTTCTCTGGATTCAATTCAAAGGAATCAAGTACGGAAAGTAGAATTTCTGACAGATATGCAGCTGTATGACGTTCGTGTAATGGTTCAACTGCCAAACATCTATTCTTCAGTGTTCCATTGGGCATCGCATAATGAATTGTTATTCCAATGTAACTTTGATTGCTTATATCCGTCCAATTATCGCAGGTTACTGTATATGACGTAACTTCTTTGAGATGCACTTTGACATCCTTCTTGAGTTTTTCATATTTGATAGCTATTAGTCTTGTGATTGTCTTCCTACTAGGAAGATTATATAATGGAACCGTTGTTTTCATCAGTAGTTTAAAACCATCATTTTCGACTATTGATAGAGGTGCATTATCAGCAGCGATCATATATAATACAGCGTTTGTTATTCGATCAGCCATTGATCCGCCATCTACAAAACCATACAATTGAAAACATTTCAAATTTATGTTTTACTTTTCTTATTAAATTTATTAGTATGATTTGAATTTTTAATGACCTGCAAAAGAACTCGTTCTCTCAAATGCAACATCAATTTGTACATCACGATGGGGCTTCACCTGGAATTTATACATTTGTAATGACATATATAGCTTCTCCTTATATATGTAGATATTTTGAAATCGTACCACACAATTAGATTCAAGTTTCCGACGCTTATTGTTATCAACAGAGGATGAACTTGCATCTGAGTAAGAGTTATCGACTTCATTGCTGCCATCCACATCTGAATCTGTTTGTGATTTCTCTGACATGTCTTTTGTGTAGAAGATCGGATGCTTCCGTGTCAGATGTTGGCGTAAGTTTGTGGTATTGCCCCCATGCTTATATTTCTTTTTACAGAGATTACAATAAGCCATTGACTTATCAACTTTTTTTAAAAAATTCCACACACCACTCACTGCTTTTGATCTTTATAATAAACATAATGAAAATAAAGAATTATTTATACACTACATTATATATAAATTTATATGCATAAATATCAATTTTTATGAAAAATCTCATCAAGAAGTTAATAAATCAGTTCGAGAGAGTTACCCGTAAGCGACGGACGTGTTTACGGTATCGCTCGCGAGTGCCAAATATAACCTGTGATTATAAGTGTGCAGTGCCACGTGCCGAAACGACACGTGTGTAAGTGCCACAAGTGTTCCGGTGCAAAATGCACCAAGAAACAACCAGCATGCAAACAAACGAAGCCTCTGAACCCAGAAGCTCGCGTCCCATCAACCTCATCGAAAACAATACCAGTACAGAACCAGTCAAATCGTATGCAAGTGCAACGAAAATCGAATCCTTCCCTAGTAAAGACCAAGCGATAATTCTACCAACGGTGGATGGTATCACCATCAAAGAGTACGCATGTGCAATCGGAAAGATAGTAGGTCCCAAAGCAGTAAGATACATCTCTAGGATCTCCAACGGAAGAATCTGCATCTACCTTGACAAAAAAGAAACAGTATCCAACCTCACCGAGAAGCACAAGTCAGTAACTATAAACAACATTAAAATTGACGTAAGACCAATGATTACACCGGCACAACGCATTATCCTCTCAAATGTCTCCCCAGTGATTCCGAACAAAGCAATAGAAGGAATTTTTATGACTAACAGCGTGAAACTTTGCTCTAGAATTACACCCTTGAAGGCAGGAATGACGGACCCCGAATATTCTCATATCCTAAGCTTTAGGAGACAGGTGTACGTTAACCCGGAAGACGTCAGGAAAATTCCGGGCTCATTTACCGTTAATTTCGAGGACACAGTATATAGAATCTTTGCCAGCCCAGACACTTTAAACTGCTTCGTATGTAAACAGGAGGGCCATATAGCCAAACAATGCCCCCACTATTATGAAACCAACGACAACACGGTGATAACGGATGATTCCAACACAACCTTAGTTAAAACCCCAACATCGCACACACCTATTTACGTCACGGAACCAACAGAATACAAACAAATCACAGCTGTAACCGAACCGGTAAACACAAGTCAAATCGCACTTAAATTAGGTCAGAACACGGAAACAGCAACACATAAAGGAATGACAATGGAAACGGAACAAGTTACTGAAACAACAACCATAATCCGAACTAAAAGACCACTCTCAGAGACCTCATCAGATACCCCGCCTAACCCGATACACGTGGATGAAACAAACTTCAAACCTCCAAAACCATTTACTAGCACCAAACCACAAAACACAACAAACAATAAAAAAAGACTAATCAGGCCACTATCACCCATCCCTTCCCTCAAAACGGTAAGCGAAATGCTAGCTCCAGCAAAAGGTGAAATTGAAAAACCCGAAAAACAGTATGTCCTTAGCTATGAGCAACTTGAAAGCTTTTTAGAAAACGCATTTGGAGCACCTAACCCGCTGGAAATTGCACAAGATTACACAAAAAACACAATTGGCTTAATCCAAATGCTGACCGCAATACACCCCCTACTTAAAGACCGGAGCATCAAGAACAGAATTCAAAGATTACTTAAGAAACTACTCAAACAGTCAGCCACCGGAAGCTCGTTCAACTGGACATCAGACTCCGACACATCATAGGGAAATCTCCTGCACGACCTGACTCTTTTATACAGAACACGGTATGAACAATATAATTCAATGGAATATAAATGGCTTTCACGCCCGGTTAGAAAGACTACAACTACTACTCAAAAACTATAAACCCATCGCTCTCTGCGACCAGGAAACTAATTTCAAGGGTGACACCATCGGATCAATTAAAAACTATCAAGGTTACGTAAAAAATCGCAGCACTCCCAGCCATGCTAGTGGCGGAGTCGCTATTTACGTTAAAAAAGAAATAGCCGCCAAGGAAATCCAACTACAAACAAACATTGAAGCAGTTGCCATCCAAATATCTTGTCCAATAAAATTAGGTCTATGCAATATTTACCTGCCGAATAGCTACGACTTCCAAACAAGCGAAATTAACGACCTGCTCAGTCAATTACCAAAACCGTTTGTTCTACTTGGGGACTTCAATAGCCATAATACTCTATGGGGCTCCAACAAAAATGATCCTCGAGGACAAAAAATCAATGCGATACTAGAAAATGACGACCTTACTCTTCTTAATACTAAACACCACACGCACTTCAATGTTGCAAATGGCACCTTCAGCTGCATTGACCTAACAATCACCAACACCAGTTTCGCCCACAACCTTGAATGGACCGTAATGGACGACTTGCACGATAGCGACCATTTCCCAATTAATATACAACTAAGCAACATACCCACTGGAAACAACACCTACCCATTTATCCCAAGATGGAACTTCAAAAAAGCAAACTGGGAGCGATACAAAGTCCAACTGGCCATATATGTATTTTTGCTGTTTGTCCTACAATTGTAATCTTCCCAACAAGATCTGAACAAATGCTGAAAATAAAGAAAAAAATTACACAGCGTTATATATTAATACATTTATATCTTACAATTACAACTATAATTTGAAATAAAATATTTAATATTTCTATTACCTTAAACATATATCCAGATCCATCGAACGAGAAAGTAAGTGCTTCTCTGTATTTAATATTTTTGCTGTTTGTCCTACAATTGTAATCTTCCCAACAAGATCTGAACAAATGCTGAAAATAAGGAAAAAAATTACACAGCGTTGTATACTAATGAATTTATATCTTACAACAACAATTATAATTTGAAATAAAATATGTAATGTTTCTTTTACCTTAAGCATATTTCCAGATTCATCGAGCGATGAAGTGTTTCTCTGTATTAAATATTTTTGCTGTTTGTCCTATAATTGTAGTCATCCCATCAATGTTTCAAAAAAGACAGAATATAAAGAAGATGATATCATAGTATTATATATTGATACACTGTATTTTGCAACTTTAATTTGAAATAAAACATTTAATATTTCTCTTACCTTAAACATGTTTAAAGTTAGATCTTGTGAGAAAGTAAATGCATCTCTGTATTCAATACGTTTGCTGTTTGTCCAACAATTGCAATATTCCCATTAAGATCTGAACAAATGCTGAAAATAAATAAAGAAATATCAGCGTTATATACTGATACATTTATATTTTACAACTTTAATTTGAAATAAAACATTTAATATTTCTCTTACCTTAAACATGTTTCCAGTTATATCTTGTGAGAAAGTAAATGCATCTCAGTATTCAATACGTTTGCTGTTTGTCCAACAATTGCAATATTCCCATTAAGATCTGAACAAATGCTGAAAATAAATAAAGAAATATCAGCGTTATATACTGATACATTTATATTTTACAACTACAATTTGAAATAAAACATTTAATATTTCTCTTACCTTAAACATGTTTCCAGTTATATCTTGTGAGAAAGTAAATGCATCTCTGTATTCAATTCGTTTGCTGTTTGTCCAACAATTGCAATTTTTTCATCAAGATCTGAACAAATGCTGAAAATAAATAAAAAAATATCAGCGTTATATACTGATACATTTATATTTTACAACTATAATTTGAAATAAAATATTTAATATTTCTTTTACCTTAAATATATTTCCAGATCCATCGAACGATGAAGTATGTCGTATAAATAACGGAACGCTGTTAATAATACAAGGTACTTTTTAACAAATTTAGAAGGTATGCTGTTTGTGCCGACTTCTGGTCCGTTCGTTTTTCAAGCTGACGAACGAATGCCTCGTGCCTCTCGTTCATAGCTCGACTCCACCTCCTCCCTTCATTCCCCGGGCCTCAAGTCCTCTAAACATCCGAGCGATAAGCCCGGGTAACTCAACCCTCTTGAAGTTTCGAGGCGACATCGATGCATACTGGCCAATTTATAAAAGTTTACCACATTCGGTCAGACTGACCACACTTAGTCGTCCTCGACGGATCCTGCAACAATTCATAATGTCCATAATTTTTTTTCCCCTTTTCTTTTCATACACATTTCTTCCGTTCTTGACTGCACGCCTCCTATCATTCAAATACCATTATACAATAAAACAGATTTGATCATTTTACAAAATGTTCCAAAACAACCTATCGTTACGGTCGCTAGTCTTGCCAGGGATACTATCGGGACGATTAGGCGACCAGCTTTTCGTTCCAGTATCTTAACTGACTCCGACTACTTGAGGTCCCGGTCTCCGCTCAGACCCCCTTTCGGTATAGAACTGACCATGCTCTGCACCTAGGTCTGCCTTAACTCGACCTACTTCAATTATCACATACGGTCGCTAGCCTCGCCAGGGAACACAGACCGACCAGGTGGCGACCAGCTACCGCAGTCCTGTGTCATCCCCGACTCCGACTACTTAGAACTGTTTCTCCCTAGCCATACTATAATATCCATACTTTATCATTGACTCACCTTACTTATTGAGCGCCGTCAAACGTGACCCATCGTCGCATACTATCCACAGCGACTACAGTACGGCTATTTGGAGATTTTTTTAAGTCTCGCAAATCTCGAACTTCGTAACGATCATTTGATAAAACTGCAGTGACCCTGTAAGGCCCCTTCGCAACCGCTAACAACTTCTTGCTCTGGCCCGTCGCCGCATGCTGGGCCGTCACCATGACAATATCTCCTACTTCATACTTGGGAGGTTTATATCTACGAGCATCGAACCCTTTTTTCTGCACCGCTTGCTCGACATTGATGGCAGCCTTCGCCACCTGCCGAACTTCCTTTAAGTCGACCTCGTCCAGCACACCTTGTATGTGACAAAGTAATTTGGCATCCGCTGGGCTGCGTGGACTATAACCAAATAGAAGTTGCGCGGGCGACCTTCTCGTAGTGCGATTGACGGTGGAATTAATCGCACTTTGGACCTTCTTCAGGTTCTCGTCCCATTTTCCTTCGTCCTCACCTGCACATGTGGCTGCAAGAGAACTCAGCACGGTCTGATAAGCCCTTTCGCATTGTCCGTTCGCGCGCGGGGTTGCCACTGCATTAATCACGAGTTTTATCCCATAATCCTCGCAAAACTTATTAAACGAGTGTGACTTGAATGCAGAACCCCTGTCCGCTATGATACGGGTCGGTACCCCGAAAATTGCGATCAACCCATAGCTTTTAAGACTCCTTTTACTGAGGTGTTTTTGACGGGCTCGAGGATGCAAAATGTAGTGAAACCATCAACTATAGTAAGTATATGAGTATTTTTACGACGACTACGTACAAATGGACCTATGTGGTCGAGATGTACGGTATGGAATGGGATCGCTACCTTTTCTATCGGGTGTAAATAACCTGGTCTCCGACCGCTTGAGCTCTTATAATATAAACAGTTAAGACAGGATTGGACATATTTCGTAACAAATTTCCTCATCCCTTTAAACCAATAATGTTCACGCACTTTACCTAAGGTCTTATTTACTGAGAAATGTCCTTGCTCATCGTGACAATATTTAACTATATTAAAACGGGCCGTCTTTGGAACGACCCATTTGTTTCCCTCTTCCGTTTTACGAAATAAAATTCCCGCTTTAAGCGAATATTTGTCAAAGTATTGTTTCGTGCTTGGTTGTATATCTCCAGTTTCCAATATACTTCGGATAACTTCGAGATTTGGATCTTGTATCTGAGCAACCTTAATCCATTCGGCTTCGGTAATGTCAATGGCGTTACACTCGATTGGTTGTCTACTTAAATAATCTACATGTGCGAGTTTTGCACCCGGTCGGTAAACAATGTCAAAATTATAGTCTTGAAGATACACCCACCAGCGTGCTACTCTAGGTTGAATATCCTTTTTGCATGCCGTAGCTCGTATCGCACTGCAATCAGTTACGACTGTAAATTTAACTCCTAACAAATATACCCGAAACACCTTTAACGCGGTAACAACGGCCAACGTCTCCAAATCGAACGAATGATATCTTCGCTCTTCAGGGGTAGTTTTCCTGCTATGATACGCGACAACTCTATTTTCCTTCCCGTGCTTTTGGAAAAGTATCGCTCCTATTCCAATAGCACTGGCGTCGGTATGTACTTCCGTAGTTAAGACCGGATCATATATGGCTAAAATGGGCCGTTCAACCAACGCTTGTTTTATTACGTCGACTGCTTCCGACTCTCTGAGCCCCCACTTCCAAAGTACATCCTTACGTAAAAGGTCTGTTAACGGGGCCGTCTTATGAGCGAATTCCCGAATAAATTTACGAAAGTACCCTGCCAACCCTAAAAATTGGCGAACCTGTTTTACATTTTGCGGATAAGCTGCCTTTAATATAGCCTCAACCTTGTGCGTACCTGGGCGCACACCTTCCTCAGAAACCTCACGACCCAAATACTCAATTTTCCTTTGGAAGAATTTACATTTCGCTAGATTCAAAGTCAGATTCCCCACACGCAGCGCTTTCAAAACTTCTTCTAACTGTTTAAACGCATCTTCCAAAGTCTCCGATGGTATTAAAGTCATCACCTGGAAAACTACAGGTGCGTTAACCAATCCAAATGGCATGCGAACAAATTCCCACTGCCCATCTGGAGTGACAAACGCCGTCTTTTCTATCGAATTTCGCTCCATCGGTATCTGATAGAAGCCCGACTTCAAATCTAACGAGGTAAATATTTTTTTCCCCGCGAGTTGATCAATCTGGTCATCGATGATCGGTAAAGGATATTTTATAACTTTAGTTTTACAATTGAGTGCCCTATAATCGATAGCCATCCGAGTTTCGCCGGTTTTCTTCTTGACGAGTACTACTGGGCTGCTATACGGTGACGCGCTCTCACGAACGATACCGCTTCGTTGCAATTCTATAACCAAATCTTGGATCCGATCCCTATCGGCTTTCGACAGTCGATATGGCTTATGCACGACTGGTTCGCTATCGATCAGCTCTATTTTCATTTCTGCGGCCAGAGTTCGTCCAAGCTCTTCGTGGCTAAACGATACACAATCTCTGTACGCATTCAGTAATAATAACAACCGAACCCTACTAGCATCATCAATGCCGCTAACCTGAAGATCGGTTTCTTCTATCGGTTCCCTATTACTTCGGTCAATACTATTAACTTCTCGTGCCCGGTTTATACTATTCTCATTAACGGTGAATGTTACCCCAGTACTATCACTTATCGCTTGCAACCCGGATTTAGCTAAGATGTCCCGACCAACGATTATATTTTTAGACAACTGATCATCCGGCAGAATGAAAAGTTTTATTTTAACCGGGATATTATCAATGAGTAGGTTAACCTTAGACCTAGCTACTGGAATCGCTAATGAGTTATTAAACCCGGACAGTGTCTCCGTGGTTTTCTTAAATTCTAAATTCAACAATCGTGCCACGGTTTCTCGGATTAATGAACAGGCACTGCCTAAATCAACATATATCGTGGCTACCTTCTCTCCTCCCCCTATCAAACATTCTTTAAACGGTTTGTTTACTCGCGCCGTCTCGACCGCAAGCACTTCAATCAGGCGGTCCTCGTTTTCTTTATACAATACTGTCGGTGCCCCTCGGTCGGTTAGTCATATGCTTTTCTCGCTTCTTCCCTTATCCGATCTATTGAGTTTCTTATAACAGTGGCTCTCTTTGTGCCCTAATACTTTACAATATCCGCATCTAACCGTATTAACTTTACCGGAAATCACGCCGCTACTTTCCTGGTTCTTTTCTACGTCCCCCCTTTTCTCTCTATCGACTGCTTTCACCGCGTTATCGTTCAAACTAGGATAATTAATTTTTCTATAACCCCTTTTCCCGCAATGGAAGCAAGCATCGGCGTCAACACTTCTTTTAGTTTTAAATCGCTCTAGCCCTACAGGTCGTTTCTTATCTTTCGCATCTTTTGCCCTATTAGCTATTTCTACCGTAAGTGATTCCAGGCATCTCGTAAGCTCTGGGACCGTTCCCTTCTTGGCTGTCGTCAAACTCATTCTGATTTGCTCATCATGAATGCCATGTACTACTAACTCGACTACTTTTTCCTCGGGGATATTTAAATTTAGTTTATTTATTTTCCTGATCTTTTCAAAGCAATACGACTGTAGACTCTGGCCTGGGATACGTTTATACAACACCGCAGCCTCCATTAACCCTCCGAAGTTTTCTTCACCGGAAAATTGTCTGGCAACCCGATTCGAAAATTCGTCCCACGTCAATGGAGAACTCAAGAGCCCGTCGTACCATTTTTTCGCCACACCCGATAGTTTGATGGCAGCGAAAAAGACCTTATCTGTATCATCCCAATTAAATACTCTACCGAACTCGTCAATTCTTTTCAACCATTCCACCACCGATAAATCTCTAGTTTCCGGATTAAATTCCGGTATGACTCTTTCGTTCGCGTAACGTTTAGTCTGTCTCGAACCCGTCCTGATAGCATCCGTTAAAGCCAGGGTCAATTTTGCAAAATCGGACTCACCCGATGTCGAGGTACCGTTGCCCAGGCTCGTGCTTATATCCCTCGTACTACTCCTGTCGACCGGTGTCTTCCGACGCCTCAAACTAACATGCCGACCTTCCTTTTTCCGGTAAGAACTCCTTGAACGGTCTCGTCTTGCACATCGTCCATTATTCCGGTTTCGAGGCGTCCTGGATCGACTCCTCCTTCGAGATGAACGTCCCTTTTTCCGACGTTCGTAATTGGCTTATGTTAATAGCGCAGCCAATAAAATGGAAAGTTAATTAGCAGAGTGGTAGCACTGTCTTCCCCCACTATCTTCAAACCTGCACGAATTAGTTATGGACTCTCGTGACGGCAGGTATATGTTTCTCAACGTCTTCACTTTAACCTATACCTGTCAAACATTATAGTATTTCCAATAATATTTGCACGATTCTTCTGGTAGCTTTCCCTTATTGGGATGACTGTCGCTGCTTACATCGATCAAAGACTATGGAAACAGAAAACGCAATGGAATTTAGAAAGTTAGTACCTATACTTTTAGCTCAGAAAACTACTTATTAAATAATGGTAAACACAATCTAATTTTCATTGTGGATTTTACTTACTCTGTTATTGAGAAATCAGGAGACTCGGTAGAGTCTCCACGCCAAGTAGTTTAGGCCGAAGGCTGCTCCGCCGGCGACAGCGAGACTCTACCGAGTATATTATCCCGAAGCAGAGCGTTTTAAGCGTTTTGCAAAACATAATTTGCTGTTACAGAAAAATTACGCAACTGAGCTTCATTCTAATAACACAATCTGCTTCGACTTGTCTTTCTGCTTCTTTTAAGCCCAAGAACGCCTCAATCGGTGCATTTATTTATGAGATATTAACTGTTTTTCGTCGAAAAATTTCAATCAGTTTCATTAACCACCTACGTCATTCTGACGTCAGTGTGGATCACACATTTTTGCTGCTAGAGGCGCTGTTAGCGCTGTGGCTTACGTTACGCACCTGCGCCGTTACTGATATTCGCGTTGGTTCAACATCATGGCGTGCGATACCCTCACACGTTAAGATCGTATTGCGACGGCGCGCGGCATCAGTCGCGTCGCGGCGACGGGTACAAAATTCAAAACGGTAGTACATCGATCGCCTATGCATTATTTTGAATAAAATATTTCCTTTACTTACTTAGAAATTATAATCTTTTTAAGTAATCTTCTTTATTTCATGAGAACAGAAGAGGGGTAACAATTTATTTTACTCTAAATAATGTAAATGTTAATTTACACCACAAATTATCACAAGATTATTTCAAACAATACCTAACTCTGATCATACCTTATGGAAATAATGAACTGTCCGTCTATTTACTTTACACGCGTATCATAACGCAAGATCATACTGCTATTACACATGTAAAATACCTTTTGTAACCACGACCTCTTTTCGTTGCTCGCCATACCTTTAGGAGTATTGATGAGAAATTACATATATAGCGTAATTACAGTAATCAACTTAAAGTGGTTGAATGAACCATTAATAGCCAATTAAAGTAAAATTAAACCGATTTAAGCCGTGTTTGGACTCATTTTAATAAGAAAAATTCCTAGCAATCCGTTGGTGCAATTTTCATTGAGGTTAGATGAAAATTATTACAAGTGAAATTTTCTTTACTGGATGCTCATTTGTTTTACTCGCGGCATCCCTTTGAGGTGCTGTAGCTCGATCGTCGTTGCTCGACGTATACCTATACGATCTATCTCACTTCCCCTTGTTATTACATCAATTCTTTTACGATAAAATTTAGCCGAGCATCACTGTACTTTGTTTCTTTATGCCGGTGAACGACACTGTCCTGTTGCCATAAATTTCCCTAATGCGCATATGTTACCCGGTGCATGGTAGCAGTTCGTTCATTTTTCTTAGCTTTGTAAGTTTTTCACACTATACATACAATCTATTTTAATTATTTTCTACTTCTTTTATTCTAATTTTTTTTCCTTATTATTTCCTTCTTTCTTTTTTTATTCTTTTACTTTTTCTTCTATTTTCTCCTACTTACCTTTTTCTTCTACATACATTTAATAAAATAACCCACAAAAAGTACATTACATGTAAAAAAATGTAACGCTTAGTACTTTAGGCACTACGAGCGGAGCACCTTTTTGCACTGATATACAATGCATTTCAATGTGGCCCTGAAAACGTCGTGATATCCCACAAAAAGTACATTACATGTAAGAAAAGGTAACGCCAAGTAGTTTAGGCACTGTGAGCGGAGCAGTTCTTTGCACCAGTACACAATGCATATTGAAAACATTTGGAAGCTATTACATATTTTGTGAATTTTCTAAAAAAGTAATGGATATCATGCGAAACCAGCCAAGTATTGAGTTATATATATTTTTCAAAATATTTATGCTTGGCGTCTGGCTGCCTCGTTGTGATCCAATATATATAGCATTAAACAACTATTTATAGTAATTAACTTTATATAAAGTCGAAAATATATGCACAGATTTGGAATAACGTACAACTAATTTTGTTGGATCGCAACGAGGCAGCCAGACGCCTAGCATAAATATTTTGAAAAATATATATAACTCAATACTTGGCTGGTTTCGCATGATATCCATTACTTTTTTAGAAAATTCACAAAATATGTAATAGCTTCCAAATGTTTTCAATATGCATTGTGTATTGGTGCAAAGAAGTGCTCCGCTCACAGTGCCTAAACTACTTGGCGTTACCTTTTCTTACATGTAATGTACTTTTTGTGGGTCTCTCTTATATGCTCCTGTTCTTGTTGTTAACAATTAAATACCACTTTATAAAGACAGCGCTATTGATGTACCATATCATATCATACTGCTAAGAACTATTATGGTTCTAATGCGTGTACAAACGTATTACAAGGCAACATTACTGTATCTTGTGCATTATCTCCTGCAATATTTGGTGTAATTTTTTTTCACTTTTGTAATTACTGGTATCCAGCTATTTCTCTCTATAACCTATACCTGTCAAAATATAGATACTTATATTATTGATTGTTATTTGCACAAAATAAACATTTATCTAAGTTTGTATTATAAAATGCACACTCAAACACCATTTCCATATTATTTTTCTCACAACGACCCGGAATTTTTCTCAATAATTATTCTTAATTGCAAATACGTTATTGTTCTCTCAAGCAAGAAATGCGTAAAAAACCACATTCAAATGAAGTTCAGGTTCACATTTAATAGATTTCCAATCATAAATAAACATAACACAACACCGTATCATAATACAATATCACCATACGTAGACTTCGAGATGCAATTATTATTAAATTTACGTCGTCCAAACGTAACGAATCCAAACGGCACAAGTCCAACCGGCACGGAGTCCAATCGGCACGCAGTCCAAACTGCACGAGTCCTACCGGTACGGTGTCCAAACGGGACGAGTTCAATCGGCACGGAGTCCAAACGGCACGAGTCCAATCGGCACAGAGTCCAATCGGGACAGTCCAATCCGGACGTGTCCAATTGGTCGGAGTCCAAGTGGGACAACCCCCACGAAACGCACGTTTTGTGCCAATAATGAGCAAAAGCGACGATTCTGAGCACGAAACGAACGTTTTGTGCCAAAACTGAGCAAATGCGGCGATTCTGAGCACGAAACGCACGTTTTGTGCCAAAACTGAGCAAAAGCGGCGATTCTGTGAACGAAACGCCCGTTTTGTGCCAAAAGGAGCAATTCGGTGCGTGAAACGCACGTTTTGTGCCAAAACTATGCAAAAGCGGTGATTCTGTGCACGAAACGCACGTTTTGTGCCAAAACTTAGCAAATGCGGCGATTCTGTGCACGAAACACGGGTTTTGTGCCAAAACTGAGCAAAAGCGGCGATTCTGTGCACGAAACGCACGTTTTGTGCCAATAATGAGCAAAAGCGGCGATTCTGTGCACGAAACGCACGTTTTGTGCCAATAATGAGCAAAAGCGACGATTCTGAGCACGAAACGCACGTTTTGTGCCAGAAGGAGCAATTCGGTGCGTGAAACGCACGTTCTGTGCCAAAACTGAGCAAAAGCGGCGATTCTGTGAACGAAACGCACGTTTTGTGCCAAAACTGAGCAAATGCGGCGATTCTGAGCACGAAACACACATTTGTGCCAAAACTGAGCAAAAGCGGCGATTCTGCGCACGAAACGCACGTTTTGTGCCTAAACCGAGCAAAAGCGGCGATTCTGTGTACGAAACGCACGTTTTGTGCTGTCGTCAACGTCACACAAGATGAGTTGGTTTAAGAAATGTTCTTTATTTAATGCTTCGAAGATTATACAAACAAGTACTGGATCTTATTAACTACGCGCACGGACTTGCGGAGTCTCGACGGAAGTTCTGATTATACTGTGTTTTACGCTTTTTGGGTCCTTCTTTTATAAGGGGTTTTTGGTAGGGAAAGTGGTGGTAGGGGTAGGTGGGAGAGCAGTGAGGGTTTTCTGGAAAAAATGCGGGAATCAGTCCCGGATACATAAATATCGAGGTTTCTGGTGGCTGGGATACGTGGGACCTGTTTCTAAGGATATCTGATCGGAGAGAAAGGAAAAAGGATCAGGATACATAAAATATCTGGGATCGCAGAGTGCGCGGTTTGGGATTTTCGGAGAATAGAGTATGCAGGGCCTTTTTCCAGAGATATCTGATCTAAAAGGAAAAAGGGTCAGGATACATAAAATATCTGGAATCGCAGAGTGCGCGGTTTGGGACAGAGGGTTAAATGTGACCATTGTGGGATGTTTGGAGGGGTATGGTCAACACCTCCCCCCTTTATTAGAGACGTTGGCTTTACAAATTTAGCAAACGTTCTCTGATTCTCGTTTCTTCGCAGGAAGGCCTCGGCGGCCCATTTATCGGTGAGGCCGTGTAGCTTACGTGCTGCGTTGGAGCCTTATTATTAAAACTACAATGAGTGTAGCAATTACCCATTACTTGTCTCATGGTATTCATTAAAACTTTGAAAAGTCCGATTTTGATCAAAAATACAAATAATATAACTCCTAATGCTACATAACCTGCGTAGCCGATATACTCGTACAGTTTTTCTTTCCACGTTCTTATTCTATGATGTTGCATTATTTTATCCGAAATATCTTGTATTTCATCGAGTGTTTTTCCCATTGCCTGGATTTGGTCCGGGTTAATGTTTGTTTCTTGTATTAGATTGGTTGGTATGTCAGACTCTGAGATGTTGATTTCAAGAGTTTTAATTTTAGCAAATATGATCTTGCGACGATCTGTTTTGTTCTCAGATATAATGTTATTCGGTCTGAGTGTGGCAGAGAGTGACATACCAGTACAATCTGGGGCTGAGGTGATCACGAAGTTGTGTATTACATTCACATGTCTAGGTTTTTTGTCCGAACAAAGTATATACAACGTCTCTGGTTTTGGGGCGATTCCAATCCACTGATGCCCCGTATGCAATTGAATCCATATGGTATCTTGGATCTGCATATACCTTGTTTCACAATCTTCGGTCTTATGTTTTGTGAGTATCGAACTTAAGCAATTATCTTTAATATGTGTCAAGAAATCAGGCGTGTTTCTCTTAACTATTAGTGTAGTACCAAGTTTTTTCGCTTTTGCCATTTCGCCTTCGTTCGTAGGAACAAATCGCATTCTCATAAGGTCTAGTAGCACCAAATTTTGTTGAGTGTTCAAAACTGAATGGAAAATCCATCCATGTATCGGCAATGAGATTACTTTAACTAAATCGAATGTCTCTTGTTCCAAGAGAGGAATCTTAATTTCTAACAAAGCTCGTTTCCCATTCAGAGCTATATTTATTTCGCAGATGTCTATTAACGACATGTAGTTAGATTCGTCTAAAGGAACGGGGAAGTTATTTACGTGCTCGTGTTCTCTTAAGATTGTAAATAGTTGTTCCGGCGTCAAAATGTGCGGTTTTACCACGCCGCGTTTTGCGTCGAACGCTAGGTCTTCTATATTTCTGATTTGTTCTCTGATTTTGTTTACACTTAATTCCAAATCTAAGACAATAGCGTTTATTTGGATATTCATTTCGTTCCGTTTTGAAAGGTCCACGAGCTTGTTGAATTGTTCATTTATCTGTGCTACTTCCTTATGAGCCTTTTTTAGGAATTGCGCGCTGGATTTCATTGCGTTTAATATAATACTAGTTTGATTCCGTACTAGATGTACCACTGTTTTTTGGTCCGCATACAATTTATCTAATTCGTTATTATAATACTGGGCGTCCGCTTCGTCCAGTGTTCCGAAGAGTGTTTTACTGATTGTTCCTACGAAATCAAAGATTCCGCGACGACCACGCGAAAGGTTACTTTTTATTCCAGCCGTGTAGAATGCGTTTCGGAGCTCTACACGAATGGTCTCAAGATCTTTCATTTTTTCCACGATTCTCATGAGCGAAGAGCATTCAAATTGATGCACCTGTATATCCCTTTTACATAGTTCCGCTAGGACCTTTCCATACAAAAACTCAATGTTATTCAAATCATGTTCGACATGCGTGAAATCATATCCTACTATGATTTTCCATTGTTCGTGGTACAGTTTTACTTTATTTAAATATTCTAGGAATATAGTTTCCTCGTTGCTGAGTGGCATTATAGTGTACTTGTTGTCGGGGTCGGGGCGCTCGGTTTGAAACGCTGTTGACACGAATGTTAGAAGGAGCAGAGCTATTAGCGAGCTTGATTTAGTTCTCGCCATCTGAAAGGACGTCATGATTTTGTTTAAACAACTTTACGTTCGTCCTATGATGAGTTACTGATTTACCTCTGTCATTATTTAGTACTTCGAACGGGCCTCTCCATTTTTCGTCAAAAGATTTCGCGGTGTAGTTTCTGGTCAGAACTTTATCTCCTTTCGAAATCACTTCAAGATTTGCGTAGGACGTACTAGGTTGCGTGGATAATAAGTTGTCGCGAGTTTCTATTATTTTGTTTTCGTGTTGGAGTTTTAAGTTCTCTGTTCGTTCTCGTAGTGTTAAGTATTCGTCAGGTTCGTCGAAAATGCTGTTAGGCTAGTATCCTAGTTGTAGTTCGAAGGGAGTGTACCCCGTGATTCGATTGATCGTGCAATTGTAATTCAACATTGCTTTTGGTAATACTAAGTCCCATGGGTTCGCTTTGGTTTGATAGTGACGTATATACTCTTTCAATATAGTATGTGATCTCTCGTTTTTGCCATTTGATTGAGGGTGGTATACCGAAGTTAACGTATGTCTAGTTTTCATTATACTGCAAAATTCCGAGAATTCCTGAGATACGAATTCTTTTGCATTATCTGTTAATATTTCTCGCGGTTTTCCGAAGATTCGCAACCAAGAGCCCCAAACGGCTTGTATGATTGCTGCCGTGGACTTGTCGACTATAGGTTCGCACATTAAATATCGCGTCAGATAATCTTGAATTACTAATATATATTTGTGTCCCCGGGTCGTCTCGTCCAGAGGTCCGATTAAGTCTAACGATATCTTATCCGTTGGTTTGTGGGGCACGTCGGTTGCTTGTTGTACATATGTCTGTCTTTTTGTGTCTTTGTTTCGTTGGCAAGTCTCGCAATTGTCCACGTAGGTTTTTACGTCGCGTAATGTTTGGCCAGTCGTATTGTTTCCGTATTTTTTGCAACGTTTTGTCAAATGCATAATGTCCACCGAAAATTGAGTCGTGCGCTAATTTGATTATCTCGCGTTTGTCCTCCGGTACAGGTCTCGTTACTAATACCTCTATGTTTCTTCCCAGTTGAGAAAATAATAGTGCTAATTCTCTGTTATTATCCCTATCTTGGATCACGTTAATTTTTGGTTTCTGCCCCAAAATTCTATCTATCGTTTCGAGCTTATATTGATTTGTTTCGTGCAGAGAAAAAAATTTTTGGAAAAAAATACAACCGACTTCGGAATGCACTAAAAAGGACCAAATAATCTTAATTTATATTTCGTAGACGGCGCAAAATTAAAAATTGTATTAATGAAAGATGTTGCTTACGTGAATATACATACGTAAAAGGATTAAAGAATTTTGACAATTTCCAATGTAGAAAATTGTTAATTTTGCGCCGTCTCCGAAATATAAATTAAGATTATTTGGTCCTTTTTAGTGCATTCCGAAGTCGGTTGTATTTTTTTCCAAAAATTTTTTTATTTCACATTTTTTAGTGGCGATCGGAGTATTCCTGGAAGAGTTCAACAAAGGATTGGGAAGGGAAGGGCAGGAAAGGGCAGGGTAGTGAACGGAAGGGCAGGGTAGTGAGGGGAAGGGCAGGGTAGTGAAGGGAGGGGCAGTTAAGTTAAGGGAATGTTGCAAATGGGATCATCGTGGAAACATCTCCAGCCGCAAAAAATGTAATACTAGGTTTCATCGATATCAGGCCGAGTACGAGCAAAATACCACGTTTTTTGCGATAAAAGCGGAAAAAATGTAGAAATCCGAACCGGGTTTTTTTACGGGACCAACTGTTGGTCATACTCTATAAGATGCTAAAGGTTTCGTTCCGATTGGTCCATCCATCTTGGAGTAATCGATGACCATACACAACGCGGACGAAATCGTACGCTTTCTTGCAATAAAAAGGTGGTAAGCGGTGGTGTAATGCAAAATTTTTTTTTTACGGGACCAACTGGGAGTCATACCCTATAAGATGCAAAAGGTTTGGTTCCGATTGGTCCATCCATCTCGGCATAATCGGGGCACATACATAAAAAAAAAAAAAAAAAAAAAATATATATACATGTCGAATTGAGTAACCTCCTTCTTTTTCGAAGTCGGTTAATAAATAGGTTCTGTCTTTAGTGATTATTTCGGGAGGAATTTCGGTGTAGATTATAGTTGGAAATTCTCTTGAAAAACCTTGCGTGATTTTTACTTCTGATCTTACGAAGGGGATCTGGGGGTTTTCAGGTATAATTG
This sequence comes from Stelis phaeoptera, assembly GCA_943735885.1. Taxonomy (NCBI): domain Eukaryota; kingdom Metazoa; phylum Arthropoda; class Insecta; order Hymenoptera; family Megachilidae; genus Stelis; species Stelis phaeoptera. The sequence continues at coordinate 1,237,103 of CALSEM010000143.1, forward strand.
GATTTGAACGGGGTTTGGAAGGCGAGGGTTGTTCAGGGATAGGGTAAGGATTGCTTTCTTCTGGGTTACGCAATTCTGTCAATTCATTTATAAATTCTTCGTCTTCCGCAGTCGTTTGATGATTGCCCAATGTATAGTATGTGATATACTCTTCTAGCTCGCGATGTAAGTCGTTTTCGATCGCTCTAACTCTAACCCGGGATAAAGCATCTGCGTTGGTGTTAATCTTTCCCTATTTATATACTATTTCGTAATCGTATTCTAATAGTTTCAATCGCCAACGCATTAAACGAGAGTTAGGATCTTTTACGTTCATTAGCCAAACTAGTGGTCGGTGATCCGTTACTATCGTAAATTTTCTACCATACAAGTATTGATGGAAATGCCTTATTGCCCAAACTATTGCTAATAATTCTTTCTCGGTTGTCGAATAACGAGTTTCGGCTAAACTCAGAGTACGAGACGTGTAAGCGATTGGTTTATCTTTACCAATTTTGCCTTGCGAGAGTACGGCACCTAATGCATAATTGCTTGCATCTGTGGTCAGTACGAATGGTTGTGTCCAGTCGGGATATTGTAATACCGGTGGCGTCGTAAGAGCGTCGCGTAGAGTTTCGAAGCTCGTTTGTTGTTCTCTGGTCCAGTCGAATTTCTTGTCTTTCATTAATAGACTATTAAGCGGTTTGGCTATCTTCGCGAAATCCTGAACAAACTTCCTGTAATACCCGCACAACCCGGGAAATTGTTTTATTTCTTTCGCATTTTGAGGCGCCGAATATGTTTTTATTTTATCTACGCGTTTCGGATTAGGGGATACTCCGTCTGCCGATATAATGTGCCCTAGATATTCTAGTTCCGGTTTCAGGTACTCGCACTTGTCGGGTTGAAGCTTTAGTCCGCACTGTTTGAGTCGTTCGAATAATGTTTTTAAATTTTTGTCGTGTTCTTCTAACGTTCGTCCGTAAACTATTATGTCGTCTATGTAAACGAAACAATTGTTCCCTATTAGTCCTTGTAATCCCCGATTCATCATTCGTTGAAACGTTGGGGGCGCGTTTTTTAAACCGAATGGCATCCGGACAAATTCGAAATGTCCGTCATTAGTAGAGAAAGCTGTTTTCTGAATATCTGCGCTTTTTACACCTATCTGATGAAAGCCTGAGGCTAGGTCGAATGCGGAAAAATATTTTGCGTTTCCTAGTCTGTCTATTATTTCATCTATGTTAGGTATAGGGTACGCGTCCTGAATGGTCTTTTCGTTGAGTTTTCGGTAATCAATAACTAATCTCCACTTTTGCTTTCCACTAGCGTCTGCCTTTTTGGGCACAATCCAGAGGGGACTATTATATGGACTATCTGAATCTCGAATTATTCCCGAGCATGTCAGCAACCTGTCGTTTTATTTCCTCTTGGTGAATGGGTGGATATCGGTATTGTTTTGTGTGGATAGGGATATCGTCGGTCGTTTTGATTTCGTGTTCTAATATCGTGGATTGAGGTAATGGATCGCCCGGTAACACAAAAATGTCGTGAAATTCTGAGATAATTTCCCAAATTTGATCCCTACCTTCTGTTAAGTGATCTAGGCGTGTATTTTCCTTTAGTAAGTTAATTCTATCTCTATCTCTAGGCATTGAGTTAATTTGGTAAATCAGTTTCTCATCAAAGTCTTCAATCGACTCAATTTGAGTCTTTAAAGAATCTGGAATAATTGGTTGACCTTTTTCATCAAGCTTCGTAATTGCTCCGTTACATGAAATGAAGTTGACTAATACCGTTTTGTTTTCACGGTCGTTGTTATGTCCGCGCTTTACAACGTTTCCTATTTTAAATTCTTTAGCCGTTAGCTTAAAGTCGTGATCGTAGAGAAATTCCGCGCCTAAAATACCGTCTTGTAATATCGGGGAATCATCGCTGACAACTTGAAATTTGTTACATTTATTGTTAAAAGGAATAAATACCGAGTACAATGTTTCGGTCGTAATGCCTCTAGTAATGCCTCTAAGTGTCATTGGTTCGCCCCGAAGAAGTGTATTATCTCGAATTTGACATTCTTTAAGCAATGATATTTCGCTACCCGTGTCTATAAGAAATTTCGTTGGGACAATACCTGGCAGTTCTAACTGTACGAACGGGGAGTTGTCCACTCGTATTGGCAGGGTGGTTCTAGAATTGGCGATGCCGACAGTTGTCCCGGTGGGTGGTCGTGAGGCTGCACCTGGAGAAAATTTCTCTCCTGTACTGGTTGCGTCGTTGGTTGTTGTTGCTGCCTCCATTTTTTCGTTCGGCATTCCTCTTCCACGTGCCCCCTTCTTCTGCAATAATTGCACTCCTTATGGTAGCGGTTTTGGTCGAAGTTCCGGCTCGGATCCGCTGGTCGATTCCTTGGCTCTCTTTGATAATATTGCGTGTTGAAAGTTTGCCTAGGTTCCATCGGTCGCTCTCTTGGTTTTCCCTGTTGTTTGGACCAAGCTGACGTTTGCAAATGGATGTGTGCAATTTCAACGTCGATCATTCTTGCTGCTTCGAAAGCTTGGTTCAGTGTTTCATGTTGCTGTGAGAATAGATACTGCGAGATTCCTGGTCTTACGTTTCTCCGGAAACACTGAATTGCCTCTTCGTTAGCTATCATTTCTTTAATATCGATGTAAGTCTTCAACTTTGGTTCCGAATTTATGGCTGTAATTACCTCGTCATGTACCTTCGAGAATCTAAGGATGAATTCTTCGATAGGTTCGTTGGGTCCTTGTCTACAGGAATCGCGTTTGATCCTCAATGATGCGGAATCCCTAGTTCGACCGTAGAGGAAGCGAATTTTTTCGATAAGCCGCGGAATTGTGTCGATTGTGTCGGGTCTTATTGAACCTGCGACTCTACCCTTTAGTTTTTGCGAAATTATTGCCATTACCAGCAATGGATGTTGTTGTATTGCCAGCATGGTTGATGCTCGTATAATCGTACCGATAAAAGTGTCGGCATTGGTTCCGTCGAAATCCGGAGTTAGTGGTAAACATTCTTCGTATCTCTTAATTGTATACGTTGGTTCTTCCGAATGTGAAGAAGAGTTCGCGTACGATTGTGATTCTAATTGTTTGTTGTCCGTGGCGCCTCTTTCCGTTTCTAGCGCTTTTACTCGGTCCCCTATTAGTACTAATTTTTCGGCTATCGCGTTCATAGTTGTATTTATGCAAACGAGGATAGGTCGAGTCGGAGACTGAGCACGAGACATGGTGTCGGGAGCAGTTACGAATTCTTGTTGAAGTAAGTCGTCAGATGATGTGGATAGACTTACGTTGCTTTTGCTGCTCCGCCACTGGGTCCACCTGTGATCCAGTTTTGTGCTTGCCGGGGAGTTCTTCTGGTTCGAAGTAGGATACCTCCGGAAATTTCCACTCGTGGAATAACTAGCAAAACTAGTATATTTTCTTCCGGATAAGCCCTCAGGTGATATCCTTTACCGGTTGCTTTTGCTGTTCCGTCACTGTGTCCGTTTATGATCCAGTTTTGTTGTTTGTCGGAGAGTTCTTCGGGTTCGAAGTAGGATATCCCAACGACTCCTCCTTAGAGGATATCTAGAGAAAACTAGAATATTTTCCGTTGGCTAACGTCCTCGGACGATATCCCTTACCGCTGCCACCAAAGTGCCAAAAGGAGCAATTCGGTGCGTGAAACGCACGTTTTGTGCCAAAACTGAGCAGATGCGGCGATTCTGTGCACGAAACGCACCTTTTGTGCCAATAATGAGCAAAAGCGGCGATACTGTGCACGAAACGCACGTTTTGTGCCAAAACTGAGCAAAAGCGGCGATTCTGAGCACGAAACGCACGTTTTGTGCCAAAACTGAGATAAAGCGGCGATTCTGTGCACGAAACGCACGTTTTGTGTCAATAATGAGCAAAAGCGGCGACTCTGAGCACGAAACGCACGTTTTGTGCCAAAACTGAGCAAAAGCGGCGATTCTGTGCACGAAACGAACGTATTGTGTCAATAATGAGCAAAAGCGGCGATTCTGTGCACGAAACACGGGATTTGTGCCAAAACTGGAAAAAGCGGCGATTCTGCGAACGAAACGCACGGTTTGTGCCAAAAGGAGCAATTCGGTGCGTGAAACGCACCTTTTGTGCCAAAACTGAGCAAAAGCGGCGATTCTGTGAACGAAACGCCCGTTTTGTGCCAAAAGAGGCAATTCGGTGCGTGAAGCGCACGTTTTGTACCAAAACTGAGAAAAAGCGGCGATTCTGTGCACGAAACGCACGCTATGTGCCAGAACTAAGCAAAAACGGCGATTCAGTGCACGAAACGCACGTTTCGTGCCAAAACTGAGAAAAAGTGGCGATTCTGAGCACGAAACGCAGGTTTTGTGCCAAAACTGAGCAAAAGCGGCGATACTGTGCACGAAACGCACGCCATGTGCCAGAACTGAGCAAAAGCGGTGATTCTGTGCACGAAATGCACGTTTTGTGCCAAAAGGAGCAATTCGGTGCGTGAAGCGCACGTTTTGTGCCAAAACTGAGCAAAAACGGCGATTCTGTGCACGAAACGAACGTATTGTGTCAATAATGAGCAAAAGCGGCGATTCTGTGCACGAAACACGGGATTTGTGCCAAAACTGGAAAAAGCGGCGATTCTGTGCACGAAACGCACGGTTTGTGCCAAAAGGAGCAATTCGGTGTGTGAAACGCACGTTTTGTGCGAGAACTGAGCAAAAGCGGCGATTCTGTGCACGAAACACGGGTTTTGTGCCAAAACTGAGCAAAAGCGTCGATTCTGTGCACGGAACACGGGTTTTGTGCCAAAACTGAGAAAAAGCGGCGATTCTGTGCACGAAACGCACGTTTTGTGTCAATAATGAGCAAAAGCGGCGATTCTGAGCACGAAACGCACGTTTTGTGCCAAACCTGAGCAAAAGCGGCGATTCTGAGCACGAAACGCACGTTTTGTGCCAGAAGGAACAATTCGGAGCGCGAAACGAACGTTTTGTGCCAAAACTGAGCAAAAGCGGCGATTCTGAGCACGAAACGCACGTTTTGTGCCAAAACTGAGCAAAAGCGGCGATACTGTGCACGAAACGCACGCTATGTGCCAGAACTGAGCAAAAGCGGCGATTCTGTGTACAAACTGCACGTTTTGTGCCAAACTGAGCAAAAGTGGCGATTCTGAGCACAAAACGCACGTTTTATGCCAAAATTGAGCAAAAGCGGCGATTCTGTGCACGAAACGCGGGTTTTGTGCCAAAACTGAGCAAACCGGCGAATCTGTGCACGAAACGCACGTTTTGTGCCAAAAGGGGCAATTCCGTGCGTGAAGCGCACGTTTTGTGCCAAAACTGAGCAAAAGCGGCGATTCTGTGCACGAAACACGGGTTTTGTGCCAAAGCTGAGCAAAAGCGGCGACTCTGAGCACGAAACGCACGTTTTGTGCCAAAACTGAGCAAAAGCGGCGATTCTGTGCACGAAACGCACGTTTTGTGTCAATAATGAGCAAAAGCGGCGATTCTGAGCACGAAACGCACGTTTTGTGCCAAACCTGAGCAAATGCGGCGATTCTGTGCACGAAAAGCACGTTTTGTGCCAAAAGGTGCGTGAAATTCGATGCGTGAAACACACGTTTTGTGCCAAAACTGAGATAAAGCGGCGATTCTGTGCACGAAACGCACGTTTTGTGTCAATAATGAGCAAAGGCGACGATTCTGAGCACGAAACGCACGTTCTGTGTCAATAATGAGCAAAAGCGGCGACTCTGAGCACGAAACGCACGTTTTGTGCCAAAACTGAGCAAAACCGGCGATTCTGTGCACGAAACGAACGTTTTGTGCCAAAACTGAGCAAAAGCGGCGATTCTGTGCACAAACCGCACGTTTTGTGATAAACTGAGCAAAAGTGGCGTTTCTGAGCACGAAACGCACGTTTTGTGCCAAAACTGAGCAAATGCGGCGATTCTGAGCACGAAACGCACGTTCTGTGTCAATAATGAGCAAAAGCGGCGACTCTGTGCACGAAACGCACGTTTTGTGCCAAAACTGAGCAAAAGCGGCGATTCTGTGCACGAAACACGGGTTTTGTGCCAAAACTGAGCAAAAGCGGCGATTCTGTGCATGAAACGCATGTTTTGTGCCAAAACTGAGCAAAAGCTGCGATTCTGTGAACGAAACGCCCGTTTTGTGCCAAAAGGAGCAATTCGGTTCGTGAAGCGCACGTTTTGTGCCAAAACTGAGCAAAAGCGGCGATTCTGTGCACGATACACGGGTTTTGTGCCAAAACTGAGCAAAAGCGTCGATTCTGTGCATGGAACACGGGTTTTGTGCCAAATCTGAGCAAAAGCGGCGATTCTGCGCACGAAACGCACATTTTGTGCCAAAACTGAGAAAAAGCGGCGATTCTGTGCACGAAACGCACGTTTTGTGTCAATAATGAGCAAAAGCGGCGATTCTGTGCATGAAACGCACGTTTTGTGCCAAAAGGAGCAATTCGGTACGTGAAACGCACGTTTTGTGCCAAAACTGAGCAAAAGCTGCGATTCTGTGAACGAAACGCCCGTTTTGTGCCAAAAGGAGCAATTCGGTGCGTGAAGCGCACGTTTTGTGCCAAAACTGAGCAAAAGCGGCGATTCTGTGCACGATACACGGGTTTTGTGCCAAAACTGAGCAAAAGCGGCGATTCTGTGCATGAAACGCACGTTTTGTGCCAAAACGGATAAAAAGCGGCGATTCTGTGCACGAACCGCACGTTTTGTGCCAAAACTGAGAAAAAGCGGCGATTCTGTGCACGAAACGCACGTTTTGTGTCAATAATGAGCAAAAGCGGCGATTCTGAGCACGAAACGCACGTTTTGTGAAAAACCTGAGCAAATGCGGCGATTCTGTGCACGAAAAGCACGTTTTGTGCCAAAAGGTGCGTGAAATTCGGTGCGTGAAACGCACGTTTTGTGCCAAAACTGAGCAAAAGAGGCGATTCTGTGCACGAAACACGGGTTTTGTCCCAAAACTGAGAAATAGCGGCGATTCTGCGCACGAAACGCACGTTTTGTGCCAAAACTGAGAAAAAGCGGCGATTCTGTGCACGAACCGCACGTTTTGTGCCAAAACTGAGAAAAAGCGGCGATTCTGTGCACGAAACGCACGTTTTGTGTCAATAATGAGCAAAAGCGGCGATTCTGTGCACGAAACGCACGTTTTGTGTCAATAATGTGCAAAAGCGGCGACTCTGAGCACGAAACGCACGTTTTGTGCCAAAACTGAGCAAAAGCGGCGATTCTGTGCACAAACCGCACGTTTTGTGCCAAACTGAGCAAAAGTGGCGATTCTGAGCACGAAACGCACGTTTTGTGCCAAAACTGAGCAAAGGCGACGATTCTGAGCACGAAACGCACGTTCTGTGTCAATAATGAGCAAAAGCGGCGATTCTGAGCACGAAACGCACGATTTGTGCCAAAACTGAGAAAAAGCGGCGATTCTGTGCACGAAACGCACGTTTTGTGTCAATAATGAGCAAAAGCGGCGATTCTGTGCACGAAACGCACGTTTTGTGTCAATAATGTGCAAAAGCGGCGACTCTGAGCACGAAACGCACGTTTTGTGCCAAAACTGAGCAAAAGCGGCGATTCTGTGCACAAACCGCACGTTTTGTGCCAAACTGAGCAAAAGTGGCGATTCTGAGCACGAAACGCACGTTTTGTGCCAAAACTGAGCAAAGGCGACGATTCTGAGCACGAAACGCACGTTCTGTGTCAATAGTGAGCAAAAGCGGCGACTCTGAGCACGAAACGCACGTTTTGTGCCAAAACTGAGCAAAACCGGCGATTCTGTGCACGAAACGAACGGTTTGTGCCAAAACTGAGCAAAAGCGGCGATTCTGTGCACGAAACGCACGTTTTGTGTCAATAATGTGCAAAAGCGGCGACTCTGAGCACGAAACGCACGTTTTGTGCCAAAACTGAGCAAAAGCGGCGATTCTGTGCACAAACCGCACGTTTTGTGCCAAACTGAGCAAAAGTGGCGATTCTGAGCACGAAACGCACGTTTTGTGCCAAAACTGAGCAAAGGCGACGATTCTGAGCACGAAACGCACGTTCTGTGTCAATAATGAGCAAAAGCGGCGATTCTGTGCATGAAACGCACGTTTTGTGCCAAAACTGAGAAAAAGCGGCGATTCTGTGCACGAACCGCACGTTTTGTGCCAAAACTGAGAAAAAGCGGCAATTCTGTGCACGAAACGCACGTTTTGTGCCAAACCTGAGCAAATGCGGCGATTCTGTGCACGAAAATCACGTTTTGTGCCAAAAGGTGCGTGAAATTCGGTGCGTGAAACGCACGTTTTGTGCCAAAAGTGAGCAAACGAGGCGATTCTGTGCACGAAACACGGGTTTTGTCCCAAAACTGAGAAAAAGCGGCGATTCTGCGCACGAAACGCACGTTTTGTGCCAAAACTGAGAAAAAGCGGCGATTCTGTGCACGAACCGCACGTTTTGTGCCAAATCTGAGAAAAAGCGGCGATTCTGTGCACGAAACGCACGTTTTGTGTCAATAATGAGCAAAAGCGGCGATTCTGTGCACGAAACGCACGTTTTGTGTCAATAATGTGCAAAAGCGGCGACTCTGAGCACGAAACGCACGTTTTGTGCCAAAACTGAGCAGAAGCGGCGATTCTGTGCACGAAACACGTGTTTTGTGTCAAAACTGAGCAAATGCTGCGATTCTGTGCACGAAACGCACGTTTTGTGTCAATAATGTGCAAAAGCGGCGACTCTCAGCACGAAACGCACGTCTTGTGCCAAAACTGAGCAAAAGCGGCGATTCTGTGCACAAACCGCACGTTTTGTGCCAAAACTGGAAAAAGCGGCGATTCTGCGCACGGAACGCACGTTTTGTGTCAATAATGAGCAAAAGCGGCGATTCTGTGCATGAAACGCACGTTTTGTGCCAAAAGGAGCAATTCGGTACGTGAAACGCACGTTTTGTGCCAAAACTGAGCAAAAGCTGCGATTCTGTGAACGAAACGCCCGTTTTGTGCCAAAAGGAGCAATTCGGTGCGTGAAGCGCACGTTTTGTGCCAAAACTGAGCAAAAGCGGCGATTCTGTGCACGATACACAGGTTTTGTGCCAAAACTGAGCAAAAGCGGCGATTCTGTGCATGAAACGCACGTTTTGTGCCAAAACTGAGAAAAAGCGGCGATTCTGTGCACGAACCGCACGTTTTGTGCCAAAACTGAGAAAAAGCGGCGATTCTGTGCACGAAACGCACGTTTTGTGTCAATAATGAGCAAAAGCGGCGATTCTGAGCACGAAACGCACGTTTTGTGCCAAACCTGAGCAAATGCGGCGATTCTGTGCACGAAAAGCACGTTTTGTGCCAAAAGGTGCGTGAAATTCGGTGCGTGAAACGCACGTTTTGTGCCAAAACTGGGATAAAGCGGCGATTCTGTGCACGAAACGCACGTTTTGTGTCAATAATGAGCAAAAGCGGCGACTCTGAGCACGAAACGCACGTTTTGTGCCAAAACTGAGCAAAAGCTGCGATTCTGTGCACGAAACGGACGTTTTGTGTCAATAATGTGCAAAAGCGGCGACTCTCAGCACGAAACGCACGTTTTGTGCCAAAACTGAGCAAAAGCGGCGATTCTGTGCACAAACCGCACGTTTTGTGCCAAACTGAGCAAAAGTGGCGATTCTGAGCACGAAACGCACGTTTTGTGCCAAAACTGAGCAAAGGCGACGATTCTGAGCACGAAACGCACGTTCTGTGTCAAAACTGAGCAAAACCGGCGATTCTGTGCACGAAACGAACGGTTGGTGCCAAAACTGAGCAAAAGCGGCGATTCTGTGCACGAAACGCACGTTTTGTACCAAAACTGAGCAAATGCGGCGATTCTGAGCACGAAACACACATTTGTGCCAAAACCGAGCAAAAGCGGCGATTCTGAGCACGAAACGCACGTTTTGTGCCAGAAGGAACAATTCGGAGCGTGAAACGCACGTTTTGTGCCAAAACTGAGCAAAAGCGGCGATTCTGAGCACGAAACGCACGTTTTGTGCCAAAACTTAGCAAAGGCGGCGATACTGTGCACGAAACGCACGCTATGTGCCAGAACTGAGCAAAAGCGGCGATTCTGTGCACGAAACGCACGATTTGTGCCAAAAGGAGCAATTCGGTGTGTGAAACGCACGTTTTGTGCCAAAACTGAGCAAAAGAGGCGATTCTGTGCACGAAACACGGGTTTTGTCCCAAAACTGAGAAAAAGCGGCGATTCTGTGCATGAAACGCACGTTTTGTGCCAAAACTGAGAAAAAGCGGCGATTCTGTGCACGAACCGCACGTTTTGTGCCAAAACTGAGAAAAAGCGGCGATTCTGTGCACGAAACGCACGTTTTGTGTCAATAATGAGCAAAAGCGGCGATTCTGAGCACGAAACGCACGTTTTGTGCCAAAACTGAGCAAAAGCGGCGATTCTGAGCACGAAACGCACGTTTTGTGCCAAAACTTAGCAAAGGCGGCGATACTGTGCACGAAACGCACGCTATGTGCCAGAACTGAGCAAAAGCGGCGATTCTGTGCACGAAACGCACGATTTGTGCCAAAAGGAGCAATTCGGTGTGTGAAACGCACGTTTTGTGCCAAAACTGAGCAAAAGAGGCGATTCTGTGCACGAAACACGGGTTTTGTCCCAAAACTGAGAAAAAGCGGCGATTCTGTGCATGAAACGCACGTTTTGTGCCAAAACTGAGAAAAAGCGGCGATTCTGTGCACGAACCGCACGTTTTGTGCCAAAACTGAGAAAAAGCGGCGATTCTGTGCACGAAACGCACGTTTTGTGTCAATAATGAGCAAAAGCGGCGATTCTGAGCACGAAACGCACGTTTTGTGCCAAACCTGAGCAAATGCGGCGATTCTGTGCACGAAAAGCACGTTTTGTGCCAAAAGGTGCGTGAAATTCGGTGCGTGAAACGCACGTTTTGTGCCAAAACTGAGGTAAAGCGGCGATTCTGTGCACGAAACGCACGTTTTGTGTCAATAATGAGCAAAAGCGGCGACTCTGAGCCCGAAACGCACGTTTTGTGCCAAAACTGAGCAAAAGCTGCGATTCTGTGCACGAAACGCACGTTTTGTGTCAATAATGTGCAAAAGCGGCGACTCTCAGCACGAAACGCACGTTTTGTGCCAAAACTGAGCAAAAGCGGCGATTCTGTGCACAAACCGCACGTTTTGTGCCAAACTGAGCAAAAGTGGCGATTCTGAGCACGAAACGCACGTTTTGTGCCAAAACTGAGCAAAGGCGACGATTCTGAGCACGAAACGCACGTTCTGTGTCAATAATGAGCAAAAGCGGCGACTCCGAGCACGAAACGCACGTTTTGTGCCAAAACTGAGCAAAACCGGCGATTCTGTGCACGAAACGAACGGTTTGTGCCAAAACTGAGCAAAAGCGGCGATTCTGTGCACGAAGCGCACGTTTTGTACCAAAACTGAGCAAATGCGGCGATTCTGAGCACGAAACGCACGTTTTGTGCCAAAACTTAGCAAAGGCGGCGATACTGTGCACGAAACGCACGCTATGTGCCAGAACTGAGCAAAAGCGGCGATTCTGTGCACGAAACGCACGATTTGTGCCAAAAGGAGCAATTCGGTGTGTGAAACGCACGTTTTGTGCCAAAACTGAGCAAAAGAGGCGATTCTGTGCACGAAACACGGGTTTTGTCCCAAAACTGAGAAAAAGCGGCGATTCTGTGCATGAAACGCACGTTTTGTGCCAAAACTGAGAAAAAGCGGCGATTCTGTGCACGAACCGCACGTTTTGTGCCAAAACTGAGAAAAAGCGGCGATTCTGTGCACGAAACGCACGTTTTGTGTCAATAATGAGCAAAAGCGGCGATTCTGAGCACGAAACGCACGTTTTGTGCCAAACCTGAGCAAATGCGGCGATTCTGTGCACGAAAAGCACGTTTTGTGCCAGAAGGAACAATTCGGATCGTGAAACGCACGTTTTGTGCCAAAACTGAGCAAAAGCGGCGATTCTGTGCACGAAACGCACGTTTTGTGCCAAAAGGAGCAATTCGGTGCGTGAAGCGCACGTTTTGTGCCAAAACTGAGCAAAAGCGGCGATTCTGTGCACGATACACGGGTTTTGTGCCAAAACTGAGCAAAAGCGGCGATTCTGTGCATGAAACGCACGTTTTGTGCCAAAACTGAGAAAAAGCGGCGATTCTGTGCACGAACCGCACGTTTTGTGCCAAAACTGAGAAAAAGCGGCAATTCTGTGCACGAAACGCACGTTTTGTGCCAAACCTGAGCAAATGCGGCGATTCTGTGCACGAAAATCACGTTTTGTGCCAAAAGGTGCGTGAAATTCGGTGCGTGAAACGCACGTTTTGTGCCAAAACTGAGCAAACGAGGCGATTCTGTGCACGAAACACGGGTTTTGTCCCAAAACTGAGAAAAAGCGGCGATTCTGCGCACGAAACGCACGTTTTGTGCCAAAACTGAGAAAAAGCGGCGATTCTGTGCACGAACCGCACGTTTTGTGCCAAAACTGAGAAAAAGCGGCGATTCTGTGCACGAAACGCACGTTTTGTGTCAATAATGAGCAAAAGCGGCGATTCTGTGCACGAAACGCACGTTTTGTGTCAATAATGTGCAAAAGCGGCGACTCTGAGCACGAAACGCACGTTTTGTGCCAAACCTGAGCAAATGCGGCGATTCTGTGCACGAAAAGCACGTTTTGTGCCAAAAGGTGCGTGAAATTCGGTGCGTGAAACGCACGTTTTGTGCCAAAACTGAGGTAAAGCGGCGATTCTGTGCACGAAACGCACGTTTTGTGTCAATAATGAGCAAAAGCGGCGACTCTGAGCCCGAAACGCACGTTTTGTGCCAAAACTGAGCAAAAGCTGCGATTCTGTGCACGAAACGCACGTTTTGTGTCAATAATGTGCAAAAGCGGCGACTCTCAGCACGAAACGCACGTTTTGTGCCAAAACTGAGCAAAAGCGGCGATTCTGTGCACAAACCGCACGTTTTGTGCCAAACTGAGCAAAAGCGGCGATTCTGAGCACGAAACGCACGTTTTGTGCCAAAACTGAGCGAAGGCGACGATTCTGAGCACGAAACGCACGTTCTGTGTCAATAATGAGCAAAAGCGGCGACTCTGAGCACGAAACGCACGTTTTGTGCCAAAACTGAGCAAAACCGGCGATTCTGTGCACGAAATGAACGGTTGGTGCCAAAACTGAGCAAAAGCGGCGATTCTGTGCACGAAACGCACGTTTTGTACCAAAACTGAGCAAATGCGGCGATTCTGAGCACGAAACACACATTTGTGCCAAAACCGAGCAAAAGCGGCGATTCTGAGCACGAAACGCACGTTTTGTGAAAGAAGGAACAATTCGGAGCGTGAAGCGCACGTTTTGTGCCAAAACTGAGCAAAAGCGGCGATTCTGAGCACGAAACGCACGTTTTGTGCCAAAACTTAGCAAAGGCGGCGATACTGTGCACGAAACGCACGCTATGTGCCAGAACTGAGCAAAAGCGGCGATTCTGTGCACGAAACGCACGATTTGTGCCAAAAGGAGCAATTCGGTGTGTGAAACGCACGTTTTGTGCCAAAACTGAGCAAAAGAGGCGATTCTGTGCACGAAACACGGGTTTTGTCCCAAAACTGAGAAAAAGCGGCGATTCTGTGCATGAAACGCACGTTTTGTGCCAAAACTGAGAAAAAGCGGCGATTCTGTGCACGAACCGCACGTTTTGTGCCAAAACTGAGAAAAAGCGGCGATTCTGTGCACGAAACGCACGTTTTGTGTCAATAATGAGCAAAAGCGGCGATTCTGAGCACGAAACGCACGTTTTGTGCCAAACCTGAGCAAATGCGGCGATTCTGTGCACGAAAAGCACGTTTTGTGCCAAAAGGTGCGTGAAATTCGGTGCGTGAAACGCACGTTTTGTGCCAAAACTGAGGTAAAGCGGCGATTCTGTGCACGAAACGCACGTTTTGTGTCAATAATGAGCAAAAGCGGCGACTCTGAGCCCGAAACGCACGTTTTGTGCCAAAACTGAGCAAAAGCTGCGATTCTGTGCACGAAACGCACGTTTTGTGTCAATAATGTGCAAAAGCGGCGACTCTCAGCACGAAACGCACGTTTTGTGCCAAAACTGAGCAAAACCGGCGATTCTGTGCACGAAACGAACGGTTTGTGCCAAAACTGAGCAAAAGCGGCGATTCTGTGCACGAAGCGCACGTTTTGTACCAAAACTGAGCAAATGCGGCGATTCTGAGCACGAAACGCACGTTTTGTGCCAAAACTTAGCAAAGGCGGCGATACTGTGCACGAAACGCACGCTATGTGCCAGAACTGAGCAAAAGCGGCGATTCTGTGCACGAAACGCACGATTTGTGCCAAAAGGAGCAATTCGGTGTGTGAAACGCACGTTTTGTGCCAAAACTGAGCAAAAGAGGCGATTCTGTGCACGAAACACGGGTTTTGTGTCAAAACTAAGCAAAAGCTGCGATTCTGTGCACGAAACGCACGTTTTGTGTTAATAATGTGCAAAAGCGGCGACTCTGAGCACGAAACGCACGTTTTGTGCCAAAACTGAGCAGAAGCGGCGATTCTGTGCACGAAACACGTGTTTTGTGTCAAAACTGAGCAAATGCTGCGATTCTGTGCACGAAACGCACGTTTTGTGTCAATAATGTGCAAAAGCGGCGACTCTCAGCACGAAACGCACGTCTTGTGCCAAAACTGAGCAAAAGCGGCGATTCTGTGCACAAACCGCACGTTTTGTGCCAAAACTGGAAAAAGCGGCGATTCTGCGCACGAAACGCACGTTTTGTGTCAATAATGAGCAAAAGCGGCGATTCTGTGCATGAAACGCACGTTTTGTGCCAAAAGGAGCAATTCGGTACGTGAAACGCACGTTTTGTGCCAAAACTGAGCAAAAGCTGCGATTCTGTGAACGAAACGCCCGTTTTGTGCCAAAAGGAGCAATTCGGTGCGTGAAGCGCACGTTTTGTGCCAAAACTGAGCAAAAGCGGCGATTCTGTGCACGATACACAGGTTTTGTGCCAAAACTGAGCAAAAGCGGCGATTCTGTGCATGAAACGCACGTTTTGTGCCAAAACTGAGAAAAAGCGGCGATTCTGTGCACGAACCGCACGTTTTGTGCCAAAACTGAGAAAAAGCGGCGATTCTGTGCACGAAACGCACGTTTTGTGTCAATAATGAGCAAAAGCGGCGATTCTGAGCACGAAACGCACGTTTTGTGCCAAGCCTGAGCAAATGCGGCGATTCTGTGCACGAAAAGCACGTTTTGTGCCAAAAGGTGCGTGAAATTCGGTGCGTGAAACGCACGTTTTGTGCCAAAACTGAGATAAAGCGGCGATTCTGTGCACGAAACGCACGTTTTGTGTCAATAATGAGCAAAAGCGGCGACTCTGAGCACGAAACGCACGTTTTGTGCCAAAACTGAGCAAAAGCTGCGATTCTGTGCACGAAACGCACGTTTTGTGCCAGAAGGAACAATTCGGATCGTGAAACGCACGTTTTGTGCCAAAACTGAGCAAAAGCGGCGATTCTGAGCACGAAACGCACGTTTTGTGCCAAAACTTAGCAAAGGCGGCGATACTGTGCACGAAACGCACGCTATGTGCCAGAACTGAGCAAAAGCGGCGATTCTGTGCACGAAACGCACGATTTGTGCCAAAAGGAGCAATTCGGTGTGTGAAACGCACGTTTTGTGCCAAAACTGAGCAAAAGAGGCGATTCTGTGCACGAAACACGGGTTTTGTCCCAAAACTGAGAAAAAGCGGCGATTCTGTGCATGAAACGCACGTTTTGTGCCAAAACTGAGAAAAAGCGGCGATTCTGTGCACGAACCGCACGTTTTGTGCCAAAACTGAGAAAAAGCGGCGATTCTGTGCACGAAACGCACGTTTTGTGTCAATAATGAGCAAAAGCGGCGATTCTGAGCACGAAACGCACGTTTTGTGCCAAAACTGAGCAAAAGCGGCGATACTGTGCACGAAACGCACGCTATGTGCCAGAACTGAGCAAAAGCGGCGATTCTGTGCACGAAACGCACATTTTGTGCTAATAATGAGCAAAAGCGGCGATTCTTCGCACGAAACGCACGTTTTGTGCCAAAACTGAGAAAAAGCGGCGATTCTGCGCACGAAACGCGGGTTTTGTGCCAAAACTGAGCAAAAGCGGCGACTCTGAGCACGAAACGCACGTTTTGTGCCAAAACTGAGCAAAAGCGGCGATTCTGTGCACGAAACACGGGTTTTGTGCCAAAACTGAGAAAAAGCGGCGATTCTGTGCACAAAACGCACGTTTTGTGCCAAACCTGAGCAAATGCGGCGATTCTGTGCACGAAAATCACGTTTTGTGCCAAAAGGTGCGTGAAATTCGGTGCGTGAAACGCACGTTTTGTGCCAAAACTGAGCAAAAGAGGCGATTCTGTGCACGAAACACGGGTTTTGTCCCAAAACTGAGAAAAAGCGGCGATTCTGCGCACGAAACGCACGTTTTGTGCCAAAACTGAGAAAAAGCGGCGATTCTGTGCACGAACCGCACGTTTTGTGCCAAAACTGAGAAAAAGCGGCGATTCTGTGCACGAAACGCACGTTTTGTGTCAATAATGAGCAAAAGCGGCGATTCTGTGCACGAAACGCACGTTTTGTGTCAATAATGTGCAAAAGCGGCGACTCTGAGCACGAAACGCACGTTTTGTGCCAAAACTGAGCAGAAGCGGCGATTCTGTGCACAAACCGCACGTTTTGTGCCAAACTGAGCAAAAGTGGCGATTCTGAGCACGAAACGCACGTTTTGTGCCAAAACTGAGCAAAGGCGACGATTCTGAGCACGAAACGCACGTTCTGTGTCAATAATGAGCAAAAGCGGCGACTCTGAGCACGAAACGCACGTTTTGTGCCAAAACTGAGCAAAACCGGCGATTCTGTGCACGAAACGAACGGTTTGTGCCAAAACTGAGCAAAAGCGGCGATTCTGCGCACGAAACACGGGTTTTGTGCCAAAACTGAGCAAAAGCGGCGATTCTGTGCACGAAACGCACGTTTTGTACCAAAACTGTGCAAATGCGGCGATTCTGAGCACGAAACACACATTTGTGCCAAAACCGAGCAAAAGCGGCGATTCTGAGCACGAAACGCACGTTTTGTGCCAGAAGGAACAATTCGGAGCGTGAAACGAACGTTTTGTGCCAAAACTGAGCAAAAGCGGCGATTCTGAGCACGAAACGCACGTTTTGTGCCAAAACTGAGCAAAAGCGGCGATACTGTGCACGAAACGCACGCTATGTGCCAGAACTGAGCAAAAGCGGCGATTCTGTGCACGAAACGCACGTTTTGTGCTAATAATGAGCAAAAGCGGCGATTCTTCGCACGAAACGCACGTTTTGTGCCAAAACTGAGAAAAAGCGGCGATTCTGCGCACGAAACGCGGGTTTTGTGCCAAAACTGAGCAAAAGCGGCGACTCTGAGCACGAAACGCACGTTTTGTGCCAAAACTGAGCAAAAGCGGCGATTCTGTGCACGAAACACGGGTTTTGTGCCAAAACTGAGCAAAAGCGGCGATTCTGTGCATGAAACGCACGTTTTGTGCCAAAAGGAGCAATTCGGTACGTGAAACGCACGTTTTGTGCCAAAACTGAGCAAAAGCTGCGATTCTGTGAACGAAACGCACGTTTTGTGCCAAAAGGAGCAATTCGGTACGTGAAACGCACGTTTTGTGCCAAAACTGAGCAAAAGCTGCGATTCTGTGCACGATACACGGGTTTTGTGCCAAAACTGAGCAAAAGCGGCGATTCTGTGCACGAATCGCACGTTTTGTGCTAATATTGAGCAAAAGCGGCGATTCTGCGCACGAAACGCACATTTTGTGCCAAAACTGAGAAAAAGCGGCGATTCTGTGCACGAAACGCACGTTTTGTGCCAAAACTGAGCAAAAGCGTCGATTCTGTGCATGGAACACGGGTTTTGTGCCAAAACTGAGAAAAAGCGGCGATTCTGCGCACGAAACGCACGTTTTGTGCCAAAACTTAGCAAAGGCGGCGATACTGTGCACGAAACGCACGCTATGTGCCAGAACTGAGCAAAAGCGGCGATTCTGTGCACGAAACGCACGATTTGTGCCAAAAGGAGCAATTCGGTGCGTGAAACGCACGTTTTGTGCCAAAACTGAGCAAAAGAGGCGATTCTGTGCACGAAACACGGGTTTTGTCCCAAAACTGAGAAGAAGCGGCGATTCTGCGCACGAAACGCACGTTTTGTGCCAAAACTGAGAAAAAGCGGCGATTCTGTGCACGAACCGCACGTTTTGTGCCAAAACTGAGAAAAAGCGGCGATTCTGTGCACGAAACGCACGTTTTGTGTCAATAATGAGCAAAAGCGGCGATTCTGTGCACGAAACGCACGTTTTGTGTCAATAATGTGCAAAAGCGGCGACTCTGAGCACGAAACGCACGTTTTGTGTTAATAATGTGCAAAAGCGGCGACTCTGAGCACGAAACGCACGTTTTGTGCCAAAACTGAGCAGAAGCGGCGATTCTGTGCACAAACCGCACGTTTTGTGCCAAACTGAGCAAAAGTGGCGATTCTGAGCACGAAACGCACGTTTTGTGCCAAAACTGAGCAAAGGCGACGATTCTGAGCACGAAACGCACGTTCTGTGTCAATAATGAGCAAAAGCGGCGACTCTGAGCACGAAACGCACGTTTTGTGCCAAAACTGAGCAAAACCGGCGATTCTGTGCACGAAACGAACGGTTTGTGCCAAAACTGAGCAAAAGCGGCGATTCTGCGCACGAAACACGGGTTTTGTCCCAAAACTGAGCAAAAGCGGCGATTCTGTGCACGAAACGCACGTTTTGTACCAAAACTGAGCAAATGCGGCGATTCTGAGCACGAAACACACATTTGTGCCAAAACCGAGCAAAAGCGGCGATTCTGAGCACGAAACGCACGTTTTGTGCCAGAAGGAACAATTCGGAGCGTGAAACGAACGTTTTGTGCCAAAACTGAGCAAAAGCGGCGATTCTGAGCACGAAACGCACGTTTTGTGCCAAAACTGAGCAAAAGCGGCGATACTGTCCACGAAACGCACGCTATGTGCCAGAACTGAGCAAAAGCGGCGATTCTGTGCACGAAACGCACGATTTGTGCCAAAAGGAGCAATTCGGTGCGTGAAACGCACGTTTTGTGCCAAAACTGAGCAAAAGAGGCGATTCTGTGCACGAAACACTCGTTTTGTCCCAAAACTGAGAAGAAGCGGCGATTCTGCGCACGAAACGCACGTTTTGTGCCAAAACTGACAAAAAGCGGCGATTCTGTGCACGAACCGCACGTTTTGTGCCAAAACTGAGAAAAAGCCGCGATTCTGTGCACGAAACGCACGTTTTGTGTCAATAATGAGCAAAAGCGGCGATTCTGAGCACGAAACGCACGTTTTGTGCCAAACCTGAGCAAATGCGGCGATTCTGTGCACGAAAAGCACGTTTTGTGCCAAAACTGAGCAAAACCGGCGATTCTGTGCACGAAACGAACGGTTTGTGCCAAAACTGAGCAAAAGCGGCGATTCTGTGCACGAAACGCACGTTTTGTGTCAATAATGTGCAAAAGCGGCGACTCTGAGCACGAAACGCACGTTTTGTGCCAAAACTGAGCAAAAGCGGCGATTCTGTGCACAAACCGCACGTTTTGTGCCAAACTGAGCAAAAGTGGCGATTCTGAGCACGAAACGCACGTTTTGTGCCAAAACTGAGCAAAGGCGACGATTCTGAGCACGAAACGCACGTTCTGTGTCAATAATGAGCAAAAGCGGCGATTCTGTGCATGAAACGCACGTTTTGTGCCAAAACTGAGAAAAAGCGGCGATTCTGTGCACGAACCGCACGTTTTGTGCCAAAACTGAGAAAAAGCGGCGATTCTGTGCACGAAACGCACGTTTTGTGCCAAACCTGAGCAAATGCGGCGATTCTGTGCACGAAAATCACGTTTTGTGCCAAAAGGTGCGTGAAATTCGGTGCGTGAAACGCACGTTTTGTGCCAAAACTGAGCAAAAGAGGCGATTCTGTGCACGAAACACGGGTTTTGTCCCAAAACTGAGAAAAAGCGGCGATTCTGCGCACGAAACGCACGTTTTGTGCCAAAACTGAGAAAAAGCGGCGATTGTGTGCACGAAACACGGGTTTTGTGCCAAAACTGAGCAAAAGCGGCGATTCTGTGCATGAAACGCACGTTTTGTGCCAAAAGGAGCAATTCGGTACGTGAAACGCACGTTTTGTGCCAAAACTGAGCAAAAGCTGCGATTCTGTGAACGAAACGCCCGTTTTGTGCCAAAAGGTGCAATTCGGTGCGTGAAGCGCACGTTTTGTGCCAAAACTGAGCAAAAGCGGCGATTCTGTGCACGATACACGGGTTTTGTGCCAAAACTGAGCAAAAGCGGCGATTCTGTGCATGAAACGCACGTTTTGTGCCAAAACTGAGAAAAAGCGGCGATTCTGTGCACGAACCGCACGTTTTGTGCCAAAACTGAGAAAAAGCGGCGATTCTGTGCACGAAACGCACGTTTTGTGCCAAACCTGAGCAAATGCGGCGATTCTGTGCACGAAAATCACGTTTTGTGCCAAAAGGTGCGTGAAATTCGGTGCGTGAAACGCACGTTTTGTGCCAAAACTGAGCAAAAGAGGCGATTCTGTGCACGAAACACGGGTTTTGTCCCAAAACTGAGAAAAAGCGGCGATTCTGCGCACGAAACGCACGTTTTGTGCCAAAACTGAGAAAAAGCGGCGATTCTGTGCACGAACCGCACGTTTTGTGCCAAAACTGAGAAAAAGCGGCGATTCTGTGCACGAAACGCACGTTTTGTGCCAAAACTGAGCAGAAGCGGCGATTCTGTGCACGAAACACGGGTTTTGTGTCAAAACTGGGCAAAAGCTGCGATTCTGTGCACGAAACGCACGTTTTGTGTCAATAATGTGCAAAAGCGGCGACTCTCAGCACGAAACGCACGTTCTGTGTCAATAATGAGCAAAAGCGGCGACTCTGTGCACGAAACGCACGTTTTGTGCCAAAACTGAGCAAAAGCGGCGATTCTGTGCACGAAACACGGGTTTTGTGCCAAAACTGAGCAAAAGCGGCGATTCTGTGCATGAAACGCACGTTTTGTGCCAAAAGGAGCAATTCGGTACGTGAAACGCACGTTTTGTGCCAAAACTGAGCAAAAGCTGCGATTCTGTGAACGAAACGCCCGTTTTGTGCCAAAAGGAGCAATTCGGTGCGTGAAGCGCACGTTTTGTGCCAAAACTGAGCAAAAGCGGCGATTCTGTGCACGATACACGGGTTTTGTGCCAAAGCTGAGCAAAGGCGGCGATTCTGTGCACGAAACGCACGTTTTGTGCTAATAATGAGCAAAAGCGGCGATTCTCCGCACGAAACGCACATTTTGTGCCAAAACTGAGAAAAAGCGGCGATTCTGTGCACGAAACGCACGTTTTGTGCCAAAACTGAGCAAAAGCGTCGATTCTGTGCATGGAACACGGGTTTTGTGCCAAAACT
Organism: Stelis phaeoptera; assembly: GCA_943735885.1. Classification (NCBI taxonomy): domain Eukaryota; kingdom Metazoa; phylum Arthropoda; class Insecta; order Hymenoptera; family Megachilidae; genus Stelis; species Stelis phaeoptera. The sequence continues at coordinate 1,258,663 of CALSEM010000143.1, forward strand.
GAGAAAAAGCGGCGATTCTGCGCACGAAACGCACGTTTTGTGCCAAAACTTAGCAAAGGCGGCGATACTGTGCACGAAACGCACGCTATGTGCCAGAACTGAGCAAAAGCGGCGATTCTGTGCACGAAACGCACGATTTGTGCCAAAAGGAGCAATTCGGTGCGTGAAACGCACGTTTTGTGCCAAAACTGAGCAAAAGAGGCGATTCTGTGCACGAAACACTCGTTTTGTCCCAAAACTGAGAAGAAGCGGCGATTCTGCGCACGAAACGCACGTTTTGTGCCAAAACTGACAAAAAGCGGCGATTCTGTGCACGAACCGCACGTTTTGTGCCAAAACTGAGAAAAAGCCGCGATTCTGTGCACGAAACGCACGTTTTGTGTCAATAATGAGCAAAAGCGGCGATTCTGAGCACGAAACGCACGTTTTGTGCCAAACCTGAGCAAATGCGGCGATTCTGTGCACGAAAAGCACGTTTTGTGCCAAAAGGTGCGTGAAATTCGGTGCGTGAAACGCACGTTTTGTGCCAAAACTGAGCAAAAGAGGCGATTCTGTGCACGAAACACGGGTTTTGTCCCAAAACTGAGAAAAAGCGGCGATTCTGCGCAGGAAATGCACGTTTTGTGCCAAAACTGAGAAAAAGCGGCGATTCTGTGCACGAACTGCACGATTTGTGCCAAAACTGAGAAAAAGCGGCGATTCTGTGCACGAAACGCACGTTTTGTGTCAATAATGAGCAAAAGCGGCGATTCTGTGCACGAAACGCACGTTTTGTGTCAATAATGTGCAAAAGCGGCGACTCTGAGCACGAAACGCACGTTTTGTGCCAAAACTGAGCAAAAGCGGCGATTCTGTGCACAAACCGCACGTTTTGTGCCAAACTGAGCAAAAGTGGCGATTCTGAGCACGAAACGCACGTTTTGTGCCAAAACTGAGCAAAGGCGACGATTCTGAGCACGAAACGCACGTTCTGTGTCAATAGTGAGCAAAAGCGGCGACTCTGAGCACGAAACGCACGTTTTGTGCCAAAACTGAGCAAAACCGGCGATTCTGTGCACGAAACGAACGGTTTGTGCCAAAACTGAGCAAAAGCGGCGATTCTGTGCACGAAACGCACGTTTTGTGTCAATAATGTGCAAAAGCGGCGACTCTGAGCACGAAACGCACGTTTTGTGCCAAAACTGAGCAAAAGCGGCGATTCTGTGCACAAACCGCACGTTTTGTGCCAAACTGAGCAAAAGTGGCGATTCTGAGCACGAAACGCACGTTTTGTGCCAAAACTGAGCAAAGGCGACGATTCTGAGCACGAAACGCACGTTCTGTGTCAATAATGAGCAAAAGCGGCGATTCTGTGCATGAAACGCACGTTTTGTGCCAAAACTGAGAAAAAGCGGCGATTCTGTGCACGAACCGCACGTTTTGTGCCAAAACTGAGAAAAAGCGGCGATTCTGTGCACGAAACGCACGTTTTGTGCCAAACCTGAGCAAATGCGGCGATTCTGTGCACGAAAATCACGTTTTGTGCCAAAAGGTGCGTGAAATTCGGTGCGTGAAACGCACGTTTTGTGCCAAAACTGAGCAAAAGAGGCGATTCTGTGCACGAAACACGGGTTTTGTCCCAAAACTGAGAAAAAGCGGCGATTCTGCGCACGAAACGCACGTTTTGTGCCAAAACTGAGAAAAAGCGGCGATTGTGTGCACGAAACACGGGTTTTGTGCCAAAACTGAGCAAAAGCGGCGATTCTGTGCATGAAACGCACGTTTTGTGCCAAAAGGAGCAATTCGGTACGTGAAACGCACGTTTTGTGCCAAAACTGAGCAAAAGCTGCGATTCTGTGAACGAAACGCCCGTTTTGTGCCAAAAGGAGCAATTCGGTGCGTGAAGCGCACGTTTTGTGCCAAAACTGAGCAAAAGCGGCGATTCTGTGCACGATACACGGGTTTTGTGCCAAAACTGAGCAAAAGCGGCGATTCTGTGCATGAAACGCACGTTTTGTGCCAAAACTGAGAAAAAGCGGCGATTCTGTGCACGAACCGCACGTTTTGTGCCAAAACTGAGAAAAAGCGGCGATTCTGTGCACGAAACGCACGTTTTGTGCCAAACCTGAGCAAATGCGGCGATTCTGTGCACGAAAATCACGTTTTGTGCCAAAAGGTGCGTGAAATTCGGTGCGTGAAACGCACGTTTTGTGCCAAAACTGAGCAAAAGAGGCGATTCTGTGCACGAAACACGGGTTTTGTCCCAAAACTGAGAAAAAGCGGCGATTCTGCGCACGAAACGCACGTTTTGTGCCAAAACTGAGAAAAAGCGGCGATTCTGTGCACGAACCGCACGTTTTGTGCCAAAACTGAGAAAAAGCGGCGATTCTGTGCACGAAACGCACGTTTTGTGTCAATAATGAGCAAAAGCGGCGATTCTGTGCACGAAACGCACGTTTTGTGTCAATAATGTGCAAAAGCGGCGACTCTGAGCACGAAACGCACGTTTTGTGCCAAAACTGAGCAGAAGCGGCGATTCTGTGCACGAAACACGGGTTTTGTGTCAAAACTGGGCAAAAGCTGCGATTCTGTGCACGAAACGCACGTTTTGTGTCAATAATGTGCAAAAGCGGCGACTCTCAGCACGAAACCCACGTTTTGTGCCAAAACTGAGCAAAAGCGGCGATTCTGTGCACAAACAGCACGTTTTGTGCCAAACTGAGCAAAAGTGGCGTTTCTGAGCACGAAACGCACGTTTTGTGCCAAAACTGAGCAAAGGCGACGATTCTGAGCACGAAACGCACGTTCTGTGTCAATAATGAGCAAAAGCGGCGACTCTGTGCACGAAACGCACGTTTTGTGCCAAAACTGAGCAAAAGCGGCGATTCTGTGCACGAAACACGGGTTTTGCGCCAAAACTGAGCAAAAGCGGCGATTCTGTGCATGAAACGCACGTTTTGTGCCAAAAGGAGCAATTCGGTACGTGAAACGCACGTTTTGTGCCAAAACTGAGCAAAAGCTGCGATTCTGTGAACGAAACGCCCGTTTTGTGCCAAAAGGAGCAATTCGGTGCGTGAAGCGCACGTTTTGTGCCAAAACTGAGCAAAAGCGGCGATTCTGTGCACGATACACGGGTTTTGTGCCAAAGCTGAGCAAAGGCGGCGATTCTGTGCACGAAACGCACGTTTTGTGCTAATAATGAGCAAAAGCGGCGATTCTCCGCACGAAACGCACATTTTTGCCAAAACTGAGAAAAAGCGGCGATTCTGTGCACGAACCACACGTTTTGTGCCAAAACTGAGAAAAAGCGGCGATTCTGTGCACGAAACGCACGTTTTGTGTCAATAATGAGCAAAAGCGGCGATTCTGTGCACGAAACGCACGTTTTGTGTCAATAATGTGCAAAAGCGGCGACTCTGAGCACGAAACGCACGTTTTGTGCCAAAACTGAGCAAAAGCGGCGATTCTGTGCACAAACCGCACGCTATGTGCCAGAACTGAGCAAAAGCGGCGATTCTGTGCACGAAACGCACGATTTGTGCCAAAAGGAGCAATTCGGTGCGTGAAACGCACGTTTTGTGCCAAAACTGAGCAAAAGAGGCGATTCTGTGCACGAAACACGGGTTTTGTCCCAAAACTGAGAAAAAGCGGCGATTCTGCGCACGAAACGCACGTTTTGTGCCAAAACTGAGAAAAAGCGGCGATTCTGTGCACGAACCACACGTTTTGTGCCAAAACTGAGAAAAAGCGGCGATTCTGTGCACGAAACGCACGTTTTGTGTCAATAATGAGCAAAAGCGGCGATTCTGTGCACGAAACGCACGTTTTGTGTCAATAATGTGCAAAAGCGGCGACTCTGAGCACGAAACGCACGTTTTGTGCCAAAACTGAGCAAAAGCGGCGATTCTGTGCACAAACCGCACGTTTTGTGCCAAACTGAGCAAAAGTGGCGATTCTGAGCACGAAACGCACGTTTTGTGCCAAAACTGAGCAAAGGCGACGATTCTGAGCACGAAACGCACGTTCTGTGTCAATAATGAGCAAAAGCGGCGACTCTGAGCACGAAACGCACGTTTTGTGCCAAAACTGAGCAAAACCGGCGATTCTGTGCACGAAACGAACGGGTTGTGCCAAAACTGAGCAAAAGCGGCGATTCTGCGCACGAAACACGGGTTTTGTGCCAAAACTGAGCAAAAGCGGCGATTCTGTGCACGAAACGCACGTTTTGTACCAAAACTGAGCAAATGCGGCGATTCTGAGCACGAAACACACATTTGTGCCAAAACCGAGCAAAAGCGGCGATTCTGAGCACGAAACGCACGTTTTGTGCCAGAAGGAACAATTCGGAGCGTGAAACGAACGTTTTGTGCCAAAACTGAGCAAAAGCGGCGATTCTGAGCACGAAACGCACGTTTTGTGCCAAAACTGAGCAAAAGCGGCGATACTGTGCACGAAACGCACGCTATGTGCCAGAACTGAGCAAAAGCGGCGATTCTGTGCACGAAACGCACATTTTGTGCTAATAATGAGCAAAAGCGGCGATTCTTCGCACGAAACGCACGTTTTGTGCCAAAACTGAGAAAAAGCGGCGATTCTGCGCACGAAACGCGGGTTTTGTGCCAAAACTGAGCAAAAGCGGCGACTCTGAGCACGAAACGCACGTTTTGTGCCAAAACTGAGCAAAAGCGGCGATTCTGTGCACGAAACACGGGTTTTGTGCCAAAACTGAGCAAAAGCGGCGATTCTGTGCATGAAACGCACGTTTTGTGCCAAAAGGAGCAATTCGGTACGTGAAACGCACGTTTTGTGCCAAAACTGAGCAAAAGCTGCGATTCTGTGAACGAAACGCCCGTTTTGTGCCAAAAGGAGCAATTCGGTGCGTGAAGCGCACGTTTTGTGCCAAAACTGAGCAAAAGCGGCGATTCTGTGCACGATACACGGGTTTTGTGCCAAAACAGAGCAAAAGCGGCGATTCTGTGCATGAAACGCACGTTTTGTGCCAAAACTGAGAAAAAGCGGCGATTCTGTGCACGAACCGCACGTTTTGTGCCAAAACTGAGAAAAAGCGGCAATTCTGTGCACGAAACGCACGTTTTGTGCCAAACCTGAGCAAATGCGGCGATTCTGTGCACGAAAATCACGTTTTGTGCCAAAAGGTGCGTGAAATTCGGTGCGTGAAACGCACGTTTTGTGCCAAAACTGAGCAAAAGAGGCGATTCTGTGCACGAAACACGGGTTTTGTCCCAAAACTGAGAAAAAGCGGCGATTCTGCGCACGAAACGCACGTTTTGTGCCAAAACTGAGAAAAAGCGGCGATTCTGTGCACGAACCGCACGTTTTGTGCCAAAACTGAGAAAAAGCGGCGATTCTGTGCACGAAACGCACGTTTTGTGTCAATAATGAGCAAAAGCGGCGATTCTGTGCACGAAACGCACGTTTTGTACCAAAACTGAGCAAATGCGGCGATTCTGAGCACGAAACACGCATTTGTGCCAAAACCGAGCAAAAGCGGCGACTCTGAGCTCGAAACGCACGTTTTGTGCCAAAACTGAGCAAAAGCGGCGATTATGTGCACAAACCGCACGTTTTGTGCCAAACTGAGCAAAAGTGGCGATTCTGAGCACGAAACGCACGTTTTGTGCCAAAACTGAGCAAAGGCGACGATTCTGAGCACGAAACGCACGTTCTGTGTCAATAATGAGCAAAAGCGGCGATTCTGAGCACGAAACGCACGTTTTGTGCCAAAACTGAGCAAAAGCGGCGATACTGTGCACGAAACGCACGCTATGTGCCAGAACTGAGCAAAAGCGGCGATTCTGTGCACGAAACGCACGTTTTGTGCTAATAATGAGCAAAAGCGGCGATTCTTCGCACGAAACGCACGATTTGTGCCAAAACTGAGAAAAAGCGGCGATTCTGCGCACGAAACGCGGGTTTTGTGCCAAAACTGAGCAAAAGCGGCGACTCTGAGCACGAAACGCACGTTTTGTGCCAAAACTGAGCAAAAGCGGCGATTCTGTGCACGAAACACGGGTTTTGTGCCAAAACTGAGCAAAAGCGGCGATTCTGTGCATGAAACGCACGTTTTGTGCCAAAAGGAGCAATTCGGTACGTGAAACGCACGTTTTGTGCCAAAACTGAGCAAAAGCTGCGATTCTGTGAACGAAACGCACGTTTTGTGCCAAAAGGAGCAATTCGGTGCGTGGAGCGCACGTTTTGTGCCAAAACTGAGCAAAAGCGGCGATTCTGTGCACGATACACGGGTTTTGTGCCAAAACTGAGCAAAAGCGGCGATTCTGTGCACGAAACGCACGTTTTGTGCTAATATTGAGCAAAAGCGGCGATTCTGCGCACGAAACGCACATTTTGTGCCAAAACTGAGAAAAAGCGGCAATTCTGTGCACGAAACGCACGTTTTGTGCCAAACCTGAGCAAATGCGGCGATTCTGTGCACGAAAATCACGTTTTGTGCCAAAAGGTGCGTGAAATTCGGTGCGTGAAACGCACGTTTTGTGCCAAAACTGAGCAAAAGAGGCGATTCTGTGCACGAAACACGGGTTTTGTCCCAAAACTGAGAAAAAGCGGCGATTCTGCGCACGAAACGCACGTTTTGTGCCAAAACTGAGAAAAAGCGGCGATTCTGCGCACGAACCGCACGTTTTGTGCCAAAACTGAGAAAAAGCGGCGATTCTGTGCACGAAACGCACGTTTTGTGTCAATAATGAGCAAAAGCGGCGATTCTGTGCACGAAACGCACGTTTTGTGTCAATAATGTGCAAAAGCGGCGACTCTCAGGACGAAACGCACGTTTTGTGCCAAAACTGAGCAAAAGCGGCGATTCTGTGCACGAAACGCACGTTTTGTGTCAATAATGAGCAAAAGCGGCGATTCTGTGCACGAAACGCACGTTTTGTACCAAAACTGAGCAAATGCGGCGATTCTGAGCAGGAAACACACATTTGTGCCAAAACCGAGCAAAAGCGGCGACTCTGAGCACGAAACGCACGTTTTGTGCCAAAACTGAGCAAAAGCGGCGATTCTGTGCACAAACCGCACGTTTTGTGCCAAACTGAGCAAAAGTGGCGATTCTGAGCACGAAACGCACGTTTTGTGCCAAAACTGAGCAAAGGCGACGATTCTGAGCACGAAACGCACGTTCTGTGTCAATAATGAGCAAAAGCGGCGATTCTGAGCACGAAACGCTCGTTTTGTGCCAAAACTGAGCAAAAGCGGCGATACTGTGCACGAAACGCACGCTATGTGCCAGAACTGAGCAAAAGCGGCGATTCTGTGCACGAAACGCACGTTTTGTGCTAATAATGAGCAAAAGCGGCGATTCTTCGCACGAAACGCACGATTTGTGCCAAAACTGAGAAAAAGCGGCGATTCTGCGCACGAAACGCGGGTTTTGTGCCAAAACTGAGCAAAAGCGGCGATTCTGTGCATGAAACGCACGTTTTGTGCCAAAAGGAGCAATTCGGTACGTGAAACGCACGTTTTGTGCCAAAACTGAGCAAAAGCTGCGATTCTGTGAACGAAACGCCCGTTTTGTGCCAAAAGGAGCAATTCGGTGCGTGAAGCGCACGTTTTGTGCCAAAACTGAGCAAAAGCGGCGATTCTGTGCACGATACACGGGTTTTGTGCCAAAACTGAGCAAAAGCGGCGATTCTGTGCACGAAACGCACGTTTTGTGCTAATATTGAGCAAAAGCGGCGATTCTGCGCACGAAACGCACATTTTGTGCCAAAACTGAGAAAAAGCGGCGATTCTGTGCACGAAACGCACGTTTTGTGCCAAAACTGAGCAAAAGCGTCGATTCTGTGCATGGAACACGGGTTTTGTGCCAAAACTGAGAAAAAGCGGCGATTCTGCGCACGAAACGCACGTTTTGTGCCAAAACTTAGCAAAGGCGGCGATACTGTGCACGAAACGCACGCTATGTGCCAGAACTGAGCAAAAGCGGCGATTCTGTGCACGAAACGCACGATTTGTGCCAAAAGGAGCAATTCGGTGCGTGAAACGCACGTTTTGTGCCAAAACTGAGCAAAAGAGGCGATTCTGTGCACGAAACACTCGTTTTGTCCCAAAACTGAGAAGAAGCGGCGATTCTGCGCACGAAACGCACGTTTTGTGCCAAAACTGACAAAAAGCGGCGATTCTGTGCACGAACCGCACGTTTTGTGCCAAAACTGAGAAAAAGCCGCGATTCTGTGCACGAAACGCACGTTTTGTGTCAATAATGAGCAAAAGCGGCGATTCTGAGCACGAAACGCACGTTTTGTGCCAAACCTGAGCAAATGCGGCGATTCTGTGCACGAAAAGCACGTTTTGTGCCAAAAGGTGCGAGAAATTCGGTGCGTGAAACGCACGTTTTGTGCCAAAACTGAGCAAAAGAGGCGATTCTGTGCACGAAACACGGGTTTTGTCCCAAAACTGAGAAAAAGCGGCGATTCTGCGCAGGAAATGCACGTTTTGTGCCAAAACTGAGAAAAAGCGGCGATTCTGTGCACGAACCGCACGATTTGTGCCAAAACTGAGAAAAAGCGGCGATTCTGTGCACGAAACGCACGTTTTGTGTCAATAATGAGCAAAAGCGGCGATTCTGTGCACGAAACGCACGTTTTGTGTCAATAATGTGCAAAAGCGGCGACTCTGAGCACGAAACGCACGTTTTGTGCCAAAACTGAGCAAAAGCGGCGATTCTGTGCACAAACCGCACGTTTTGTGCCAAACTGAGCAAAAGTGGCGATTCTGAGCACGAAACGCACGTTTTGTGCCAAAACTGAGCAAAGGCGACGATTCTGAGCACGAAACGCACGTTCTGTGTCAATAATGAGCAAAAGCGGCGATTCTGTGCATGAAACGCACGTTTTGTGCCAAAACTGAGAAAAAGCGGCGATTCTGTGCACGAACCGCACGTTTTGTGCCAAAACTGAGAAAAAGCGGCGATTCTGTGCACGAAACGCACGTTTTGTGCCAAACCTGAGCAAATGCGGCGATTCTGTGCACGAAAATCACGTTTTGTGCCAAAAGGTGCGTGAAATTCGGTGCGTGAAACGCACGTTTTGTGCCAAAACTGAGCAAAAGAGGCGATTCTGTGCACGAACCGCACGTTTTGTGCCAAAACTGAGAAAAAGCGGCGATTCTGCGCACGAAACGCACGTTTTGTGCCAAAACTGAGAAAAAGCGGCGATTGTGTGCACGAAACACGGGTTTTGTGCCAAAACTGAGCAAAAGCGGCGATTCTGTGCATGAAACGCACGTTTTGTGCCAAAAGGAGCAATTCGGTACGTGAAACGCACGTTTTGTGCCAAAACTGAGCAAAAGCTGCGATTCTGTGAACGAAACGCCCGTTTTGTGCCAAAAGGAGCAATTCGGTGCGTGAAGCGCACGTTTTGTGCCAAAACTGAGCAAAAGCGGCGATTCTGTGCACGATACACAGGTTTTGTGCCAAAACTGAGCAAAAGCGGCGATTCTGTGCATGAAACGCACGTTTTGTGCCAAAACTGAGAAAAAGCGGCGATTCTGTGCACGAACCGCACGTTTTGTGCCAAAACTGAGAAAAAGCGGCGATTCTGTGCACGAAACGCACGTTTTGTGTCAATAATGAGCAAAAGCGGCGATTCTGAGCACGAAACGCACGTTTTGTGCCAAACCTGAGCAAAAGCTGCGATTCTGTGCACGAAACGCACGTTTTGTGTCAATAATGTGCAAAAGCGGCGACTCTCAGCACGAAACGCACGTTTTGTGCCAAAACTGAGCAAAAGCGGCGATTCTGTGCACAAACCGCACGTTTTGTGCCAAACTGAGCAAAAGTGGCGATTCTGAGCACGAAACGCACGTTTTGTGCCAAAACTGAGCAAAGGCGACGATTCTGAGCACGAAACGCACGTTCTGTGTCAATAATGAGCAAAAGCGACGACTCTGAGCACGAAACGCACGTTTTGTGCCAAAACTGAGCAAAACCGGCGATTCTGTGCACGAAACGAACGGTTTGTGCCAAAACTGAGCAAAAGCGGCGATTCTGTGCACGAAACGCACGTTTTGTACCAAAACTGAGCAAATGCGGCGATTCTGAGCACGAAACACACATTTGTGCCAAAACCGAGCAAAAGCGGCGATTCTGAGCACGAAACGCACGTTTTGTGCCAGAAGGAACAATTCGGATCGTGAAACGCACGTTTTGTGCCAAAACTGAGCAAAAGCGGCGATTCTGAGCACGAAACGCACGTTTTGTGCCAAAACTTAGCAAAGGCGGCGATACTGTGCACGAAACGCACGCTATGTGCCAGAACTGAGCAAAAGCGGCGATTCTGTGCACGAAACGCACGATTTGTGCCAAAAGGAGCAATTCGGTGTGTGAAACGCACGTTTTGTGCCAAAACTGAGCAAAAGAGGCGATTCTGTGCACGAAACACGGGTTTTGTCCCAAAACTGAGAAAAAGCGGCGATTCTGTGCATGAAACGCACGTTTTGTGCCAAAACTGAGAAAAAGCGGCGATTCTGTGCACGAACCGCACGTTTTGTGCCAAAACTGAGAAAAAGCGGCGATTCTGTGCACGAAACGCACGTTTTGTGTCAATAATGAGCAAAAGCGGCGATTCTGAGCACGAAACGCACGTTTTGTGCCAAACCTGAGCAAATGCGGCGATTCTGTGCACGAAAAGCACGTTTTGTGCCAGAAGGAACAATTCGGATCGTGAAACGCACGTTTTGTGCCAAAACTGAGCAAAAGCGGCGATTCTGTGCACGAAACGCACGTTTTGTGCCAAAAGGAGCAATTCGGTGCGTGAAGCGCACGTTTTGTGCCAAAACTGAGCAAAAGCGGCGATTCTGTGCACGATACACGGGTTTTGTGCCAAAACTGAGCAAAAGCGGCGATTCTGTGCATGAAACGCACGTTTTGTGCCAAAACTGAGAAAAAGCGGCGATTCTGTGCACGAACCGCACGTTTTGTGCCAAAACTGAGAAAAAGCGGCAATTCTGTGCACGAAACGCACGTTTTGTGCCAAACCTGAGCAAATGCGGCGATTCTGTGCACGAAAATCACGTTTTGTGCCAAAAGGTGCGTGAAATTCGGTGCGTGAAACGCACGTTTTGTGCCAAAACTGAGCAAACGAGGCGATTCTGTGCACGAAACACGGGTTTTGTCCCAAAACTGAGAAAAAGCGGCGATTCTGCGCACGAAACGCACGTTTTGTGCCAAAACTGAGAAAAAGCGGCGATTCTGTGCACGAACCGCACGTTTTGTGCCAAAACTGAGAAAAAGCGGCGATTCTATGCACGAAACGCACGTTTTGTGTCAATAATGAGCAAAAGCGGCGATTCTGTGCACGAAACGCACGTTTTGTGTCAATAATGTGCAAAAGCGGCGACTCTGAGCACGAAACGCACGTTTTGTGCCAAACCTGAGCAAATGCGGCGATTCTGTGCACGAAAAGCACGTTTTGTGCCAAAAGGTGCGTGAAATTCGGTGCGTGAAACGCACGTTTTGTGCCAAAACTGAGGTAAAGCGGCGATTCTGTGCACGAAACGCACGTTTTGTGTCAATAATGAGCAAAAGCGGCGACTCTGAGCCCGAAACGCACGTTTTGTGCCAAAACTGAGCAAAAGCTGCGATTCTGTGCACGAAACGCACGTTTTGTGTCAATAATGTGCAAAAGCGGCGACTCTCAGCACGAAACGCACGTTTTGTGCCAAAACTGAGCAAAAGCGGCGATTCTGTGCACAAACCGCACGTTTTGTGCCAAACTGAGCAAAAGCGGCGATTCTGAGCACGAAACGCACGTTTTGTGCCAAAACTGAGCAAAGGCGACGATTCTGAGCACGAAACGCACGTTCTGTGTCAATAATGAGCAAAAGCGGCGACTCTGAGCACGAAACGCACGTTTTGTGCCAAAACTGAGCAAAACCGGCGATTCTGTGCACGAAATGAACGGTTGGTGCCAAAACTGAGCAAAAGCGGCGATTCTGTGCACGAAACGCACGTTTTGTACCAAAACTGAGCAAATGCGGCGATTCTGAGCACGAAACACACATTTGTGCCAAAACCGAGCAAAAGCGGCGATTCTGAGCACGAAACGCACGTTTTGTGAAAGAAGGAACAATTCGGAGCGTGAAGCGCACGTTTTGTGCCAAAACTGAGCAAAAGCGGCGATTCTGAGCACGAAACGCACGTTTTGTGCCAAAACTTAGCAAAGGCGGCGATACTGTGCACGAAACGCACGCTATGTGCCAGAACTGAGCAAAAGCGGCGATTCTGTGCACGAAACGCACGATTTGTGCCAAAAGGAGCAATTCGGTGTGTGAAACGCACGTTTTGTGCCAAAACTGAGCAAAAGAGGCGATTCTGTGCACGAAACACGGGTTTTGTCCCAAAACTGAGAAAAAGCGGCGATTCTGTGCATGAAACGCACGTTTTGTGCCAAAACTGAGAAAAAGCGGCGATTCTGTGCACGAACCGCACGTTTTGTGCCAAAACTGAGAAAAAGCGGCGATTCTGTGCACGAAACGCACGTTTTGTGTCAATAATGAGCAAAAGCGGCGATTCTGAGCACGAAACGCACGTTTTGTGCCAAACCTGAGCAAATGCGGCGATTCTGTGCACGAAAAGCACGTTTTGTGCCAAAAGGTGCGTGAAATTCGGTGCGTGAAACGCACGTTTTGTGCCAAAACTGAGGTAAAGCGGCGATTCTGTGCACGAAACGCACGTTTTGTGTCAATAATGAGCAAAAGCGGCGACTCTGAGCCCGAAACGCACGTTTTGTGCCAAAACTGAGCAAAAGCTGCGATTCTGTGCACGAAACGCACGTTTTGTGTCAATAATGTGCGAAAGCGGCGACTCTCAGCACGAAACGCACGTTTTGTGCCAAAACTGAGCAAAAGCGGCGATTCTGTGCACGAAGCGCACGTTTTGTACCAAAACTGAGCAAATGCGGCGATTCTGAGCACGAAACGCACGATTTGTGCCAAAAGGAGCAATTCGGTGTGTGAAACGCACGTTTTGTGCCAAAACTGAGCAAAAGAGGCGATTCTGTGCACGAAACACGGGTTTTGTCCCAAAACTGAGAAAAAGCTGCGATTCTGTGCACGAAACGCACGTTTTGTGTCAATAATGTGCGAAAGCGGCGACTCTCAGCACGAAACGCACGTTTTGTGCCAAAACTGAGCAAAAGCGGCGATTCTGTGCACAAACCGCACGTTTTGTGCCAAACTGAGCAAAAGTGGCGATTCTGAGCACGAAACGCACGTTTTGTGCCAAAACTGAGCAAAGGCGACGATTCTGAGCACGAAACGCACGTTCTGTGTCAATAATGAGCAAAAGCGGCGACTCTGAGCACGAAACGCACGTTTTGTGCCAAAACTGAGCAAAACCGGCGATTCTGTGCACGAAACGAACGGTTTGTGCCAAAACTGAGCAAAAGCGGCGATTCTGTGCACGAAGCGCACGTTTTGTACCAAAACTGAGCAAATGCGGCGATTCTGAGCACGAAACGCACGTTTTGTGCCAAAACTTAGCAAAGGCGGCGATACTGTGCACGAAACGCACGCTATGTGCCAGAACTGAGCAAAAGCGGCGATTCTGTGCACGAAACGCACGATTTGTGCCAAAAGGAGCAATTCGGTGTGTGAAACGCACGTTTTGTGCCAAAACTGAGCAAAAGAGGCGATTCTGTGCACGAAACACGGGTTTTGTGTCAAAACTAAGCAAAAGCTGCGATTCTGTGCACGAAACGCACGTTTTGTGTTAATAATGTGCAAAAGCGGCGACTCTGAGCACGAAACGCACGTTTTGTGCCAAAACTGAGCAGAAGCGGCGATTCTGTGCACGAAACACGTGTTTTGTGTCAAAACTGAGCAAATGCTGCGATTCTGTGCACGAAACGCACGTTTTGTGTCAATAATGTGCAAAAGCGGCGACTCTCAGCACGAAACGCACGTCTTGTGCCAAAACTGAGCAAAAGCGGCGATTCTGTGCACAAACCGCACGTTTTGTGCCAAAACTGGAAAAAGCGGCGATTCTGCGCACGAAACGCACGTTTTGTGTCAATAATGAGCAAAAGCGGCGATTCTGTGCATGAAACGCACGTTTTGTGCCAAAAGGAGCAATTCGGTACGTGAAACGCACGTTTTGTGCCAAAACTGAGCAAAAGCTGCGATTCTGTGAACGAAACGCCCGTTTTGTGCCAAAAGGAGCAATTCGGTGCGTGAAGCGCACGTTTTGTGCCAAAACTGAGCAAAAGCGGCGATTCTGTGCACGATACACAGGTTTTGTGCCAAAACTGAGCAAAAGCGGCGATTCTGTGCATGAAACGCACGTTTTGTGCCAAAACTGAGAAAAAGCGGCGATTCTGTGCACGAACCGCACGTTTTGTGCCAAAACTGAGAAAAAGCGGCGATTCTGTGCACGAAACGCACGTTTTGTGTCAATAATGAGCAAAAGCGGCGATTCTGAGCACGAAACGCACGTTTTGTGCCAAGCCTGAGCAAATGCGGCGATTCTGTGCACGAAAAGCACGTTTTGTGCCAAAAGGTGCGTGAAATTCGGTGCGTGAAACGCACGTTTTGTGCCAAAACTGAGATAAAGCGGCGATTCTGTGCACGAAACGCACGTTTTGTGTCAATAATGAGCAAAAGCGGCGACTCTGAGCACGAAACGCACGTTTTGTGCCAAAACTGAGCAAAAGCTGCGATTCTGTGCACGAAACGCACGTTTTGTGCCAGAAGGAACAATTCGGATCGTGAAACGCACGTTTTGTGCCAAAACTGAGCAAAAGCGGCGATTCTGAGCACGAAACGCACGTTTTGTGCCAAAACTTAGCAAAGGCGGCGATACTGTGCACGAAACGCACGCTATGTGCCAGAACTGAGCAAAAGCGGCGATTCTGTGCACGAAACGCACGATTTGTGCCAAAAGGAGCAATTCGGTGTGTGAAACGCACGTTTTGTGCCAAAACTGAGCAAAAGAGGCGATTCTGTGCACGAAACACGGGTTTTGTCCCAAAACTGAGAAAAAGCGGCGATTCTGTGCATGAAACGCACGTTTTGTGCCAAAACTGAGAAAAAGCGGCGATTCTGTGCACGAACCGCACGTTTTGTGCCAAAACTGAGAAAAAGCGGCGATTCTGTGCACGAAACGCACGTTTTGTGTCAATAATGAGCAAAAGCGGCGATTCTGAGCACGAAACGCACGTTTTGTGCCAAACCTGAGCAAATGCGGCGATTCTGTGCACGAAAAGCACGTTTTGTGCCAGAAGGAACAATTCGGATCGTGAAACGCACGTTTTGTGCCAAAACTGAGCAAAAGCGGCGATTCTGTGCACGAAACACACATTTGTGCCAAAACCGAGCAAAAGCGGCGATTCTGAGCACGAAACGCACGTTTTGTGCCAGAAGGAACAATTCGGAGCGTGAAACGAACGTTTTGTGCCAAAACTGAGCAAAAGCGGCGATTCTGAGCACGAAACGCACGTTTTGTGCCAAAACTGAGCAAAAGCGGCGATACTGTGCACGAAACGCACGCTATGTGCCAGAACTGAGCAAAAGCGGCGATTCTGTGCACGAAACGCACATTTTGTGCTAATAATGAGCAAAAGCGGCGATTCTTCGCACGAAACGCACGTTTTGTGCCAAAACTGAGAAAAAGCGGCGATTCTGCGCACGAAACGCGGGTTTTGTGCCAAAACTGAGCAAAAGCGGCGACTCTGAGCACGAAACGCACGTTTTGTGCCAAAACTGAGCAAAAGCGGCGATTCTGTGCACGAAACACGGGTTTTGTGCCAAAACTGAGCAAAAGCGGCGATTCTGTGCATGAAACGCACGTTTTGTGCCAAAAGGAGCAATTCGGTACGTGAAACGCACGTTTTGTGCCAAAACTGAGCAAAAGCTGCGATTCTGTGAACGAAACGCACGTTTTGTGCCAAAAGGAGCAATTCGGTACGTGAAACGCACGTTTTGTGCCAAAACTGAGCAAAAGCTGCGGTTCTGTGAACGAAACGCCCGTTTTGTGCCAAAAGGAGCAATTCGGTGCGTGAAGCGCACGTTTTGTGCCAAAACTGAGCAAAAGCGGCGATTCTGTGCACGATACACGGGTTTTGTGCCAAAACTGAGCAAAAGCGGCGATTCTGTGCATGAAACGCACGTTTTGTGCCAAAACTGAGAAAAAGCGGCGATTCTGTGCACGAACCGCACGTTTTGTGCCAAAACTGAGAAAAAGCGGCGATTCTGTGCACAAAACGCACGTTTTGTGCCAAACCTGAGCAAATGCGGCGATTCTGTGCACGAAAATCACGTTTTGTGCCAAAAGGTGCGTGAAATTCGGTGCGTGAAACGCACGTTTTGTGCCAAAACTGAGCAAAAGAGGCGATTCTGTGCACGAAACACGGGTTTTGTCCCAAAACTGAGAAAAAGCGGCGATTCTGCGCACGAAACGCACGTTTTGTGCCAAAACTGAGAAAAAGCGGCGATTCTGTGCACGAACCGCACGTTTTGTGCCAAAACTGAGAAAAAGCGGCGATTCTGTGCACGAAACGCACGTTTTGTGTCAATAATGAGCAAAAGCGGCGATTCTGTGCACGAAACGCACGTTTTGTGTCAATAATGTGCAAAAGCGGCGACTCTGAGCACGAAACGCACGTTTTGTGCCAAAACTGAGCAGAAGCGGCGATTCTGTGCACAAACCGCAAGTTTTGTGCCAAACTGAGCAAAAGTGGCGATTCTGAGCACGAAACGCACGTTTTGTGCCAAAACTGAGCAAAGGCGACGATTCTGAGCACGAAACGCACGTTCTGTGTCAATAATGAGCAAAAGCGGCGACTCTGAGCACGAAACGCACGTTTTGTGCCAAAACTGAGCAAAACCGGCGATTCTGTGCACGAAACGAACGGTTTGTGCCAAAACTGAGCAAAAGCGGCGATTCTGCGCACGAAACACGGGTTTTGTGCCAAAACTGAGCAAAAGCGGCGATTCTGTGCACGAAACGCACGTTTTGTACCAAAACTGTGCAAATGCGGCGATTCTGAGCACGAAACACACATTTGTGCCAAAACCGAGCAAAAGCGGCGATTCTGAGCACGAAACGCACGTTTTGTGCCAGAAGGAACAATTCGGAGCGTGAAACGAACGTTTTGTGCCAAAACTGAGCAAAAGCGGCGATTCTGAGCACGAAACGCACGTTTTGTGCCAAAACTGAGCAAAAGCGGCGATACTGTGCTCGAAACGCACGCTATGTGCCAGAACTGAGCAAAAGCGGCGATTCTGTGCACGAAACGCACGTTTTGTGCTAATAATGAGCAAAAGCGGCGATTCTTCGCACGAAACGCACGTTTTGTGCCAAAACTGAGAAAAAGCGGCGATTCTGCGCACGAAACGCGGGTTTTGTGCCAAAACTGAGCAAAAGCGGCGACTCTGAGCACGAAACGCACGTTTTGTGCCAAAACTGAGCAAAAGCGGCGATTCTGTGCACGAAACACGGGTTTTGTGCCAAAACTGAGCAAAAGCGGCGATTCTGTGCATGAAACGCACGTTTTGTGCCAAAAGGAGCAATTCGGTACGTGAAACGCACGTTTTGTGCCAAAACTGAGCAAAAGCTGCGATTCTGTGAACGAAACGCACGTTTTGTGCCAAAAGGAGCAATTCGGTACGTGAAACGCACGTTTTGTGCCAAAACTGAGCAAAAGCTGCGATTCTGTGCACGATACACGGGTTTTGTGCCAAAACTGAGCAAAAGCGGCGATTCTGTGCACGAATCGCACGTTTTGTGCTAATATTGAGCAAAAGCGGCGATTCTGCGCACGAAACGCACATTTTGTGCCAAAACTGAGAAAAAGCGGCGATTCTGTGCACGAAACGCACGTTTTGTGCCAAAACTGAGCAAAAGCGTCGATTCTGTGCATGGAACACGGGTTTTGTGCCAAAACTGAGAAAAAGCGGCGATTCTGCGCACGAAACGCACGTTTTGTGCCAAAACTTAGCAAAGGCGGCGATACTGTGCACGAAACGCACGCTATGTGCCAGAACTGAGCAAAAGCGGCGATTCTGTGCACGAAACGCACGATTTGTGCCAAAAGGAGCAATTCGGTGCGTGAAACGCACGTTTTGTGCCAAAACTGAGCAAAAGAGGCGATTCTGTGCACGAAACACGGGTTTTGTCCCAAAACTGAGAAGAAGCGGCGATTCTGCGCACGAAACGCACGTTTTGTGCCAAAACTGAGAAAAAGCGGCGATTCTGTGCACGAACCGCACGTTTTGTGCCAAAACTGAGAAAAAGCGGCGATTCTGTGCACGAAACGCACGTTTTGTGTCAATAATGAGCAAAAGCGGCGATTCTGTGCACGAAACGCACGTTTTGTGTCAATAATGTGCAAAAGCGGCGACTCTGAGCACGAAACGCACGTTTTGTGTTAATAATGTGCAAAAGCGGCGACTCTGAGCACGAAACGCACGTTTTGTGCCAAAACTGAGCAGAAGCGGCGATTCTGTGCACAAACCGCACGTTTTGTGCCAAACTGAGCAAAAGTGGCGATTCTGAGCACGAAACGCACGTTTTGTGCCAAAACTGAGCAAAGGCGACGATTCTGAGCACGAAACGCACGTTCTGTGTCAATAATGAGCAAAAGCGGCGACTCTGAGCACGAAACGCACGTTTTGTGCCAAAACTGAGCAAAACCGGCGATTCTGTGCACGAAACGAACGGTTTGTGCCAAAACTGAGCAAAAGCGGCGATTCTGCGCACGAAACACGGGTTTTGTCCCAAAACTGAGCAAAAGCGGCGATTCTGTGCACGAAACGCACGTTTTGTACCAAAACTGAGCAAATGCGGCGATTCTGAGCACGAAACACACATTTGTGCCAAAACCGAGCAAAAGCGGCGATTCTGAGCACGAAACGCACGTTTTGTGCCAGAAGGAACAATTCGGAGCGTGAAACGAACGTTTTGTGCCAAAACTGAGCAAAAGCGGCGATTCTGAGCACGAAACGCACGTTTTGTGCCAAAACTGAGCAAAAGCGGCGATACTGTCCACGAAACGCACGCTATGTGCCAGAACTGAGCAAAAGCGGCGATTCTGTGCACGAAACGCACGTTTTGTGCTAATAATGAGCAAAAGCGGCGATTCTTCGCACGAAACGCACGTTTTGTGCCAAAACTGAGAAAAAGCGGCGATTCTGCGCACGAAACGCGGGTTTTGTGCCAAAACTGAGCAAAAGCGGCGACTCTGAGCACGAAACGCACGTTTTGTGCCAAAACTGAGCAAAAGCGGCGATTCTGTGCACGAAACACGGGTTTTGTGCCAAAACTGAGCAAAAGCGGCGATTCTGTGCATGAAACGCACGTTTTGTGCCAAAAGGAGCAATTCGGTACGTGAAACGCACGTTTTGTGCCAAAACTGAGCAAAAGCTGCGATTCTGTGAACGAAACGCACGTTTTGTGCCAAAAGGAGCAATTCGGTGCGTGAAGCGCACGTTTTGTGCCAAAACTGAGCAAAAGCGGCGATTCTGTGCACGATACACGGGTTTTGTGCCAAAACTGAGCAAAAGCGGCGATTCTGTGCACGAAACGCACGTTTTGTGCTAATATTGAGCAAAAGCGGCGATTCTGCGCACGAAACGCACATTTTGTGCCAAAACTGAGAAAAAGCGGCGATTCTGTGCACGAAACGCACGTTTTGTGCCAAAACTGAGCAAAAGCGTCGATTCTGTGCATGGAACACGGGTTTTGTGCCAAAACTGAGAAAAAGCGGCGATTCTGCGCACGAAACGCACGTTTTGTGCCAAAACTTAGCAAAGGCGGCGATACTGTGCACGAAACGCACGCTATGTGCCAGAACTGAGCAAAAGCGGCGATTCTGTGCACGAAACGCACGATTTGTGCCAAAAGGAGCAATTCGGTGCGTGAAACGCACGTTTTGTGCCAAAACTGAGCAAAAGAGGCGATTCTGTGCACGAAACACTCGTTTTGTCCCAAAACTGAGAAGAAGCGGCGATTCTGCGCACGAAACGCACGTTTTGTGCCAAAACTGACAAAAAGCGGCGATTCTGTGCACGAACCGCACGTTTTGTGCCAAAACTGAGAAAAAGCCGCGATTCTGTGCACGAAACGCACGTTTTGTGTCAATAATGAGCAAAAGCGGCGATTCTGAGCACGAAACGCACGTTTTGTGCCAAACCTGAGCAAATGCGGCGATTCTGTGCACGAAAAGCACGTTTTGTGCCAAAACTGAGCAAAACCGGCGATTCTGTGCACGAAACGAACGGTTTGTGCCAAAACTGAGCAAAAGCGGCGATTCTGTGCACGAAACGCACGTTTTGTGTCAATAATGTGCAAAAGCGGCGACTCTGAGCACGAAACGCACGTTTTGTGCCAAAACTGAGCAAAAGCGGCGATTCTGTGCACAAACCGCACGTTTTGTGCCAAACTGAGCAAAAGTGGCGATTCTGAGCACGAAACGCACGTTTTGTGCCAAAACTGAGCAAAGGCGACGATTCTGAGCACGAAACGCACGTTCTGTGTCAATAATGAGCAAAAGCGGCGATTCTGTGCATGAAACGCACGTTTTGTGCCAAAACTGAGAAAAAGCGGCGATTCTGTGCACGAACCGCACGTTTTGTGCCAAAACTGAGAAAAAGCGGCGATTCTGTGCACGAAACGCACGTTTTGTGCCAAACCTGAGCAAATGCGGCGATTCTGTGCACGAAAATCACGTTTTGTGCCAAAAGGTGCGTGAAATTCGGTGCGTGAAACGCACGTTTTGTGCCAAAACTGAGCAAAAGAGGCGATTCTGTGCACGAAACACGGGTTTTGTCCCAAAACTGAGAAAAAGCGGCGATTCTGCGCACGAAACGCACGTTTTGTGCCAAAACTGAGAAAAAGCGGCGATTGTGTGCACGAAACACGGGTTTTGTGCCAAAACTGAGCAAAAGCGGCGATTCTGTGCATGAAACGCACGTTTTGTGCCAAAAGGAGCAATTCGGTACGTGAAACGCACGTTTTGTGCCAAAACTGAGCAAAAGCTGCGATTCTGTGAACGAAACGCCCGTTTTGTGCCAAAAGGAGCAATTCGGTGCGTGAAGCGCACGTTTTGTGCCAAAACTGAGCAAAAGCGGCGATTCTGTGCACGATACACGGGTTTTGTGCCAAAACTGAGCAAAAGCGGCGATTCTGTGCATGAAACGCACGTTTTGTGCCAAAACTGAGAAAAAGCGGCGATTCTGTGCACGAACCGCACGTTTTGTGCCAAAACTGAGAAAAAGCGGCGATTCTGTGCACGAAACGCACGTTTTGTGCCAAACCTGAGCAAATGCGGCGATTCTGTGCACGAAAATCACGTTTTGTGCCAAAAGGTGCGTGAAATTCGGTGCGTGAAACGCACGTTTTGTGCCAAAACTGAGCAAAAGAGGCGATTCTGTGCACGAAACACGGGTTTTGTCCCAAAACTGAGAAAAAGCGGCGATTCTGCGCACGAAACGCACGTTTTGTGCCAAAACTGAGAAAAAGCGGCGATTCTGTGCACGAACCGCACGTTTTGTGCCAAAACTGAGAAAAAGCGGCGATTCTGTGCACGAAACGCACGTTTTGTGCCAAAACTGAGCAGAAGCGGCGATTCTGTGCACGAAACACGGGTTTTGTGTCAAAACTGGGCAAAAGCTGCGATTCTGTGCACGAAACGCACGTTTTGTGTCAATAATGTGCAAAAGCGGCGACTCTCAGCACGAAACGCACGTTCTGTGTCAATAATGAGCAAAAGCGGCGATTCTGTGCACGAAATGCACGTTTTGTGCCAAAACTGAGCAAAAGCCGCGATTCTGTGCACGAAACACGGGTTTTGTGCCAAAACTGAGCAAAAGCGGCGATTCTGTGCATGAAACGCACGTTTTGTGCCAAAAGGAGCAATTCGGTACGTGAAACGCACGTTTTGTGCCAAAACTGAGCAAAAGCTGCGATTCTGTGAACGAAACGCCCGTTTTGTGCCAAAAGGAGCAATTCGGTGCGTGAAGCGCACGTTTTGTGCCAAAACTGAGCAAAAGCGGCGATTCTGTGCACGATACACGGGTTTTGTGCCAAAGCTGAGCAAAGGCGGCGATTCTGTGCACGAAACGCACGTTTTGTGCTAATAATGAGCAAAAGCGGCGATTCTCCGCACGAAACGCACATTTTGTGCCAAAACTGAGAAAAAGCGGCGATTCTGTGCACGAAACGCACGTTTTGTGCCAAAACTGAGCAAAAGCGTCGATTCTGTGCATGGAACACGGGTTTTGTGCCAAAACTGAGAAAAAGCGGCGATTCTGCGCACGAAACGCACGTTTTGTGCCAAAACTTAGCAAAGGCGGCGATACTGTGCACGAAACGCACGCTATGTGCCAGAACTGAGCAAAAGCGGCGATTCTGTGCACGAAACGCACGATTTGTGCCAAAAGGAGCAATTCGGTGCGTGAAACGCACGTTTTGTGCCAAAACTGAGCAAAAGAGGCGATTCTGTGCACGAAACACTCGTTTTGTCCCAAAACTGAGAAGAAGCGGCGATTCTGCGCACGAAACGCACGTTTTGTGCCAAAACTGACAAAAAGCGGCGATTCTGTGCACGAACCGCACGTTTTGTGCCAAAACTGAGAAAAAGCCGCGATTCTGTGCACGAAACGCACGTTTTGTGTCAATAATGAGCAAAAGCGGCGATTCTGAGCACGAAACGCACGTTTTGTGCCAAACCTGAGCAAATGCGGCGATTCTGTGCACGAAAAGCACGTTTTGTGCCAAAAGGTGCGTGAAATTCGGTGCGTGAAACGCACGTTTTGTGCCAAAACTGAGCAAAAGAGGCGATTCTGTGCACGAAACACGGGTTTTGTCCCAAAACTGAGAAAAAGCGGCGATTCTGCGCAGGAAATGCACGTTTTGTGCCAAAACTGAGAAAAAGCGGCGATTCTGTGCACGAACTGCACGATTTGTGCCAAAACTGAGAAAAAGCGGCGATTCTGTGCACGAAACGCACGTTTTGTGTCAATAATGAGCAAAAGCGGCGATTCTGTGCACGAAACGCACGTTTTGTGTCAATAATGTGCAAAAGCGGCGACTCTGAGCACGAAACGCACGTTTTGTGCCAAAACTGAGCAAAAGCGGCGATTCTGTGCACAAACCGCACGTTTTGTGCCAAACTGAGCAAAAGTGGCGATTCTGAGCACGAAACGCACGTTTTGTGCCAAAACTGAGCAAAGGCGACGATTCTGAGCACGAAACGCACGTTCTGTGTCAATAGTGAGCAAAAGCGGCGACTCTGAGCACGAAACGCACGTTTTGTGCCAAAACTGAGCAAAACCGGCGATTCTGTGCACGAAACGAACGGTTTGTGCCAAAACTGAGCAAAAGCGGCGATTCTGTGCACGAAACGCACGTTTTGTGTCAATAATGTGCAAAAGCGGCGACTCTGAGCACGAAACGCACGTTTTGTGCCAAAACTGAGCAAAAGCGGCGATTCTGTGCACAAACCGCACGTTTTGTGCCAAACTGAGCAAAAGTGGCGATTCTGAGCACGAAACGCACGTTTTGTGCCAAAACTGAGCAAAGGCGACGATTCTGAGCACGAAACGCACGTTCTGTGTCAATAATGAGCAAAAGCGGCGATTCTGTGCATGAAACGCACGTTTTGTGCCAAAACTGAGAAAAAGCGGCGATTCTGTGCACGAACCGCACGTTTTGTGCCAAAACTGAGAAAAAGCGGCGATTCTGTGCACGAAACGCACGTTTTGTGCCAAACCTGAGCAAATGCGGCGATTCTGTGCACGAAAATCACGTTTTGTGCCAAAAGGTGCGTGAAATTCGGTGCGTGAAACGCACGTTTTGTGCCAAAACTGAGCAAAAGAGGCGATTCTGTGCACGAAACACGGGTTTTGTCCCAAAACTGAGAAAAAGCGGCGATTCTGCGCACGAAACGCACGTTTTGTGCCAAAACTGAGAAAAAGCGGCGATTCTGTGCACGAACCGCACGTTTTGTGCCAAAACTGAGAAAAAGCGGCGATTCTGTGCACGAAACGCACGTTTTGTGTCAATAATGAGCAAAAGCGGCGATTCTGTGCACGAAACGCACGTTTTGTGTCAATAATGTGCAAAAGCGGCGACTCTGAGCACGAAACGCACGTTTTGTGCCAAAACTGAGCAGAAGCGGCGATTCTGTGCACGAAACACGGGTTTTGTGTCAAAACTGGGCAAAAGCTGCGATTCTGTGCACGAAACGCACGTTTTGTGTCAATAATGTGCAAAAGCGGCGACTCTCAGCACGAAACCCACGTTTTGTGCCAAAACTGAGCAAAAGCGGCGATTCTGTGCACAAACAGCACGTTTTGTGCCAAACTGAGCAAAAGTGGCGTTTCTGAGCACGAAACGCACGTTTTGTGCCAAAACTGAGCAAAGGCGACGATTCTGAGCACGAAACGCACGTTCTGTGTCAATAATGAGCAAAAGCGGCGACTCTGTGCACGAAACGCACGTTTTGTGCCAAAACTGAGCAAAAGCGGCGATTCTGTGCACGAAACACGGGTTTTGCGCCAAAACTGAGCAAAAGCGGCGATTCTGTGCATGAAACGCACGTTTTGTGCCAAAAGGAGCAATTCGGTACGTGAAACGCACGTTTTGTGCCAAAACTGAGCAAAAGCTGCGATTCTGTGAACGAAACGCCCGTTTTGTGCCAAAAGGAGCAATTCGGTGCGTGAAGCGCACGTTTTGTGCCAAAACTGAGCAAAAGCGGCGATTCTGTGCACGATACACGGGTTTTGTGCCAAAGCTGAGCAAAGGCGGCGATTCTGTGCACGAAACGCACGTTTTGTGCTAATAATGAGCAAAAGCGGCGATTCTCCGCACGAAACGCACATTTTTGCCAAAACTGAGAAAAAGCGGCGATTCTGTGCACGAAACGCACGTTTTGTGCCAAAACTGAGCAAAAGCGTCGATTCTGTGCATGGAACACGGGTTTTGTGCCAAAACTGAGAAAAAGCGGCGATTCTGCGCACGAAACGCACGTTTTGTGCCAAAACTTAGCAAAGGCGGCGATACTGTGCACGAAACGCACGCTATGTGCCAGAACTGAGCAAAAGCGGCGATTCTGTGCACGAAACGCACGATTTGTGCCAAAAGGAGCAATTCGGTGCGTGAAACGCACGTTTTGTGCCAAAACTGAGCAAAAGAGGCGATTCTGTGCACGAAACACGGGTTTTGTCCCAAAACTGAGAAAAAGCGGCGATTCTGCGCACGAAACGCACGTTTTGTGCCAAAACTGAGAAAAAGCGGCGATTCTGTGCACGAACCACACGTTTTGTGCCAAAACTGAGAAAAAGCGGCGATTCTGTGCACGAAACGCACGTTTTGTGTCAATAATGAGCAAAAGCGGCGATTCTGTGCACGAAACGCACGTTTTGTGTCAATAATGTGCAAAAGCGGCGACTCTGAGCACGAAACGCACGTTTTGTGCCAAAACTGAGCAAAAGCGGCGATTCTGTGCACAAACCGCACGTTTTGTGCCAAACTGAGCAAAAGTGGCGATTCTGAGCACGAAACGCACGTTTTGTGCCAAAACTGAGCAAAGGCGACGATTCTGAGCACGAAACGCACGTTCTGTGTCAATAATGAGCAAAACCGGCGATTCTGTGCACGAAACGAACGGTTTGTGCCAAAACTGAGCAAAAGCGGCGATTCTGCGCACGAAACACGGGTTTTGTGCCAAAACTGAGCAAAAGCGGCGATTCTGTGCACGAAACGCACGTTTTGTACCAAAACTGAGCAAATGCGGCGATTCTGAGCACGAAACACACATTTGTGCCAAAACCGAGCAAAAGCGGCGATTCTGAGCACGAAACGCACGTTTTGTGCCAGAAGGAACAATTCGGAGCGTGAAACGAACGTTTTGTGCCAAAACTGAGCAAAAGCGGCGATTCTGAGCACGAAACGCACGTTTTGTGCCAAAACTGAGCAAAAGCGGCGATACTGTGCACGAAACGCACGCTATGTGCCAGAACTGAGCAAAAGCGGCGATTCTGTGCACGAAACGCACATTTTGTGCTAATAATGAGCAAAAGCGGCGATTCTTCGCACGAAACGCACGTTTTGTGCCAAAACTGAGAAAAAGCGGCGATTCTGCGCACGAAACGCGGGTTTTGTGCCAAAACTGAGCAAAAGCGGCGACTCTGAGCACGAAACGCACGTTTTGTGCCAAAACTGAGCAAAAGCGGCGATTCTGTGCACGAAACACGGGTTTTGTGCCAAAACTGAGCAAAAGCGGCGATTCTGTGCATGAAACGCACGTTTTGTGCCAAAAGGAGCAATTCGGTACGTGAAACGCACGTTTTGTGCCAAAACTGAGCAAAAGCTGCGATTCTGTGAACGAAACGCACGTTTTGTGCCAAAAGGAGCAATTCGGTACGTAAAACGCACGTTTTGTGCCAAAACTGAGCAAAAGCTGAGATTCTGTGAACGAAACGCCCGTTTTGTGCCAAAAGGAGCAATTCGGTGCGTGAAGCGCACGTTTTGTGCCAAAACTGAGCAAAAGCGGCGATTCTGTGCACGATACACGGGTTTTGTGCCAAAACTGAGCAAAAGCGGCGATTCTGTGCATGAAACGCACGTTTTGTGCCAAAACTGAGAAAAAGCGGCGATTCTGTGCACGAACCGCACGTTTTGTGCCAAAACTGAGAAAAAGCGGCAATTCTGTGCACGAAACGCACGTTTTGTGCCAAACCTGAGCAAATGCGGCGATTCTGTGCACGAAAATCACGTTTTGTGCCAAAAGGTGCGTGAAATTCGGTGCGTGAAACGCACGTTTTGTGCCAAAACTGAGCAAAAGAGGCGATTCTGTGCACGAAACACGGGTTTTGTCCCAAAACTGAGAAAAAGCGGCGATTCTGCGCACGAAACGCACGTTTTGTGCCAAAACTGAGAAAAAGCGGCGATTCTGTGCACGAACCGCACGTTTTGTGCCAAAACTGAGAAAAAGCGGCGATTCTGTGCACGAAACGCACGTTTTGTGTCAATAATGAGCAAAAGCGGCGATTCTGTGCACGAAACGCACGTTTTGTACCAAAACTGAGCAAATGCGGCGATTCTGAGCACGAAACACGCATTTGTGCCAAAACCGAGCAAAAGCGGCGACTCTGAGCTCGAAACGCACGTTTTGTGCCAAAACTGAGCAAAAGCGGCGATTATGTGCACAAACCGCACGTTTTGTGCCAAACTGAGCAAAAGTGGCGATTCTGAGCACGAAACGCACGTTTTGTGCCAAAACTGAGCAAAGGCGACGATTCTGAGCACGAAACGCACGTTCTGTGTCAATAATGAGCAAAAGCGGCGATTCTGAGCACGAAACGCACGTTTTGTGCCAAAACTGAGCAAAAGCGGCGATACTGTGCACGAAACGCACGCTATGTGCCAGAACTGAGCAAACGCGGCGATTCTGTGCACGAAACGCACGTTTTGTGCTAATAATGAGCAAAAGCGGCGATTCTTCGCACGAAACGCACGATTTGTGCCAAAACTGAGAAAAAGCGGCGATTCTGCGCACGAAACGCGGGTTTTGTGCCAAAACTGAGCAAAAGCGGCGATTCTGTGCACGAAACGCACGTTTTGTGCTAATAATGAGCAAAAGCGGCGATTCTTCGCACGAAACGCACGATTTGTGCCAAAACTGAGCAAAAGCGGCGATTCTGCGCACGAAACACGGGTTTTGTGCCAAAACTGAGCAAAAGCGGCGATTCTGTGCACGAAACGCACGTTTTGTACCAAAACTGAGCAAATGCGGCGATTCTGAGCACGAAACACACATTTGTGCCAAAACCGAGCAAAAGCGGCGATTCTGAGCACGAAACGCACGTTTTGTGCCAGAAGGAACAATTCGGAGCGTGAAACGAACGTTTTGTGCCAAAACTGAGCAAAAGCGGCGATTCTGAGCACGAAACGCACGTTTTGTGCCAAAACTGAGCAAAAGCGGCGATACTGTGCACGAAACGCACGCTATGTGCCAGAACTGAGCAAAAGCGGCGATTCTGTGCACGAAACGCACATTTTGTGCTAATAATGAGCAAAAGCGGCGATTCTTCGCACGAAACGCACGTTTTGTGCCAAAACTGAGAAAAAGCGGCGATTCTGCGCACGAAACGCGGGTTTTGTGCCAAAACTGAGCAAAAGCGGCGACTCTGAGCACGAAACGCACGTTTTGTGCCAAAACTGAGCAAAAGCGGCGATTCTGTGCACGAAACACGGGTTTTGTGCCAAAACTGAGCAAAAGCGGCGATTCTGTGCATGAAACGCACGTTTTGTGCCAAAAGGAGCAATTCGGTACGTGAAACGCACGTTTTGTGCCAAAACTGAGCAAAAGCTGCGATTCTGTGAACGAAACGCACGTTTTGTGCCAAAAGGAGCAATTCGGTACGTAAAACGCACGTTTTGTGCCAAAACTGAGCAAAAGCTGAGATTCTGTGAACGAAACGCCCGTTTTGTGCCAAAAGGAGCAATTCGGTGCGTGAAGCGCACGTTTTGTGCCAAAACTGAGCAAAAGCGGCGATTCTGTGCACGATACACGGGTTTTGTGCCAAAACTGAGCAAAAGCGGCGATTCTGTGCATGAAACGCACGTTTTGTGCCAAAACTGAGAAAAAGTGGCGATTCTGTGCACGAACCGCACGTTTTGTGCCAAAACTGAGAAAAAGCGGCAATTCTGTGCACGAAACGCACGTTTTGTGCCAAACCTGAGCAAATGCGGCGATTCTGTGCACGAAAATCACGTTTTGTGCCAAAAGGTGCGTGAAATTCGGTGCGTGAAACGCACGTTTTGTGCCAAAACTGAGCAAAAGAGGCGATTCTGTGCACGAAACACGGGTTTTGTCCCAAAACTGAGAAAAAGCGGCGATTCTGCGCACGAAACGCACGTTTTGTGCCAAAACTGAGAAAAAGCGGCGATTCTGTGCACGAACCGCACGTTTTGTGCCAAAACTGAGAAAAAGCGGCGATTCTGTGCACGAAACGCACGTTTTGTGTCAATAATGAGCAAAAGCGGCGATTCTGTGCACGAAACGCATGTTTTGTACCAAAACTGAGCAAATGCGGCGATTCTGAGCACGAAACACGCATTTGTGCCAAAACCGAGCAAAAGCGGCGACTCTGAGCTCGAAACGCACGTTTTGTGCCAAAACTGAGCAAAAGCGGCGATTATGTGCACAAACCGCACGTTTTGTGCCAAACTGAGCAAAAGTGGCGATTCTGAGCACGAAACGCACGTTTTGTGCCAAAACTGAGCAAAGGCGACGATTCTGAGCACGAAACGCACGTTCTGTGTCAATAATGAGCAAAAGCGGCGATTCTGAGCACGAAACGCACGTTTTGTGCCAAAACTGAGCAAAAGCGGCGATACTGTGCACGAAACGCACGCTATGTGCCAGAACTGAGCAAAAGCGGCGATTCTGTGCACGAAACGCACGTTTTGTGCTAATAATGAGCAAAAGCGGCGATTCTTCGCACGAAACGCACGATTTGTGCCAAAACTGAGAAAAAGCGGCGATTCTGCGCACGAAACGCGGGTTTTGTGCCAAAACTGAGCAAAAGCGGCGACTCTGAGCACGAAACGCACGTTTTGTGCCAAAACTGAGCAAAAGCGGCGATTCTGTGCACGAAACACGGGTTTTGTGCCAAAACTGAGCAAAAGCGGCGATTCTGTGCATGAAACTCACGTTTTGTGCCAAAAGGAGCAATTCGGTACGTGAAACGCACGTTTTGTGCCAAAACTGAGCAAAAGCTGCGATTCTGTGAACGAAACGCACGTTTTGTGCCAAAAGGAGCAATTCGGTGCGTGGAGCGCACGTTTTGTGCCAAAACTGAGCAAAAGCGGCGATTCTGTGCACGATACACGGGTTTTGTGCCAAAACTGAGCAAAAGCGGCGATTCTGTGCACGAAACGCACGTTTTGTGCTAATATTGAGCAAAAGCGGCGATTCTGCGCACGAAACGCACATTTTGTGCCAAAACTGAGAAAAAGCGGCAATTCTGTGCACGAAACGCACGTTTTGTGCCAAACCTGAGCAAATGCGGCGATTCTGTGCACGAAAATCACGTTTTGTGCCAAAAGGTGCGTGAAATTCGGTGCGTGAAACGCACGTTTTGTGCCAAAACTGAGCAAAAGAGGCGATTCTGTGCACGAAACACGGGTTTTGTCCCAAAACTGAGAAAAAGCGGCGATTCTGCGCACGAAACGCACGTTTTGTGCCAAAACTGAGAAAAAGCGGCGATTCTGCGCACGAACCGCACGTTTTGTGCCAAAACTGAGAAAAAGCGGCGATTCTGTGCACGAAACGCACGTTTTGTGTCAATAATGAGCAAAAGCGGCGATTCTGTGCACGAAACGCACGTTTTGTGTCAATAATGTGCAAAAGCGGCGACTCTCAGGACGAAACGCACGTTTTGTGCCAAAACTGAGCAAAAGCGGCGATTCTGTGCACGAAACGCACGTTTTGTGTCAATAATGAGCAAAAGCGGCGATTCTGTGCACGAAACGCACGTTTTGTACCAAAACTGAGCAAATGCGGCGATTCTGAGCAGGAAACACACATTTGTGCCAAAACCGAGCAAAAGCGGCGACTCTGAGCACGAAACGCACGTTTTGTGCCAAAACTGAGCAAAAGCGGCGATTCTGTGCACAAACCGCACGTTTTGTGCCAAACTGAGCAAAAGTGGCGATTCTGAGCACGAAACGCACGTTTTGTGCCAAAACTGAGCAAAGGCGACGATTCTGAGCACGAAACGCACGTTCTGTGTCAATAATGAGCAAAAGCGGCGATTCTGAGCACGAAACGCTCGTTTTGTGCCAAAACTGAGCAAAAGCGGCGATACTGTGCACGAAACGCACGCTATGTGCCAGAACTGAGCAAAAGCGGCGATTCTGTGCACGAAACGCACGTTTTGTGCTAATAATGAGCAAAAGCGGCGATTCTTCGCACGAAACGCACGATTTGTGCCAAAACTGAGAAAAAGCGGCGATTCTGCGCACGAAACGCGGGTTTTGTGCCAAAACTGAGCAAAAGCGGCGATTCTGTGCATGAAACGCACGTTTTGTGCCAAAAGGAGCAATTCGGTACGTGAAACGCACGTTTTGTGCCAAAACTGAGCAAAAGCTGCGATTCTGTGAACGAAACGCCCGTTTTGTGCCAAAAGGAGCAATTCGGTGCGTGAAGCGCACGTTTTGTGCCAAAACTGAGCAAAAGCGGCGATTCTGTGCACGATACACGGGTTTTGTGCCAAAACTGAGCAAAAGCGGCGATTCTGTGCACGAAACGCACGTTTTGTGCTAATATTGAGCAAAAGCGGCGATTCTGCGCACGAAACGCACATTTTGTGCCAAAACTGAGAAAAAGCGGCGATTCTGTGCACGAAACGCACGTTTTGTGCCAAAACTGAGCAAAAGCGTCGATTCTGTGCATGGAACACGGGTTTTGTGCCAAAACTGAGAAAAAGCGGCGATTCTGCGCACGAAACGCACGTTTTGTGCCAAAACTTAGCAAAGGCGGCGATACTGTGCACGAAACGCACGCTATGTGCCAGAACTGAGCAAAAGCGGCGATGCTGTGCACGAAACGCACGATTTGTGCCAAAAGGAGCAATTCGGTGCGTGAAACGCACGTTTTGTGCCAAAACTGAGCAAAAGAGGCGATTCTGTGCACGAAACACTCGTTTTGTCCCAAAACTGAGAAGAAGCGGCGATTCTGCGCACGAAACGCACGTTTTGTGCCAAAACTGACAAAAAGCGGCGATACTGTGCACGAACCGCACGTTTTGTGCCAAAACTGAGAAAAAGCCGCGATTCTGTGCACGAAACGCACGTTTTGTGTCAATAATGAGCAAAAGCGGCGATTCTGAGCACGAAACGCACGTTTTGTGCCAAACCTGAGCAAATGCGGCGATTCTGTGCACGAAAAGCACGTTTTGTGCCAAAAGGTGCGAGAAATTCGGTGCGTGAAACGCACGTTTTGTGCCAAAACTGAGCAAAAGAGGCGATTCTGTGCACGAAACACGGGTTTTGTCCCAAAACTGAGAAAAAGCGGCGATTCTGCGCAGGAAATGCACGTTTTGTGCCAAAACTGAGAAAAAGCGGCGATTCTGTGCACGAACCGCACGATTTGTGCCAAAACTGAGAAAAAGCGGCGATTCTGTGCACGAAACGCACGTTTTGTGTCAATAATGAGCAAAAGCGGCGATTCTGTGCACGAAACGCACGTTTTGTGTCAATAATGTGCAAAAGCGGCGACTCTGAGCACGAAACGCACGTTTTGTGCCAAAACTGAGCAAAAGCGGCGATTCTGTGCACAAACCGCACGTTTTGTGCCAAACTGAGCAAAAGTGGCGATTCTGAGCACGAAACGCACGTTTTGTGCCAAAACTGAGCAAAGGCGACGATTCTGTGCACAAACCGCACGTTTTGTGCCAAACTGAGCAAAAGTGGCGATTCTGAGCACGAAACGCACGTTTTGTGCCAAAACTGAGCAAAGGCGACGATTCTGAGCACGAAACGCACGTTCTGTGTCAATAATGAGCAAAAGCGGCGATTCTGAGCACGAAACGCTCGTTTTGTGCCAAAAGGAGCAATTCGGTGCGTGAAGCGCACGTTTTGTGCCAAAACTGAGCAAAAGCGGCGATTCTGTGCACGATACACGGGTTTTGTGCCAAAACTGAGCAAAAGCGGCGATTCTGTGCATGAAACGCACGTTTTGTGCCAAAACTGAGAAAAAGCGGCGATTCTGTGCACGAACCGCACGTTTTGTGCCAAAACTGAGAAAAAGCGGCAATTCTGTGCACGAAACGCACGTTTTGTGCCAAACCTGAGCAAATGCGGCGATTCTGTGCACGAAAATCACGTTTTGTGCCAAAAGGTGCGTGAAATTCGGTGCGTGAAACGCACGTTTTGTGCCAAAACTGAGCAAAAGAGGCGATTCTGTGCACGAAACACGGGTTTTGTCCCAAAACTGAGAAAAAGCGGCGATTCTGCGCACGAAACGCACGTTTTGTGCCAAAACTGAGAAAAAGCGGCGATTCTGTGCACGAACCGCACGTTTTGTGCCAAAACTGAGAAAAAGCGGCGATTCTGTGCACGAAACGCACGTTTTGTGTCAATAATGAGCAAAAGCGGCGATTCTGTGCACGAAACGCACGTTTTGTACCAAAACTGAGCAAATGCGGCGATTCTGAGCACGAAACACGCATTTGTGCCAAAACCGAGCAAAAGCGGCGACTCTGAGCTCGAAACGCACGTTTTGTGCCAAAACTGAGCAAAAGCGGCGATTATGTGCACAAACCGCACGTTTTGTGCCAAACTGAGCAAAAGTGGCGATTCTGAGCACGAAACGCACGTTTTGTGCCAAAACTGAGCAAAGGCGACGATTCTGAGCACGAAACGCACGTTCTGTGTCAATAATGAGCAAAAGCGGCGATTCTGAGCACGAAACGCACGTTTTGTGCCAAAACTGAGCAAAAGCGGCGATACTGTGCACGAAACGCACGCTATGTGCCAGAACTGAGCAAACGCGGCGATTCTGTGCACGAAACGCACGTTTTGTGCTAATAATGAGCAAAAGCGGCGATTCTTCGCACGAAACGCACGATTTGTGCCAAAACTGAGAAAAAGCGGCGATTCTGCGCACGAAACGCGGGTTTTGTGCCAAAACTGAGCAAAAGCGGCGATTCTGTGCACGAAACGCACGTTTTGTGCTAATAATGAGCAAAAGCGGCGATTCTTCGCACGAAACGCACGATTTGTGCCAAAACTGAGCAAAAGCGGCGATTCTGCGCACGAAACACGGGTTTTGTGCCAAAACTGAGCAAAAGCGGCGATTCTGTGCACGAAACGCACGTTTTGTACCAAAACTGAGCAAATGCGGCGATTCTGAGCACGAAACACACATTTGTGCCAAAACCGAGCAAAAGCGGCGATTCTGAGCACGAAACGCACGTTTTGTGCCAGAAGGAACAATTCGGAGCGTGAAACGAACGTTTTGTGCCAAAACTGAGCAAAAGCGGCGATTCTGAGCACGAAACGCACGTTTTGTGCCAAAACTGAGCAAAAGCGGCGATACTGTGCACGAAACGCACGCTATGTGCCAGAACTGAGCAAAAGCGGCGATTCTGTGCACGAAACGCACATTTTGTGCTAATAATGAGCAAAAGCGGCGATTCTTCGCACGAAACGCACGTTTTGTGCCAAAACTGAGAAAAAGCGGCGATTCTGCGCACGAAACGCGGGTTTTGTGCCAAAACTGAGCAAAAGCGGCGACTCTGAGCACGAAACGCACGTTTTGTGCCAAAACTGAGCAAAAGCGGCGATTCTGTGCACGAAACACGGGTTTTGTGCCAAAACTGAGCAAAAGCGGCGATTCTGTGCATGAAACGCACGTTTTGTGCCAAAAGGAGCAATTCGGTACGTGAAACGCACGTTTTGTGCCAAAACTGAGCAAAAGCTGCGATTCTGTGAACGAAACGCACGTTTTGTGCCAAAAGGAGCAATTCGGTACGTAAAACGCACGTTTTGTGCCAAAACTGAGCAAAAGCTGAGATTCTGTGAACGAAACGCCCGTTTTGTGCCAAAAGGAGCAATTCGGTGCGTGAAGCGCACGTTTTGTGCCAAAACTGAGCAAAAGCGGCGATTCTGTGCACGATACACGGGTTTTGTGCCAAAACTGAGCAAAAGCGGCGATTCTGTGCATGAAACGCACGTTTTGTGCCAAAACTGAGAAAAAGTGGCGATTCTGTGCACGAACCGCACGTTTTGTGCCAAAACTGAGAAAAAGCGGCAATTCTGTGCACGAAACGCACGTTTTGTGCCAAACCTGAGCAAATGCGGCGATTCTGTGCACGAAAATCACGTTTTGTGCCAAAAGGTGCGTGAAATTCGGTGCGTGAAACGCACGTTTTGTGCCAAAACTGAGCAAAAGAGGCGATTCTGTGCACGAAACACGGGTTTTGTCCCAAAACTGAGAAAAAGCGGCGATTCTGCGCACGAAACGCACGTTTTGTGCCAAAACTGAGAAAAAGCGGCGATTCTGTGCACGAACCGCACGTTTTGTGCCAAAACTGAGAAAAAGCGGCGATTCTGTGCACGAAACGCACGTTTTGTGTCAATAATGAGCAAAAGCGGCGATTCTGTGCACGAAACGCATGTTTTGTACCAAAACTGAGCAAATGCGGCGATTCTGAGCACGAAACACGCATTTGTGCCAAAACCGAGCAAAAGCGGCGACTCTGAGCTCGAAACGCACGTTTTGTGCCAAAACTGAGCAAAAGCGGCGATTATGTGCACAAACCGCACGTTTTGTGCCAAACTGAGCAAAAGTGGCGATTCTGAGCACGAAACGCACGTTTTGTGCCAAAACTGAGCAAAGGCGACGATTCTGAGCACGAAACGCACGTTCTGTGTCAATAATGAGCAAAAGCGGCGATTCTGAGCACGAAACGCACGTTTTGTGCCAATAATGAGCAAAAGCGGCGATTCTGTGCACGAAACGCACGTTTTGTACCAAAACTGAGCAAATGCGGCGATTCTGAGCACGAAACACGCATTTGTGCCAAAACCGAGCAAAAGCGGCGACTCTGAGCTCGAAACGCACGTTTTGTGCCAAAACTGAGCAAAAGCGGCGATTATGTGCACAAACCGCACGTTTTGTGCCAAACTGAGCAAAAGTGGCGATTCTGAGCACGAAACGCACGTTTTGTGCCAAAACTGAGCAAAGGCGACGATTCTGAGCACGAAACGCACGTTCTGTGTCAATAATGAGCAAAAGCGGCGATTCTGAGCACGAAACGCACGTTTTGTGCCAAAACTGAGCAAAAGCGGCGATACTGTGCACGAAACGCACGCTATGTGCCAGAACTGAGCAAACGCGGCGATTCTGTGCACGAAACGCACGTTTTGTGCTAATAATGAGCAAAAGCGGCGATTCTTCGCACGAAACGCACGATTTGTGCCAAAACTGAGAAAAAGCGGCGATTCTGCGCACGAAACGCGGGTTTTGTGCCAAAACTGAGCAAAAGCGGCGATTCTGTGCACGAAACGCACGTTTTGTGCTAATAATGAGCAAAAGCGGCGATTCTTCGCACGAAACGCACGATTTGTGCCAAAACTGAGCAAAAGCGGCGATTCTGCGCACGAAACACGGGTTTTGTGCCAAAACTGAGCAAAAGCGGCGATTCTGTGCACGAAACGCACGTTTTGTACCAAAACTGAGCAAATGCGGCGATTCTGAGCACGAAACACACATTTGTGCCAAAACCGAGCAAAAGCGGCGATTCTGAGCACGAAACGCACGTTTTGTGCCAGAAGGAACAATTCGGAGCGTGAAACGAACGTTTTGTGCCAAAACTGAGCAAAAGCGGCGATTCTGAGCACGAAACGCACGTTTTGTGCCAAAACTGAGCAAAAGCGGCGATACTGTGCACGAAACGCACGCTATGTGCCAGAACTGAGCAAAAGCGGCGATTCTGTGCACGAAACGCACATTTTGTGCTAATAATGAGCAAAAGCGGCGATTCTTCGCACGAAACGCACGTTTTGTGCCAAAACTGAGAAAAAGCGGCGATTCTGCGCACGAAACGCGGGTTTTGTGCCAAAACTGAGCAAAAGCGGCGACTCTGAGCACGAAACGCACGTTTTGTGCCAAAACTGAGCAAAAGCGGCGATTCTGTGCACGAAACACGGGTTTTGTGCCAAAACTGAGCAAAAGCGGCGATTCTGTGCATGAAACGCACGTTTTGTGCCAAAAGGAGCAATTCGGTACGTGAAACGCACGTTTTGTGCCAAAACTGAGCAAAAGCTGCGATTCTGTGAACGAAACGCACGTTTTGTGCCAAAAGGAGCAATTCGGTACGTAAAACGCACGTTTTGTGCCAAAACTGAGCAAAAGCTGAGATTCTGTGAACGAAACGCCCGTTTTGTGCCAAAAGGAGCAATTCGGTGCGTGAAGCGCACGTTTTGTGCCAAAACTGAGCAAAAGCGGCGATTCTGTGCACGATACACGGGTTTTGTGCCAAAACTGAGCAAAAGCGGCGATTCTGTGCATGAAACGCACGTTTTGTGCCAAAACTGAGAAAAAGTGGCGATTCTGTGCACGAACCGCACGTTTTGTGCCAAAACTGAGAAAAAGCGGCAATTCTGTGCACGAAACGCACGTTTTGTGCCAAACCTGAGCAAATGCGGCGATTCTGTGCACGAAAATCACGTTTTGTGCCAAAAGGTGCGTGAAATTCGGTGCGTGAAACGCACGTTTTGTGCCAAAACTGAGCAAAAGAGGCGATTCTGTGCACGAAACACGGGTTTTGTCCCAAAACTGAGAAAAAGCGGCGATTCTGCGCACGAAACGCACGTTTTGTGCCAAAACTGAGAAAAAGCGGCGATTCTGTGCACGAACCGCACGTTTTGTGCCAAAACTGAGAAAAAGCGGCGATTCTGTGCACGAAACGCACGTTTTGTGTCAATAATGAGCAAAAGCGGCGATTCTGTGCACGAAACGCATGTTTTGTACCAAAACTGAGCAAATGCGGCGATTCTGAGCACGAAACACGCATTTGTGCCAAAACCGAGCAAAAGCGGCGACTCTGAGCTCGAAACGCACGTTTTGTGCCAAAACTGAGCAAAAGCGGCGATTATGTGCACAAACCGCACGTTTTGTGCCAAACTGAGCAAAAGTGGCGATTCTGAGCACGAAACGCACGTTTTGTGCCAAAACTGAGCAAAGGCGACGATTCTGAGCACGAAACGCACGTTCTGTGTCAATAATGAGCAAAAGCGGCGATTCTGAGCACGAAACGCACGTTTTGTGCCAAAACTGAGCAAAAGCGGCGATACTGTGCACGAAACGCACGCTATGTGCCAGAACTGAGCAAAAGCGGCGATTCTGTGCACGAAACGCACGTTTTGTGCTAATAATGAGCAAAAGCGGCGATTCTTCGCACGAAACGCACGATTTGTGCCAAAACTGAGAAAAAGCGGCGATTCTGCGCACGAAACGCGGGTTTTGTGCCAAAACTGAGCAAAAGCGGCGACTCTGAGCACGAAACGCACGTTTTGTGCCAAAACTGAGCAAAAGCGGCGATTCTGTGCACGAAACACGGGTTTTGTGCCAAAACTGAGCAAAAGCGGCGATTCTGTGCATGAAACTCACGTTTTGTGCCAAAAGGAGCAATTCGGTACGTGAAACGCACGTTTTGTGCCAAAACTGAGCAAAAGCTGCGATTCTGTGAACGAAACGCACGTTTTGTGCCAAAAGGAGCAATTCGGTGCGTGGAGCGCACGTTTTGTGCCAAAACTGAGCAAAAGCGGCGATTCTGTGCACGATACACGGGTTTTGTGCCAAAACTGAGCAAAAGCGGCGATTCTGTGCACGAAACGCACGTTTTGTGCTAATATTGAGCAAAAGCGGCGATTCTGCGCACGAAACGCACATTTTGTGCCAAAACTGAGAAAAAGCGGCAATTCTGTGCACGAAACGCACGTTTTGTGCCAAACCTGAGCAAATGCGGCGATTCTGTGCACGAAAATCACGTTTTGTGCCAAAAGGTGCGTGAAATTCGGTGCGTGAAACGCACGTTTTGTGCCAAAACTGAGCAAAAGAGGCGATTCTGTGCACGAAACACGGGTTTTGTCCCAAAACTGAGAAAAAGCGGCGATTCTGCGCACGAAAC
Organism: Stelis phaeoptera; assembly: GCA_943735885.1. Lineage (NCBI taxonomy): Eukaryota > Metazoa > Arthropoda > Insecta > Hymenoptera > Megachilidae > Stelis > Stelis phaeoptera. Next base: position 1,297,321 of record CALSEM010000143.1, read on the forward strand.
GCACGTTTTGTGCCAAAACTGAGAAAAAGCGGCGATTCTGCGCACGAACCGCACGTTTTGTGCCAAAACTGAGAAAAAGCGGCGATTCTGTGCACGAAACGCACGTTTTGTGTCAATAATGAGCAAAAGCGGCGATTCTGTGCACGAAACGCACGTTTTGTGTCAATAATGTGCAAAAGCGGCGACTCTCAGGACGAAACGCACGTTTTGTGCCAAAACTGAGCAAAAGCGGCGATTCTGTGCACGAAACGCACGTTTTGTGTCAATAATGAGCAAAAGCGGCGATTCTGTGCACGAAACGCACGTTTTGTACCAAAACTGAGCAAATGCGGCGATTCTGAGCAGGAAACACACATTTGTGCCAAAACCGAGCAAAAGCGGCGACTCTGAGCACGAAACGCACGTTTTGTGCCAAAACTGAGCAAAAGCGGCGATTCTGTGCACAAACCGCACGTTTTGTGCCAAACTGAGCAAAAGTGGCGATTCTGAGCACGAAACGCACGTTTTGTGCCAAAACTGAGCAAAGGCGACGATTCTGAGCACGAAACGCACGTTCTGTGTCAATAATGAGCAAAAGCGGCGATTCTGAGCACGAAACGCTCGTTTTGTGCCAAAACTGAGCAAAAGCGGCGATACTGTGCACGAAACGCACGCTATGTGCCAGAACTGAGCAAAAGCGGCGATTCTGTGCACGAAACGCACGTTTTGTGCTAATAATGAGCAAAAGCGGCGATTCTTCGCACGAAACGCACGATTTGTGCCAAAACTGAGAAAAAGCGGCGATTCTGCGCACGAAACGCGGGTTTTGTGCCAAAACTGAGCAAAAGCGGCGATTCTGTGCATGAAACGCACGTTTTGTGCCAAAAGGAGCAATTCGGTACGTGAAACGCACGTTTTGTGCCAAAACTGAGCAAAAGCTGCGATTCTGTGAACGAAACGCCCGTTTTGTGCCAAAAGGAGCAATTCGGTGCGTGAAGCGCACGTTTTGTGCCAAAACTGAGCAAAAGCGGCGATTCTGTGCACGATACACGGGTTTTGTGCCAAAACTGAGCAAAAGCGGCGATTCTGTGCACGAAACGCACGTTTTGTGCTAATATTGAGCAAAAGCGGCGATTCTGCGCACGAAACGCACATTTTGTGCCAAAACTGAGAAAAAGCGGCGATTCTGTGCACGAAACGCACGTTTTGTGCCAAAACTGAGCAAAAGCGTCGATTCTGTGCATGGAACACGGGTTTTGTGCCAAAACTGAGAAAAAGCGGCGATTCTGCGCACGAAACGCACGTTTTGTGCCAAAACTTAGCAAAGGCGGCGATACTGTGCACGAAACGCACGCTATGTGCCAGAACTGAGCAAAAGCGGCGATGCTGTGCACGAAACGCACGATTTGTGCCAAAAGGAGCAATTCGGTGCGTGAAACGCACGTTTTGTGCCAAAACTGAGCAAAAGAGGCGATTCTGTGCACGAAACACTCGTTTTGTCCCAAAACTGAGAAGAAGCGGCGATTCTGCGCACGAAACGCACGTTTTGTGCCAAAACTGACAAAAAGCGGCGATACTGTGCACGAACCGCACGTTTTGTGCCAAAACTGAGAAAAAGCCGCGATTCTGTGCACGAAACGCACGTTTTGTGTCAATAATGAGCAAAAGCGGCGATTCTGAGCACGAAACGCACGTTTTGTGCCAAACCTGAGCAAATGCGGCGATTCTGTGCACGAAAAGCACGTTTTGTGCCAAAAGGTGCGAGAAATTCGGTGCGTGAAACGCACGTTTTGTGCCAAAACTGAGCAAAAGAGGCGATTCTGTGCACGAAACACGGGTTTTGTCCCAAAACTGAGAAAAAGCGGCGATTCTGCGCAGGAAATGCACGTTTTGTGCCAAAACTGAGAAAAAGCGGCGATTCTGTGCACGAACCGCACGATTTGTGCCAAAACTGAGAAAAAGCGGCGATTCTGTGCACGAAACGCACGTTTTGTGTCAATAATGAGCAAAAGCGGCGATTCTGTGCACGAAACGCACGTTTTGTGTCAATAATGTGCAAAAGCGGCGACTCTGAGCACGAAACGCACGTTTTGTGCCAAAACTGAGCAAAAGCGGCGATTCTGTGCACAAACCGCACGTTTTGTGCCAAACTGAGCAAAAGTGGCGATTCTGAGCACGAAACGCACGTTTTGTGCCAAAACTGAGCAAAGGCGACGATTCTGAGCACGAAACGCACGTTCTGTGTCAATAATGAGCAAAAGCGGCGATTCTGTGCATGAAACGCACGTTTTGTGCCAAAACTGAGAAAAAGCGGCGATTCTGTGCACGAACCGCACGTTTTGTGCCAAAACTGAGAAAAAGCGGCGATTCTGTGCACGAAACGCACGTTTTGTGCCAAACCTGAGCAAATGCGGCGATTCTGTGCACGAAAATCACGTTTTGTGCCAAAAGGTGCGTGAAATTCGGTGCGTGAAACGCACGTTTTGTGCCAAAACTGAGCAAAAGAGGCGATTCTGTGCACGAACCGCACGTTTTGTGCCAAAACTGAGAAAAAGCGGCGATTCTGCGCACGAAACGCACGTTTTGTGCCAAAACTGAGAAAAAGCGGCGATTGTGTGCACGAAACACGGGTTTTGTGCCAAAACTGAGCAAAAGCGGCGATTCTGTGCATGAAACGCACGTTTTGTGCCAAAAGGAGCAATTCGGTACGTGAAACGCACGTTTTGTGCCAAAACTGAGCAAAAGCTGCGATTCTGTGAACGAAACGCCCGTTTTGTGCCAAAAGGAGCAATTCGGTGCGTGAAGCGCACGTTTTGTGCCAAAACTGAGCAAAAGCGGCGATTCTGTGCACGATACACGGGTTTTGTGCCAAAACTGAGCAAAAGCGGCGATTCTGTGCATGAAACGCACGTTTTGTGCCAAAACTGAGAAAAAGCGGCGATTCTGTGCACGAACCGCACGTTTTGTGCCAAAACTGAGAAAAAGCGGCGATTCTGTGCACGAAACGCACGTTTTGTGCCAAACCTGAGCAAATGCGGCGATTCTGTGCACGAAAATCACGTTTTGTGCCAAAAGGTGCGTGAAATTCGGTCCGTGAAACGCACGTTTTGTGCCAAAACTGAGCAAAAGAGGCGATTCTGTGCACGAAACACGGGTTTTGTCCCAAAACTGAGAAAAAGCGGCGATTCTGCGCACGAAACGCACGTTTTGTGCCAAAACTGAGAAAAAGCGGCGATTCTGTGCACGAACCGCACGTTTTGTGCCAAAACTGAGAAAAAGCGGCGATTCTGTGCACGAAACGCACGTTTTGTGTCAATAATGAGCAAAAGCGGCGATTCTGTGCACGAAACGCACGTTTTGTGTCAATAATGTGCAAAAGCGGCGACTCTGAGCACGAAACGCACGTTTTGTGCCAAAACTGAGCAGAAGCGGCGATTCTGTGCACGAAACACGGGTTTTGTGTCAAAACTGGGCAAAAGCTGCGATTCTGTGCACGAAACGCACGTTTTGTGTCAATAATGTGCAAAAGCGGCGACTCTCAGCACGAAACGCACGTTTTGTTCCAAAACTGAGCAAAAGCGGCGATTCTGTGCACAAACAGCACGTTTTGTGCCAAACTGAGCAAAAGTGGCGATTCTGAGCACGAAACGCACGTTTTGTGCCAAAACTGAGCAAAGGCGACGATTCTGAGCACGAAACGCACGTTCTGTGTCAATAATGAGCAAAAGCGGCGATTCTGAGCACGAAACGCACGTTTTGTGCCAAAACTGAGCAAAAGCGGCGATACTGTGCACGAAACGCACGCTATGTGCCAGAACTGAGCAAAAGCGGCGATTCTGTGCACGAAACGCACGTTTTGTGCTAATAATGAGCAAAAGCGGCGATTCTTCGCACGAAACGCACGATTTGTGCCAAAACTGAGAAAAAGCGGCGATTCTGCGCACGAAACGCGGGTTTTGTGCCAAAACTGAGCAAAAGCGGCGACTCTGAGCACGAACCGCACGTTTTGTGCCAAAACTGAGAAAAAGCGGCGATTCTGTGCACGAAACGCACGTTTTGTGTCAATAATGAGCAAAAGCGGCGATTCTGTGCACGAAACGCACGTTTTGTACCAAAACTGAGCAAATGCGGCGATTCTGAGCACGAAACACACATTTGTGCCAAAACCGAGCAAAAGCGGCGACTCTGAGCACGAAACGCACGTTTTGTGCCAAAACTGAGCAAAAGCGGCGATTATGTGCACAAACCGCACGTTTTGTGCCAAACTGAGCAAAAGTGGCGATTCTGAGCACGAAACGCACGTTTTGTGCCAAAACTGAGCAAAGGCGACGATTCTGAGCACGAAACGCACGTTCTGTGTCAATAATGAGCAAAAGCGGCGATTCTGAGCACGAAACGCACGTTTTGTGCCAAAACTGAGCAAAAGCGGCGATACTGTGCACGAAACGCACGCTATGTGCCAGAACTGAGCAAAAGCGGCGATTCTGTGCACGAAACGCACGTTTTGTGCTAATAATGAGCAAAAGCGGCGATTCTTCGCACGAAACGCACGATTTGTGCCAAAACTGAGATAAAGCGGCGATTCTGTGCACGAAACGCACGTTTTGTGTCAATAATGAGCAAAAGCGGCGATTCTGAGCACGAAACGCACGTTTTGTGCCAAACCTGAGCAAATGCGGCGATTCTGTGCACGAAAAGCACGTTTTGTGCCAAAAGGTGCGAGAAATTCGGTGCGTGAAACGCACGTTTTGTGCCAAAACTGAGCAAAAGAGGCGATTCTGTGCACGAAACACGGGTTTTGTCCCAAAACTGAGAAAAAGCGGCGATTCTGCGCAGGAAATGCACGTTTTGTGCCAAAACTGAGAAAAAGCGGCGATTCTGTGCACGAACCGCACGATTTGTGCCAAAACTGAGAAAAAGCGGCGATTCTGTGCACGAAACGCACGTTTTGTGTCAATAATGAGCAAAAGCGGCGATTCTGTGCACGAAACGCACGTTTTGTGTCAATAATGTGCAAAAGCGGCGACTCTGAGCACGAAACGCACGTTTTGTGCCAAAACTGAGCAAAAGCGGCGATTCTGTGCACAAACCGCACGTTTTGTGCCAAACTGAGCAAAAGTGGCGATTCTGAGCACGAAACGCACGTTTTGTGCCAAAACTGAGCAAAGGCGACGATTCTGAGCACGAAACGCACGTTCTGTGTCAATAATGAGCAAAAGCGGCGATTCTGTGCATGAAACGCACGTTTTGTGCCAAAACTGAGAAAAAGCGGCGATTCTGTGCACGAACCGCACGTTTTGTGCCAAAACTGAGAAAAAGCGGCGATTCTGTGCACGAAACGCACGTTTTGTGCCAAACCTGAGCAAATGCGGCGATTCTGTGCACGAAAATCACGTTTTGTGCCAAAAGGTGCGTGAAATTCGGTGCGTGAAACGCACGTTTTGTGCCAAAACTGAGCAAAAGAGGCGATTCTGTGCACGAAACACGGGTTTTGTCCCAAAACTGAGAAAAAGCGGCGATTCTGCGCACGAAACGCACGTTTTGTGCCAAAACTGAGAAAAAGCGGCGATTGTGTGCACGAAACACGGGTTTTGTGCCAAAACTGAGCAAAAGCGGCGATTCTGTGCATGAAACGCACGTTTTGTGCCAAAAGGAGCAATTCGGTACGTGAAACGCACGTTTTGTGCCAAAACTGAGCAAAAGCTGCGATTCTGTGAACGAAACGCCCGTTTTGTGCCAAAAGGAGCAATTCGGTGCGTGAAGCGCACGTTTTGTGCCAAAACTGAGCAAAAGCGGCGATTCTGTGCACGATACACGGGTTTTGTGCCAAAACTGAGCAAAAGCGGCGATTCTGTGCATGAAACGCACGTTTTGTGCCAAAACTGAGAAAAAGCGGCGATTCTGTGCACGAACCGCACGTTTTGTGCCAAAACTGAGAAAAAGCGGCGATTCTGTGCACGAAACGCACGTTTTGTGCCAAACCTGAGCAAATGCGGCGATTCTGTGCACGAAAATCACGTTTTGTGCCAAAAGGTGCGTGAAATTCGGTCCGTGAAACGCACGTTTTGTGCCAAAACTGAGCAAAAGAGGCGATTCTGTGCACGAAACACGGGTTTTGTCCCAAAACTGAGAAAAAGCGGCGATTCTGCGCACGAAACGCACGTTTTGTGCCAAAACTGAGAAAAAGCGGCGATTCTGAGCACGAAACGCACGTTTTGTGCCAAAACTGAGCAAAGGCGACGATTCTGAGCACGAAACGCACGTTCTGTGTCAATAATGAGCAAAAGCGGCGATTCTGTGCACGAAACGCACGTTTTGTGTCAATAATGTGCAAAAGCGGCGACTCTGAGCACGAAACGCACGTTTTGTGCCAAAACTGAGCAGAAGCGGCGATTCTGTGCACGAAACACGGGTTTTGTGTCAAAACTGGGCAAAAGCTGCGATTCTGTGCACGAAACGCACGTTTTGTGTCAATAATGTGCAAAAGCGGCGACTCTCAGCACGAAACGCACGTTTTGTGCCAAAACTGAGCAAAAGCGGCGATTCTGTGCACAAACAGCACGTTTTGTGCCAAACTGAGCAAAAGTGGCGATTCTGAGCACGAAACGCACGTTTTGTGCCAAAACTGAGCAAAGGCGACGATTCTGAGCACGAAACGCACGTTCTGTGTCAATAATGAGCAAAAGCGGCGATTCTGAGCACGAAACGCACGTTTTGTGCCAAAACTGAGCAAAAGCGGCGATACTGTGCACGAAACGCACGCTATGTGCCAGAACTGAGCAAAAGCGGCGATTCTGTGCACGAAACGCACGTTTTGTGCTAATAATGAGCAAAAGCGGCGATTCTTCGCACGAAACGCACGATTTGTGCCAAAACTGAGAAAAAGCGGCGATTCTGCGCACGAAACGCGGGTCTTGTGCCAAAACTGAGCAAAAGCGGCGACTCTGAGCACGAACCGCACGTTTTGTGCCAAAACTGAGAAAAAGCGGCGATTCTGTGCACGAAACGCACGTTTTGTGTCAATAATGAGCAAAAGCGGCGATTCTGTGCACGAAACGCACGTTTTGTACCAAAACTGAGCAAATGCGGCGATTCTGAGCACGAAACACACATTTGTGCCAAAACCGAGCAAAAGCGGCGACTCTGAGCACGAAACGCACGTTTTGTGCCAAAACTGAGCAAAAGCGGCGATACTGTGCACGAAACGCACGCTATGTGCCAGAACTGAGCAAAAGCGGCGATTCTGTGCACGAAACGCACGTTTTGTGCTAATAATGAGCAAAAGCGGCGATTCTTCGCACGAAACGCACGATTTGTGCCAAAACTGAGAAAAAGCGGCGATTCTGCGCACGAAACGCGGGTTTTGTGCCAAAACTGAGCAAAAGCGGCGACTCTGAGCACGAAACGCACGTTTTGTGCCAAAACTGAGCAAAAGCGGCGATTCTGTGCACGAAACACGGGTTTTGTGCCAAAACTGAGCAAAAGCGGCGATTCTGTGCATGAAACGCACGTTTTGTGCCAAAAGGAGCAATTCGGTACGTGAAACGCACGTTTTGTGCCAAAACTGAGCAAAAGCTGCGATTCTGTGAACGAAACGCACGTTTTGTGCCAAAAGGAGCAATTCGGTGCGTGGAGCGCACGTTTTGTGCCAAAACTGAGCAAAAGCGGCGATTCTGTGCACGATACACGGGTTTTGTGCCAAAACTGAGCAAAAGCGGCGATTCTGTGCACGAAACGCACGTTTTGTGCTAATATTGAGCAAAAGCGGCGATTCTGCGCACGAAACGCACATTTTGTGCCAAAACTGAGAAAAAGCGGCAATTCTGTGCACGAAACGCACGTTTTGTGCCAAACCTGAGCAAATGCGGCGATTCTGTGCACGAAAATCACGTTTTGTGCCAAAAGGTGCGTGAAATTCGGTGCGTGAAACGCACGTTTTGTGCCAAAACTGAGCAAAAGAGGCGATTCTGTGCACGAAACACGGGTTTTGTCCCAAAACTGAGAAAAAGCGGCGATTCTGCGCACGAAACGCACGTTTTGTGCCAAAACTGAGAAAAAGCGGCGATTCTGCGCACGAACCGCACGTTTTGTGCCAAAACTGAGAAAAAGCGGCGATTCTGTGCACGAAACGCACGTTTTGTGTCAATAATGAGCAAAAGCGGCGATTCTGTGCACGAAACGCACGTTTTGTGTCAATAATGTGCAAAAGCGGCGACTCTCAGGACGAAACGCACGTTTTGTGCCAAAACTGAGCAAAAGCGGCGATTCTGTGCACGAAACGCACGTTTTGTGTCAATAATGAGCAAAAGCGGCGATTCTGTGCACGAAACGCACGTTTTGTACCAAAACTGAGCAAATGCGGCGATTCTGAGCAGGAAACACACATTTGTGCCAAAACCGAGCAAAAGCGGCGACTCTGAGCACGAAACGCACGTTTTGTGCCAAAACTGAGCAAAAGCGGCGATTCTGTGCACAAACCGCACGTTTTGTGCCAAACTGAGCAAAAGTGGCGATTCTGAGCACGAAACGCACGTTTTGTGCCAAAACTGAGCAAAGGCGACGATTCTGAGCACGAAACGCACGTTCTGTGTCAATAATGAGCAAAAGCGGCGATTCTGAGCACGAAACGCTCGTTTTGTGCCAAAACTGAGCAAAAGCGGCGATACTGTGCACGAAACGCACGCTATGTGCCAGAACTGAGCAAAAGCGGCGATTCTGTGCACGAAACGCACGTTTTGTGCTAATAATGAGCAAAAGCGGCGATTCTTCGCACGAAACGCACGATTTGTGCCAAAACTGAGAAAAAGCGGCGATTCTGCGCACGAAACGCGGGTTTTGTGCCAAAACTGAGCAAAAGCGGCGATTCTGTGCATGAAACGCACGTTTTGTGCCAAAAGGAGCAATTCGGTACGTGAAACGCACGTTTTGTGCCAAAACTGAGCAAAAGCTGCGATTCTGTGAACGAAACGCCCGTTTTGTGCCAAAAGGAGCAATTCGGTGCGTGAAGCGCACGTTTTGTGCCAAAACTGAGCAAAAGCGGCGATTCTGTGCACGATACACGGGTTTTGTGCCAAAACTGAGCAAAAGCGGCGATTCTGTGCACGAAACGCACGTTTTGTGCTAATATTGAGCAAAAGCGGCGATTCTGCGCACGAAACGCACATTTTGTGCCAAAACTGAGAAAAAGCGGCGATTCTGTGCACGAAACGCACGTTTTGTGCCAAAACTGAGCAAAAGCGTCGATTCTGTGCATGGAACACGGGTTTTGTGCCAAAACTGAGAAAAAGCGGCGATTCTGCGCACGAAACGCACGTTTTGTGCCAAAACTTAGCAAAGGCGGCGATACTGTGCACGAAACGCACGCTATGTGCCAGAACTGAGCAAAAGCGGCGATTCTGTGCACGAAACGCACGATTTGTGCCAAAAGGAGCAATTCGGTGCGTGAAACGCACGTTTTGTGCCAAAACTGAGCAAAAGAGGCGATTCTGTGCACGAAACACTCGTTTTGTCCCAAAACTGAGAAGAAGCGGCGATTCTGCGCACGAAACGCACGTTTTGTGCCAAAACTGACAAAAAGCGGCGATTCTGTGCACGAACCGCACGTTTTGTGCCAAAACTGAGAAAAAGCCGCGATTCTGTGCACGAAACGCACGTTTTGTGTCAATAATGAGCAAAAGCGGCGATTCTGAGCACGAAACGCACGTTTTGTGCCAAACCTGAGCAAATGCGGCGATTCTGTGCACGAAAAGCACGTTTTGTGCCAAAAGGTGCGAGAAATTCGGTGCGTGAAACGCACGTTTTGTGCCAAAACTGAGCAAAAGAGGCGATTCTGTGCACGAAACACGGGTTTTGTCCCAAAACTGAGAAAAAGCGGCGATTCTGCGCAGGAAATGCACGTTTTGTGCCAAAACTGAGAAAAAGCGGCGATTCTGTGCACGAACCGCACGATTTGTGCCAAAACTGAGAAAAAGCGGCGATTCTGTGCACGAAACGCACGTTTTGTGTCAATAATGAGCAAAAGCGGCGATTCTGTGCACGAAACGCACGTTTTGTGTCAATAATGTGCAAAAGCGGCGACTCTGAGCACGAAACGCACGTTTTGTGCCAAAACTGAGCAAAAGCGGCGATTCTGTGCACAAACCGCACGTTTTGTGCCAAACTGAGCAAAAGTGGCGATTCTGAGCACGAAACGCACGTTTTGTGCCAAAACTGAGCAAAGGCGACGATTCTGAGCACGAAACGCACGTTCTGTGTCAATAATGAGCAAAAGCGGCGATTCTGTGCATGAAACGCACGTTTTGTGCCAAAACTGAGAAAAAGCGGCGATTCTGTGCACGAACCGCACGTTTTGTGCCAAAACTGAGAAAAAGCGGCGATTCTGTGCACGAAACGCACGTTTTGTGCCAAACCTGAGCAAATGCGGCGATTCTGTGCACGAAAATCACGTTTTGTGCCAAAAGGTGCGTGAAATTCGGTGCGTGAAACGCACGTTTTGTGCCAAAACTGAGCAAAAGAGGCGATTCTGTGCACGAACCGCACGTTTTGTGCCAAAACTGAGAAAAAGCGGCGATTCTGCGCACGAAACGCACGTTTTGTGCCAAAACTGAGAAAAAGCGGCGATTGTGTGCACGAAACACGGGTTTTGTGCCAAAACTGAGCAAAAGCGGCGATTCTGTGCATGAAACGCACGTTTTGTGCCAAAAGGAGCAATTCGGTACGTGAAACGCACGTTTTGTGCCAAAACTGAGCAAAAGCTGCGATTCTGTGAACGAAACGCCCGTTTTGTGCCAAAAGGAGCAATTCGGTGCGTGAAGCGCACGTTTTGTGCCAAAACTGAGCAAAAGCGGCGATTCTGTGCACGATACACGGGTTTTGTGCCAAAACTGAGCAAAAGCGGCGATTCTGTGCATGAAACGCACGTTTTGTGCCAAAACTGAGAAAAAGCGGCGATTCTGTGCACGAACCGCACGTTTTGTGCCAAAACTGAGAAAAAGCGGCGATTCTGTGCACGAAACGCACGTTTTGTGCCAAACCTGAGCAAATGCGACGATTCTGTGCACGAAAATCACGTTTTGTGCCAAAAGGTGCGTGAAATTCGGTCCGTGAAACGCACGTTTTGTGCCAAAACTGAGCAAAAGAGGCGATTCTGTGCACGAAACACGGGTTTTGTCCCAAAACTGAGAAAAAGCGGCGATTCTGCGCACGAAACGCACGTTTTGTGCCAAAACTGAGAAAAAGCGGCGATTCTGTGCACGAACCGCACGTTTTGTGCCAAAACTGAGAAAAAGCGGCGATTCTGTGCACGAAACGCACGTTTTGTGTCAATAATGAGCAAAAGCGGCGATTCTGTGCACGAAACGCACGTTTTGTGTCAATAATGTGCAAAAGCGGCGACTCTGAGCACGAAACGCACGTTTTGTGCCAAAACTGAGCAGAAGCGGCGATTCTGTGCACGAAACACGGGTTTTGTGTCAAAACTGGGCAAAAGCTGCGATTCTGTGCACGAAACGCACGTTTTGTGTCAATAATGTGCAAAAGCGGCGACTCTCAGCACGAAACGCACGTTTTGTGCCAAAACTGAGCAAAAGCGGCGATTCTGTGCACAAACAGCACGTTTTGTGCCAAACTGAGCAAAAGTGGCGATTCTGAGCACGAAACGCACGTTTTGTGCCAAAACTGAGCAAAGGCGACGATTCTGAGCACGAAACGCACGTTCTGTGTCAATAATGAGCAAAAGCGGCGATTCTGAGCACGAAACGCACGTTTTGTGCCAAAACTGAGCAAAAGCGGCGATACTGTGCACGAAACGCACGCTATGTGCCAGAACTGAGCAAAAGCGGCGATTCTGTGCACGAAACGCACGTTTTGTGCTAATAATGAGCAAAAGCGGCGATTCTTCGCACGAAACGCACGATTTGTGCCAAAACTGAGAAAAAGCGGCGATTCTGCGCACGAAACGCGGGTTTTGTGCCAAAACTGAGCAAAAGCGGCGACTCTGAGCACGAACCGCACGTTTTGTGCCAAAACTGAGAAAAAGCGGCGATTCTGTGCACGAAACGCACGTTTTGTGTCAATAATGAGCAAAAGCGGCGATTCTGTGCACGAAACGCACGTTTTGTACCAAAACTGAGCAAATGCGGCGATTCTGAGCACGAAACACACATTTGTGCCAAAACCGAGCAAAAGCGGCGACTCTGAGCACGAAACGCACGTTTTGTGCCAAAACTGAGCAAAAGCGGCGATTATGTGCACAAACCGCACGTTTTGTGCCAAACTGAGCAAAAGTGGCGATTCTGAGCACGAAACGCACGTTTTGTGCCAAAACTGAGCAAAGGCGACGATTCTGAGCACGAAACGCACGTTCTGTGTCAATAATGAGCAAAAGCGGCGATTCTGAGCACGAAACGCACGTTTTGTGCCAAAACTGAGCAAAAGCGGCGATACTGTGCACGAAACGCACGCTATGTGCCAGAACTGAGCAAAAGCGGCGATTCTGTGCACGAAACGCACGTTTTGTGCTAATAATGAGCAAAAGCGGCGATTCTTCGCACGAAACGCACGATTTGTGCCAAAACTGAGATAAAGCGGCGATTCTGTGCACGAAACGCACGTTTTGTGTCAATAATGAGCAAAAGCGGCGATTCTGAGCACGAAACGCACGTTTTGTGCCAAACCTGAGCAAATGCGGCGATTCTGTGCACGAAAAGCACGTTTTGTGCCAAAAGGTGCGAGAAATTCGGTGCGTGAAACGCACGTTTTGTGCCAAAACTGAGCAAAAGAGGCGATTCTGTGCACGAAACACGGGTTTTGTCCCAAAACTGAGAAAAAGCGGCGATTCTGCGCAGGAAATGCACGTTTTGTGCCAAAACTGAGAAAAAGCGGCGATTCTGTGCACGAACCGCACGATTTGTGCCAAAACTGAGAAAAAGCGGCGATTCTGTGCACGAAACGCACGTTTTGTGTCAATAATGAGCAAAAGCGGCGATTCTGTGCACGAAACGCACGTTTTGTGTCAATAATGTGCAAAAGCGGCGACTCTGAGCACGAAACGCACGTTTTGTGCCAAAACTGAGCAAAAGCGGCGATTCTGTGCACAAACCGCACGTTTTGTGCCAAACTGAGCAAAAGTGGCGATTCTGAGCACGAAACGCACGTTTTGTGCCAAAACTGAGCAAAGGCGACGATTCTGAGCACGAAACGCACGTTCTGTGTCAATAATGAGCAAAAGCGGCGATTCTGTGCATGAAACGCACGTTTTGTGCCAAAACTGAGAAAAAGCGGCGATTCTGTGCACGAACCGCACGTTTTGTGCCAAAACTGAGAAAAAGCGGCGATTCTGTGCACGAAACGCACGTTTTGTGCCAAACCTGAGCAAATGCGGCGATTCTGTGCACGAAAATCACGTTTTGTGCCAAAAGGTGCGTGAAATTCGGTGCGTGAAACGCACGTTTTGTGCCAAAACTGAGCAAAAGAGGCGATTCTGTGCACGAAACACGGGTTTTGTCCCAAAACTGAGAAAAAGCGGCGATTCTGCGCACGAAACGCACGTTTTGTGCCAAAACTGAGAAAAAGCGGCGATTGTGTGCACGAAACACGGGTTTTGTGCCAAAACTGAGCAAAAGCGGCGATTCTGTGCATGAAACGCACGTTTTGTGCCAAAAGGAGCAATTCGGTACGTGAAACGCACGTTTTGTGCCAAAACTGAGCAAAAGCTGCGATTCTGTGAACGAAACGCCCGTTTTGTGCCAAAAGGAGCAATTCGGTGCGTGAAGCGCACGTTTTGTGCCAAAACTGAGCAAAAGCGGCGATTCTGTGCACGATACACGGGTTTTGTGCCAAAACTGAGCAAAAGCGGCGATTCTGTGCATGAAACGCACGTTTTGTGCCAAAACTGAGAAAAAGCGGCGATTCTGTGCACGAACCGCACGTTTTGTGCCAAAACTGAGAAAAAGCGGCGATTCTGTGCACGAAACGCACGTTTTGTGCCAAACCTGAGCAAATGCGGCGATTCTGTGCACGAAAATCACGTTTTGTGCCAAAAGGTGCGTGAAATTCGGTCCGTGAAACGCACGTTTTGTGCCAAAACTGAGCAAAAGAGGCGATTCTGTGCACGAAACACGGGTTTTGTCCCAAAACTGAGAAAAAGCGGCGATTCTGCGCACGAAACGCACGTTTTGTGCCAAAACTGAGAAAAAGCGGCGATTCTGTGCACGAACCGCACGTTTTGTGCCAAAACTGAGAAAAAGCGGCGATTCTGTGCACGAAACGCACGTTTTGTGTCAATAATGAGCAAAAGCGGCGATTCTGTGCACGAAACGCACGTTTTGTGTCAATAATGTGCAAAAGCGGCGACTCTGAGCACGAAACGCACGTTTTGTGCCAAAACTGAGCAGAAGCGGCGATTCTGTGCACGAAACACGGGTTTTGTGTCAAAACTGGGCAAAAGCTGCGATTCTGTGCACGAAACGCACGTTTTGTGTCAATAATGTGCAAAAGCGGCGACTCTCAGCACGAAACGCACGTTTTGTGCCAAAACTGAGCAAAAGCGGCGATTCTGTGCACAAACAGCACGTTTTGTGCCAAACTGAGCAAAAGTGGCGATTCTGAGCACGAAACGCACGTTTTGTGCCAAAACTGAGCAAAGGCGACGATTCTGAGCACGAAACGCACGTTCTGTGTCAATAATGAGCAAAAGCGGCGATTCTGAGCACGAAACGCACGTTTTGTGCCAAAACTGAGCAAAAGCGGCGATACTGTGCACGAAACGCACGCTATGTGCCAGAACTGAGCAAAAGCGGCGATTCTGTGCACGAAACGCACGTTTTGTGCTAATAATGAGCAAAAGCGGCGATTCTTCGCACGAAACGCACGATTTGTGCCAAAACTGAGAAAAAGCGGCGATTCTGCGCACGAAACGCGGGTCTTGTGCCAAAACTGAGCAAAAGCGGCGACTCTGAGCACGAACCGCACGTTTTGTGCCAAAACTGAGAAAAAGCGGCGATTCTGTGCACGAAACGCACGTTTTGTGTCAATAATGAGCAAAAGCGGCGATTCTGTGCACGAAACGCACGTTTTGTACCAAAACTGAGCAAATGCGGCGATTCTGAGCACGAAACACACATTTGTGCCAAAACCGAGCAAAAGCGGCGACTCTGAGCACGAAACGCACGTTTTGTGCCAAAACTGAGCAAAAGCGGCGATTATGTGCACAAACCGCACGTTTTGTGTAAAACTGAGCAAAAGTGGCGATTCTGAGCACGAAACGCACGTTTTGTGCCAAAACTGAGCAAAGGCGACGATTCTGAGCACGAAACGCACGTTCTGTGTCAATAATGAGCAAAAGCGGCGATTCTGAGCACGAAACGCACGTTTTGTGCCAAAACTGAGCAAAAGCGGCGATACTGTGCACGAAACGCACGCTATGTGCCAGAACTGAGCAAAAGCGGCGATTCTGTGCACGAAACGCACGTTTTGTGCTAATAATGAGCAAAAGCGGCGATTCTTCGCACGAAACGCACGATTTGTGCCAAAACTGAGAAAAAGCGGCGATTCTGCGCACGAAACGCGGGTTTTGTGCCAAAACTGAGCAAAAGCGGCGACTCTGAGCACGAAACGCACGTTTTGTGCCAAAACTGAGCAAAAGCGGCGATTCTGTGCACGAAACACGGGTTTTGTGCCAAAACTGAGCAAAAGCGGCGATTCTGTGCATGAAACGCACGTTTTGTGCCAAAAGGAGCAATTCGGTACGTGAAACGCACGTTTTGTGCCAAAACTGAGCAAAAGCTGCGATTCTGTGAACGAAACGCACGTTTTGTGCCAAAAGGAGCAATTCGGTGCGTGGAGCGCACGTTTTGTGCCAAAACTGAGCAAAAGCGGCGATTCTGTGCACGATACACGGGTTTTGTGCCAAAACTGAGCAAAAGCGGCGATTCTGTGCACGAAACGCACGTTTTGTGCTAATATTGAGCAAAAGCGGCGATTCTGCGCACGAAACGCACATTTTGTGCCAAAACTGAGAAAAAGCGGCAATTCTGTGCACGAAACGCACGTTTTGTGCCAAACCTGAGCAAATGCGGCGATTCTGTGCACGAAAATCACGTTTTGTGCCAAAAGGTGCGTGAAATTCGGTGCGTGAAACGCACGTTTTGTGCCAAAACTGAGCAAAAGAGGCGATTCTGTGCACGAAACACGGGTTTTGTCCCAAAACTGAGAAAAAGCGGCGATTCTGCGCACGAAACGCACGTTTTGTGCCAAAACTCAGCAAAGGCGGCGATACTGTGCACGAAACGCACGCTATGTGCCAGAACTGAGCAAAAGCGGCGATTCTGTGCACGAAACGCACGATTTGTGCCAAAAGGAGCAATTCGGTGTGTGAAACGCACGTTTTGTGCCAAAACTGAGCAAAAGAGGCGATTCTGTGCACGAAACACGGGTTTTGTCCCAAAACTTAGAAAAAGCGGCGATTCTGTGCATGAAACGCACGTTTTGTGCCAAAACTGAGAAAAAGCGGCGATTCTGTGCACGAACCGCACGTTTTGTGCCAAAACTGAGAAAAAGCGGCGATTCTGTGCACGAAACGCACGTTTTGTGTCAATAATGAGCAAAAGCGGCGATTCTGAGCACGAAACGCACGTTTTGTGCCAAAACTGAGATAAAGCGGCGATTCTGTGCACGAAACGCACGTTTTGTGTCAATAATGAGCAAAAGCGGCGACTCTGAGCACGAAACGCACGTTTTGTGCCAAAACTGAGCAAAAGCGGCGATTCTGTGCACGAAACGCACGTTTTGTGCCAAAAGGAGCAATTCGGTGCGTGAAACGCACGTTTTGTGCCAAAACTGAGCAAAAGAGGCGATTCTGTGCACGAAACACGGGTTTTGTCCCAAAACTGAGAAGGAGCGGCGATTCTGCGCACGAAACGCACGTTTTGTGCCAAAACTGAGAAAAAGCGGCGATTCTGTGCACGAACCGCACGTTTTGTGCCAAAACTGAGAAAAAGCGGCGATTCTGTGCACGAAACGCACGTTTTGTGTCAATAATGAGCAAAAGCGGCGATTCTGTGCATGAAACGCACGTTTTGTGCCAAAAGGAGCAATTCGGTACGTGAAACGCACGTTTTGTGCCAAAACTGAGCAAAAGCTGCGATTCTGTGAACGAAACGCCCGTTTTGTGCCAAAAGGAGCAATTCGGTGCGTGAAGCGCACGTTTTGTGCCAAAACTGAGCAAAAGCGGCGATTCTGTGCACGATACACGGGTTTTGTGCCAAAACTGAGCAAAAGCGGCGATTCTGTGCATGAAACGCACGTTTTGTGCCAAAACGGATAAAAAGCGGCGATTCTGTGCACGAACCGCACGTTTTGTGCCAAAACTGAGAAAAAGCGGCGATTCTGTGCACGAAACGCACGTTTTGTGTCAATAATGAGCAAAAGCGGCGATTCTGAGCACGAAACGCACGTTTTGTGAAAAACCTGAGCAAATGCGGCGATTCTGTGCACGAAAAGCACGTTTTGTGCCAAAAGGTGCGTGAAATTCGGTGCGTGAAACGCACGTTTTGTGCCAAAACTGAGCAAAAGAGGCGATTCTGTGCACGAAACACGGGTTTTGTCCCAAAACTGAGAAATAGCGGCGATTCTGCGCACGAAACGCACGTTTTGTGCCAAAACTGAGAAAAAGCGGCGATTCTGTGCACGAACCGCACGTTTTGTGCCAAAACTGAGAAAAAGCGGCGATTCTGTGCACGAAACGCACGTTTTGTGTCAATAATGAGCAAAAGCGGCGATTCTGTGCACGAAACGCACGTTTTGTACCAAAACTGAGCAAATGCGGCGATTCTGAGCAGGAAACACACATTTGTGCCAAAACCGAGCAAAAGCGGCGACTCTGAGCACGAAACGCACGCTTTGTGCCAAAACTGAGCAAAAGCGGCGATTCTGTGCACAAACCGCACGTTTTGTGCCAAACTGAGCAAAAGTGGCGATTCTGAGCACGAAACGCACGTTTTGTGCCAAAACTGAGCAAAGGCGACGATTCTGAGCACGAAACGCACGTTCTGTGTCAATAATGAGCAAAAGCGGCGATTCTGAGCACGAAACGCACGTTTTGTGCCAAAACTGAGCAAAAGCGGCGATACTGTGCACGAAACGCACGCTATGTGCCAGAACTGAGCAAAAGCGGCGATTCTGTGCACGAAACGCACGTTTTGTGCTAATAATGAGCAAAAGCGGCGATTCTTCGCACGAAACGCACGATTTGTGCCAAAACTGAGAAAAAGCGGCGATTCTGCGCACGAAACGCGGGTTTTGTGCCAAAACTGAGCAAAAGCGGCGATTCTGTGCATGAAACGCACGTTTTGTGCCAAAAGGAGCAATTCGGTACGTGAAACGCACGTTTTGTGCCAAAACTGAGCAAAAGCTGCGATTCTGTGAACGAAACGCACGTTTTGTGCCAAAAGGAGCAATTCGGTGCGTGGAGCGCACGTTTTGTGCCAAAACTGAGCAAAAGCGGCGATTCTGTGCACGATACACGGGTTTTGTGCCAAAACTGAGCAAAAGCGGCGATTCTGTGCACGAAACGCACGTTTTGTGCTAATATTGAGCAAAAGCGGCGATTCTGCGCACGAAACGCACATTTTGTGCCAAAACTGAGAAAAAGCGGCGATTCTGTGCACGAAACGCACGTTTTGTGCCAAAACTGAGCAAAAGCGTCGATTCTGTGCATGGAACACGGGTTTTGTGCCAAAACTGAGAAAAAGCGGCGATTCTGCGCACGAAACGCACGTTTTGTGCCAAAACTTAGCAAAGGCGGCGATACTGTGCACGAAACGCACGCTATGTGCCAGATCTGAGCAAAAGCGGCGATTCTGTGCACGAAACGCACGATTTGTGCCAAAAGGAGCAATTCGGTGCGTGAAACGCACGTTTTGTGCCAAAACTGAGCAAAAGAGGCGATTCTGTGCACGAAACACTCGTTTTGTCCCAAAACTGAGAAGAAGCGGCGATTCTGCGCACGAAACGCACGTTTTGTGCCAAAACTGACAAAAAGCGGCGATTCTGTGCACGAACCGCACGTTTTGTGCCAAAACTGAGAAAAAGCCGCGATTCTGTGCACGAAACGCACGTTTTGTGTCAATAATGAGCAAAAGCGGCGATTCTGAGCACGAAACGCACGTTTTGTGCCAAACCTGAGCAAATGCGGCGATTCTGTGCACGAAAAGCACGTTTTGTGCCAAAAGGTGCGAGAAATTCGGTGCGTGAAACGCACGTTTTGTGCCAAAACTGAGCAAAAGAGGCGATTCTGTGCACGAAACACGGGTTTTGTCCCAAAACTGAGAAAAAGCGGCGATTCTGCGCAGGAAATGCACGTTTTGTGCCAAAACTGAGAAAAAGCGGCGATTCTGTGCACGAACCGCACGATTTGTGCAAAAACTGAGAAAAACCGGCGATTCTGTGCACGAAACGAACGGTTTGTGCCAAAACTGAGCAAAAGCGGCGATTCTGTGCACGAAACGCACGTTTTGTGTCAATAATGTGCAAAAGCGGCGACTCTGAGCACGAAACGCACGTTTTGTGCCAAAACTTAGCAAAAGCGGCGATTCTGTGCACAAACCGCACGTTTTGTGCCAAACTGAGCAAAAGTGGCGATTCTGAGCACGAAACGCACGTTTTGTGCCAAAACTGAGCAAAGGCGACGATTCTGAGCACGAAACGCACGTTCTGTGTCAATAATGAGCAAAAGCGGCGATTCTGTGCATGAAACGCACGTTTTGTGCCAAAACTGAGAAAAAGCGGCGATTCTGTGCACGAACCGCACGTTTTGTGCCAAAACTGAGAAAAAGCGGCGATTCTGTGCACGAAACGCACGTTTTGTGCCAAACCTGAGCAAATGCGGCGATTCTGTGCACGAAAATCACGTTTTGTGCCAAAAGGTGCGTGAAATTCGGTGCGTGAAACGCATGTTTTGTGCCAAAACTGAGCAAAAGAGGCGATTCTGTGCACGAAACACGGGTTTTGTCCCAAAACTGAGAAAAAGCGGCGATTCTGCGCACGAAACGCACGTTTTGTGCCAAAACTGAGAAAAAGCGGCGATTGTGTGCACGAAACACGGGTTTTGTGCCAAAACTGAGCAAAAGCGGCGATCCTGTGCATGAAACGCACGTTTTGTGCCAAAAGGAGCAATTCGGTACGTGAAACGCACGTTTTGTGCCAAAACTGAGCAAAAGCTGCGATTCTGTGAACGAAACGCCCGTTTTGTGCCAAAAGGAGCAATTCGGTGCGTGAAGCGCACGTTTTGTGCCAAAACTGAGCAAAAGCGGCGATTCTGTGCACGATACACGGGTTTTGTGCCAAAACTGAGCAAAAGCGGCGATTCTGTGCATGAAACGCACGTTTTGTGCCAAAACTGAGAAAAAGCGGCGATTCTGTGCACGAACCGCACGTTTTGTGCCAAAACTGAGAAAAAGCGGCGATTCTGTGCACGAAACGCACGTTTTGTGCCAAACCTGAGCAAATGCGGCGATTCTGTGCACGAAAATCACGTTTTGTGCCAAAAGGTGCGTGAAATTCGGTGCGTGAAACGCACGTTTTGTGCCAAAACTGAGCAAAAGAGGCGATTCTGTGCACGAAACACGGGTTTTGTCCCAAAACTGAGAAAAAGCGGCGATTCTGCGCACGAAACGCACGTTTTGTGCCAAAACTGAGAAAAAGCGGCGATTCTGTGCACGAACCGCACGTTTTGTGCCAAAACTGAGAAAAAGCGGCGATTCTGTGCACGAAACGCACGTTTTGTGTCAATAATGAGCAAAAGCGGCGATTCTGTGCACGAAACGCACGTTTTGTGTCAATAATGTGCAAAAGCGGCGACTCTGAGCACGAAACGCACGTTTTGTGCCAAAACTGAGCAGAAGCGGCGATTCTGTGCACGAAACACGGGTTTTGTGTCAAAACTGGGCAAAAGCTGCGATTCTGTGCACGAAACGCACGTTTTGTGTCAATAATGTGCAAAAGCGGCGACTCTCAGCACGAAACGCACGTTTTGTGCCAAAACTGAGCAAAAGCGGCGATTCTGTGCACAAACAGCACGTTTTGTGCCAAACTGAGCAAAAGTGGCGTTTCTGAGCACGAAACGCACGTTTTGTGCCAAAACTGAGCAAAGGCGACGATTCTGAGCACGAAACGCACGTTCTGTGTCAATAATGAGCAAAAGCGGCGACTCTGTGCACGAAACGCACGTTTTGTGCCAAAACTGAGCAAAAGCGGCGATTCTGTGCACGAAACACGGGTTTTGCGCCAAAACTGAGCAAAAGCGGCGATTCTGTGCATGAAACGCACGTTTTGTGCCAAAAGGAGCAATTCGGTACGTGAAACGCACGTTTTGTGCCAAAACTGAGCCAAAGCTGCGATTCTGTGAACGAAACGCCCGTTTTGTGCCAAAAGGAGCAATTCGGTGCGTGAAGCGCACGTTTTGTGCCAAAACTGAGCAAAAGCGGCGATTCTGTGTACGATACACGGGTTTTGTGCCAAAGCTGAGCAAAGGCGGCGATTCTGTGCACGAAACGCACGTTTTGTGCTAATAATGAGCAAAAGCGGCGATTCTCCGCACGAAACGCACATTTTTGCCAAAACTGAGAAAAAGCGGCGATTCTGTGCACGAAACGCACGTTTTGTGCCAAAACTGAGCAAAAGCGTCGATTCTGTGCATGGAACACGGGTTTTGTGCCAAAACTGAGAAAAAGCGGCGATTCTGCGCACGAAACGCACGTTTTGTGCCAAAACTTAGCAAAGGCGGCGATACTGTGCACGAAACGCACGCTATGTGCCAGAACTGAGCAAAAGCGGCGATTCTGTGCACGAAACGCACGATTTGTGCCAAAAGGAGCAATTCGGTGCGTGAAACGCACGTTTTGTGCCAAAACTGAGCAAAAGAGGCGATTCTGTGCACGAAACACGGGTTTTGTCCCAAAACTGAGAAAAAGCGGCGATTCTGCGCACGAAACGCACGTTTTGTGCCAAAACTGAGAAAAAGCGGCGATTCTGTGCACGAACCGCACGTTTTGTGCCAAAACTGAGAAAAAGCGGCGATTCTGTGCACGAAACGCACGTTTTGTGTCAATAATGAGCAAAAGCGGCGATTCTGTGCACGAAACGCACGTTTTGTGTCAATAATGTGCAAAAGCGGCGACTCTGAGCACGAAACGCACGTTTTGTGCCAAAACTGAGCAAAAGCGGCGATTCTGTGCACAAACCGCACGTTTTGTGCCAAACTGAGCAAAAGTGGCGATTCTGAGCACGAAACGCACGTTTTGTGCCAAAACTGAGCAAAGGCGACGATTCTGAGCACGAAACGCACGTTCTGTGTCAATAATGAGCAAAAGCGGCGACTCTGAGCACGAAACGCACATTTTGTGCCAAAACTGAGCAAAACCGGCGATTCTGTGCACGAAACGAACGGTTTGAGCCAAAACTGAGCAAAAGCGGCGATTCTGCGCACGAATCACGGGTTTTGTGCCAAAACTGAGCAAAAGCGGCGATTCTGTGCACGAAACGCACGTTTTGTACCAAAACTGAGCAAATGCGGCGATTCTGAGCACGAAACACACATTTGTGCCAAAACCGAGCAAAAGCGGCGATTCTGAGCACGAAACGCACGTTTTGTGCCAGAAGGAACAATTCGGAGCGTGAAACGAACGTTTTGTGCCAAAACTGAGCAAAAGCGGCGATTCTGAGCACGAAACGCACGTTTTGTGCCAAAACTGAGCAAAAGCGGCGATACTGTGCACGAAACGCACGCTATGTGCCAGAACTGAGCAAAAGCGGCGATTCTGTGCACGAAACGCACATTTTGTGCTAATAATGAGCAAAAGCGGCGATTCTTCGCACGAAACGCACGTTTTGTGCCAAAACTGAGAAAAAGCGGCGATTCTGCGCACGAAACGCGGGTTTTGTGCCAAAACTGAGCAAAAGCGGCGACTCTGAGCACGAAACGCACGTTTTGTGCCAAAACTGAGCAAAAGCGGCGATTCTGTGCACGAAACACGGGTTTTGTGCCAAAACTGAGCAAAAGCGGCGATTCTGTGGATGAAATGCACGTTTTGTGCCAAAAGGAGCAATTCGGTACGCGAAACGCACGTTTTGTGCCAAAACTGAGCAAAAGCTGCGATTCTGTGAACGAAACGCACGTTTTGTGCCAAAAGGAGCAATTCGGTACGTGAAACGCACGTTTTGTGCCAAAACTGAGCAAAAGCTGCGATTCTGTGAACGAAACGCCCGTTTTGTGCCAAAAGGAGCAATTCGGTGCGTGAAGCGCACGTTTTGTGCCAAAACTGAGCAAAAGCGGCGATTCTGTGCACGATACACGGGTTTTGTGCCAAAACTGAGCAAAAGCGGCGATTCTGTGCATGAAACGCACGTTTTGTGCCAAAACTGAGAAAAAGCGGCGATTCTGTGCACGAACCGCACGTTTTGTGCCAAAACTGAGAAAAAGCGGCAATTCTGTGCACGAAACGCACGTTTTGTGCCAAACCTGAGCAAATGCGGCGATTCTGTGTACGAAAATCACGTTTTGTGCCAAAAGGTGCGTGAAATTCGGTGCGTGAAACGCACGTTTTGTGCCAAAACTGAGCAAAAGAGGCGATTCTGTGCACGAAACACGGGTTTTGTCCCAAAACTGAGAAAAAGCGGCGATTCTGCGCACGAAACGCACGTTTTGTGCCAAAACTGAGAAAAAGCCGCGATTGTGTGCACGAAACACGGGTTTTGTGCCAAAACTGAGCAAAAGCGGCGATTCTGTGCATGAAACGCACGTTTTGTGCCAAAAGGAGCAATTCGGTACGTGAAACGCACGTTTTGTGCCAAAACTGAGCAAAAGCTGCGATTCTGTGAACGAAACGCCCGTTTTGTGCCAAAAGGAGCAATTCGGTGCGTGAAGCGCACGTTTTGTGCCAAAACTGAGCAAAAGCGGCGATTCTGTGCACGATACACGGGTTTTGTGCCAAAACTGAGCAAAAGCGGCGATTCTGTGCATGAAACGCACGTTTTGTGCCAAAACTGAGAAAAAGCGGCGATTCTGTGCACGAACCGCACGTTTTGTGCCAAAACTGAGAAAAAGCGGCGATTCTGTGCACGAAACGCACGTTTTGTGCCAAACCTGAGCAAATGCGGCGATTCTGTGCACGAAAATCACGTTTTGTGCCAAAAGGTGCGTGAAATTCGGTGCGTGAAACGCACGTTTTGTGCCAAAACTGAGCAAAAGAGGCGATTCTGTGCACGAAACACGGGTTTTGTCCCAAAACTGAGAAAAAGCGGCGATTCTGCGCACGAAACGCACGTTTTGTGCCAAAACTGAGAAAAAGCGGCGATTCTGTGCACGAACCGCACGTTTTGTGCCAAAACTGAGAAAAAGCGGCGATTCTGTGCACGAAACGCACGTTTTGTGTCAATAATGAGCAAAAGCGGCGATTCTGTGCACGAAACGCACGTTTTGTGTCAATAATGTGCAAAAGCGGCGACTCTCAGCACGAAACGCACGTTTTGTGCCAAAACTGAGCAAGAGCGGCGATTCTGTGCACAAACCGCACGTTTTGTGCCAAAACTGGAAAAAGCGGCGATTCTGCGCACGAAACGCACGGTTTGTGCCAAAAGGAGCAATTCGGTGAGTGAAACGCACGTTTTGTGCCAAAACTGAGCAAAAGCGGCGATTCTGAGCACGAAACGCACGTTTTGTGCCAAAACTCAGCAAAGGCGGCGATACTGTGCACGAAACGCACGCTATGTGCCAGAACTGAGCAAAAGCGGCGATTCTGTGCACGAAACGCACGATTTGTGCCAAAAGGAGCAATTCGGTGTGTGAAACGCACGTTTTGTGCCAAAACTGAGCAAAAGAGGCGATTCTGTGCACGAAACACGGGTTTTGTCCCAAAACTTAGAAAAAGCGGCGATTCTGTGCATGAAACGCACGTTTTGTGCCAAAACTGAGAAAAAGCGGCGATTCTGTGCACGAACCGCACGTTTTGTGCCAAAACTGAGAAAAAGCGGCGATTCTGTGCACGAAACGCACGTTTTGTGTCAATAATGAGCAAAAGCGGCGATTCTGAGCACGAAACGCACGTTTTGTGCCAAAACTGAGATAAAGCGGCGATTCTGTGCACGAAACGCACGTTTTGTGTCAATAATGAGCAAAAGCGGCGACTCTGAGCACGAAACGCACGTTTTGTGCCAAAACTGAGCAAAAGCGGCGATTCTGTGCACGAAACGCACGTTTTGTGCCAAAAGGAGCAATTCGGTGCGTGAAACGCACGTTTTGTGCCAAAACTGAGCAAAAGAGGCGATTCTGTGCACGAAACACGGGATTTGTCCCAAAACTGAGAAATAGCGGCGATTCTGCGCACGAAACGCACGTTTTGTGCCAAAACTGAGAAAAAGCGGCGATTCTGTGCACGAACCGCACGTTTTGTGCCAAAACTGAGAAAAAGCGGCGATTCTGTGCACGAAACGCACGTTTTGTGTCAATAATGAGCAAAAGCGGCGATTCTGTGCACGAAACGCACGTTTTGTACCAAAACTGAGCAAATGCGGCGATTCTGAGCAGGAAACACACATTTGTGCCAAAACCGAGCAAAAGCGGCGACTCTGAGCACGAAACGCACGTTTTGTGCCAAAACTGAGCAAAAGCGGCGATTCTGTGCACAAACCGCACGTTTTGTGCCAAACTGAGCAAAAGTGGCGATTCTGAGCACGAAACGCACGTTTTGTGCCAAAACTGAGCAAAGGCGACGATTCTGAGCACGAAACGCACGTTCTGTGTCAATAATGAGCAAAAGCGGCGATTCTGAGCACGAAACGCACGTTTTGTGCCAAAACTGAGCAAAAGCGGCGATACTGTGCACGAAACGCACGCTATGTGCCAGAACTGAGCAAAAGCGGCGATTCTGTGCACGAAACGCACGTTTTGTGCTAATAATGAGCAAAAGCGGCGATTCTTCGCACGAAACGCACGATTTGTGCCAAAACTGAGAAAAAGCGGCGATTCTGCGCACGAAACGCGGGTTTTGTGCCAAAACTGAGCAAAAGCGGCGATTCTGTGCATGAAACGCACGTTTTGTGCCAAAAGGAGCAATTCGGTACGTGAAACGCACGTTTTGTGCCAAAACTGAGCAAAAGCTGCGATTCTGTGAACGAAACGCACGTTTTGTGCCAAAAGGAGCAATTCGGTGCGTGGAGCGCACGTTTTGTGCCAAAACTGAGCAAAAGCGGCGATTCTGTGCACGATACACGGGTTTTGTGCCAAAACTGAGCAAAAGCGGCGATTCTGTGCACGAAACGCACGTTTTGTGCTAATATTGAGCAAAAGCGGCGATTCTGCGCACGAAACGCACATTTTGTGCCAAAACTGAGAAAAAGCGGCGATTCTGTGCACGAAACGCACGTTTTGTGCCAAAACTGAGCAAAAGCGTCGATTCTGTGCATGGAACACGGGTTTTGTGCCAAAACTGAGAAAAAGCGGCGATTCTGCGCACGAAACGCACGTTTTGTGCCAAAACTTAGCAAAGGCGGCGATACTGTGCACGAAACGCACGCTATGTGCCAGAACTGAGCAAAAGCGGCGATTCTGTGCACGAAACGCACGATTTGTGCCAAAAGGAGCAATTCGGTGCGTGAAACGCACGTTTTGTGCCAAAACTGAGCAAAAGAGGCGATTCTGTGCACGAAACACTCGTTTTGTCCCAAAACTGAAGAGAAGCGGCGATTCTGCGCACGAAACGCACGTTTTGTGCCAAAACTGACAAAAAGCGGCGATTCTGTGCACGAACCGCACGTTTTGTGCCAAAACTGAGAAAAAGCCGCGGTTCTGTGCACGAAACGCACGTTTTGTGTCAATAATGAGCAAAAGCGGCGATTCTGAGCACGAAACGCACGTTTTGTGCCAAACCTGAGCAAATGCGGCGATTCTGTGCACGAAAAGCACGTTTTGTGCCAAAAGGTGCGAGAAATTCGGTGCGTGAAACGCACGTTTTGTGCCAAAACTGAGCAAAAGAGGCGATTCTGTGCACGAAACACGGGTTTTGTCCCAAAACTGAGAAAAAGCGGCGATTCTGCGCAGGAAATGCACGTTTTGTGCCAAAACTGAGAAAAAGCGGCGATTCTGTGCACGAACCGCACGATTTGTGCCAAAACTGAGAAAAAGCGGCGATTCTGTGCACGAAACGCACGTTTTGTGTCAATAATGAGCAAAAGCGGCGATTCTGTGCACGAAACGCACGTTTTGTGTCAATAATGTGCAAAAGCGGCGACTCTGAGCACGAAACGCACGTTTTGTGCCAAAACTGAGCAAAAGCGGCGATTCTGTGCACAAACCGCACGTTTTGTGCCAAACTGAGCAAAAGTGGCGATTCTGAGCACGAAACGCACGTTTTGTGCCAAAACTGAGCAAAGGCGACGATTCTGAGCACGAAACGCACGTTCTGTGTCAATAATGAGCAAAAGCGGCGATTCTGTGCATGAAACGCACGTTTTGTGCCAAAACTGAGAAAAAGCGGCGATTCTGTGCACGAACCGCACGTTTTGTGCCAAAACTGAGAAAAAGCGGCGATTCTGTGCACGAAACGCACGTTTTGTGCCAAACCTGAGCAAATGCGGCGATTCTGTGCACGAAAATCACGTTTTGTGCAAAAAGGTGCGTGAAATTCGGTGCGTGAAACGCACGTTTTGTGCCAAAACTGAGCAAAAGAGGCGATTCTGTGCACGAAACACGGGTTTTGTCCCAAAACTGAGAAAAAGCGGCGATTCTGCGCACGAAACGCACGTTTTGTGCCAAAACTGAGAAAAAGCGGCGATTGTGTGCACGAAACACGGGTTTTGTGCCAAAACTGAGCAAAAGCGGCGATTCTGTGCATGAAACGCACGTTTTGTGCCAAAAGGAGCAATTCGGTACGTGAAACGCACGTTTTGTGCCAAAACTGAGCAAAAGCTGCGATTCTGTGAACGAAACGCCCGTTTTGTGCCAAAAGGAGCAATTCGGTGCGTGAAGCGCACGTTTTGTGCCAAAACTGAGCAAAAGCGGCGATTCTGTGCACGATACACGGGTTTTGTGCCAAAACTGAGCAAAAGCGGCGATTCTGTGCATGAAACGCACGTTTTGTGCCAAAACTGAGAAAAAGCGGCGATTCTGTGCACGAACCGCACGTTTTGTGCCAAAACTGAGAAAAAGCGGCGATTCTGTGCACGATACACGGGTTTTGTGCCAAAACTGAGCAAAAGCGGCGATTCTGTGCATGAAACGCACGTTTTGTGCCAAAACTGAGAAAAAGCGGCGATTCTGTGCACGAACCGCACGTTTTGTGCCAAAACTGAGAAAAAGCGGCGATTCTGTGCACGAAACGCACGTTTTGTGCCAAACCTGTGCAAAAGCGGCGACTCTGAGCACGAAACGCACGTTTTGTGCCAAAACTGAGCAGAAGCGGCGATTCTGTGCACGAAACACGGGTTTTGTGTCAAAACTGGGCAAAAGCTGCGATTCTGTGCACGAAACGCACGTTTTGTGTCAATAATGTGCAAAAGCGGCGACTCTCAGCACGAAACGCACGTTTTGTGCCAAAACTGAGCAAAAGCGGCGATTCTGTGCACAAACAGCACGTTTTGTGCCAAACTGAGCAAAAGTGGCGATTCTGAGCACGAAACGCACGTTTTGTGCCAAAACTGAGCAAAGGCGACGATTCTGAGCACGAAACGCACGTTCTGTGTCAATAATGAGCAAAAGCGGCGATTCTGAGCACGAAACGCACGTTTTGTGCCAAAACTGAGCAAAAGCGGCGATACTGTGCACGAAACGCACGCTATGTGCCAGAACTGAGCAAAAGCGGCGATTCTGTGCACGAAACGCACGTTTTGTGCTAATAATGAGCAAAAGCGGCGATTCTTCGCACGAAACGCACGATTTGTGCCAAAACTGAGAAAAAGCGGCGATTCTGCGCACGAAACGCGGGTTTTGTGCCAAAACTGAGCAAAAGCGGCGACTCTGAGCACGAACCGCACGTTTTGTGCCAAAACTGAGAAAAAGCGGCGATTCTGTGCACGAAACGCACGTTTTGTGTCAATAATGAGCAAAAGCGGCGATTCTGTGCACGAAACGCACGTTTTGTACCAAAACTGAGCAAATGCGGCGATTCTGAGCACGAAACACACATTTGTGCCAAAACCGAGCAAAAGCGGCGACTCTGAGCACGAAACGCACGTTTTGTGCCAAAACTGAGCAAAAGCGGCGATTATGTGCACAAACCGCACGTTTTGTGCCAAACTGAGCAAAAGTGGCGATTCTGAGCACGAAACGCACGTTTTGTGCCAAAACTGAGCAAAGGCGACGATTCTGAGCACGAAACGCACGTTCTGTGTCAATAATGAGCAAAAGCGGCGATTCTGAGCACGAAACGCACGTTTTGTGCCAAAACTGAGAAAAAGCGGCGATTCTGTGCACGAACCGCACGTTTTGTGCCAAAACTGAGAAAAAGCGGCGATTCTGTGCACGAAACGCACGTTTTGTGTCAATAATGAGCAAAAGCGGCGATTCTGTGCACGAAACGCACGTTTTGTGTCAATAATGTGCAAAAGCGGCGACTCTGAGCACGAAACGCACGTTTTGTGCCAAAACTGAGCAGAAGCGGCGATTCTGTGCACGAAACACGGGTTTTGTGTCAAAACTGGGCAAAAGCTGCGATTCTGTGCACGAAACGCACGTTTTGTGTTAATAATGTGCAAAAGCGGCGACTCTGAGCACGAAACGCACGTTTTGTGCCAAAACTGAGCAGAAGCGGCGATTCTGTGCACGAAACACGGGTTTTGTGTCAAAACTGAGCAAAAGCTGCGATTCTGTGCACGAAACGCACGTTTTGTGTCAATAATGTGCAAAAGCGGCGACTCTCAGCACGAAACGCACGTTTTGTGCCAAAACTGAGCAAAAGCGGCGATTCTGTGCACAAACCGCACGTTTTGTGCCAAAACTGGAAAAAGCGGCGATTCTGCGCACGAAACGCACGGTTTGTGCCAAAAGGAGCAATTCGGTGAGTGAAACGCACGTTTTGTGCCAAAACTGAGCAAAAGCGGCGATTCTGAGCACGAAACGCACGTTTTGTGCCAAAACTCAGCAAAGGCGGCGATACTGTGCACGAAACGCACGCTATGTGCCAGAACTGAGCAAAAGCGGCGATTCTGTGCACGAAACGCACGATTTGTGCCAAAAGGAGCAATTCGGTGTGTGAAACGCACGTTTTGTGCCAAAACTGAGCAAAAGAGGCGATTCTGTGCACGAAACACGGGTTTTGTCCCAAAACTTAGAAAAAGCGGCGATTCTGTGCATGAAACGCACGTTTTGTGCCAAAACTGAGAAAAAGCGGCGATTCTGTGCACGAACCGCACGTTTTGTGCCAAAACTGAGAAAAAGCGGCGATTCTGTGCACGAAACGCACGTTTTGTGTCAATAATGAGCAAAAGCGGCGATTCTGAGCACGAAACGCACGTTTTGTGCCAAAACTGAGATAAAGCGGCGATTCTGTGCACGAAACGCACGTTTTGTGTCAATAATGAGCAAAAGCGGCGACTCTGAGCACGAAACGCACGTTTTGTGCCAAAACTGAGCAAAAGCGGCGATTCTGTGCACGAAACGCACGTTTTGTGCCAAAAGGAGCAATTCGGTGCGTGAAACGCACGTTTTGTGCCAAAACTGAGCAAAAGAGGCGATTCTGTGCACGAAACACGGGATTTGTCCCAAAACTGAGAAATAGCGGCGATTCTGCGCACGAAACGCACGTTTTGTGCCAAAACTGAGAAAAAGCGGCGATTCTGTGCACGAACCGCACGTTTTGTGCCAAAACTGAGAAAAAGCGGCGATTCTGTGCACGAAACGCACGTTTTGTGTCAATAATGAGCAAAAGCGGCGATTCTGTGCACGAAACGCACGTTTTGTACCAAAACTGAGCAAATGCGGCGATTCTGAGCAGGAAACACACATTTGTGCCAAAACCGAGCAAAAGCGGCGACTCTGAGCACGAAACGCACGTTTTGTGCCAAAACTGAGCAAAAGCGGCGATTCTGTGCACAAACCGCACGTTTTGTGCCAAACTGAGCAAAAGTGGCGATTCTGAGCACGAAACGCACGTTTTGTGCCAAAACTGAGCAAAGGCGACGATTCTGAGCACGAAACGCACGTTCTGTGTCAATAATGAGCAAAAGCGGCGATTCTGAGCACGAAACGCACGTTTTGTGCCAAAACTGAGCAAAAGCGGCGATACTGTGCACGAAACGCACGCTATGTGCCAGAACTGAGCAAAAGCGGCGATTCTGTGCACGAAACGCACGTTTTGTGCTAATAATGAGCAAAAGCGGCGATTCTTCGCACGAAACGCACGATTTGTGCCAAAACTGAGAAAAAGCGGCGATTCTGCGCACGAAACGCGGGTTTTGTGCCAAAACTGAGCAAAAGCGGCGATTCTGTGCATGAAACGCACGTTTTGTGCCAAAAGGAGCAATTCGGTACGTGAAACGCACGTTTTGTGCCAAAACTGAGCAAAAGCTGCGATTCTGTGAACGAAACGCACGTTTTGTGCCAAAAGGAGCAATTCGGTGCGTGGAGCGCACGTTTTGTGCCAAAACTGAGCAAAAGCGGCGATTCTGTGCACGATACACGGGTTTTGTGCCAAAACTGAGCAAAAGCGGCGATTCTGTGCACGAAACGCACGTTTTGTGCTAATATTGAGCAAAAGCGGCGATTCTGCGCACGAAACGCACATTTTGTGCCAAAACTGAGAAAAAGCGGCGATTCTGTGCACGAAACGCACGTTTTGTGCCAAAACTGAGCAAAAGCGTCGATTCTGTGCATGGAACACGGGTTTTGTGCCAAAACTGAGAAAAAGCGGCGATTCTGCGCACGAAACGCACGTTTTGTGCCAAAACTTAGCAAAGGCGGCGATACTGTGCACGAAACGCACGCTATGTGCCAGAACTGAGCAAAAGCGGCGATTCTGTGCACGAAACGCACGATTTGTGCCAAAAGGAGCAATTCGGTGCGTGAAACGCACGTTTTGTGCCAAAACTGAGCAAAAGAGGCGATTCTGTGCACGAAACACTCGTTTTGTCCCAAAACTGAAGAGAAGCGGCGATTCTGCGCACGAAACGCACGTTTTGTGCCAAAACTGACAAAAAGCGGCGATTCTGTGCACGAACCGCACGTTTTGTGCCAAAACTGAGAAAAAGCCGCGATTCTGTGCACGAAACGCACGTTTTGTGTCAATAATGAGCAAAAGCGGCGATTCTGAGCACGAAACGCACGTTTTGTGCCAAACCTGAGCAAATGCGGCGATTCTGTGCACGAAAAGCACGTTTTGTGCCAAAAGGTGCGAGAAATTCGGTGCGTGAAACGCACGTTTTGTGCCAAAACTGAGCAAAAGAGGCGATTCTGTGCACGAAACACGGGTTTTGTCCCAAAACTGAGAAAAAGCGGCGATTCTGCGCAGGAAATGCACGTTTTGTGCCAAAACTGAGAAAAAGCGGCGATTCTGTGCACGAACCGCACGATTTGTGCCAAAACTGAGAAAAAGCGGCGATTCTGTGCACGAAACGCACGTTTTGTGTCAATAATGAGCAAAAGCGGCGATTCTGTGCACGAAACGCACGTTTTGTGTCAATAATGTGCAAAAGCGGCGACTCTGAGCACGAAACGCACGTTTTGTGCCAAAACTGAGCAAAAGCGGCGATTCTGTGCACAAACCGCACGTTTTGTGCCAAACTGAGCAAAAGTGGCGATTCTGAGCACGAAACGCACGTTTTGTGCCAAAACTGAGCAAAGGCGACGATTCTGAGCACGAAACGCACGTTCTGTGTCAATAATGAGCAAAAGCGGCGATTCTGTGCATGAAACGCACGTTTTGTGCCAAAACTGAGAAAAAGCGGCGATTCTGTGCACGAACCGCACGTTTTGTGCCAAAACTGAGAAAAAGCGGCGATTCTGTGCACGAAACGCACGTTTTGTGCCAAACCTGAGCAAATGCGGCGATTCTGTGCACGAAAATCACGTTTTGTGCAAAAAGGTGCGTGAAATTCGGTGCGTGAAACGCACGTTTTGTGCCAAAACTGAGCAAAAGAGGCGATTCTGTGCACGAAACACGGGTTTTGTCCCAAAACTGAGAAAAAGCGGCGATTCTGCGCACGAAACGCACGTTTTGTGCCAAAACTGAGAAAAAGCGGCGATTGTGTGCACGAAACACGGGTTTTGTGCCAAAACTGAGCAAAAGCGGCGATTCTGTGCATGAAACGCACGTTTTGTGCCAAAAGGAGCAATTCGGTACGTGAAACGCACGTTTTGTGCCAAAACTGAGCAAAAGCTGCGATTCTGTGAACGAAACGCCCGTTTTGTGCCAAAAGGAGCAATTCGGTGCGTGAAGCGCACGTTTTGTGCCAAAACTGAGCAAAAGCGGCGATTCTGTGCACGATACACGGGTTTTGTGCCAAAACTGAGCAAAAGCGGCGATTCTGTGCATGAAACGCACGTTTTGTGCCAAAACTGAGAAAAAGCGGCGATTCTGTGCACGAACCGCACGTTTTGTGCCAAAACTGAGAAAAAGCGGCGATTCTGTGCACGATACACGGGTTTTGTGCCAAAACTGAGCAAAAGCGGCGATTCTGTGCATGAAACGCACGTTTTGTGCCAAAACTGAGAAAAAGCGGCGATTCTGTGCACGAACCGCACGTTTTGTGCCAAAACTGAGAAAAAGCGGCGATTCTGTGCACGAAACGCACGTTTTGTGCCAAACCTGTGCAAAAGCGGCGACTCTGAGCACGAAACGCACGTTTTGTGCCAAAACTGAGCAGAAGCGGCGATTCTGTGCACGAAACACGGGTTTTGTGTCAAAACTGGGCAAAAGCTGCGATTCTGTGCACGAAACGCACGTTTTGTGTCAATAATGTGCAAAAGCGGCGACTCTCAGCACGAAACGCACGTTTTGTGCCAAAACTGAGCAAAAGCGGCGATTCTGTGCACAAACAGCACGTTTTGTGCCAAACTGAGCAAAAGTGGCGATTCTGAGCACGAAACGCACGTTTTGTGCCAAAACTGAGCAAAGGCGACGATTCTGAGCACGAAACGCACGTTCTGTGTCAATAATGAGCAAAAGCGGCGATTCTGAGCACGAAACGCACGTTTTGTGCCAAAACTGAGCAAAAGCGGCGATACTGTGCACGAAACGCACGCTATGTGCCAGAACTGAGCAAAAGCGGCGATTCTGTGCACGAAACGCACGTTTTGTGCTAATAATGAGCAAAAGCGGCGATTCTTCGCACGAAACGCACGATTTGTGCCAAAACTGAGAAAAAGCGGCGATTCTGCGCACGAAACGCGGGTTTTGTGCCAAAACTGAGCAAAAGCGGCGACTCTGAGCACGAACCGCACGTTTTGTGCCAAAACTGAGAAAAAGCGGCGATTCTGTGCACGAAACGCACGTTTTGTGTCAATAATGAGCAAAAGCGGCGATTCTGTGCACGAAACGCACGTTTTGTACCAAAACTGAGCAAATGCGGCGATTCTGAGCACGAAACACACATTTGTGCCAAAACCGAGCAAAAGCGGCGACTCTGAGCACGAAACGCACGTTTTGTGCCAAAACTGAGCAAAAGCGGCGATTATGTGCACAAACCGCACGTTTTGTGCCAAACTGAGCAAAAGTGGCGATTCTGAGCACGAAACGCACGTTTTGTGCCAAAACTGAGCAAAGGCGACGATTCTGAGCACGAAACGCACGTTCTGTGTCAATAATGAGCAAAAGCGGCGATTCTGAGCACGAAACGCACGTTTTGTGCCAAAACTGAGAAAAAGCGGCGATTCTGTGCACGAACCGCACGTTTTGTGCCAAAACTGAGAAAAAGCGGCGATTCTGTGCACGAAACGCACGTTTTGTGTCAATAATGAGCAAAAGCGGCGATTCTGTGCACGAAACGCACGTTTTGTGTCAATAATGTGCAAAAGCGGCGACTCTGAGCACGAAACGCACGTTTTGTGCCAAAACTGAGCAGAAGCGGCGATTCTGTGCACGAAACACGGGTTTTGTGTCAAAACTGGGCAAAAGCTGCGATTCTGTGCACGAAACGCACGTTTTGTGTTAATAATGTGCAAAAGCGGCGACTCTGAGCACGAAACGCACGTTTTGTGCCAAAACTGAGCAGAAGCGGCGATTCTGTGCACGAAACACGGGTTTTGTGTCAAAACTGAGCAAAAGCTGCGATTCTGTGCACGAAACGCACGTTTTGTGTCAATAATGTGCAAAAGCGGCGACTCTCAGCACGAAACGCACGTTTTGTGCCAAAACTGAGCAAAAGCGGCGATTCTGTGCACAAACCGCACGTTTTGTGCCAAAACTGGAAAAAGCGGCGATTCTGCGCACGAAACGCACGGTTTGTGCCAAAAGGAGCAATTCGGTGAGTGAAACGCACGTTTTGTGCCAAAACTGAGCAAAAGCGGCGATTCTGAGCACGAAACGCACGTTTTGTGCCAAAACTCAGCAAAGGCGGCGATACTGTGCACGAAACGCACGCTATGTGCCAGAACTGAGCAAAAGCGGCGATTCTGTGCACGAAACGCACGATTTGTGCCAAAAGGAGCAATTCGGTGTGTGAAACGCACGTTTTGTGCCAAAACTGAGCAAAAGAGGCGATTCTGTGCACGAAACACGGGTTTTGTCCCAAAACTTAGAAAAAGCGGCGATTCTGTGCATGAAACGCACGTTTTGTGCCAAAACTGAGAAAAAGCGGCGATTCTGTGCACGAACCGCACGTTTTGTGCCAAAACTAAGAAAAAGCGGCGATTCTGTGCACGAAACGCACGTTTTGTGTCAATAATGAGCAAAAGCGGCGATTCTGAGCACGAAACGCACGTTTTGTGCCAAAACTGAGATAAAGCGGCGATTCTGTGCACGAAACGCACGTTTTGTGTCAATAATGAGCAAAAGCGGCGACTCTGAGCACGAAACGCACGTTTTGTGCCAAAACTGAGCAAAAGCGGCGATTCTGTGCACGAAACGCACGTTTTGTGCCAAAAGGAGCAATTCGGTGCGTGAAACGCACGTTTTGTGCCAAAACTGAGCAAAAGAGGCGATTCTGTGCACGAAACACGGGTTTTGTCCCAAAACTGAGAAGGAGCGGCGATTCTGCGCACGAAACGCACGTTTTGTGCCAAAACTGAGAAAAAGCGGCGATTCTGTGCACGAACCGCACGTTTTGTGCCAAAACTGAGAAAAAGCGGCGATTCTGTGCACGAAACGCACGTTTTGTGTCAATAATGAGCAAAAGCGGCGATTCTGAGCACGAAACGCACGTTTTGTGAAAAACCTGAGCAAATGCGGCGATTCTGTGCACGAAAAGCACGTTTTGTGCCAAAAGGTGCGTGAAATTCGGTGCGTGAAACTCACGTTTTGTGCCAAAACTGAGCAAAAGAGGCGATTCTGTGCACGAAACACGGGTTTTGTCCCAAAACTGAGAAATAGCGGCGATTCTGCGCACGAAACGCACGTTTTGTGCCAAAACTGAGAAAAAGCGGCGATTCTGTGCACGAACCGCACGTTTTGTGCCAAAACTGAGAAAAAGCGGCGATTCTGTGCACGAAACGCACGTTTTGTGTCAATAATGAGCAAAAGCGGCGATTCTGTGCACGAAACGCACGTTTTGTACCAAAACTGAGCAAATGCGGCGATTCTGAGCAGGAAACACACATTTGTGCCAAAACCGAGCAAAAGCGGCGACTCTGAGCACGAAACGCACGTTTTGTGCCAAAACTGAGCAAAAGCGGCGATTCTGTGCACAAACCGCACGTTTTGTGCCAAACTGAGCAAAAGTGGCGATTCTGAGCACGAAACGCACGTTTTGTGCCAAAACTGAGCAAAGGCGACGATTCTGAGCACGAAACGCACGTTCTGTGTCAATAATGAGCAAAAGCGGCGATTCTGAGCACGAAACGCACGTTTTGTGCCAAAACTGAGCAAAAGCGGCGATACTGTGCACGAAACGCACGCTATGTGCCAGAACTGAGCAAAAGCGGCGATTCTGTGCACGAAACGCACGTTTTGTGCTAATAATGAGCAAAAGCGGCGATTCTTCGCACGAAACGCACGATTTGTGCCAAAACTGAGAAAAAGCGGCGATTCTGCGCACGAAACGCGGGTTTTGTGCCAAAACTGAGCAAAAGCGGCGATTCTGTGCATGAAACGCACGATTTGTGCCAAAAGGAGCAATTCGGTGTGTGAAACGCACGTTTTGTGCCAAAACTGAGCAAAAGAGGCGATTCTGTGCACGAAACACGGGTTTTGTCCCAAAACTTAGAAAAAGCGGCGATTCTGTGCATGAAACGCACGTTTTGTGCCAAAACTGAGAAAAAGCGGCGATTCTGTGCACGAACCGCACGTTTTGTGCCAAAACTGAGAAAAAGCGGCGATTCTGTGCACGAAACGCACGTTTTGTGTCAATAATGAGCAAAAGCGGCGATTCTGAGCACGAAACGCACGTTTTGTGCCAAAACTGAGATAAAGCGGCGATTCTGTGCACGAAACGCACGTTTTGTGTCAATAATGAGCAAAAGCGGCGACTCTGAGCACGAAACGCACGTTTTGTGCCAAAACTGAGCAAAAGCGGCGATTCTGTGCACGAAACGCACGTTTTGTGCCAAAAGGAGCAATTCGGTGCGTGAAACGCACGTTTTGTGCCAAAACTGAGCAAAAGAGGCGATTCTGTGCACGAAACACGGGATTTGTCCCAAAACTGAGAAATAGCGGCGATTCTGCGCACGAAACGCACGTTTTGTGCCAAAACTGAGAAAAAGCGGCGATTCTGTGCACGAACCGCACGTTTTGTGCCAAAACTGAGAAAAAGCGGCGATTCTGTGCACGAAACGCACGTTTTGTGTCAATAATGAGCAAAAGCGGCGATTCTGTGCACGAAACGCACGTTTTGTACCAAAACTGAGCAAATGCGGCGATTCTGAGCAGGAAACACACATTTGTGCCAAAACCGAGCAAAAGCGGCGACTCTGAGCACGAAACGCACGTTTTGTGCCAAAACTGAGCAAAAGCGGCGATTCTGTGCACAAACCGCACGTTTTGTGCCAAACTGAGCAAAAGTGGCGATTCTGAGCACGAAACGCACGTTTTGTGCCAAAACTGAGCAAAGGCGACGATTCTGAGCACGAAACGCACGTTCTGTGTCAATAATGAGCAAAAGCGGCCATTCTGAGCACGAAACGCACGTTTTGTGCCAAAACTGAGCAAAAGCGGCGATACTGTGCACGAAACGCACGCTATGTGCCAGAACTGAGCAAAAGCGGCGATTCTGTGCACGAAACGCACGTTTTGTGCTAATAATGAGCAAAAGCGGCGATTCTTCGCACGAAACGCACGATTTGTGCCAAAACTGAGAAAAAGCGGCGATTCTGCGCACGAAACGCGGGTTTTGTGCCAAAACTGAGCAAAAGCGGCGATTCTGTGCATGAAACGCACGTTTTGTGCCAAAAGGAGCAATTCGGTACGTGAAACGCACGTTTTGTGCCAAAACTGAGCAAAAGCTGCGATTCTGTGAACGAAACGCACGTTTTGTGCCAAAAGGAGCAATTCGGTGCGTGGAGCGCACGTTTTGTGCCAAAACTGAGCAAAAGCCGCGATTCTGTGCACGATACACGGGTTTTGTGCCAAAACTGAGCAAAAGCGGCGATTCTGTGCACGAAACGCACGTTTTGTGCTAATATTGAGCAAAAGCGGCGATTCTGCGCACGAAACGCACATTTTGTGCCAAAACTGAGAAAAAGCGGCGATTCTGTGCACGAAACGCACGTTTTGTGCCAAAACTGAGCAAAAGCGTCGATTCTGTGCATGGAACACGGGTTTTGTGCCAAAACTGAGAAAAAGCGGCGATTCTGCGCACGAAACGCACGTTTTGTGCCAAAACTTAGCAAAGGCGGCGATACTGTGCACGAAACGCACGCTATGTGCCAGAACTGAGCAAAAGCGGCGATTCTGTGCACGAAACGCACGATTTGTGCCAAAAGGAGCAATTCGGTGCGTGAAACGCACGTTTTGTGCCAAAACTGAGCAAAAGAGGCGATTCTGTGCACGAAACACTCGTTTTGTCCCAAAACTGAAGAGAAGCGGCGATTCTGCGCACGAAACGCACGTTTTGTGCCAAAACTGACAAAAAGCGGCGATTCTGTGCACGAACCGCACGTTTTGTGCCAAAACTGAGAAAAAGCCGCGATTCTGTGCACGAAACGCACGTTTTGTGTCAATAATGAGCAAAAGCGGCGATTCTGAGCACGAAACGCACGTTTTGTGCCAAACCTGAGCAAATGCGGCGATTCTGTGCACGAAAAGCACGTTTTGTGCCAAAAGGTGCGAGAAATTCGGTGCGTGAAACGCACGTTTTGTGCCAAAACTGAGCAAAAGAGGCGATTCTGTGCACGAAACACGGTTTTGTCCCAAAACTGAGAAAAAGCGGCGATTCTGCGCAGGAAATGCACGTTTTGTGCCAAAACTGAGAAAAAGCGGCGATTCTGTGCACGAACCGCACGATTTGTGCCAAAACTGAGAAAAAGCGGCGATTCTGTGCACGAAACGCACGTTTTGTGTCAATAATGAGCAAAAGCGGCGATTCTGTGCACGAAACGCACGTTTTGTGTCAATAATGTGCAAAAGCGGCGACTCTGAGCACGAAACGCACGTTTTGTGCCAAAACTGAGCAAAAGCGGCGATTCTGTGCACAAACCGCACGTTTTGTGCCAAACTGAGCAAAAGTGGCGATTCTGAGCACGAAACGCACGTTTTGTGCCAAAACTGAGCAAAGGCGACGATTCTGAGCACGAAACGCACGTTCTGTGTCAATAATGAGCAAAAGCGGCGATTCTGTGCATGAAACGCACGTTTTGTGCCAAAACTGAGAAAAAGCGGCGATTCTGTGCACGAACCGCACGTTTTGTGCCAAAACTGAGAAAAAGCGGCGATTCTGTGCACGAAACGCACGTTTTGTGCCAAACCTGAGCAAATGCGGCGATTCTGTGCACGAAAATCACGTTTTGTGCAAAAAGGTGCGTGAAATTCGGTGCGTGAAACGCACGTTTTGTGCCAAAACTGAGCAAAAGAGGCGATTCTGTGCACGAAACACGGGTTTTGTCCCAAAACTGAGAAAAAGCGGCGATTCTGCGCACGAAACGCACGTTTTGTGCCAAAACTGAGAAAAAGCGGCGATTGTGTGCACGAAACACGGGTTTTGTGCCAAAACTGAGCAAAAGCGGCGATTCTGTGCATGAAACGCACGTTTTGTGCCAAAAGGAGCAATTCGGTACGTGAAACGCACGTTTTGTGCCAAAACTGAGCAAAAGCTGCGATTCTGTGAACGAAACGCCCGTTTTGTGCCAAAAGGAGCAATTCGGTGCGTGAAGCGCACGTTTTGTGCCAAAACTGAGCAAAAGCGGCGATTCTGTGCACGATACACGGG
The DNA here is from genome assembly GCA_943735885.1 of Stelis phaeoptera. NCBI lineage: Eukaryota > Metazoa > Arthropoda > Insecta > Hymenoptera > Megachilidae > Stelis > Stelis phaeoptera. The sequence continues at coordinate 1,337,797 of CALSEM010000143.1, forward strand.
TTTTGTGCCAAAACTGAGCAAAAGCGGCGATTCTGTGCATGAAACGCACGTTTTGTGCCAAAACTGAGAAAAAGCGGCGATTCTGTGCACGAACCGCACGTTTTGTGCCAAAACTGAGAAAAAGCGGCGATTCTGTGCACGAAACGCACGTTTTGTGCCAAACCTGAGCAAATGCGGCGATTCTGTGCACGAAAATCACGTTTTGTGCCAAAAGGTGCGTGAAATTCGGTCCGTGAAACGCACGTTTTGTGCCAAAACTGAGCAAAAGAGGCGATTCTGTGCACGAAACACGGGTTTTGTCCCAAAACTGAGAAAAAGCGGCGATTCTGCGCACGAAACGCACGTTTTGTGCCAAAACTGAGAAAAAGCGGCGATTCTGTGCACGAACCGCACGTTTTGTGCCAAAACTGAGAAAAAGCGGCGATTCTGTGCACGAAACGCACGTTTTGTGTCAATAATGAGCAAAAGCGGCGATTCTGTGCACGAAACGCACGTTTTGTGTCAATAATGTGCAAAAGCGGCGACTCTGAGCACGAAACGCACGTTTTGTGCCAAAACTGAGCAGAAGCGGCGATTCTGTGCACGAAACACGGGTTTTGTGTCAAAACTGGGCAAAAGCTGCGATTCTGTGCACGAAACGCACGTTTTGTGTCAATAATGTGCAAAAGCGGCGACTCTCAGCACGAAACGCACGTTTTGTGCCAAAACTGAGCAAAAGCGGCGATTCTGTGCACAAACAGCACGTTTTGTGCCAAACTGAGCAAAAGTGGCGATTCTGAGCACGAAACGCACGTTTTGTGCCAAAACTGAGCAAAGGCGACGATTCTGAGCACGAAACGCACGTTCTGTGTCAATAATGAGCAAAAGCGGCGATTCTGAGCACGAAACGCACGTTTTGTGCCAAAACTGAGCAAAAGCGGCGATACTGTGCACGAAACGCACGCTATGTGCAAGAACTGAGCAAAAGCGGCGATTCTGTGCACGAAACGCACGTTTTGTGCTAATAATGAGCAAAAGCGGCGATTCTTCGCACGAAACGCACGATTTGTGCCAAAACTGAGAAAAAGCGGCGATTCTGCGCACGAAACGCGGGTTTTGTGCCAAAACTGAGCAAAAGCGGCGACTCTGAGCACGAACCGCACGTTTTGTGTCAATAATGAGCAAAAGCGGCGATTCTGTGCACGAAACGCACGTTTTGTGTCAATAATGTGCAAAAGCGGCGACTCTGAGCACGAAACGCACGTTTTGTGCCAAAACTGAGCAGAAGCGGCGATTCTGTGCACGAACAACGGGTTTTGTGTCAAAACTGGGCAAAAGCTGCGATTCTGTGCACGAAACGCACGTTTTGTGTTAATAATGTGCAAAAGCGGCGACTCTGAGCACGAAACGCACGTTTTGTGCCAAAACTGAGCAGAAGCGGCGATTCTGTGCACGAAACACGGGTTTTGTGTCAAAACTGAGCAAAAGCTGCGATTCTGTGCACGAAACGCACGTTTTGTGTCAATAATGTGCAAAAGCGGCGACTCTCAGCACGAAACGCACGTTTTGTGCCAAAACTGAGCAAAAGCGGCGATTCTGTGCACAAACCGCACGTTTTGTGCCAAAACTGGAAAAAGCGGCGATTCTGCGCACGAAACGCACGGTTTGTGCCAAAAGGAGCAATTCGGTGAGTGAAACGCACGTTTTGTGCCAAAACTGAGCAAAAGCGGCGATTCTGAGCACGAAACGCACGTTTTGTGCCAAAACTCAGCAAAGGCGGCGATACTGTGCACGAAACGCACGCTATGTGCCAGAACTGAGCAAAAGCGGCGATTCTGTGCACGAAACGCACGATTTGTGCCAAAAGGAGCAATTCGGTGTGTGAAACGCACGTTTTGTGCCAAAACTGAGCAAAAGAGGCGATTCTGTGCACGAAACGCACGTTTTGTGTCAATAATGAGCAAAAGCGGCGATTCTGTGCACGAAACGCACGTTTTGTGCCAAAAGGAGCAATTCGGTGCGTGAAACGCACGTTTTGTGCCAAAACTGAGCAAAAGAGGCGATTCTGTGCACGAAACACGGGTTTTGTCCCAAAACTGAGAAATAGCGGCGATTCTGCGCACGAAACGCACGTTTTGTGCCAAAACTGAGAAAAAGCGGCGATTCTGTGCACGAACCGCACGTTTTGTGCCAAAACTGAGAAAAAGCGGCGATTCTGTGCACGAAACGCACGTTTTGTGTCAATAATGAGCAAAAGCGGCGATTCTGTGCACGAAACGCACGTTTTGTACCAAAACTGAGCAAATGCGGCGATTCTGAGCAGGAAACACACATTTGTGCCAAAACCGAGCAAAAGCGGCGACTCTGAGCACGAAACGCACGTTTTGTGCCAAAACTGAGCAAAAGCGGCGATTCTGTGCACAAACCGCACGTTTTGTGCCAAACTGAGCAAAAGTGGCGATTCTGAGCACGAAACGCACGTTTTGTGCCAAAACTGAGCAAAGGCGACGATTCTGAGCACGAAACGCACGTTCTGTGTCAATAATGAGCAAAAGCGGCGATTCTGAGCACGAAACGCACGTTTTGTGCCAAAACTGAGCAAAAGCGGCGATACTGTGCACGAAACGCACGCTATGTGCCAGAACTGAGCAAAAGCGGCGATTCTGTGCACGAAACGCACGTTTTGTGCTAATAATGAGCAAAAGCGGCGATTCTTCGCACGAAACGCACGATTTGTGCCAAAACTGAGAAAAAGCGGCGATTCTGCGCACGAAACGCGGGTTTTGTGCCAAAACTGAGCAAAAGCGGCGATTCTGTGCATGAAACGCACGTTTTGTGCCAAAAGGAGCAATTCGGTACGTGAAACGCACGTTTTGTGCCAAAACTGAGCAAAAGCTGCGATTCTGTGAACGAAACGCACGTTTTGTGCCAAAAGGAGCAATTCGGTGCGTGGAGCGCACGTTTTGTGCCAAAACTGAGCAAAAGCGGCGATTCTGTGCACGATACACGGGTTTTGTGCCAAAACTGAGCAAAAGCGGCGATTCTGTGCACGAAACGCACGTTTTGTGCTAATATTGAGCAAAAGCGGCGATTCTGCGCACGAAACGCACATTTTGTGCCAAAACTGAGAAAAAGCGGCGATTCTGTGCACGAAACGCACGTTTTGTGCCAAAACTGAGCAAAAGCGGCGATTCTGTGCACGAACCGCACGTTTTGTGCCAAAACTGAGAAAAAGCGGCGATTCTGTGCACGAAACGCACGTTTTGTGCCAAACCTGAGCAAATGCGGCGATTCTGTGCACGAAAATCACGTTTTGTGCCAAAAGGTGCGTGAAATTCGGTGCGTGAAACGCACGTTTTGTGCCAAAACTGAGCAAAAGAGGCGATTCTGTGCACGAAACACGGGTTTTGTCCCAAAACTGAGAAAAAGCGGCGATTCTGCGCACGAAACGCACGTTTTGTGCCAAAACTGAGAAAAAGCGGCGATTCTGTGCACGAAACGCACGTTTTGTGTCAATAATGAGCAAAAGCGGCGATTCTGTGCACGAAACGCACGTTTTGTGTCAATAATGTGCAAAAGCGGCGACTCTGAGCACGAAACGCACGTTTTGTGCCAAAACTGAGCAGAAGCGGCGATTCTGTGCACGAAACACGGGTTTTGTGTCAAAACTGGGCAAAAGCTGCGATTCTGTGCACGAAACGCACGTTTTGTGTCAATAATGTGCAAAAGCGGCGACTCTCAGCACGAAACGCACGTTTTGTGCCAAAACTGAGCAAAAGCGGCGATTCTGTGCACAAACAGCACGTTTTGTGCCAAACTGAGCAAAAGTGGCGTTTCTGAGCACGAAACGCACGTTTTGTGCCAAAACTGAGCAAAGGCGACGATTCTGAGCACGAAACGCACGTTCTGTGTCAATAATGAGCAAAAGCGGCGACTCTGTGCACGAAATGCACGTTTTGTGCCAAAACTGAGCAAAAGCGGCGATTCTGTGCACGAAACACGGGTTTTGCGCCAAAACTGAGCAAAAGCGGCGATTCTGTGCATGAAACGCACGTTTTGTGCCAAAAGGAGCAATTCGGTACGTGAAACGCACGTTTTGTGCCAAAACTGAGCAAAAGCTGCGATTCTGTGAACGAAACGCCCGTTTTGTGCCAAAAGGAGCAATTCGGTGCGTGAAGCGCACGTTTTGTGCCAAAACTGAGCAAAAGCGGCGATTCTGTGCACGATACACGGGTTTTGTGCCAAAGCTGAGCAAAGGCGGCGATTCTGTGCACGAAACGCACGTTTTGTGCTAATAATGAGCAAAAGCGGCGATTCTCCGCACGAAACGCACATTTTTGCCAAAACTGAGAAAAAGCGGCGATTCTGTGCACGAAACGCACGTTTTGTGCCAAAACTGAGCAAAAGCGTCGATTCTGTGCATGGAACACGGGTTTTGTGCCAAAACTGAGAAAAAGCGGCGATTCTGCGCACGAAACGCACGTTTTGTGCCAAAACTTAGCAAAGGCGGCGATACTGTGCACGAAACGCACGCTATGTGCCAGAACTGAGCAAAAGCGGCGATTCTGTGCACGAAACGCACGATTTGTGCCAAAAGGAGCAATTCGGTGCGTGAAACGCACGTTTTGTGCCAAAACTGAGCAAAAGAGGCGATTCTGTGCACGAAACACGGGTTTTGTCCCAAAACTGAGAAAAAGCGGCGATTCTGCGCACGAAATGCACGTTTTGTGCCAAAACTGAGAAAAAGCGGCGATTCTGTGCACGAACCGCACGTTTTGTGCCAAAACTGAGAAAAAGCGGCGATTCTGTGCACGAAACGCACGTTTTGTGTCAATAATGAGCAAAAGCGGCGATTCTGTGCACGAAACGCACGTTTTGTGTCAATAATGTGCAAAAGCGGCGACTCTGAGCACGAAACGCACGTTTTGTGCCAAAACTGAGCAAAAGCGGCGATTCTGTGCACAAACCGCACGTTTTGTGCCAAACTGAGGAAAAGTGGCGATTCTGAGCACGAAACGCACGTTTTGTGCCAAAACTGAGCAAAGGCGACGATTCTGAGCACGAAACGCACGTTCTGTGTCAATAATGAGCAAAAGCGGCGACTCTGAGCACGAAACGCACATTTTGTGCCAAAACTGAGCAAAACCGGCGATTCTGTGCACGAAACGAACGGTTTGTGCCAAAACTGAGCAAAAGCGGCGATTCTGCGCACGAAACACGGGTTTTGTGCCAAAACTGAGCAAAAGCGGCGATTCTGTGCACGAAACGCACGTTTTGTACCAAAACTGAGCAAATGCGGCGATTCTGAGCACGAAACACACATTTGTGCCAAAACCGAGCAAAAGCGGCGATTCTGAGCACGAAACGCACGTTTTGTGCCAGAAGGAACAATTCGGAGCGTGAAACGAACGTTTTGTGCCAAAACTGAGCAAAAGCGGCGATTCTGAGCACGAAACGCACGTTTTGTGCCAAAACTGAGCAAAAGCGGCGATACTGTGCACGAAACGCACGCTATGTGCCAGAACTGAGCAAAAGCGGCGATTCTGTGCACGAAACGCACATTTTGTGCTAATAATGAGCAAAAGCGGCGATTCTTCGCACGAAACGCACGTTTTGTGCCAAAACTGAGAAAAAGCGGCGATTCTGCGCACGAAACGCGGGTTTTGTGCCAAAACTGAGCAAAAGCGGCGACTCTGAGCACGAAACGCACGTTTTGTGCCAAAACTGAGCAAAAGCGGCGATTCTGTGCACGAAACACGGGTTTTGTGCCAAAACTGAGCAAAAGCGGCGATTCTGTGCATGAAACGCACGTTTTGTGCCAAAAGGAGCAATTCGGTACGTGAAACGCACGTTTTGTGCCAAAACTGAGCAAAAGCTGCGATTCTGTGAACGAAACGCACGTTTTGTGCCAAAAGGAGCAATTCGGTACGTGAAACGCACGTTTTGTGCCAAAACTGAGCAAAAGCTGCGATTCTGTGAACGAAACGCCCGTTTTGTGCCAAAAGGAGCAATTCGGTGCGTGAAGCGCACGTTTTGTGCCAAAACTGAGCAAAAGCGGCGATTCTGTGCACGATACACGGGTTTTGTGCCAAAACTGAGCAAAAGCGGCGATTCTGTGCATGAAACGCACGTTTTGTGCCAAAACTGAGAAAAAGCGGCGATTCTGTGCACGAACCGCACGTTTTGTGCCAAAACTGAGAAAAAGCGGCAATTCTGTGCACGAAACGCACGTTTTGTGCCAAACCTGAGCAAATGCGGCGATTCTGTGCACGAAAATCACGTTTTGTGCCAAAAGGTGCGTGAAATTCGGTGCGTGAAACGCACGTTTTGTGCCAAAACTGAGCAAAAGAGGCGATTCTGTGCACGAAAAACGGGTTTTGTCCCAAAACTGAGAAAAAGCGGCGATTCTGCGCACGAAACGCACGTTTTGTGCCAAAACTGAGAAAAAGCGGCGATTCTGTGCACGAACCGCACGTTTTGTGCCAAACCTGAGAAAAAGCGGCGATTCTGTGCACGAAACGCACGTTTTGTGTCAATAATGAGCAAAAGCGGCGATTCTGTGCACGAAACGCACGTTTTGTGTCAATAATGTGCAAAAGCGGCGACTCTGAGCACGAAACGCACGTTTTGTGCCAAAACTGAGCAGAAGCGGCGATTCTGTGCACGAAACACGGGTTTTGTGTCAAAACTGGGCAAAAGCTGCGATTCTGTGCACGAAACGCACGTTTTGTGTTAATAATGTGCAAAAGCGGCGACTCTGAGCACGAAACGCACGTTTTGTGCCAAAACTGAGCAGAAGCGGCGATTCTGTGCACGAAACACGGGTTTTGTGTCAAAACTGAGCAAAAGCTGCGATTCTGTGCACGAAACGCACGTTTTGTGCCAAAACTTAGCAAAGGCGGCGATACTGTGCACGAAACGCACGCTGTGTGCCAGAACTGAGCAAAAGCGGCGATTCTGTGCACGAAACGCACGATTTGTGCCAAAAGGAGCAATTCGGTGCGTGAAACGCACGTTTTGTGCCAAAACTGAGCAAAAGAGGCGATTCTGTGCACGAAACACGGGTTTTGTCCCAAAACTGAGAAGAAGCGGCGATTCTGCGCACGAAACGCACGTTTTGTGCCAAAACTGAGATAAAGCGGCGATTCTGTGCACGAAACGCACGTTTTGTGTCAATAATGAGCAAAAGCGGCGACTCTGAGCACGAAACGCACGTTTTGTGCCAAAACTGAGCAAAAGCGGCGATTCTGTGCACGAAACGCACGTTTTGTGCCAAAAGGAGCAATTGCGTGCACGAAACGCACGTTTTGTGCCAAAACTGAGCAAAACAGGCGATTCTGTGCACGAAACACGGGTTTTGCGCCAAAACTGAGAAAAAGCGGCGATTCTGCGCACGAAACGCACGTTTTGTGCCAAAACTTAGCAAAGGCGGCGATACTGTGCACGAAACGCACGCTGTGTGCCAGAACTGAGCAAAAGCGGCGATTCTGTGCACGAAACGCACGATTTGTGCCAAAAGGAGCAATTCGGTGCGTGAAACGCACGTTTTGTGCCAAAACTGAGCAAAAGAGGCGATTCTGTGCACGAAACACGGGTTTTGTCCCAAAACTGAGAAGAAGCGGAGATTCTGCGCACGAAACGCACGTTTTGTGCCAAAACTGAGAAAAAGCGGCGATTCTGTGCACGAACCGCACGTTTTGTGCCAAAACTGAGAAAAAGCGGCGATTCTGTGCACGAAACGCACGTTTTGTGTCAATAATGAGCAAAAGCGGCGATTCTGTGCATGAAACGCACGTTTTGTGCCAAAAGGAGCAATTCGGTACGTGAAACGCACGTTTTGTGCCAAAACTGAGCAAAAGCTGCGATTCTGTGAACGAAACGCCCGTTTTGTGCCAAAAGGAGCAATTCGGTGCGTGAAGCGCACGTTTTGTGCCAAAACTGAGCAAAAGCGGCGATTCTGTGCACGATACACGGGTTTTGTGCCAAAACTGAGCAAAAGCGGCGATTCTGTGCATGAAACGCACGTTTTGTGCCAAAACTGAGAAAAAGCGGCGATTCTGTGCACGAACCGCACGTTTTGTGCCAAAACTGAGATAAAGCGGCGATTCTGTGCACGAAACGCACGTTTTGTGTCAATAATGAGCAAAAGCGGCGACTCTGAGCACGAAACGCACGTTTTGTGCCAAAACTGAGCAAAAGCGGCGATTCTGTGCACGAAACGCACGTTTTGTGCCAAAAGGAGCAATTGCGTGCACGAAACGCACGTTTTGTGCCAAAACTGAGCAAAACAGGCGATTCTGTGCACGAAACACGGGTTTTGCGCCAAAACTGAGAAAAAGCGGCGATTCTGCGCACGAAACGCACGTTTTGTGCCAAAACTTAGCAAAGGCGGCGATACTGTGCACGAAACGCACGCTGTGTGCCAGAACTGAGCAAAAGCGGCGATTCTGTGCACGAAACGCACGTTTTGTGCCAAAAGGAGCAATTCGGTACGTGAAACGCACGTTTTGTGCCAAAACTGAGCAAAAGCTGCGATTCTGTGGACGAAACGCCCGTTTTGTGCCAAAAGGAGCAATTCGGTGCGTGAAGCGCACGTTTTGTGCCAAAACTGAGCAAAAGCGGCGATTCTGTGCACGATACACGGGTTTTGTGCCAAAACTGAGCAAATGCGGCGATTCTGTGCATGAAACGCACGTTTTGTGCCAAAAATGAGAAAAAGCGGCGATTCTGTGCACGAACCGCACGTTTTGTGGCAAAACTGAGAAAAAGCGGCGATTCTGTGCACGAAACGCACGTTTTGTGCCAAAACTGAGCAAAAGCGGCGATTCTGTGCACAAACCGCACGTTTTGTGCCAAACTGAGCAAAAGTGGCGATTCTGAGCACGAAACGCACGTTTTGTGCCAAAACTGAGCAAAGGCGACGATTCTGAGCACGAAACGCACGTTCTGTGTCAATAATGAGCAAAAGCGGCGACTCTGAGCACGAAACGCACGTTTTGTGCCAAAACTGAGCAAAACCGGCGATTCTGTGCACGAAACGAACGGTTTGTGCCAAAACTGAGCAAAAGCGGCGATTCTGTGCACGAAACACGGGTTTTGTGTCAAAACTAAGCAAAAGCTGCGATTCTGTGCACGAAACGCACGTTTTGTGTTAATAATGTGCAAAAGCGGCGACTCTGAGCACGAAACGCACGGTTTGTGCCAAAAGGAGCAATTCGGTGAGTGAAACGCACGTTTTGTGCCAAAACTGAGCAAAAGCGGCGATTCTGAGCACGAAACGCACGTTTTGTGCCAAAACTCAGCAAAGGCGGCGATACTGTGCACGAAACGCACGCTATGTGCCAGAACTGAGCAAAAGCGGCGATTCTGTGCACGAAACGCACGATTTGTGCCAAAAGGAGCAATTCGGTGTGTGAAACGCACGTTTTGTGCCAAAACTGAGCAAAAGAGGCGATTCTGTGCACGAAACACGGGTTTTGTCCCAAAACTTAGAAAAAGCGGCGATTCTGTGCATGAAACGCACGTTTTGTGCCAAAACTGAGAAAAAGCGGCGATTCTGTGCACGAACCGCACGTTTTGTGCCAAAACTGAGAAAAAGCGGCGATTCTGTGCACGAAACGCACGTTTTGTGTCAATAATGAGCAAAAGCGGCGATTCTGAGCATGAAACGCACGTTTTGTGCCAAAACTGAGAAAAAGCGGCGATTCTGTGCACGAACCGCACGTTTTGTGCCAAAACTGAGAAAAAGCGGCGATTCTGTGCACGAAACGCACGTTTTGTGTCAATAATGAGCAAAAGCGGCGATTCTGAGCACGAAACGCACGTTTTGTGCCAAAACTGAGATAAAGCGGCGATTCTGTGCACGAAACGCACGTTTTGTGTCAATAATGAGCAAAAGCGGCGACTCTGAGCACGAAACGCACGTTTTGTGCCAAAACTGAGCAAAAGCGGCGATTCTGTGCACGAAACGCACGTTTTGTGCCAAAAGGAGCAATTGCGTGCACGAAACGCACGTTTTGTGCCAAAACTGAGCAAAACAGGCGATTCTGTGCACGAAACACGGGTTTTGCGCCAAAACTGAGAAAAAGCGGCGATTCTGCGCACGAAACGCACGTTTTGTGCCAAAACTTAGCAAAGGCGGCGATACTGTGCACGAAACGCACGCTGTGTGCCAGAACTGAGCAAAAGCGGCGATTCTGTGCACGAAACGCACGATTTGTGCCAAAAGGAGCAATTCGGTGCGTGAAACGCACGTTTTGTGCCAAAACTGAGCAAAAGAGGCGATTCTGTGCACGAAACACGGGTTTTGTCCCAAAACTGAGAAGAAGCGGCGATTCTGCGCACGAAACGCACGTTTTGTGCCAAAACTGAGATAAAGCGGCGATTCTGTGCACGAAACGCACGTTTTGTGTCAATAATGAGCAAAAGCGGCGATTCTGTGCACGAAACGCACGTTTTGTGTCAATAATGTGCAAAAGCGGCGACTCTGAGCACGAAACGCACGTTTTGTGCCAAAACTGAGCAGAAGCGGCGATTCTGTGCACGAAACACGGGTTTTGTGTCAAAACTGGGCAAAAGCTGCGATTCTGTGCACGAAACGCACGTTTTGTGTTAATAATGTGCAAAAGCGGCGACTCTGAGCACGAAACGCACGTTTTGTGCCAAAACTGAGCAGAAGCGGCGATTCTGTGCACGAAACACGGGTTTTGTGTCAAAACTGAGCAAAAGCTGCGATTCTGTGCACGAAACGCACGTTTTGTGTCAATAATGTGCAAAAGCGGCGACTCTCAGCACGAAACGCACGTTTTGTGCCAAAACTGAGCAAAAGCGGCGATTCTGTGCACAAACCGCACGTTTTGTGCCAAAACTGGAAAAAGCGGCGATTCTGCGCACGAAACGCACGGTTTGTGCCAAAAGGAGCAATTCGGTGAGTGAAACGCACGTTTTGTGCCAAAACTGAGCAAAAGCGGCGATTCTGAGCACGAAACGCACGTTTTGTGCCAAAACTCAGCAAAGGCGGCGATACTGTGCACGAAACGCACGCTATGTGCCAGAACTGAGCAAAAGCGGCGATTCTGTGCACGAAACGCACGATTTGTGCCAAAAGGAGCAATTCGGTGTGTGAAACGCACGTTTTGTGCCAAAACTGAGCAAAAGAGGAGATTCTGTGCACGAAACACGGGTTTTGTCCCAAAACTTAGAAAAAGCGGCGATTCTGTGCATGAAACGCACGTTTTGTGCCAAAACTGAGAAAAAGCGGCGATTCTGTGCACGAACCGCACGTTTTGTGCCAAAACTGAGAAAAAGCGGCGATTCTGTGCACGAAACGCACGTTTTGTGTCAATAATGAGCAAAAGCGGCGATTCTGAGCACGAAACGCACGTTTTGTGCCAAAACTGAGATAAAGCGGCGATTCTGTGCACGAAACGCACGTTTTGTGTCAATAATGAGCAAAAGCGGCGACTCTGAGCACGAAACGCACGTTTTGTGCCAAAACTGAGCAAAAGCGGCGATTCTGTGCACGAAACGCACGTTTTGTGCCAAAAGGAGCAATTGCGTGCACGAAACGCACGTTTTGTGCCAAAACTGAGCAAAACAGGCGATTCTGTGCACGAAACACGGGTTTTGCGCCAAAACTGAGAAAAAGCGGCGATTCTGCGCACGAAACGCACGTTTTGTGCCAAAACTTAGCAAAGGCGGCGATACTGTGCACGAAACGCACGCTGTGTGCCAGAACTGAGCAAAAGCGGCGATTCTGTGCACGAAACGCACGATTTGTGCCAAAAGGAGCAATTCGGTGCGTGAAACGCACGTTTTGTGCCAAAACTGAGCAAAAGAGGCGATTCTGTGCACGAAACACGGGTTTTGTCCCAAAACTGAGAAGAAGCGGCGATTCTGCGCACGAAACGCACGTTTTGTGCCAAAACTGAGATAAAGCGGCGATTCTATGCACGAAACGCACGTTTTGTGTCAATAATGAGCAAAAGCGGCGACTCTGAGCACGAAACGCACGTTTTGTGCCAAAACTGAGCAAAAGCGGCGATTCTGTGCACGAAACGCACGTTTTGTGCCAAAAGGAGCAATTGCGTGCACGAAACGCACGTTTTGTGCCAAAACTGAGCAAAACAGGCGATTCTGTGCACGAAACACGGGTTTTGCGCCAAAACTGAGAAAAAGCGGCGATTCTGCGCACGAAACGCACGTTTTGTGCCAAAACTTAGCAAAGGCGGCGATACTGTGCACGAAACGCACGCTGTGTGCCAGAACTGAGCAAAAGCGGCGATTCTGTGCACGAAACGCACGATTTGTGCCAAAAGGAGCAATTCGGTGCGTGAAACGCACGTTTTGTGCCAAAACTGAGCAAAAGAGGCGATTCTGTGCACGAAACACGGGTTTTGTCCCAAAACTGAGAAGAAGCGGAGATTCTGCGCACGAAACGCACGTTTTGTGCCAAAACTGAGAAAAAGCGGCGATTCTGTGCACGAACCGCACGTTTTGTGCCAAAACTGAGAAAAAGCGGCGATTCTGTGCACGAAACGCACGTTTTGTGTCAATAATGAGCAAAAGCGGCGATTCTGTGCATGAAACGCACGTTTTGTGCCAAAAGGAGCAATTCGGTACGTGAAACGCACGTTTTGTGCCAAAACTGAGCAAAAGCTGCGATTCTGTGAACGAAACGCCCGTTTTGTGCCAAAAGGAGCAATTCGGTGCGTGAAGCGCACGTTTTGTGCCAAAACTGAGCAAAAGCGGCGATTCTGTGCACGATACACGGGTTTTGTGCCAAAACTGAGCAAAAGCGGCGATTCTGTGCATGAAACGCACGTTTTGTGCCAAAACTGAGAAAAAGCGGCGATTCTGTGCACGAACCGCACGTTTTGTGCCAAAACTGAGATAAAGCGGCGATTCTGTGCACGAAACGCACGTTTTGTGTCAATAATGAGCAAAAGCGGCGACTCTGAGCACGAAACGCACGTTTTGTGCCAAAACTGAGCAAAAGCGGCGATTCTGTGCACGAAACGCACGTTTTGTGCCAAAAGGAGCAATTGCGTGCACGAAACGCACGTTTTGTGCCAAAACTGAGCAAAACAGGCGATTCTGTGCACGAAACACGGGTTTTGCGCCAAAACTGAGAAAAAGCGGCGATTCTGCGCACGAAACGCACGTTTTGTGCCAAAACTTAGCAAAGGCGGCGATACTGTGCACGAAACGCACGCTGTGTGCCAGAACTGAGCAAAAGCGGCGATTCTGTGCACGAAACGCACGTTTTGTGCCAAAAGGAGCAATTCGGTACGTGAAACGCACGTTTTGTGCCAAAACTGAGCAAAAGCTGCGATTCTGTGGACGAAACGCCCGTTTTGTGCCAAAAGGAGCAATTCGGTGCGTGAAGCGCACGTTTTGTGCCAAAACTGAGCAAAAGCGGCGATTCTGTGCACGATACACGGGTTTTGTGCCAAAACTGAGCAAAAGCGGCGATTCTGTGCATGAAACGCACGTTTTGTGCCAAAAATGAGAAAAAGCGGCGATTCTGTGCACGAACCGCACGTTTTGTGGCAAAACTGAGAAAAAGCGGCGATTCTGTGCACGAAACGCACGTTTTGTGCCAAAACTGAGCAAAAGCGGCGATTCTGTGCACAAACCGCACGTTTTGTGCCAAACTGAGCAAAAGTGGCGATTCTGAGCACGAAACGCACGTTTTGTGCCAAAACTGAGCAAAGGCGACGATTCTGAGCACGAAACGCACGTTCTGTGTCAATAATGAGCAAAAGCGGCGACTCTGAGCACGAAACGCACGTTTTGTGCCAAAACTGAGCAAAACCGGCGATTCTGTGCACGAAACGAACGGTTTGTGCCAAAACTGAGCAAAAGCGGCGATTCTGTGCACGAAACACGGGTTTTGTGTCAAAACTAAGCAAAAGCTGCGATTCTGTGCACGAAACGCACGTTTTGTGTTAATAATGTGCAAAAGCGGCGACTCTGAGCACGAAACGCACGGTTTGTGCCAAAAGGAGCAATTCGGTGAGTGAAACGCACGTTTTGTGCCAAAACTGAGCAAAAGCGGCGATTCTGAGCACGAAACGCACGTTTTGTGCCAAAACTCAGCAAAGGCGGCGATACTGTGCACGAAACGCACGCTATGTGCCAGAACTGAGCAAAAGCGGCGATTCTGTGCACGAAACGCACGATTTGTGCCAAAAGGAGCAATTCGGTGTGTGAAACGCACGTTTTGTGCCAAAACTGAGCAAAAGAGGCGATTCTGTGCACGAAACACGGGTTTTGTCCCAAAACTTAGAAAAAGCGGCGATTCTGTGCATGAAACGCACGTTTTGTGCCAAAACTGAGAAAAAGCGGCGATTCTGTGCACGAACCGCACGTTTTGTGCCAAAACTGAGAAAAAGCGGCGATTCTGTGCACGAAACGCACGTTTTGTGTCAATAATGAGCAAAAGCGGCGATTCTGAGCACGAAACGCACGTTTTGTGCCAAAACTGAGATAAAGCGGCGATTCTGTGCACGAAACGCACGTTTTGTGTCAATAATGAGCAAAAGCGGCGACTCTGAGCACGAAACGCACGTTTTGTGTCAATAATGTGCAAAAGCGGCGACTCTGAGCACGAAACGCACGTTTTGTGCCAAAACTGAGCAGAAGCGGCGATTCTGTGCACGAAACACGGGTTTTGTGTCAAAACTGGGCAAAAGCTGCGATTCTGTGCACGAAACGCACGTTTTGTGTTAATAATGTGCAAAAGCGGCGACTCTGAGCACGAAACGCACGTTTTGTGCCAAAACTGAGCAGAAGCGGCGATTCTGTGCACGAAACACGGGTTTTGTGTCAAAACTGAGCAAAAGCTGCGATTCTGTGCACGAAACGCACGTTTTGTGTCAATAATGTGCAAAAGCGGCGACTCTCAGCACGAAACGCACGTTTTGTGCCAAAACTGAGCAAAAGCGGCGATTCTGTGCACAAACCGCACGTTTTGTGCCAAAACTGGAAAAAGCGGCGATTCTGCGCACGAAACGCACGGTTTGTGCCAAAAGGAGCAATTCGGTGAGTGAAACGCACGTTTTGTGCCAAAACTGAGCAAAAGCGGCGATTCTGAGCACGAAACGCACGTTTTGTGCCAAAACTCAGCAAAGGCGGCGATACTGTGCACGAAACGCACGCTATGTGCCAGAACTGAGCAAAAGCGGCGATTCTGTGCACGAAACACGGGTTTTGTCCCAAAACTGAGAAAAAGCGGCGATTCTGCGCACGAAACGCACGTTTTGTGCCAAAACTGAGAAAAAGCGGCGATTCTGTGCACGAACCGCACGTTTTGTGCCAAACCTGAGAAAAAGCGGCGATTCTGTGCACGAAACGCACGTTTTGTGTCAATAATGAGCAAAAGCGGCGATTCTGTGCACGAAACGCACGTTTTGTGTCAATAATGTGCAAAAGCGGCGACTCTGAGCACGAAACGCACGTTTTGTGCCAAAACTGAGCAGAAGCGGCGATTCTGTGCACGAAACACGGGTTTTGTGTCAAAACTGGGCAAAAGCTGCGATTCTGTGCACGAAACGCACGTTTTGTGTTAATAATGTGCAAAAGCGGCGACTCTGAGCACGAAACGCACGTTTTGTGCCAAAACTGAGCAGAAGCGGCGATTCTGTGCACGAAACACGGGTTTTGTGTCAAAACTGAGCAAAAGCTGCGATTCTGTGCACGAAACGCACGTTTTGTGTCAATAATGTGCAAAAGCGGCGACTCTCAGCACGAAACGCACGTTTTGTGCCAAAACTGAGCAAAAGCGGCGATTCTGTGCACAAACCGCACGTTTTGTGCCAAAACTGGAAAAAGCGGCGATTCTGCGCACGAAACGCACGGTTTGTGCCAAAAGGAGCAATTCGGTGAGTGAAACGCACGTTTTGTGCCAAAACTGAGCAAAAGCGGCGATTCTGAGCACGAAACGCACGTTTTGTGCCAAAACTCAGCAAAGGCGGCGATACTGTGCACGAAACGCACGCTATGTGCCAGAACTGAGCAAAAGCGGCGATTCTGTGCACGAAACGCACGATTTGTGCCAAAAGGAGCAATTCGGTGTGTGAAACGCACGTTTTGTGCCAAAACTGAGCAAAAGAGGCGATTCTGTGCACGAAACACGGGTTTTGTCCCAAAACTTAGAAAAAGCGGCGATTCTGTGCATGAAACGCACGTTTTGTGCCAAAACTGAGAAAAAGCGGCGATTCTGTGCACGAACCGCACGTTTTGTGCCAAAACTGAGAAAAAGCGGCGATTCTGTGCACGAAACGCACGTTTTGTGTCAATAATGAGCAAAAGCGGCGATTCTGAGCACGAAACGCACGTTTTGTGCCAAAACTGAGATAAAGCGGCGATTCTGTGCACGAAACGCACGTTTTGTGTCAATAATGAGCAAAAGCGGCGACTCTGAGCACGAAACGCACGTTTTGTGCCAAAACTGAGCAAAAGCGGCGATTCTGTGCACGAAACGCACGTTTTGTGCCAAAAGGAGCAATTGCGTGCACGAAACGCACGTTTTGTGCCAAAACTGAGCAAAACAGGCGATTCTGTGCACGAAACACGGGTTTTGCGCCAAAACTGAGAAAAAGCGGCGATTCTGCGCACGAAACGCACGTTTTGTGCCAAAACTTAGCAAAGGCGGCGATACTGTGCACGAAACGCACGCTGTGTGCCAGAACTGAGCAAAAGCGGCGATTCTGTGCACGAAACGCACGATTTGTGCCAATAGGAGCAATTCGGTGCGTGAAACGCACGTTTTGTGCCAAAACTGAGCAAAAGAGGCGATTCTGTGCACGAAACACGGGTTTTGTCCCAAAACTGAGAAGAAGCGGCGATTCTGCGCACGAAACGCACGTTTTGTGCCAAAACTGAGATAAAGCGGCGATTCTGTGCACGAAACGCACGTTTTGTGTCAATAATGAGCAAAAGCGGCGACTCTGAGCACGAAACGCACGTTTTGTGCCAAAACTGAGCAAAAGCGGCGATTCTGTGCACGAAACGCACGTTTTGTGCCAAAAGGAGCAATTGCGTGCACGAAACGCACGTTTTGTGCCAAAACTGAGCAAAACAGGCGATTCTGTGCACGAAACACGGGTTTTGCGCCAAAACTGAGAAAAAGCGGCGATTCTGCGCACGAAACGCACGTTTTGTGCCAAAACATAGCAAAGGCGGCGATACTGTGCACGAAACGCACGCTGTGTGCCAGAACTGAGCAAAAGCGGCGATTCTGTGCACGAAACGCACGATTTGTGCCAAAAGGAGCAATTCGGTGCGTGAAACGCACGTTTTGTGCCAAAACTGAGCAAAAGAGGCGATTCTGTGCACGAAACACGGGTTTTGTCCCAAAACTGAGAAGAAGCGGAGATTCTGCGCACGAAACGCACGTTTTGTGCCAAAACTGAGAAAAAGCGGCGATTCTGTGCACGAACCGCACGTTTTGTGCCAAAACTGAGAAAGAGCGGCGATTCTGTGCACGAAACGCACGTTTTGTGTCAATAATGAGCAAAAGCGGCGATTCTGTGCATGAAACGCACGTTTTGTGCCAAAAGGAGCAATTCGGTACGTGAAACGCACGTTTTGTGCCAAAACTGAGCAAAAGCTGCGATTCTGTGAACGAAACGCCCGTTTTGTGCCAAAAGGAGCAATTCGGTGCGTGAAGCGCCCGTTTTGTGCCAAAAGTGAGCAAAAGCGGCGATTCTGTGCACGATACACGGGTTTTGTGCCAAAACTGAGCAAAAGCGGCGATTCTGTGCATGAAACGCACGTTTTGTCCCAAAACTGAGAAAAAGCGGCGATTCTGTGCACGAACCGCACGTTTTGTGCCAAAACTGAGATAAAGCGGCGATTCTGTGCACGAAACGCACGTTTTGTGTCAATAATGAGCAAAAGCGGCGACTCTGAGCACGAAACGCACGTTTTGTGCCAAAACTGAGCAAAAGCGGCGATTCTGTGCACGAAACGCACGTTTTGTGCCAAAAGGAGCAATTGCGTGCACGAAACGCACGTTTTGTGCCAAAACTGAGCAAAACAGGCGATTCTGTGCACGAAACACGGGTTTTGCGCCAAAACTGAGAAAAAGCGGCGATTCTGCGCACGAAACGCACGTTTTGTGCCAAAACTTAGCAAAGGCGGCGATACTGTGCACGAAACGCACGCTGTGTGCCAGAACTGAGCAAAAGCGGCGATTCTGTGCACGAAACGCACGTTTTGTGCCAAAAGGAGCAATTCGGTACGTGAAACGCACGTTTTGTGCCAAAACTGAGCAAAAGCTGCGATTCTGTGGACGAAACGCCCGTTTTGTGCCAAAAGGAGCAATTCGGTGCGTGAAGCGCACGTTTTGTGCCAAAACTGAGCAAAAGCGGCGATTCTGTGCACGATACACGGGTTTTGTGCCAAAACTGAGCAAAAGCGGCGATTCTGTGCATGAAACGCACGTTTTGTGCCAAAACTGAGAAAAAGCGGCGATTCTGTGCACGAACCGCACGTTTTGTGCCAAAACTGAGATAAAGCGGCGATTCTGTGCACGAAACGCACGTTTTGTGTCAATAATGAGCAAAAGCGGCGACTCTGAGCACGAAACGCACGTTTTGTGCCAAAACTGAGCAAAAGCGGCGATTCTGTGCACGAAACGCACGTTTTGTGCCAAAAGGAGCAATTGCGTGCACGAAACGCACGTTTTGTGCCAAAACTGAGCAAAACAGGCGATTCTGTGCACGAAACACGGGTTTTGCGCCAAAACTGAGCAAAACCGGCGATTCTGTGCACGAAACGAACGGTTTGTGCCAAAACTGAGCAAAAGCGGCGATTCTGTGCACGAAACACGGGTTTTGTGTCAAAACTAAGCAAAAGCTGCGATTCTGTGCACGAAACGCACGTTTTGTGTTAATAATGTGCAAAAGCGGCGACTCTGAGCACGAAACGCACGGTTTGTGCCAAAAGGAGCAATTCGGTGAGTGAAACGCACGTTTTGTGCCAAAACTGAGCAAAAGCGGCGATTCTGAGCACGAAACGCACGTTTTGTGCCAAAACTCAGCAAAGGCGGCGATACTGTGCACGAAACGCACGCTATGTGCCAGAACTGAGCAAAAGCGGCGATTCTGTGCACGAAACGCACGATTTGTGCCAAAAGGAGCAATTCGGTGTGTGAAACGCACGTTTTGTGCGAAAACTGAGCAAAAGAGGCGATTCTGTGCACGAAACACGGGTTTTGTCCCAAAACTTAGAAAAAGCGGCGATTCTGTGCATGAAACGCACGTTTTGTGCCAAAACTGAGAAAAAGCGGCGATTCTGTGCACGAACCGCACGTTTTGTGCCAAAACTGAGAAAAAGCGGCGATTCTGTGCACGAAACGCACGTTTTGTGTCAATAATGAGCAAAAGCGGCGATTCTGAGCACGAAACGCACGTTTTGTGCCAAAACTGAGATAAAGCGGCGATTCTGTGCACGAAACGCACGTTTTGTGTCAATAATGAGCAAAAGCGGCGACTCTGAGCACGAAACGCACGTTTTGTGCCAAAACTGAGCAAAAGCGGCGATTCTGTGCACGAAACGCACGTTTTGTGCCAAAAGGAGCAATTGCGTGCACGAAACGCACGTTTTGTGCCAAAACTGAGCGAAACAGGCGATTCTGTGCACGAAACACGGGTTTTGCGCCAAAACTGAGAAAAAGCGGCGATTCTGCGCACGAAACGCACGTTTTGTGCCAAAACTTAGCAAAGGCGGCGATACTGTGCACGAAACGCACGCTGTGTGCCAGAACTGAGCAAAAGCGGCGATTCTGTGCACGAAACGCACGATTTGTGCCAAAAGGAGCAATTCGGTGCGTGAAACGCACGTTTTGTGCCAAAACTGAGCAAAAGAGGCGATTCTGTGCACGAAACACGGGTTTTGTCCCAAAACTGAGAAGAAGCGGCGATTCTGCGCACGAAACGCACGTTTTGTGCCAAAACTGAGATAAAGCGGCGATTCTGTGCACGAAACGCACGTTTTGTGTCAATAATGAGCAAAAGCGGCGACTCTGAGCACGAAACGCACGTTTTGTGCCAAAACTGAGCAAAAGCGGCGATTCTGTGCACGAAACGCACGTTTTGTGCCAAAAGGAGCAATTGCGTGCACGAAACGCACGTTTTGTGCCAAAACTGAGCAAAACAGGCGATTCTGTGCACGAAACACGGGTTTTGCGCCAAAACTGAGAAAAAGCGGCGATTCTGCGCACGAAACGCACGTTTTGTGCCAAAACATAGCAAAGGCGGCGATACTGTGCACGAAACGCACGCTGTGTGCCAGAACTGAGCAAAAGCGGCGATTCTGTGCACGAAACGCACGATTTGTGCCAAAAGGAGCAATTCGGTGCGTGAAACGCACGTTTTGTGCCAAAACTGAGCAAAAGAGGCGATTCTGTGCACGAAACACGGGTTTTGTCCCAAAACTGAGAAGAAGCGGAGATTCTGCGCACGAAACGCACGTTTTGTGCCAAAACTGAGAAAAAGCGGCGATTCTGTGCACGAACCGCACGTTTTGTGCCAAAACTGAGAAAAAGCGGCGATTCTGTGCACGAAACGCACGTTTTGTGTCAATAATGAGCAAAAGCGGCGATTCTGTGCATGAAACGCACGTTTTGTGCCAAAAGGAGCAATTCGGTGCGTGAAGCGCACGTTTTGTGCCAAAACTGAGCAAAAGCGGCGATTCTGTGCACGATACACGGGTTTTGTGCCAAAACTGAGCAAAAGCGGCGATTCTGTGCATGAAACGCACGTTTTGTGCCAAAACTGAGAAAAAGCGGCGATTCTGTGCACGAACCGCACGTTTTGTGCCAAAACTGAGATAAAGCGGCGATTCTGTGCACGAAACGCACGTTTTGTGTCAATAATGAGCAAAAGCGGCGACTCTGAGCACGAAACGCACGTTTTGTGCCAAAACTGAGCAAAAGCGGCGATTCTGTGCACGAAACGCACGTTTTGTGCCAAAAGGAGCAATTGCGTGCACGAAACGCACGTTTTGTGCCAAAACTGAGCAAAACAGGCGATTCTGTGCACGAAACACGGGTTTTGCGCCAAAACTGAGAAAAAGCGGCGATTCTGCGCACGAAACGCACGTTTTGTGCCAAAACTTAGCAAAGGCGGCGATACTGTGCACGAAACGCACGCTGTGTGCCAGAACTGAGCAAAAGCGGCGATTCTGTGCACGAAACGCACGTTTTGTGCCAAAAGGAGCAATTCGGTACGTGAAACGCACGTTTTGTGCCAAAACTGAGCAAAAGCTGCGATTCTGTGGACGAAACGCCCGTTTTGTGCCAAAAGGAGCAATTCGGTGCGTGAAGCGCACGTTTTGTGCCAAAACTGAGCAAAAGCGGCGATTCTGTGCACGATACACGGGTTTTGTGCCAAAACTGAGCAAAAGCGGCGATTCTGTGCATGAAACGCACGTTTTGTGCCAAAAATGAGAAAAAGCGGCGATTCTGTGCACGAACCGCACGTTTTGTGGCAAAACTGAGAAAAAGCGGCGATTCTGTGCACGAAACGCACGTTTTGTGCCAAAACTGAGCAAAAGCGGCGATTCTGTGCACAAACCGCACGTTTTGTGCCAAACTGAGCAAAAGTGGCGATTCTGAGCACGAAACGCACGTTTTGTGCCAAAACTGAGCAAAGGCGACGATTCTGAGCACGAAACGCACGTTCTGTGTCAATAATGAGCAAAAGCGGCGACTCTGAGCACGAAACGCACGTTTTGTTCCAAAACTGAGCAAAACCGGCGATTCTGTGCACGAAACGAACGGTTTGTGCCAAAACTGAGCAAAAGCGGCGATTCTGTGCACGAAACACGGGTTTTGTGTCAAAACTAAGCAAAAGCTGCGATTCTGTGCACGAAACGCACGTTTTGTGTCAATAATGTGCAAAAGCGGCGACTCTCAGCACGAAACGCACGTCTTGTGCCAAAACTGAGCAAAAGCGGCGATTCTGTGCACAAACCGCACGTTTTGTGTCAAAACTGGAAAAAGCGGCGATTCTGCGCACGAAACGCACGTTTTGTGTCAATAATGAGCAAAAGCGGCGATTCTGTGCATGAAACGCACGTTTTGTGCCAAAACTGAGAAAAAGCGGCGATTCTGTGCACGAACCGCACGTTTTGTGCCAAAACTGAGATAAAGCGGCGATTCTGTGCACGAAACGCACGTTTTGTGTCAATAATGAGCAAAAGCGGCGACTCTGAGCACGAAACGCACGTTTTGTGCCAAAACTGAGCAAAAGCGGCGATTCTGTGCACGAAACGCACGTTTTGTGCCAAAAGGAGCAATTGCGTGCACGAAACGCACGTTTTGTGCCAAAACTGAGCAAAACAGGCGATTCTGTGCACGAAACACGGGTTTTGCGCCAAAACTGAGAAAAAGCGGCGATTCTGCGCACGAAACGCACGTTTTGTGCCAAAACTTAGCAAAGGCGGCGATACTGTGCACGAAACGCACGCTGTGTGCCAGAACTGAGCAAAAGCGGCGATTCTGTGCACGAAACGCACGTTTTGTGCCAAAAGGAGCAATTCGGTACGTGAAACGCACGTTTTGTGCCAAAACTGAGCAAAAGCTGCGATTCTGTGGACGAAACGCCCGTTTTGTGCCAAAAGGAGCAATTCGGTGCGTGAAGCGCACGTTTTGTGCCAAAACTGAGCAAAAGCGGCGATTCTGTGCACGATACACGGGTTTTGTGCCAAAACTGAGCAAAAGCGGCGATTCTGTGCATGAAACGCACGTTTTGTGCCAAAACTGAGAAAAAGCGGCGATTCTGTGCACGAACCGCACGTTTTGTGCCAAAACTGAGATAAAGCGGCGATTCTGTGCACGAAACGCACGTTTTGTGTCAATAATGAGCAAAAGCGGCGACTCTGAGCACGAAACGCACGTTTTGTGCCAAAACTGAGCAAAAGCGGCGATTCTGTGCACGAAACGCACGTTTTGTGCCAAAAGGAGCAATTGCGTGCACGAAACGCACGTTTTGTGCCAAAACTGAGCAAAACAGGCGATTCTGTGCACGAAACACGGGTTTTGCGCCAAAACTGAGCAAAACCGGCGATTCTGTGCACGAAACGAACGGTTTGTGCCAAAACTGAGCAAAAGCGGCGATTCTGTGCACGAAACACGGGTTTTGTGTCAAAACTAAGCAAAAGCTGCGATTCTGTGCACGAAACGCACGTTTTGTGTTAATAATGTGCAAAAGCGGCGACTCTGAGCACGAAACGCACGGTTTGTGCCAAAAGGAGCAATTCGGTGAGTGAAACGCACGTTTTGTGCCAAAACTGAGCAAAAGCGGCGATTCTGAGCACGAAACGCACGTTTTGTGCCAAAACTCAGCAAAGGCGGCGATACTGTGCACGAAACGCACGCTATGTGCCAGAACTGAGCAAAAGCGGCGATTCTGTGCACGAAACGCACGATTTGTGCCAAAAGGAGCAATTCGGTGTGTGAAACGCACGTTTTGTGCCAAAACTGAGCAAAAGAGGCGATTCTGTGCACGAAACACGGGTTTTGTCCCAAAACTTAGAAAAAGCGGCGATTCTGTGCATGAAACGCACGTTTTGTGCCAAAACTGAGAAAAAGCGGCGATTCTGTGCACGAACCGCACGTTTTGTGCCAAAACTGAGAAAAAGCGGCGATTCTGTGCACGAAACGCACGTTTTGTGTCAATAATGAGCAAAAGCGGCGACTCTGAGCACGAAACGCACGTTTTGTGCCAAAACTGAGCAAAAGCGGCGATTCTGAGCACGAAACGCACGTTTTGTGCCAAAACTGAGATAAAGCGGCGATTCTGTGCACGAAACGCACGTTTTGTGTCAATAATGAGCAAAAGCGGCGACTCTGAGCACGAAACGCACGTTTTGTGCCAAAACTGAGCAAAAGCGGCGATTCTGTGCACGAAACGCACGTTTTGTGCCAAAAGGAGCAATTGCGTGCACGAAACGCACGTTTTGTGCCAAAACTGAGCAAAACAGGCGATTCTGTGCACGAAACACGGGTTTTGCGCCAAAACTGAGCAAAACCGGCGATTCTGTGCACGAAACGAACGGTTTGTGCCAAAACTGAGCAAAAGCGGCGATTCTGTGCACGAAACACGGGTTTTGTGTCAAAACTAAGCAAAAGCTGCGATTCTGTGCACGAAACGCACGTTTTGTGTTAATAATGTGCAAAAGCGGCGACTCTGAGCACGAAACGCACGGTTTGTGCCAAAAGGAGCAATTCGGTGAGTGAAACGCACGTTTTGTGCCAAAACTGAGCAAAAGCGGCGATTCTGAGCACGAAACGCACGTTTTGTGCCAAAACTCAGCAAAGGCGGCGATACTGTGCACGAAACGCACGCTATGTGCCAGAACTGAGCAAAAGCGGCGATTCTGTGCACGAAACGTACGATTTGTGCCAAAAGGAGCAATTCGGTGTGTGAAACGCACGTTTTGTGCCAAAACTGAGCAAAAGAGGCGATTCTGTGCACGAAACACGGGTTTTGTTCCAAAACTTAGAAAAAGCGGCGATTCTGTGCATGAAACGCACGTTTTGTGCCAAAACTGAGAAAAAGCGGCGATTCTGTGCACGAACCGCACGTTTTGTGCCAAAACTGAGAAAAAGCGGCGATTCTGTGCACGAAACGCACGTTTTGTGTCAATAATGAGCAAAAGCGGCGACTCTGAGCACGAAACGCACGTTTTGTGCCAAAACTGAGCAAAAGCGGCGATTCTGAGCACGAAACGCACGTTTTGTGCCAAAACTGAGATAAAGCGGCGATTCTGTGCACGAAACGCACGTTTTGTGTCAATAATGAGCAAAAGCGGCGACTCTGAGCACGAAACGCACGTTTTGTGCCAAAACTGAGCAAAAGCGGCGATTCTGTGCACGAAACGCACGTTTTGTGCCAAAAGGAGCAATTGCGTGCACGAAACGCACGTTTTGTGCCAAAACTGAGCAAAACAGGCGATTCTGTGCACGAAACACGGGTTTTGCGCCAAAACTGAGAAAAAGCGGCGATTCTGCGCACGAAACGCACGTTTTGTGCCAAAACTTAGCAAAGGCGGCGATACTGTGCACGAAACGCACGCTGTGTGCCAGAACTGAGCAAAAGCGGCGATTCTGTGCACGAAACGCACGATTTGTGCCAAAAGGAGCAATTCGGTGCGTGAAACGCACGTTTTGTGCCAAAACTGAGCAAAAGAGGCGATTCTGTGCACGAAACACGGGTTTTGTCCCAAAACTGAGAAGAAGCGGAGATTCTGCGCACGAAACGCACGTTTTGTGCCAAAACTGAGAAAAAGCGGCGATTCTGTGCACGAACCGCACGTTTTGTGCCAAAACTGAGAAAAAGCGGCGATTCTGTGCACGAAACGCACGTTTTGTGTCAATAATGAGCAAAAGCGGCGATTCTGTGCATGAAACGCACGTTTTGTGCCAAAAGGAGCAATTCGGTGCGTGAAGCGCACGTTTTGTGCCAAAACTGAGCAAAAGCGGCGATTCTGTGCACGATACACGGGTTTTGTGCCA
Source organism: Stelis phaeoptera (assembly GCA_943735885.1). Taxonomy (NCBI): domain Eukaryota; kingdom Metazoa; phylum Arthropoda; class Insecta; order Hymenoptera; family Megachilidae; genus Stelis; species Stelis phaeoptera. The sequence goes on from CALSEM010000143.1 coordinate 1,363,304, forward strand.
AAACTGAGCAAAAGCGGCGATTCTGTGCATGAAACGCACGTTTTGTGCCAAAACTGAGAAAAAGCGGCGATTCTGTGCACGAACCGCACGTTTTGTGCCAAAACTGAGATAAAGCGGCGATTCTGTGCACGAAACGCACGTTTTGTGTCAATAATGAGCAAAAGCGGCGACTCTGAGCACGAAACGCACGTTTTGTGCCAAAACTGAGCAAAAGCGGCGATTCTGAGCACGAAACGCACGTTTTGTGCCAAAACTGAGATAAAGCGGCGATTCTGTGCACGAAACGCACGTTTTGTGTCAATAATGAGCAAAAGCGGCGACTCTGAGCACGAAACGCACGTTTTGTGCCAAAACTGAGCAAAAGCGGCGATTCTGTGCACGAAACGCACGTTTTGTGCCAAAAGGAGCAATTGCGTGCACGAAACGCACGTTTTGTGCCAAAACTGAGCAAAACAGGCGATTCTGTGCACGAAACACGGGTTTTGCGCCAAAACTGAGCAAAACCGGCGATTCTGTGCACGAAACGAACGGTTTGTGCCAAAACTGAGCAAAAGCGGCGATTCTGTGCACGAAACACGGGTTTTGTGTCAAAACTAAGCAAAAGCTGCGATTCTGTGCACGAAACGCACGTTTTGTGTTAATAATGTGCAAAAGCGGCGACTCTGAGCACGAAACGCACGGTTTGTGCCAAAAGGAGCAATTCGGTGAGTGAAACGCACGTTTTGTGCCAAAACTGAGCAAAAGCGGCGATTCTGAGCACGAAACGCACGTTTTGTGCCAAAACTCAGCAAAGGCGGCGATACTGTGCACGAAACGCACGCTATGTGCCAGAACTGAGCAAAAGCGGCGATTCTGTGCACGAAACGCACGATTTGTGCCAAAAGGAGCAATTCGGTGTGTGAAACGCACGTTTTGTGCCAAAACTGAGCAAAAGAGGCGATTCTGTGCACGAAACACGGGTTTTGTCCCAAAACTTAGAAAAAGCGGCGATTCTGTGCATGAAACGCACGTTTTGTGCCAAAACTGAGAAAAAGCGGCGATTCTGTGCACGAACCGCACGTTTTGTGCCAAAACTGAGAAAAAGCGGCGATTCTGTGCACGAAACGCACGTTTTGTGTCAATAATGAGCAAAAGCGGCGACTCTGAGCACGAAACGCACGTTTTGTGCCAAAACTGAGCAAAAGCGGCGATTCTGAGCACGAAACGCACGTTTTGTGCCAAAACTGAGATAAAGCGGCGATTCTGTGCACGAAACGCACGTTTTGTGTCAATAATGAGCAAAAGCGGCGACTCTGAGCACGAAACGCACGTTTTGTGCCAAAACTGAGCAAAAGCGGCGATTCTGTGCACGAAACGCACGTTTTGTGCCAAAAGGAGCAATTGCGTGCACGAAACGCACGTTTTGTGCCAAAACTGAGCAAAACAGGCGATTCTGTGCACGAAACACGGGTTTTGCGCCAAAACTGAGAAAAAGCGGCGATTCTGCGCACGAAACGCACGTTTTGTGCCAAAACTTAGCAAAGGCGGCGATACTGTGCACGAAACGCACGCTGTGTGCCAGAACTGAGCAAAAGCGGCGATTCTGTGCACGAAACGCACGATTTGTGCCAAAAGGAGCAATTCGGTGCGTGAAACGCACGTTTTGTGCCAAAACTGAGCAAAAGAGGCGATTCTGTGCACGAAACACGGGTTTTGTCCCAAAACTGAGAAGAAGCGGAGATTCTGCGCACGAAACGCACGTTTTGTGCCAAAACTGAGAAAAAGCGGCGATTCTGTGCACGAACCGCACGTTTTGTGCCAAAACTGAGAAAAAGCGGCGATTCTGTGCACGAAACGCACGTTTTGTGTCAATAATGAGCAAAAGCGGCGATTCTGTGCATGAAACGCACGTTTTGTGCCAAAAGGAGCAATTCGGTGCGTGAAGCGCACGTTTTGTGCCAAAACTGAGCAAAAGCGGCGATTCTGTGCACGATACACGGGTTTTGTGCCAAAACTGAGCAAAAGCGGCGATTCTGTGCATGAAACGCACGTTTTGTGCCAAAACTGAGAAAAAGCGGCGATTCTGTGCACGAACCGCACGTTTTGTGCCAAAACTGAGATAAAGCGGCGATTCTGTGCACGAAACGCACGTTTTGTGTCAATAATGAGCAAAAGCGGCGACTCTGAGCACGAAACGCACGTTTTGTGCCAAAACTGAGCAAAAGCGGCGATTCTGTGCACGAAACGCACGTTTTGTGCCAAAAGGAGCAATTGCGTGCACGAAACGCACGTTTTGTGCCAAAACTGAGCAAAACAGGCGATTCTGTGCACGAAACACGGGTTTTGCGCCAAAACTGAGAAAAAGCGGCGATTCTGCGCACGAAACGCACGTTTTGTGCCAAAACTTAGCAAAGGCAGCGATACTGTGCACGAAACGCACGCTGTGTGCCAGAACTGAGCAAAAGCGGCGATTCTGTGCACGAAACGCACGTTTTGTGCCAAAAGGAGCAATTCGGTACGTGAAACGCACGTTTTGTGCCAAAACTGAGCAAAAGCTGCGATTCTGTGGACGAAACGCCCGTTTTGTGCCAAAAGGAGCAATTCGGTGCGTGAAGCGCACGTTTTGTGCCAAAACTGAGCAAAAGCGGCGATTCTGTGCACGATACACGGGTTTTGTGCCAAAACTGAGCAAAAGCGGCGATTCTGTGCATGAAACGCACGTTTTGTGCCAAAAATGAGAAAAAGCGGCGATTCTGTGCACGAACCGCACGTTTTGTGGCAAAACTGAGAAAAAGCGGCGATTCTGTGCACGAAACGCACGTTTTGTGCCAAAACTGAGCAAAAGCGGCGATTCTGTGCACAAACCGCACGTTTTGTGCCAAACTGAGCAAAAGTGGCGATTCTGAGCACGAAACGCACGTTTTGTGCCAAAACTGAGCAAAGGCGACGATTCTGAGCACGAAACGCACGTTCTGTGTCAATAATGAGCAAAAGCGGCGACTCTGAGCACGAAACGCACGTTTTGTGCCAAAACTGAGCAAAACCGGCGATTCTGTGCACGAAACGAACGGTTTGTGCCAAAACTGAGCAAAAGCGGCGATTCTGTGCACGAAACACGGGTTTTGTGTCAAAACTAAGCAAAAGCTGCGATTCTGTGCACGAAACGCACGTTTTGTGTTAATAATGTGCAAAAGCGGCGACTCTGAGCACGAAACGCACGTTTTGTGCCAAAACTGAGCAGAAGCGGCGATTCTGTGCACGAAACACGTGTTTTGTGTCAAAACTGAGCAAATGCTGCGATTCTGTGCACGAAACGCACGTTTTGTGTCAATAATGTGCAAAAGCGGCGACTCTCAGCACGAAACGCACGTCTTGTGCCAAAACTGAGCAAAAGCGGCGATTCTGTGCACAAACCGCACGTTTTGTGTCAAAACTGGAAAAAGCGGCGATTCTGCGCACGAAACGCACGTTTTGTGTCAATAATGAGCAAAAGCGGCGATTCTGTGCATGAAACGCACGTTTTGTGCCAAAAGGAGCAATTCGGTACGTGAAACGCACGTTTTGTGCCAAAACTGAGCAAAAGCTGCGATTCTGTGAACGAAACGCCCGTTTTGTGCCAAAAGGAGCAATTCGGTGCGTGAAGCGCACGTTTTGTGCCAAAACTGAGCAAAAGCGGCGATTCTGTGCACGATACACAGGTTTTGTGCCAAAACTGAGCAAAAGCGGCGATTCTGTGCATGAAACGCACGTTTTGTGCCAAAACTGAGAAAAAGCGGCGATTCTGTGCACGAACCGCACGTTTTGTGCCAAAACTGAGAAAAAGCGGCGATTCTGTGCACGAAACGCACGTTTTGTGTCAATAATGAGCAAAAGCGGCGACTCTGTGCACGAAACGCAGGTTTTGTGCCAAAACTGAGCAAAAGCGGCGATTCTGTGCACGAAACACGGGTTTTGCGCCAAAACTGAGCAAAAGCGGCGATTCTGTGCATGAAACGCACGTTTTGTGCCAAAAGGAGCAATTCGGTACGTGAAACGCACGTTTTGTGCCAAAACTGAGCAAAAGCTGCGATTCTGTGAACGAAACGCCCGTTTTGTGCCAAAAGGAGCAATTCGGTGCGTGAAGCGCACGTTTTGTGCCAAAACTGAGCAAAAGCGGCGATTCTGTGCACGATACACGGGTTTTGTGCCAAAGCTGAGCAAAGGCGGCGATTCTGTGCACGAAACGCACGTTTTGTGCTAATAATGAGCAAAAGCGGCGATTCTCCGCACGAAACGCACATTTTTGCCAAAACTGAGAAAAAGCGGCGATTCTGTGCACGAAACGCACGTTTTGTGCCAAAACTGAGCAAAAGCGTCGATTCTGTGCATGGAAAAAGGGTTTTTGTGCCAAAACTGAGGAAAAGCGGCGATTCTGCGCACGAAACGCACGTTTTGTGCCAAAACTTAGCAAAGGCGGCGATACTGTGCACGAAACGCACGCTATGTGCCAGAACTGAGCAAAAGCGGCGATTCTGTGCACGAAACGCACGATTTGTGCCAAAAGGAGCAATTCGGTGCGTGAAACGCACGTTTTGTGCCAAAACTGAGCAAAAGCTGCGATTCTGTGAACGAAACGCCCGTTTTGTGCCAAACTGAGCAAAAGTGGCGATTCTGAGCACGAAACGCACGTTTTGTGCCAAAACTGAGCAAAAGCGGCGATTCTGCGCACGAAACACGGGTTTTGCGCCAAAACTGAGCAAAAGCGGCGATTCTGTGCATGAAACGCACGTTTTGTGCCAAAAGGAGCAATTCGGTACGTGAAACGCACGTTTTGTGCCAAAACTGAGCAAAAGCTGCAATTCTGTGAACGAAACGCCCGTTTTGTGCCAAAAGGAGCAATTCGGTGCGTGAAGCGCACGTTTTGTGCCAAAACTGAGAAAAAGCGGCGATTCTGTGCACGAACCGCACGTTTTGTGCCAAAACTGAGAAAAAGCGGCGATTCTGTGCACGAAACGCACGTTTTGTGTCAATAATGAGCAAAAGCGGCGATTCTGTGCACGAAACGCACGTTTTGTGTCAATAATGTGCAAAAGCGGCGACTCTGAGCACGAAACGCACGTTTTGTGCCAAAACTGAGCAAAAGCGGCGATTCTGTGCACAAACCGCACGTTTTGTGCCAAACTGAGCAAAAGTGGCGATTCTGAGCACGAAACGCACGTTTTGTGCCAAAACTGAGCAAAGGCGACGATTCTGAGCACGAAACGCACGTTCTGTGTCAATAATGAGCAAAAGCGGCGACTCTGAGCACGAAACGCACATTTTGTGCCAAAACTGAGCAAAACCGGCGATTCTGTGCACGAAACGAACGGTTTGTGCCAAAACTGAGCAAAAGCGGCGATTCTGCGCACGAAACACGGGTTTTGTGCCAAAACTGAGCAAAAGCGGCGATTCTGTGCACGAAACGCACGTTTTGTACCAAAACTGAGCAAATGCGGCGATTCTGAGCACGAAACACACATTTGTGCCAAAACCGAGCAAAAGCGGAGATTCTGAGCACGAAACGCACGTTTTGTGCCAGAAGGAACAATTCGGAGCGTGAAACGAACGTTTTGTGCCAAAACTGAGCAAAAGCGGCGATTCTGAGCACGAAACGCACGTTTTGTGCCAAAACTGAGCAAAAGCGGCGATACTGTGCACGAAACGCACGCTATGTGCCAGAACTGAGCAAAAGCGGCGATTCTGTGCACGAAACGCACATTTTGTGCTAATAATGAGCAAAAGCGGCGATTCTTCGCACGAAACGCACGTTTTGTGCCAAAACTGAGAAAAAGCGGCGATTCTGCGCACGAAACGCGGGTTTTGTGCCAAAACTGAGCAAAAGCGGCGACTCTGAGCACGAAACGCACGTTTTGTGCCAAAACTGAGCAAAAGCGGCGATTCTGTGCACGAAACACGGGTTTTGTGCCAAAACTGAGCAAAAGCGGCGATTCTGTGCATGAAACGCACGTTTTGTGCCAAAAGGAGCAATTCGGTACGTGAAACGCACGTTTTGTGCCAAAACTGAGCAAAAGCTGCGATTCTGTGAACGAAACGCACGTTTTGTGCCAAAAGGAGCAATTCGGTACGTGAAACGCACGTTTTGTGCCAAAACTGAGCAAAAGCTGCGATTCTGTGAACGAAACGCCCGTTTTGTGCCAAAAGGAGCAATTCGGTGCGTGAAGCGCACGTTTTGTGCCAAAACTGAGCAAAAGCGGCGATTCTGTGCACGATACACGGGTTTTGTGCCAAAACTGAGCAAAAGCGGCGATTCTGTGCATGAAACGCACGTTTTGTGCCAAAACTGAGAAAAAGCGGCGATTCTGTGCACGAACCGCACGTTTTGTGCCAAAACTGAGAAAAAGCGGCAATTCTGTGCACGAAACGCACGTTTTGTGCCAAAACTGAGCAAAAGCGGCGATTCTGTGCACAAACCGCACGTTTTGTGCCAAACTGAGCAAAAGTGGCGATTCTGAGCACGAAACGCACGTTTTGTGCCAAAGCTGAGCAAAGGCGACGATTCTGAGCACGAAACGCACGTTCTGTGTCAATAATGAGCAAAAGCGGCGACTCTCAGCACGAAACGCACGTCTTGTGCCAAAACTGAGCAAAAGCGGCGATTCTGTGCACAAACCGCACGTTTTGTGCCAAAACTGGAAAAAGCGGCGATTCTGCGCACGAAACGCACGTTTTGTGTCAATAATGAGCAAAAGCGGCGATTCTGTGCATGAAACGCACGTTTTGTGCCAAAAGGAGCAATTCGGTACGTGAAACGCACGTTTTGTGCCAAAACTGAGCAAAAGCTGCGATTCTGTGAACGAAACGCCCGTTTTGTGCCAAAAGGAGCAATTCGGTGCGTGAAGCGCACGTTTTGTGCCAAAACTGAGCAAAAGCGGCGATTCTGTGCACGATACACAGGTTTTGTGCCAAAACTGAGCAAAAGCGGCGATTCTGTGCATGAAACGCACGTTTTGTGCCAAAACTGAGAAAAAGCGGCGATTCTGTGCACGATACACGGGTTTTGTGCCAAAACTGAGCAAAAGCGGCGATTCTGTGCATGAAACGCACGTTTTGTGCCAAAACTGAGAAAAAGCGGCGATTCTGTGCACGAACCGCACGTTTTGTGCCAAAACTGAGATAAAGCGGCGATTCTGTGCACGAAACGCACGTTTTGTGTCAATAATGAGCAAAAGCGGCGACTCTGAGCACGAAACGCACGTTTTGTGCCAAAACTGAGCAAAAGCGGCGATTCTGTGCACGAAACGCAAGTTTTGTGCCAAAAGGAGCAATTGCGTGCACGAAACGCACGTTTTGTTCCAAAACTGAGCAAAACAGGCGATTCTGTGCACGAAACACGGGCTTTGCGCCAAAACTGAGAAAAAGCGGCGATTCTGCGCACGAAACGCACGTTTTGTGCCAAAACTTAGCAAAGGCGGCGATACTGTGCACGAAACGCACGCTGTGTGCCAGAACTGAGCAAAAGCGGCGATTCTGTGCACGAAACGCACGTTTTGTGCCAAAAGGAGCAATTCGGTACGTGAAACGCACGTTTTGTGCCAAAACTGAGCAAAAGCTGCGATTCTGTGGACGAAACGCCCGTTTTGTGCCAAAAGGAGCAATTCGGTGCGTGAAGCGCACGTTTTGTGCCAAAACTGAGCAAAAGCGGCGATTCTGTGCACGATACACGGGTTTTGTGCCAAAACTGAGCAAAAGCGGCGATTCTGTGCATGAAACGCACGTTTTGTGCCAAAAATGAGAAAAAGCGGCGATTCTGTGCACGAACCGCACGTTTTGTGGCAAAACTGAGAAAAAGCGGCGATTCTGTGCACGAAACGCACGTTTTGTGCCAAAACTGAGCAAAAGCGGCGATTCTGTGCACAAACCGCACGTTTTGTGCCAAACTGAGCAAAAGTGGCGATTCTGAGCACGAAACGCACGTTTTGTGCCAAAACTGAGCAAAGGCGACGATTCTGAGCACGAAACGCACGTTCTGTGTCAATAATGAGCAAAAGCGGCGACTCTGAGCACGAAACGCACGTTTTGTGCCAAAACTGAGCAAAACCGGCGATTCTGTGCACGAAACGAACGGTTTGTGCCAAAACTGAGCAAAAGCGGCGATTCTGTGCACGAAACACGGGTTTTGTGTCAAAACTAAGCAAAAGCTGCGATTCTGTGCACGAAACGCACGTTTTGTGTCAAAACTAAGCAAAAGCTGCGATTCTGTGCACGAAACGCACGTTTTGTGTTAATAATGTGCAAAAGCGGCGACTCTGAGCACGAAACGCACGTTTTGTGCCAAAACTGAGCAGAAGCGGCGATTCTGTGCACGAAACACGTGTTTTGTGTCAAAACTGAGCAAATGCTGCGATTCTGTGCACGAAACGCACGTTTTGTGTCAATAATGTGCAAAAGCGGCGACTCTCAGCACGAAACGCACGTCTTGTGCCAAAACTGAGCAAAAGCGGCGATTCTGTGCACAAACCGCACGTTTTGTGCCAAAACTGGAAAAAGCGGCGATTCTGCGCACGAAACGCACGTTTTGTGTCAATAATGAGCAAAAGCGGCGATTCTGTGCATGAAACGCACGTTTTGTGCCAAAAGGAGCAATTCGGTACGTGAAACGCACGTTTTGTGCCAAAACTGAGCAAAAGCTGCGATTCTGTGAACGAAACGCCCGTTTTGTGCCAAAAGGAGCAATTCGGTGCGTGAAGCGCACGTTTTGTGCCAAAACTGAGCAAAAGCGGCGATTCTGTGCACGATACACAGGTTTTGTGCCAAAACTGAGAAAAAGCGGCGATTCTGTGCATGAAACGCACGTTTTGTGCCAAAACTGAGAAAAAGCGGCGATTCTGTGCACGAACCGCACGTTTTGTGCCAAAACTGAGAAAAAGCGGCGATTCTGTGCACGAAACGCACGTTTTGTGTCAATAATGAGCAAAAGCGGCGATTCTGAGCACGAAACGCACGTTTTGTGCCGAACCTGAGCAAATGCGGCGATTCTGTGCACGAAAAGCACGTTTTGTGCCAAAAGGTGCGTGAAATTCGGTGCGTGAAACGCACGTTTTGTGCCAAAACTGAGATAAAGCGGCGATTCTGTGCACGAAACGCACGTTTTGTGTCAATAATGAGCAAAAGCGGCGACTCTGAGCACGAAACGCACGTTTTGTGCCAAAACTGAGCAAAAGCTGCGATTCTGTGCACGAAACGCACGTTTTGTGTCAATAATGTGCAAAAGCGGCGACTCTCAGCACGAAACGCACGTTTTGTGCCAAAACTGAGCAAAAGCGGCGATTCTGTGCACAAACCGCACGTTTTGTGCCAAACTGAGCAAAAGTGGCGATTCTGAGCACGAAACGCACGTTTTGTGCCAAAACTGAGCAAAGGCGACGATTCTGAGCACGAAACGCACGTTCTGTGTCAATAATGAGCAAAAGCGGCGACTCTGAGCACGAAACGCACGTTTTGTGCCAAAACTGAGCAAAACCGGCGATTCTGTGCACGAACGGAACGGTTTGTGCCAAAACTGAGCAAAAGCGGCGATTCTGTGCACGAAACGCACGTTTTGTACCAAAACTGAGCAAATGCGGCGATTCTGAGCACGAAACACACATTTGTGCCAAAACCGAGCAAAAGCGGCGATTCTGAGCACGAAACGCACGTTTTGTGCCAGAAGGAACAATTCGGAGCGTGAAACGCACGTTTTGTGCCAAAACTGAGCAAAAGCGGCGATTCTGAGCACGAAACGCACGTTTTGTGCCAAAACTTAGCAAAGGCGGCGATACTGTGCACGAAACGCACGCTATGTGCCAGAACTGAGCAAAAGCGGCGATTCTGTGCACGAAACGCACGATTTGTGCCAAAAGGAGCAATTCGGTGTGTGAAACGCACGTTTTGTGCCAAAACTGAGCAAAAGAGGCGATTCTGTGCACGAAACACGGGTTTTGTCCCAAAACTGAGAAAAAGCGGCGATTCTGTGCATGAAACGCACGTTTTGTGCCAAAACTGAGAAAAAGCGGCGATTCTGTGCACGAACCGCACGTTTTGTGCCAAAACTGAGAAAAAGCGGCGATTCTGTGCACGAAACGCACGTTTTGTGTCAATAATGAGCAAAAGCGGCGATTCTGAGCACGAAACGCACGTTTTGTGCCAAACCTGAGCAAATGCGGCGACTCTCAGCACGAAACGCACGTTTTGTGCCAAAACTGAGCAAAAGCGGCGATTCTGTGCACAAACCGCACGTTTTGTGCCAAACTGAGCAAAAGTGGCGATTCTGAGCACGAAACGCACGTTTTGTGCCAAAACTGAGCAAAGGCGACGATTCTGAGCACGAAACGCACGTTCTGTGTCAATAATGAGCAAAAGCGGCGACTCTGAGCACGAAACGCACGTTTTGTGCCAAAACTGAGCAAAACCGGCGATTCTGTGCACGAAACGAACGGTTTGTGCCAAAACTGAGCAAAAGCGGCGATTCTGTGCACGAAGCGCACGTTTTGTACCAAAACTGAGCAAATGCGGCGATTCTGAGCACGAAACACACATTTGTGCCAAAACCGAGCAAAAGCGGCGATTCTGAGCACGAAACGCACGTTTTGTGCCAGAAGGAACAATTCGGAGCGTGAAACGCACGTTTTGTGCCAAAACTGAGCAAAAGCGGCGATTCTGAGCACGAAACGCACGTTTTGTGCAAAACTTAGCAAAGGCGGCGATACTGTGCACGAAACGCACGCTATGTGCCAGAACTGAGCAAAAGAGGCGATTCTGTGCACGAAACGCACGATTTGTGCCAAAAGGAGCAATTCGGTGTGTGAAACGCACGTTTTGTGCCAAAACTGAGCAAAAGAGGCGATTCTGTGCACGAAACACGGGTTTTGTCCCAAAACTGAGAAAAAGCGGCGATTCTGTGCATGAAACGCACGTTTGGTGCCAAAACTGAGAAAAAGCGGCGATTCTGTGAACGAACCGCACGTTTTGTGCCAAAACTGAGAAAAAGCGGCGATTCTGTGCACGAAACGCACGTTTTGTGTCAATAATGAGCAAAAGCGGCGATTCTGAGCACGAAACGCACGTTTTGTGCCAAACCTGAGCAAATGCGGCGATTCTGTGCACGAAAAGCACGTTTTGTGCCAAAAGGTGCGTGAAATTCGGTGCGTGAAACGCACGTTTTGTGCCAAAACTGAGCAAAACCGGCGATTCTGTGCAAGAAACGAACGGTTTGTGCCAAAACTGAGCAAAAGCGGCGATTCTGTGCACGAAACACGGGTTTTGTGTCAAAACAAAGCAAAAGCTGCGATTCTGTGCACGAAACGCACGTTTTGTGTTAATAATGTGCAAAAGCGGCGACTCTGAGCACGAAACGCACGTTTTGTGCCAAAACTGAGCAGAAGCGGCGATTCTGTGCACGAAACACGGGTTTTGTGTCAAAACTGAGCAAAAGCTGCGATTCTGTGCACGAAACGCACGTTTTGTGTCAATAATGTGCAAAAGCGGCGACTCTCAGCAAGAAACGCACGTTTTGTGCCAAAACTGAGCAAAACCGGCGATTCTGTGCACAAACCGAACGTTTTGTGCCAAAACTGAGCAAAAGCGGCGATTCTGTGCACGAAGCGCACGTTTTGTACCAAAACTGAGCAAATGCGGCGATTCTGAGCACGAAACACACATTTGTGCCAAAACCGAGCAAAAGCGGCGATTCTGAGCACGAAACGCACGTTTTGTGCCAGAAGGAACAATTCGGAGCGTGAAACGCACGTTTTGTGCCAAAACTGAGCAAAAGCGGCGATTCTGAGCACGAAACGCACGTTTTGTGCAAAACTTAGCAAAGGCGGCGATACTGTGCACGAAACGCACGCTATGTGCCAGAACTGAGCAAAAGAGGCGATTCTGTGCACGAAACGCACGATTTGTGCCAAAAGGAGCAATTCGGTGTGTGAAACGCACGTTTTGTGCCAAAACTGAGCAAAAGAGGCGATTCTGTGCACGAAACACGGGTTTTGTCCCAAAACTGAGAAAAAGCGGCGATTCTGTGCATGAAACGCACGTTTGGTGCCAAAACTGAGAAAAAGCGGCGATTCTGTGAACGAACCGCACGTTTTGTGCCAAAACTGAGAAAAAGCGGCGATTCTGTGCACGAAACGCACGTTTTGTGTCAATAATGAGCAAAAGCGGCGATTCTGAGCACGAAACGCACGTTTTGTGCCAAACCTGAGCAAATGCGGCGATTCTGTGCACGAAAAGCACGTTTTGTGCCAAAAGGTGCGTGAAATTCGGTGCGTGAAACGCACGTTTTGTGCCAAAACTGAGCAAAACCGGCGATTCTGTGCAAGAAACGAACGGTTTGTGCCAAAACTGAGCAAAAGCGGCGATTCTGTGCACGAAACACGGGTTTTGTGTCAAAACAAAGCAAAAGCTGCGATTCTGTGCACGAAACGCACGTTTTGTGTTAATAATGTGCAAAAGCGGCGACTCTGAGCACGAAACGCACGTTTTGTGCCAAAACTGAGCAGAAGCGGCGATTCTGTGCACGAAACACGGGTTTTGTGTCAAAACTGAGCAAAAGCTGCGATTCTGTGCACGAAACGCACGTTTTGTGTCAATAATGTGCAAAAGCGGCGACTCTCAGCAAGAAACGCACGTTTTGTGCCAAAACTGAGCAAAACCGGCGATTCTGTGCACAAACCGAACGTTTTGTGCCAAAACTGGAAAAAGCGGCGATTCTGAGCACGAAACGCACGTTTTGTGCCAAAACTTAGCAAAGGCGGCGATACTGTGCACGAAACGCACGCTATGTGCCAGAACTGAGCAAAAGCGGCGATTCTGTGCACGAAACGCACGATTTGTGCCAAAAGGAGCAATTCGGTGTGTGAAACGCACGTTTTGTGCCAAAACTGAGCAAAAGAGGCGATTCTGTGCACGAAACACGGGTTTTGTCCCAAAACTGAGAAAAAGCGGCGATTCTGTGCATGAAACGCACGTTTTGTGCCAAAACTGAGAAAAAGCGGCGATTCTGTGCACGAACCGCACGTTTTGTGCCAAAACTGAGATAAAGCGGCGATTCTGTGCACGAAACGCACGTTTTGTGTCAATAACGAGCAAAAGCGGCGACTCTGAGCACGAAACGCACGTTTTGTGCCAAAACTGAGCAAAAGCGGCGATTCTGTGCACGAAACGCACGTTTTGTGAGAAAAGGAGCAATTGCGTGCACGAAACTCACGTTTTGTGCCAAAACTGAGCAAAACAGGCGATTCTGTGCACGAAACACGGGTTTTGCGCCAAAACTGAGAAAAAGCGGCGATTCTGCGCACGAAACGCACGTTTTGTGCCAAAACTTAGCAAAGGCGGCGATACTGTGCACGAAACGCACGCTGTGTGCCAGAACTGAGCAAAAGCGGCGATTCTGTGCACGAAACGCACGATTTGTGCCAAAAGGAGCAATTCGGTGCGTGAAACGCACGTTTTGTGCCAAAACTGAGCAAAAGAGGCGATTCTGTGCACGAAACACGGGTTTTGTCCCAAAACTGAGAAGAAGCGGCGATTCTGCGCACGAAACGCACGTTTTGTGCCAAAACTGAGGAAAAGCGGCGATTCTGTGCACGAACCGCACGTTTTGTGCCAAAACTGAGAAAAAGTGGCGTTTCTGTGCACGAAACGCACGTTTTGTGTCAATAATGAGCAAAAGCGGCGATTCTGTGCATGAAACGCACGTTTTGTGCCAAAAGGAGCAATTCGGTACGTGAAACGCACGTTTTGTGCCAAAACTGAGCAAAAGCTGCGATTCTGTGAACGAAACGCCCGTTTTGTGCCAAAAGGAGCAATTCGGTGCGTGAAGCGCACGTTTTGTGCCAAAACTGAGCAAAAGCGGCGATTCTGTGCACGATACACGGGTTTTGTGCCAAAACTGAGCAAAAGCGGCGATTCTGTGCATGAAACGCACGTTTTGTGCCAAAACTGAGAAAAAGCGGCGATTCTGTGCACGAACCGCACGTTTTGTGCCAAAACTGAGATAAAGCGGCGATTCTGTGCACGAAACGCACGTTTTGTGTCAATAACGAGCAAAAGCGGCGACTCTGAGCACGAAACGCACGTTTTGTGCCAAAACTGAGCAAAAGCGGCGATTCTGTGCACGAAACGCACGTTTTGTGAGAAAAGGAGCAATTGCGTGCACGAAACTCACGTTTTGTGCCAAAACTGAGCAAAACAGGCGATTCTGTGCACGAAACACGGGTTTTGCGCCAAAACTGAGAAAAAGCGGCGATTCTGCGCACGAAACGCACGTTTTGTGCCAAAACTTAGCAAAGGCGGCGATACTGTGCACGAAACGCACGCTGTGTGCCAGAACTGAGCAAAAGCGGCGATTCTGTGCACGAAACGCACGATTTGTGCCAAAAGGAGCAATTCGGTGCGTGAAACGCACGTTTTGTGCCAAAACTGAGCAAAAGAGGCGATTCTGTGCACGAAACACGGGTTTTGTCCCAAAACTGAGAAGAAGCGGCGATTCTGCGCACGAAACGCACGTTTTGTGCCAAAACTGAGGAAAAGCGGCGATTCTGTGCACGAACCGCACGTTTTGTGCCAAAACTGAGAAAAAGTGGCGTTTCTGTGCACGAAACGCACGTTTTGTGTCAATAATGAGCAAAAGCGGCGATTCTGTGCATGAAACGCACGTTTTGTGCCAAAAGGAGCAATTCGGTACGTGAAACGCACGTTTTGTGCCAAAACTGAGCAAAAGCTGCGATTCTGTGAACGAAACGCCCGTTTTGTGCCAAAAGGAGCAATTCGGTGCGTGAAGCGCACGTTTTGTGCCAAAACTGAGCAAAAGCGGCGATTCTGTGCACGATACACGGGTTTTGTGCCAAAACTGAGCAAAAGCGGCGATTCTGTGCATGAAACGCACGTTTTGTGCCAAAACTGAGAAAAAGCGGCGATTCTGTGCACGAACCGCACGTTTTGTGCCAAAACTGAGAAAAAGCGGCGATTCTGTGCACGAAACGCACGTTTTGTGTCAATAATGAGCAAAAGCGGCGATTCTGAGCACGAAACGCACGTTTTGTGCCAAAACTGAGCAAAAGCTGCGATTCTGTGCACGAAACGCACGTTTTGTGTCAATAATGTGCAAAAGCGGCGACTCTCAGCACGAAACGCACGTTTTGTGCCAAAACTGAGCAAAAGCGGCGATTCTGTGCACAAACCGCACGTTTTGTGCCAAACTGAGCAAAAGTGGCGATTCTGAGCACGAAACGCACGTTTTGTGCCAAAACTGAGCAAAGGCGACGATTCTGAGCACGAAACGCACGTTCTGTGTCAATAATGAGCAAAAGCGGCGACTCTGAGCACGAAACGCACGTTTTGTGCCAAAACTGAGCAAAACCGGCGATTCTGTGCACGAAACGAACGGTTTGTGCCAAAACTGAGCAAAAGCGGCGATTCTGTGCACGAAACGCACGTTTTGTACCAAAACTGAGCAAATGCGGCGATTCTGAGCACGAAACACACATTTGTGCCAAAACCGAGCAAAAGCGGCGATTCTGAGCACGAAACGCACGTTTTGTGCCAGAAGGAACAATTCGGAGCGTGAAACGAACGTTTTGTGCTAAAACTGAGCAAAAGCGGCGATTCTGAGCATGAAACGCACGTTTTGTGCCAAAACTGAGCAAAAGCGGCGATACTGTGCACGAAACGCACGCTATGTGCGAGAACTGAGCAAAAGCGGCGATTCTGTGCACGAAACGCACGTTTTGTGCCAAAAGAAGCAATTCGGTGCGTGAAGCGCACGTTTTGTGCCAAAACTGAGCAAAAGCGGCGATTCTGTGCACGAAACACGGGTTTTGTGTCAAAACTAAGCAAAAGCTGCGATTCTGTGCACGAAACGCACGTTTTGTGTTAATAATGTGCAAAAGCGGCGACTCTGAGCACGAAACGCACGTTTTGTGCCAAAACTGAGCAGAAGCGGCGATTCTGTGCACGAAACACGGGTTTTGTGTCAAAACTGAGCAAAAGCTGCGATTCTGTGCACGAAACGCACGTTTTGTGTCAATAATGTGCAAAAGCGGCGACTCTCAGCACGAAACGCATGTTTTGTGCCAAAACTGAGCGAAAGCGGCGATTCTGTGCACAATCCGCACGTTTTGTGCCAAAACTGGAAAAAGCGGCGATTCTGCGCACGGAACGCACGGTTTGTGCCAAAAGGAGCAATTCGGAGAGTGAAACGCACGTTTTGTGCCAAAACTGAGCAAAAGCGGCGATTCTGAGCACGAAACGCACGTTTTGTGCCAAAACTTAGCAAAGGCGGCGATACTGTGCACGAAACGCACGCTATGTGCCAGAACTGAGCAAAAGCGGCGATTCTGTGCACGAAACGCACGATTTGTGCCAAAAGGAGCAATTCGGTGTGTGAAACGCACGTTTTGTGCCAAAACTGAGCAAAAGAGGCGATTCTGTGCACGAAACACGGGTTTTGTCCCAAAACTGAGAAAAAGCGGCGATTCTGTGCATGAAACGCACGTTTTGTGCCAAAACTGAGAAAAAGCGGCGATTCTGTGCACGAACCGCACGTTTTGTGCCAAAACTGAGAAAAAGCGGCGATTCTGTGCACGAAACGCACGTTTTGTGTCAATAATGAGCAAAAGCGGCGATTCTGAGCACGAAACGCACGTTTTGTGCCAAACCTGTGCAAATGCGGCGATTCTGTGCACGAAAAGCACGTTTTGTGCCAAAAGGTGCGTGAAATTCGGTGCGTGAAACGCACGTTTTGTGCCAAAACTGAGCAAAAGAGGCGATTCTGTGCACGAAACACGGGTTTTGTCCCAAAACTGAGAAGAAGCGGCGATTCTGCGCACGAAACGCACGTTTTGTGCCAAAACTGAGATAAAGCGGCGATTCTGTGCACGAAACGCACGTTTTGTGTCAATAATGAGCAAAAGCGGCGACTCTGAGCACGAAACGCACGTTTTGTGCCAAAACTGAGCAAAAGCGGCGATTCTGTGCACGAAACGCACGTTTTGTGCCAAAAGGAGCAATTGCGTGCACGAAACGCACGTTTTGTGCCAAAACTGAGCAAAACAGGCGATTCTGTGCACGAAACACGGGTTTTGCGGCAAAACTGAGAAAAAGCGGCGATTCTGCGCACGAAACGCACGTTTTGTGCCAAAACTTAGCAAAGGCGGCGATACTGTGCACGAAACGCACGCTGTGTGCCAGAACTGAGCAAAAGCGGCGATTCTGTGCACGAAACGCACGATTTGTGCCAAAAGGAGCAATTCGGTGCGTGAAACGCACGTTTTGTGCCAAAACTGAGCAAAAGAGGCGATTCTGTGCACGAAACACGGGTTTTGTCCCAAAACTGAGAAGAAGCGGCGATTCTGCGCACGAAACGCACGTTTTGTGCCAAAACTGAGAAAAAGCGGCGATTCTGTGCACGAACCGCACGTTTTGTGCCAAAACTGAGAAAAAGCGGCGATTCTGTGCACGAAACGCACGTTTTGTGTCAATAATGAGCAAAAGCGGCGATTCTGTGCATGAAACGCACGTTTTGTGCCAAAAGGAGCAATTCGGTACGTGAAACGCACGTTTTGTGCCAAAACTGAGCAAAAGCTGCGATTCTGTGAACGAAACGCCCGTTTTGTGCCAAAAGGAGCAATTCGGTGCGTGAAGCGCACGTTTTGTGTCAAAACTGAGCAAAAGCGGCGATTCTGTGCACGATACACGGGTTTTGTGCCAAAACTGAGCAAAAGCGGCGATTCTGTGCATGAAACGCACGTTTTGTGCCAAAACTGAGAAAAAGCGGCGATTCTGTGCACGAACCGCACGTTTTGTGCCAAAACTGAGAAAAAGCGGCGATTCTGTGCACGAAACGCACGTTTTGTGTCAATAATGAGCAGAAGCGGCGATTCTGAGCACGAAACGCACGTTTTGTGCCAAAAGGTGCGTGAAATTCGGTGCGTGAAACGCACGTTTTGTGCCAAAACTGAGATAAAGCGGCGATTCTGTGCACGAAACGCACGTTTTGTGTCAATAATGTGCAAAAGCGGCGACTCTCAGCACGAAACGCACGTTTTGTGCCAAAACTGAGCAAAAGCGGCGATTCTGTGCACAAACCGCACGTTTTGTGCCAAACTGAGCAAAAGTGGCGATTCTGAGCACGAAACGCACGTTTTGTGCCAAAACTGAGCAAAGGCGACGATTCTGAGCACGAAACGCACGTTCTGTGTCAATAATGAGCAAAAGCGGCGACTCTGAGCACGAAACGCACGTTTTGTGCCAAAACTGAGCAAAACCGGCGATTCTGTGCACGAAACGAACGGTTTGTGCCAAAACTGAGCAAAAGCGGCGATTCTGTGCACGAAACACGGGTTTTGTGTCAAAACTAAGCAAAAGCTGCGATTCTGTGCACGAAACGCACGTTTTGTGTTAATAATGTGCAAAAGCGGCGACTCTGAGCACGAAACGCACGTTTTGTGCCAAAACTGAGCAAAAGTGGCGATTCTGTGCACAAACCGCACGTTTTGTGCCAAAACTGGAAAAAGCGGCGATTCTGCGCACGAAACGCACGTTTTGTGTCAATAATGAGCAAAAGCGGCGATTCTGTGCATGAAACGCACGTTTTGTGCCAAAAGGAGCAATTCGGTACGTGAAACGCACGTTTTGTGCCAAAACTGAGCAAAAGCTGCGATTCTGTGAACGAAACGCCCGTTTTGTGCCAAAAGGAGCAATTCGGTGCGTGAAGCGCACGTTTTGTGCCAAAACTGAGCAAAAGCGGCGATTCTGTGCACGATACACGGGTTTTGTGCCAAAACTGCGAAAAAGCGGCGATTCTGCGCACGAAACGCACGTTTTGTGCCAAAACTTAGCAAAGGCGGCGATACTGTGCACGAAACGCACGCTATGTGCCAGAACTGAGCAAAAGCGGCGATTCTGTGCACGAAACGCACGATTTGTGCCAAAAGGAGCAATTCGGTGCGTGAAACGCACGTTTTGTGCCAAAACTGAGCAAAAGAGGCGATTCTGTGCACGAAACACGGGTTTTGTCCCAAAACTGAGAAGAAGCGGCGATTCTGTGCATGAAACGCACGTTTTGTGCCAAAACTGAGAAAAAGCGGCGATTCTGTGCACGAACCGCACGTTTTGTGCCAAAACTGAGAAAAAGCGACGATTCTGTGCACGAAACGCACGTTTTGTGTCAATAATGAGCAAAAGCGGCGATTCTGAGCACGAAACGCACGTTTTGTGCCAAACCTGAGCAAATGCGGCGATTCTGTGCACGAAAAGCACGTTTTGTGCCAAAAGGTGCGTGAAATTCGGTGCGTGAAACGCACGTTTTGTGCCAAAACTGAGATAAAGCGGCGATTCTGTGCACGAAACGCACGTTTTGTGTCAATAATGAGCAAAAGCGGCGACTCTGAGGACGAAACGCACGTTTTGTGCCAAAACTGAGCAAAAGCTGCGATTCTGTGCACGAAACGCACGTTTTGTGTCAATAATGTGCAAAAGCGGCGACTCTCAGCACGAAACGCACGTTTTGTGCCAAAACTGAGCAAAAGCGGCGATTCTGTGCACAAACCGCACGTTTTGTGCCAAACTGAGCAAAAGTGGCGATTCTGAGCACGAAACGCACGTTTTGTGCCAAAACTGAGCAAAGGCGACGATTCTGAGCACGAAACGCACGTTTTGTGCCAAACCTGAGCAAATGCGGCGATTCTGTGCACGAAAAGCACGTTTTGTGCCAAAAGGTGCGTGAAATTCGGTGCGTGAAACGCACGTTTTGTGCCAAAACTGAGATAAAGCGGCGATTCTGTGCACGAAACGCACGTTTTGTGTCAATAATGAGCAAAAGCGGCGACTCTGAGGACGAAACGCACGTTTTGTGCCAAAACTGAGCAAAAGCTGCGATTCTGTGCACGAAACGCACGTTTTGTGTCAATACTGTGCAAAAGCGGCGACTCTCAGCACGAAACGCACGTTTTGTGCCAAAACTGAGCAAAAGCGGCGATTCTGTGCACAAACCGCACGTTTTGTGCCAAACTGAGCAAAAGTGGCGATTCTGAGCACGAAACGCACGTTTTGTGCCAAAACTGAGCAAAGGCGACGATTCTGAGCACGGAACGCACGTTTTGTGCCAAACCTGAGCAAATGCGGCGATTCTGTGCACGAAAAGCACGTTTTGTGCCAAAAGGGGCGTGAAATTCGGTGCGTGAAACGCACGTTTTGTGCCAAAACTGAGATAAAGCGGCGATTCTGTGCACGAAACGCACGTTTTGTGTCAATAATGAGCAAAAGCGGCGACTCTGAGGACGAAACGCACGTTTTGTGCCAAAACTGAGCAAAAGCTGCGATTCTGTGCACGAAACGCACGTTTTGTGTCAATAATGTGCAAAAGCGGCGACTCTCAGCACGAAACGCACGTTTTGTGCCAAAACTGAGCAAAAGCGGCGATTCTGTGCACGAAACGCACGTTTTGTGCCAAAACTTAGCAAAGGCGGCGATACTGTGCGCGAAACGCACGCTATGTGCCAGAACTGAGCAAAAGCGGCGATTCTGTGCACGAAACGCACGATTTGTGCCAAAAGGAGCAATTCGGTGTGTGAAACGCACGTTTTGTGCCAAAACTGAGCAAAGGAGGCGATTCTGTGCACGAAACACGGGTTTTGTCCCAAAACTGAGAAAAAGCGGCGATTCTGTGCATGAGACGCACGTTTTGTGCCAAAACTGAGAAAAAGCGGCGATTCTGTGCACGAACCGCACGTTTTGTGCCAAAACTGAGAAAAAGCGGCGATTCTGTGCACGAAACGCACGTTTTGTGTCAATAATGAGCAAAAGCGGCGATTCTGAGCACGAAACGCACGTTTTGTGCCAAACCTGAGCAAATGCGGCGATTCTGTGCACAAACCGCACGTTTTGTGCCAAACTGAGCAAAAGTGGCGATTCTGAGCACGAAACGCACGTTTTGTGCCAAAATTGAGCAAAGGCGACGATTCTGAGCTCGAAACGCACGTTCTGTGTCAATAATGAGCAAAAGCGGCGACTCTGAGCACGAAACGAACGGTTTGTGCCAAAACTGAGCAAAACCGGCGATTCTGTGCACCAAACGAACGGTTTGTGCCAAAACTGAGGAAATGCGGCGATTCTGAGCACGAAACACACATTTGTGCCAAAACCGAGCAAAAGCGGCGATTCTGAGCACGAAACGCACGTTTTGTGCCAGAAGGAACAATTCGGAGCGTGAAACGAACGTTTTGTGCCAAAACTGAGCAAAAGCGGCGATTCTGAGCATGAAACGCACGTTTTGTGCCAAACTGAGCAAAAGTGGCGATTCTGAGCATGAAACGCACGTTTTGTGCCAAAACTGAGCAAAGGCGACGATTCTGAGCACGAAACGCACGTTCTGTGTCAATAATGAGCAAAAGCGGCGACTCTCAGCACGAAACGCACGTTTTGTGCCAAAACTGAGCAAAGGCGACGATTCTGAGCACGAAACGCACGTTCTGTGTCAATAATGAGCAAAAGCGGCGACTCTCAGCACGAAACGCACGTTTTGTGCCAAAACTGAGCAAAACCGGCGATTCTGTGCACGAAACGAACGGTTTGTGCCAAAACTGAGCAAATGCGGCGATTCTGAGCACGAAACACACATTTGTGCCAAAACCGAGCAAAAGCGGCGATTCTGAGCACGAAACGCACGTTTTGTGCCAGAAGGAACAATTCGGAGCGTGAAACGAACGTTTTGTGCCAAAACTGAGCAAAAGCGGCAATTCTGAGCATGAAACGCACGTTTTGTGCCAAAACTTAGCAAAGGCGGCGATACTGTGCACGAAACGCACGCCATGAGCCAGAACTGAGCAAAAGCGGCGATTCTGTGCATGAAACGCACGTTTTGTGCCAAAACTGAGAAAAAGCGGCGATTCTGTGCACGAACCGCACGTTTTGTGCCAAAACTGAGAAAAAGCGGCGATTCTGTGCACGAAACGCACGTTTTGTGTCAATAATGAGCAAAAGCGGCGATTCTGAGCACGAAACGCACGTTTTGTGCCAAACCTGAGCAAATGCGGCGATTCTGTGCACGAAAAGCACGTTTTGTGCCAAAAGGTGCGTGAAATTCGGTGCGTGAAACCCACGTTTTGTGCCAAAACTGAGATAAAGCGGCGATTCTGTGCACGAAACGCACGTTTTGTGTCAATAATGAGCAAAAGCGGCGACTCTGAGCACGAAACGCACGTTTTGTGCCAAAACTGAGCAAAAGCTGCGATTCTGTGCACGAAACACACGTTTTGTGTCAATAATGTGCAAAAGCGGCGACTCTCAGCACGAAACGCACGTTTTGTGCCAAAACTGAGCAAAAGCGGCGATTCTGTGCACAAACCGCACGTTTTGTGCCAAACTGAGCAAAAGTGGCGATTCTGAGCACGAAACGCACGTTTTGTGCCAAAACTGAGCAAAGGCGACGATTCTGAGCACGAAACGCACGTTCTGTGTCAATAATGAGCAAAAGCGGCGACTCTGAGCACGAAACGCACGTTTTGTGCCAGAACTGAGCAAAACCGGCGATTCTGTGCACGAAACGAACGGTTTGTGCCAAAACTGAGCAAAAGCGGCGATTCTGTGCACGAAACGCACGTTTTGTACCAAAACTGAGCAAATGCGGCGATTCTGCGCACGAAACACACATTTGTGCCAAAACCGAGCAAAAGCGGCGATTCTGAGCACGAAACGCACGTTTTGTGCCAGAAGGAACAATTCGGAGCGTGAAACGAACGTTTTGTGCCAAAACTGAGCAAAAGCGGCGATTCTGAGCATGAAACGCACGTTTTGTGCCAAAACTGAGCAAAAGCGGCGATACTGTGCACGAAACGCACGCTATGTGCGAGAACTGAGCAAAAGCGGCGATTCTGTGCACGAAACACGGGTTTTGTGTCAAAACTAAGCAAAAGCTGCGATTCTGTGCACGAAACGCACGTTTTGTGTTAATAATGTGCAAAAGCGGCGACTCTGAGCACGAAACGCACGTTTTGTGCCAAAACTGAGCAGAAGCGGCGATTCTGTGCACGAAACACGGGTTTTGTGTCAAAACTGAGCAAAAGCTGCGATTCTGTGCACGAAACGCACGTTTTGTGCCAAAACTGAGCAAAAGCGGCGATTCTGTGCACAAACCGCACGTTTTGTGCCAAAACTGGAAAAAGCGGCGATTCTGCGAACGAAACGCACGGTTTGTCCCAAAAGGAGCAATTCGGTGAGTGAAACGCACGTTTTGTGCCAAAACTGAGCAAAAGCGGCGATTCTGAGCACGAAACGCACGTTTTGTGCCAAAACTTAGCAAAGGCGGCGATACTGTGCGCGAAACGCACGCTATGTGCCAGAACTGAGCAAAAGCGGCGATTCTGTGCACGAAACGCACGATTTGTGCCAAAAGGAGCAATTCGGTGTGTGAAACGCACGTTTTGTGCCAAAACTGAGCAAAAGAGGCGATTCTGTGCACGAAACACGGGTTTTGTCCCAAAACTGAGAAAAAGCGGCGATTCTGTGCATGAGACGCACGTTTTGTGCCAAAACTGAGAAAAAGCGGCGATTCTGTGCACGAACCGCACGTTTTGTGCCAAAACTGAGAAAAAGCGGCGATTCTGTGCACGAAACGCACGTTTTGTGTCAATAATGAGCAAAAGCGGCGATTCTGAGCACGAAACGCACGTTTTGTGCCAAACCTGAGCAAATGCGGCGATTCTGTGCACGAAAAGCACGTTTTGTGCCAAAAGGTGCGTGAAATTCGGTGCGTGAAACGTACGTTTTGTGCCAAAACTGAGATAAAGCGGCGATTCTGTGCACGAAACGCACGTTTTGTGTCAATAATGAGCAAAAGCGGCGACTCTGAGGACGAAACGCACGTTTTGTGCCAAAACTGAGCAAAAGCTGCGATTCTGTGCACGAAACGCACGTTTTGTGTCAATAATGTGCAAAAGCGGCGACTCTCAGCACGAAACGCACGTTTTGTGCCAAAACTGAGCAAAAGCGGCGATTCTGTGCACAAACCGCACGTTTTGTGCCAAACTGAGCAAAAGTGGCGATTCTGAGCACGAAACGCACGTTTTGTGCCAAAATTGAGCAAAGGCGACGATTCTGAGCTCGAAACGCACGTTCTGTGTCAATAATGAGCAAAAGCGGCGACTCTGAGCACGAAACGCACGTTTTGTGCCAAAACTGAGCAAAGGCGACGATTCTGAGCACGAAACGCACGTTCTGTGTCAATAATGAGCAAAAGCGGCGACTCTGAGCACGAAACGAACGGTTTGTGCCAAAACTGAGCAAAACCGGCGATTCTGTGCACGAAACGAACGGTTTGTGCCAAAACTGAGGAAATGCGGCGATTCTGAGCACGAAACACACATTTGTGCCAAAACCGAGCAAAAGCGGCGATTCTGAGTACGAAACGCACGTTTTGTGCCAGAAGGAACAATTCGGAGCGTGAAACGAACGTTTTGTGCCAAAACTGAGCAAAAGCGGCGATTCTGAGCATGAAACGCACGTTTTGTGCCAAACTGAGCAAAAGTGGCGATTCTGAGCATGAAACGCACGTTTTGTGCCAAAACTGAGCAAAGGCGACGATTCTGAGCACGAAACGCACGTTCTGTGTCAATAATGAGCAAAAGCGGCGACTCTCTGCACGAAACGCACGTTTTGTGCCAAAACTGAGCAAAGGCGACGATTCTGAGCACGAAACGCACGTTCTGTGTCAATAATGAGCAAAAGCGGCGACTCTCAGCACGAAACGCACGTTTTGTGCCAAAACTGAGCAAAACGGGCGATTCTGTGCACGAAACGAACGGTTTGTGCCAAAACTGAGCAAATGCGGCGATTCTGAGCACGAAACACACATTTGTGCCAAAACCGAGCAAAAGCGGCGATTCTCAGCACGAAACGCACGTTTTGTGCCAGAAGGAACAATTCGGAGCGTGAAACGAACGTTTTGTGCCAAAACTGAGCAAAAGCGGCAATTCTGAGCATGAAACGCACGTTTTGTGCCAAAACTTAGCAAAGGCGGCGATACTGTGCACGAAACGCACGCTATGAGCCAGAACTGAGCAAAAGCGGCGATTCTGTGCATGAAACGCACGTTTTGTGCCAAAACTGAGAAAAAGCGGCGATTCTGTGCACGAACCGCACGTTTTGTGCCAAAACTGAGAAAAAGCGGCGATTCTGTGCACGAAACGCACGTTTTGTGTCAATAATGAGCAAAAGCGGCGACTCTCAGCACGAAACGCACGTTTTGTGCCAAAACTGAGCAAAACGGGCGATTCTGTGCACGAAACGAACGGTTTGTGCCAAAACTGAGCAAATGCGGCGATTCTGAGCACGAAACACACATTTGTGCCAAAACCGAGCAAAAGCGGCGATTCTCAGCACGAAACGCACGTTTTGTGCCAGAAGGAACAATTCGGAGCGTGAAACGAACGTTTTGTGCCAAAACTGAGATAAAGCGGCGATTC
Source organism: Stelis phaeoptera (assembly GCA_943735885.1). NCBI lineage: Eukaryota > Metazoa > Arthropoda > Insecta > Hymenoptera > Megachilidae > Stelis > Stelis phaeoptera. The sequence goes on from CALSEM010000143.1 coordinate 1,388,761, forward strand.
TGTGCACGAAACGCACGTTTTGTGTCAATAATGAGCAAAAGCGGCGACTCTGAGCACGAAACGCACGTTTTGTGCCAAAACTGAGCAAAAGCTGCGATTCTGTGCACGAAACACACGTTTTGTGTCAATAATGTGCAAAAGCGGCGACTCTCAGCACGAAACGCACGTTTTGTGCCAAAACTGAGCAAAAGCGGCGATTCTGTGCACAAACCGCACGTTTTGTGCCAAACTGAGCAAAAGTGGCGATTCTGAGCACGAAACGCACGTTTTGTGCCAAAACTGAGCAAAGGCGACGATTCTGAGCACGAAACGCACGTTCTGTGTCAATAATGAGCAAAAGCGGCGACTCTGAGCACGAAACGCACGTTTTGTGCCAAAACTGAGCAAAACCGGCGATTCTGTGCACGAAACGAACGGTTTGTGCCAAAACTGAGCAAAAGCGGCGATTCTGTGCACGAAACGCACGTTTTGTACCAAAACTGAGCAAATGCGGCGATTCTGCGCACGAAACACACATTTGTGCCAAAACCGAGCAAAGAGGCGATTCTGAGCACGAAACGCACGTTTTGTGCCAGAAGGAACAATTCGGAGCGTGAAACGAACGTTTTGTGCCAAAACTGAGCAAAAGCGGCGATTCTGAGCATGAAACGCACGTTTTGTGCCAAAACTGAGCAAAAGCGGCGATACTGTGCACGAAACGCACGCTATGTGCGAGAACTGAGCAAAAGCGGCGATTCTGTGCACGAAACACGGGTTTTGTGTCAAAACTAAGCAAAAGCTGCGATTCTGTGCACGAAACGCACGTTTTGTGTTAATAATGTGCAAAAGCGGCGACTCTGAGCACGAAACGCACGTTTTGTGCCAAAACTGAGCAGAAGCGGCGATTCTGTGCACGAAACACGGGTTTTGTGTCAAAACTGAGCAAAAGCTGCGATTCTGTGCACGAAACGCACGTTTTGTGCCAAAACTGAGCAAAAGCGGCGATTCTGTGCACAAACCGCACGTTTTGTGCCAAAACTGGAAAAAGCGGCGATTCTGCGAACGAAACGCACGGTTTGTCCCAAAAGGAGCAATTCGGTGAGTGAAACGCACGTTTTGTGCCAAAACTGAGCAAAAGCGGCGATTCTGAGCACGAAACGCACGTTTTGTGCCAAAACTTAGCAAAGGCGGCGATACTGTGCGCGAAACGCACGCTATGTGGCAGAACTGAGCAAAAGCGGCGATTCTGTGCACGAAACGCACGATTTGTGCCAAAAGGAGCAATTCGGTGTGTGAAACGCACGTTTTGTGCCAAAACTGAGCAAAAGAGGCGATTCTGTGCACGAAACACGGGTTTTGTCCCAAAACTGAGAAAAAGCGGCGATTCTGTGCATGAGACGCACGTTTTGTGCCAAAACTGAGAAAAAGCGGCGATTCTGTGCACGAACCGCACGTTTTGTGCCAAAACTGAGAAAAAGCGGCGATTCTGTGCACGAAACGCACGTTTTGTGTCAATAATGAGCAAAAGCGGCGATTCTGAGCACGAAACGCACGTTTTGTGCCAAACCTGAGCAAATGCGGCGATTCTGTGCACGAAAAGCACGTTTTGTGCCAAAAGGTGCGTGAAATTCGGTGCGTGAAACGCACGTTTTGTGCCAAAACTGAGATAAAGCGGCGATTCTGTGCACGAAACGCACGTTTTGTGTCAATAATGAGCAAAAGCGGCGACTCTGAGGACGAAACGCACGTTTTGTGCCAAAACTGAGCAAAAGCTGCGATTCTGTGCACGAAACGCACGTTTTGTGTCAATAATGTGCAAAAGCGGCGACTCTCAGCACGAAACGCACGTTTTGTGCCAAAACTGAGCAAAAGCGGCGATTCTGTGCACAAACCGCACGTTTTGTGCCAAACTGAGCAAAAGTGGCGATTCTGAGCACGAAACGCACGTTTTGTGCCAAAACTGAGCAAAGGCGGCGATTCTGTGCACAAACCGCACGTTTTGTGCCAAAACTGGAAAAAGCGGCGATTCTGCGAACGAAACGCACGGTTTGTCCCAAAAGGAGCAATTCGGTGAGTGAAACGCACGTTTTGTGCCAAAACTGAGCAAAAGCGGCGATTCTGAGCACGAAACGCACGTTTTGTGCCAAAACTTAGCAAAGGCGGCGATACTGTGCGCGAAACGCACGCTATGTGCCAGAACTGAGCAAAAGCGGCGATTCTGTGCACGAAACGCACGATTTGTGCCAAAAGGAGCAATTCGGTGTGTGAAACGCACGTTTTGTGCCAAAACTGAGCAAAAGAGGCGATTCTGTGCACGAAACACGGGTTTTGTCCCAAAACTGAGAAAAAGCGGCGATTCTGTGCATGAGACGCACGTTTTGTGCCAAAACTGAGAAAAAGCGGCGATTCTGTGCACGAACCGCACGTTTTGTGCCAAAACTGAGAAAAAGCGGCGATTCTGTGCACGAAACGCACGTTTTGTGTCAATAATGAGCAAAAGCGGCGATTCTGAGCACGAAACGCACGTTTTGTGCCAAACCTGAGCAAATGCGGCGATTCTGTGCACGAAAAGCACGTTTTGTGCCAAAAGGTGCGTGAAATTCGGTGCGTGAAACGCACGTTTTGTGCCAAAACTGAGATAAAGCGGCGATTCTGTGCACGAAACGCACGTTTTGTGTCAATAATGAGCAAAAGCGGCGACTCTGAGGACGAAACGCACGTTTTGTGCCCAAACTGAGCAAAAGCTGCGATTCTGTGCACGAAACGCACGTTTTGTGTCAATAATGTGCAAAAGCGGCGACTCTCAGCACGAAACGCACGTTTTGTGCCAAAACTGAGCAAAAGCGGCGATTCTGTGCACAAACCGCACGTTTTGTGCCAAACTGAGCAAAAGTGGCGATTCTGAGCACGAAACGCACGTTTTGTGCCAAAATTGAGCAAAGGCGACGATTCTGAGCTCGAAACGCACGTTCTGTGTCAATAATGAGCAAAAGCGGCGACTCTGAGCACGAAACGCACGTTTTGTGCCAAAACTGAGCAAAGGCGACGATTCTGAGCACGAATCGCACGTTCTGTGTCAATAATGAGCAAAAGCGGCGACTCTGAGCACGAAACGAACGGTTTGTGCCAAAACTGAGCAAAACCGGCGATTCTGTGCACGAAACGAACGGTTTGTGCCAAAACTGAGGAAATGCGGCGATTCTGAGCACGAAACACACATTTGTGCCAAAACCGAGCAAAAGCGGCGATTCTGAGCACGAAACGCACGTTTTGTGCCAGAAGGAACAATTCGGAGCGTGAAACGAACGTTTTGTGCCAAAACTGAGCAAAAGCGGCGATTCTGAGCATGAAACGCACGTTTTGTGCCAAACTGAGCAAAAGTGGCGATTCTGAGCATGAAACGCACGTTTTGTGCCAAAACTGAGCAAAGGCGACGATTCTGAGCACGAAACGCACGTTCTGTGTCAATAATGAGCAAAAGCGGCGACTCTCAGCACGAAACGCACGTTTTGTGCCAAAACTGAGCAAAGGCGACGATTCTGAGCAGGAAACGCACGTTCTGTGTCAATAATGAGCAAAAGCGGCGACTCTCAGCACGAAACGCACGTTTTGTGCCAAAACTGAGCAAAACGGGCGATTCTGTGCACGAAACGAACGGTTTGTGCCAAAACTGAGCAAATGCGGCGATTCTGAGCACGAAACACACATTTGTGCCAAAACCGAGCAAATGCGGCGATTCTGAGCACGAAACGCACGTTTTGTGCCAGAAGGAACAATTCGGAGCGTGAAACGAACGTTTTGTGCCAAAACTGAGCAAAAGCGGCAATTCTGAGCATGAAACGCACGTTTTGTGCCAAATCTTAGCAAAGGCGGCGATACTGTGCACGAAACGCACGCTATGTGCCAGAACTGAGCAAAAGCGGCGATTCTGTGCACGAAACGCACGATTTGTGCCAAAAGGAGCAATTCGGTGTGTGAAACGCACGTTTTGTGCCAAAACTGAGCAAAAGAGGCGATTCTGTGCACGAAACACGGGTTTTGTCCCAAAACTGAGAAAAAGCGGCGATTCTGTGCATGAAACGCACGTTTTGTGCCAAAACTGAGAAAAAGCGGCGATTCTGTGCACGAACCGCACGTTTTGTGCCAAAACTGAGAAAAAGCGGCGATTCTGTGCACGAAACGCACGTTTTGTGTCAATAATGAGCAAAAGCGGCGATTCTGAGCACGAAACGCACGTTTTGTGCCAAACCTGAGCAAATGCGGCGATTCTGTGCACGAAAAGCACGTTTTGTGCCAAAAGGTGGGTGAAATTCGGTGCGTGAAACGCACGTTTTGTGCCAAAACTGAGATAAAGCGGCGATTCTGTGCACGAAACGCACGTTTTGTGTCAATAATGAGCAAAAGCGGCGACTCTGAGCACGAAACGCACGTTTTGTGCCAAAACTGAGCAAAAGCTGCGATTCTGTGCACGAAACACACGTTTTGTGTCAATAATGTGCAAAAGCGGCGACTCTCAGCACGAAACGCACGTTTTGTGCCAAAACTGAGCAAAAGCGGCGATTCTGTGCACAAACCGCACGTTTTGTGCCAAACTGAGCAAAAGTGGCGATTCTGAGCACGAAACGCACGTTTTGTGCCAAAACTGAGCAAAGGCGACGATTCTGAGCACGAAACGCACGATCTGTGTCAATAATGAGCAAAAGCGGCGACTCTGAGCACGAAACGCACGTTTTGTGCCAAAACTGAGCAAAACCGGCGATTCTGTGCACGAAACGAACGGTTTGTGCCAAAACTGAGCAAAAGCGGCGATTCTGTGCACGAAACGCACGTTTTGTACCAAAACTGAGCAAATGCGGCGATTCTGAACACGAAACACACATTTGTGCCAAAACCGAGCAAAAGCGGCGATTCTGAGCACGAAACGCACGTTTTGTGCCAGAAGGAACAATTCGGAGCGTGAAACGAACGTTTTGTGCCAAAACTGAGCAAAAGCGGCGATTCTGAGCATGAAACGCACGTTTTGTGCCAAAACTGAGCAAAAGCGGCGATACTGTGCACGAAACGCACGCTATGTGCGAGAACTGAGCAAAAGCGGCGATTCTGTGCACGAAACGCACGTTTTGTGCCAAAAGGAGCAATTCGGTGCGTGAAGCGCACGTTTTGTGCCAAAACTGAGCAAAAGCGGCGATTCTGTGCACGAAACACGGGTTTTGTGTCAAAACTAAGCAAAAGCTGCGATTCTGTGCACGAAACGCACGTTTTGTGTTAATAATGTGCAAAAGCGGCGACTCTGAGCACGAAACGCACGTTTTGTGCCAAAACTGAGCAGAAGCGGCGATTCTGTGCACGAAACACGGGTTTTGTGTCAAAACTGAGCAAAAGCTGCGATTCTGTGCACGAAACGCACGTTTTGTGTCAATAATGTGCAAAAGCGGCGACTCTCAGCACGAAACGCACGTTTTGTGCCAAAACTGAGCAAAAGCGGCGATTCTGTGCACAAACCGCACGTTTTGTGCCAAAACTGGAAAAAGCGGCGATTCTGCGCACGAAACGCACGGTTTGTGCCAAAAGGAGCAATTCGGTGAGTGAAACGCACGTTTTGTGCCAAAACTGAGCAAAAGCGGCGATTCTGAGCACGAAACGCACGTTTTTTGCCAAAACTTAGCAAAGGCGGCGATACTGTGCACGAAACGCACGCTATGTGCCAGAACTGAGCAAAAGCGGCGATTCTGTGCTCGAAACGCACGATTTGTGCCAAAACTGACAAAAAGCGGCGATTCTGTGCACGAACCGCACGTTTTGTGCCAAAACTGAGAAAAAGCGGCGATTCTGTGCACGAAACGCACGTTTTGTGTCAATAATGAGCAAAAGCGGCGATTCTGAGCACGAAACGCACGTTTTGTGCCAAACCTGAGCAAATGCGGCGATTCTGTGCACGAAAAGCACGTTTTGCGCCAAAAGGTGTGTGAAATTCGGTGCGTGAAACGCACGCTATGTGCCAGAACTGAGCAAAAGCGGCGATTCTGTGCACGAAACGCACGATTTGTGCCAAAAGGAGCAATTCGGTGCGTGAAGCGCACGTTTTCTGCCAAAACTGAGCAAAAGCGGCGATTCTGTGCACGAAACACGGGTTTTGTGTCAAAACTAAGCAAAAGCTGCGATTCTGTGCACGAAACGCACGTTTTGTGTTAATAATGTGCAAAAGCGGCGACTCTGAGCACGAAACGCACGTTTTGTGCCAAAACTGAGCAGAAGCGGCGATTCTGTGCACGAAACACGGGTTTTGTGTCAAAACTGAGCAAAAGCTGCGATTCTGTGCACGAAACGCACGTTTTGTGTCAATAATGAGCAAAAGCGGCGATTCTGAGCACGAAACGCACGTTTTGTGCCAAAACTGAGCAAAAGCTGCGATTCTGTGCACGAAACGCACGTTTTGTGTCAATAATGTGCAAAAGCGGCGACTCTCTGCACGAAACGCACGTTTTGTGCCAAAACTGAGCAAAAGTGGCGATTCTGTGCACAAACCGCACGTTTTGTGCCAAACTGAGCAAAAGTGGCGATTCTGAGCACGAAACGCACGTTTTGTGCCAAAACTGAGCAAAGGCGACGATTCTGAGCACGAAACGCACGTTCTGTGTCAATAATGAGCAAAAGCGGCGACTCTGAGCACGAAACGCACGTTTTGTGCCAAAACTGAGCAAAACCGGCGATTCTGTGCACGAAACGAACGGTTTGTGCCAAAACTGAGCAAAAGCAGCGATTCTGTGCACGAAACGCACGTTTTGTACCAAAACTGAGCAAATGCGGCGATTCTGAGCACGAAACACACATTTGTGCCAAAACCGAGCAAAAGCGGCGATTCTGAGCACGAAACGCACGTTTTGTGCCAGAAGGAACAATTCGGAGCGTGAAACGAACGTTTTGTGCCAAAACTGACCAAAAGCGGCGATTCTGAGCATGAAACGCACGTTTTGTGCCAAAACTGAGCAAAAGCGGCGATACTGTGCACGAAACGCACGCTATGTGCGAGAACTGAGCAAAAGCGGCGATTCTGTGCACGAAACGCACGTTTTGTGCCAAAAGGAGCAATTCGGTGCGTGAAGCGCACGTTTTCTGCCAAAACTGAGCAAAAGCGGCGATTCTGTGCACGAAACACGGGTTTTGTGTCAAAACTAAGCAAAAGCTGCGATTCTGTGCACGAAACGCACGTTTTGTGTTAATAATGTGCAAAAGCGGCGACTCTGAGCACGAAACGCACGTTTTGTGCCAAAACTGAGCAGAAGCGGCGATTCTGTGCACGAAACACGGGTTTTGTGTCAAAACTGAGCAAAAGCTGCGATTCTGTGCACGAAACGCACGTTTTGTGTCAATAATGAGCAAAAGCGGCGACTCTCAGCACGAAACGCACGTTTTGTGCCAAAACTGAGCAAAAGCGGCGATTCTGTGCACACACCGCACGTTTTGTACCAAAACTGGAAAAAGCGGCGATTCTGCGCACGAAACGCACGGTTTGTGCCGAAAGGAGCAATTCGGTGAGTGAAACGCACGTTTTGTGCCAAAACTGAGCAAAAGCGACGATTCTGAGCACGAAACGCACGTTTTGTGCCAAAACTTAGCAAAGGCGGCGATACTGTGCACGAAACGCACGCTATGTGCCAGAACTGAGCAAAAGCGGCGATTCTGTGCACGAAACGCACGATTTGTGCCAAAAGGAGCAATTCGGTGTGTGAAACGCACGTTTTGTGCCAAAACTGAGCAAAAGAGGCGATTCTGTGCACGAAACACGGGTTTTGTCCCAAAACTGAGAAAAAGCGGCGATTCTGTTCATGAAACGCACGTTTTGTGCCAAAACTGAGAAAAAGCGGCGATTCTGTGCACGAACCGCACGTTTTGTGCCAAAACTGAGAAAAAGCGGCGATTCTGTGCACGAAACGCACGTTTTGTGTCAATAATGAGCAAAAGCGGCGATTCTGAGCACGAAACGCACGTTTTGTGCCAAACCTGAGCAAATGCGGCGATTCTGTGCACGAAAAGCACGTTTTGTGCCAAAAGGTGCGTGAAATTCGGTGCGTGAAACGCACGTTTTGTGCCAAAACTGAGATAAAGCGGCGATTCTGTGCACGAAACGCACGTTTTGTGTCAATAATGAGCAAAAGCGGCGACTCTGAGGACGAAACGCACGTTTTGTGCCAAAACTGAGCAAAAGCTGCGATTCTGTGCACGAAACGCACGTTTTGTGTCAATAATGTGCAAAAGCGGCGACTCTCAGCACGAAACGCACGTTTTGTGCCAAAACTGAGCAAAAGCGGCGATTCTGTGCACAAACCGCACGTTTTGTGCCAAACTGAGCAAAAGTGGCGATTCTGAGCACGAAACGCACGTTTTGTGCCAAAATTGAGCAAAGGCGACGATTCTGAGCTCGAAACGCACGTTCTGTGTCAATAATGAGCAAAAGCGGCGACTCTGAGCACGAAACGCACGTTTTGTGCCAAAACTGAGCAAAGGCGACGATTCTGAGCACGAAACGCACGTTCTGTGTCAATAATGAGCAAAAGCGGCGACTCTCAGCACGAAACGCACGTTTTGTGCCAAAACTGAGCAAAACCGGCGATTCTGTGCACGAAACGAACGGTTTGTGCCAAAACTAAGCAAATGCGGCGATTCTGAGCACGAAACACACGTTTTGTGCCAAAACTTAGCAAAGGCGGCGATACTGTGCACGAAACGCACGCTATGTGCCAGAACTGAGCAAAAGCGGCGATTCTGTGCACGAAACGCACGATTTGTGCCAAAAGGAGCAATTCGGTGTGTGAAACGCACGTTTTGTGCCAAAACTGAGCAAAAGAGGCGATTCTGTGCACGAAACACGGGTTTTGTCCCAAAACTGAGAAAAAGCGGCGATTCTGTTCATGAAACGCATGTTTTGTGCCAAAACTGAGAAAAAGCGGCGATTCTGTGCACGAACCGCACGTTTTGTGCCGGAACTGAGAAAAAGCGGCGATTCTGTGCACGAAACGCACGTTTTGTGTCAATAATGAGCAAAAGCGGCGATTCTGAGCACGAAACGCACGTTTTGTGCCAAACCTGAGCAAATGCGGCGATTCTGTGCACGAAAAGCACGTTTTGTGCCAAAAGGTGCGTGAAATTCGGTGCGTGAAACGCACGTTTTGTGCCAAAACTGAGATAAAGCGGCGATTCTGTGCACGAAACGCACGTTTTGTGTCAATAATGAGCAAAAGCGGCGACTCTGAGGACGAAACGCACGTTTTGTGCCAAAACTGAGCAAAAGCTGCGATTCTGTGCACGAAACGCACGTTTTGTGTCAATAATGTGCAAAAGCGGCGACTCTCAGCACGAAACGCACGTTTTGTGCCAAAACTGAGCAAAAGCGGCGATTCTGTGCACAAACCGCACGTTTTGTGCCAAACTGAGCAAAAGTGGCGATTCTGAGCACGAAACGCACGTTTTGTGCCAAAATTGAGCAAAGGCGACGATTCTGAGCTCGAAACGCACGTTCTGTGTCAATAATGAGCAAAAGCGGCGACTCTGAGCACGAAACGCACGTTTTGTGCCAAAACTGAGCAAAGGCGACGATTCTGAGCACGAAACGCACGTTCTGTGTCAATAATGAGCAAAAGCGGCGACTCTCAGCACGAAACGCACGTTTTGTGCCAAAACTGAGCAAAACCGGCGATTCTGTGCACGAAACGAACGGTTTGTGCCAAAACTGAGCAAATGCGGCGATTCTGAGCACGAAACACACATTTGTGCCAAAACCGAGCAAATGCGGCGATTCTGAGCACGAAACGCACGTTTTGTGCCAGAAGGAACAATTCGGAGCGTGAAACGAACGTTTTGTGCCAAAACTGAGCAAAAGCGGCAATTCTGAGCATGAAACGCACGTTTTGTGCCAACACTTAGCAAAGGCGGCGATACTGTGCACGAAACGCACGCTATGTGCGAGAACTGAGCAAAAGCGGCGATTCTGTGCACGAAACGCACGTTTTGTGCCAAAAGGAGCAATTCGGTGCGTGAAGCGCACGTTTTGTGCCAAAACTGAGCAAAAGCGGCGATTCTGTGCACGAAACACGGGTTTTGTGTCAAAACTAAGCAAAAGCTGCGATTCTGTGCACGAAACGCACGTTTTGTGTTAATAATGTGCAAAAGCGGCGACTCTGAGCACGAAACGCACGTTTTGTGCCAAAACTGAGCAGAAGCGGCGATTCTGTGCACGAAACACGGGTTTTGTGTCAAAACTGAGCAAAAGCTGCGATTCTGTGCACGAAACGCACGTTCTGTGTCAATAATGTGCAAAAGCGGCGACTCTCAGCACGAAACGCACGTTTTGTGCCAAAACTGAGCAAAAGAGGCGATTCTGTGCACGAAACACGGGTTTTGTCCCAAAACTGAGAAAAAGCGGCGATTCTGTTCATGAAACGCACGTTTTGTGCCAAAACTGAGAAAAAGCGGCGATTCTGTGCACGAACCGCACGTTTTGTGCCAAAACTGAGAAAAAGCGGCGATTCTGTGCACGAAACGCACGTTTTGTGTCAATAATGAGCAAAAGCGGCGATTCTGAGCACGAAACGCACGTTTTGTGCCAAACCTGAGCAAATGCGGCGATTCTGTGCACGAAAAGCACGTTTTGTGCCAAAAGGTGCGTGAAATTCGGTGCGTGAAACGCACGTTTTGTGCCAAAACTGAGATAAAGCGGCGATTCTGTGCACGAAACGCACGTTTTGTGTCAATAATGAGCAAAAGCGGCGACTCTGAGGACGAAACGCACGTTTTGTGCCAAAACTGAGCAAAAGCTGCGATTCTGTGCACGAAACGCACGTTTTGTGTCAATAATGTGCAAAAGCGGCGACTCTCAGCACGAAACGCACGTTTTGTGCCAAAACTGAGCAAAAGCGGCGATTCTGTGCACAAACCGCACGTTTTGTGCCAAACTGAGCAAAAGTGGCGATTCTGAGCACGAAACGCACGTTTTGTGCCAAAATTGAGCAAAGGCGACGATTCTGAGCTCGAAACGCACGTTCTGTGTCAATAATGAGCAAAAGCGGCGACTCTGAGCACGAAACGCACGTTTTGTGCCAAAACTGAGCAAAGGCGACGATTCTGAGCACGAAACGCACGTTCTGTGTCAATAATGAGCAAAAGCGGCGACTCTCAGCACGAAACGCACGTTTTGTGCCAAAACTGAGCAAAACCGGCGATTCTGTGCACGAAACGAACGGTTTGTGCCAAAACTGAGCAAATGCGGCGATTCTGAGCACGAAACACACATTTGTGCCAAAACCGAGCAAATGCGGCGATTCTGAGCACGAAACGCACGTTTTGTGCCAGAAGGAACAATTCGGAGCGTGAAACGAACGTTTTGTGCCAAAACTGAGCAAAAGCGGCAATTCTGAGCATGAAACGCACGTTTTGTGCCAAAACTTAGCAAAGGCGGCGATACTGTGCACGAAACGCACGCTATGTGCGAGAACTGAGCAAAAGCGGCGATTCTGTGCACGAAACGCACGTTTTGTGCCAAAAGGAGCAATTCGGTGCGTGAAGCGCACGTTTTGTGCCAAAACTGAGCAAAAGCGGCGATTCTGTGCACGAAACACGGGTTTTGTGTCAAAACTAAGCAAAAGCTGCGATTCTGTGCACGAAACGCACGTTTTGTGTTAATAATGTGCAAAAGCGGCGACTCTGAGCACGAAACGCACGTTTTGTGCCAAAACTGAGCAGAAGCGGCGATTCTGTGCACGAAACACGGGTTTTGTGTCAAAACTGAGCAAAAGCTGCGATTCTGTGCACGAAACGCACGTTCTGTGTCAATAATGTGCAAAAGCGGCGACTCTCAGCACGAAACGCACGTTTTGTGCCAAAACTGAGCAAAAGCGGCGATTCTGTGCACAAACCGCACGTTTTGTGCCAAAACTGGAAAAAGCGGCGATTCTGCGCACGAAACGCACGGTTTGTGCCAAAAGGAGCAATTCGGTGAGTGAAACGCACGTTTTGTGCCAAAACTGAGCAAAAGCGGCGATTCTGAGCACGAAACGCACGTTTTGTGCCAAAACTTAGCAAAGGCGGCGATACTGTGCACGAAACGCACGCTATGTGCCAGAACTGAGCAAAAGCGGCGATTCTGTGCTCGAAACGCACGATTTGTGCCAAAACTGACAAAAAGCGGCGATTCTGTGCACGAACCGCACGTTTTGTGCCAAAACTGAGAAAAAGCGGCGATTCTGTGCACGAAACGCACGTTTTGTGTCAATAATGAGCAAAAGCGGCGATTCTGTGCACGAAACGCACGTTCTGTGTCAATAATGAGCAAAAGCGGCGACTCTCAGCACGAAACGCACGTTTTGTGCCAAAACTGAGCAAAACCGGCGATTCTGTGCACGAAACGAACGGTTTGTGCCAAAACTAAGCAAATGCGGCGATTCTGAGCACGAAACACACGTTTTGTGCCAAAACTTAGCAAAGGCGGCGATACTGTGCACGAAACGCACGCTATGTGCCAGAACTGAGCAAAAGCGGCGATTCTGTGCACGAAACGCACGATTTGTGCCAAAAGGAGCAATTCGGTGTGTGAAACGCACGTTTTGTGCCAAAACTGAGCAAAAGAGGCGATTCTGTGCACGAAACACGGGTTTTGTCCCAAAACTGAGAAAAAGCGGCGATTCTGTTCATGAAACGCATGTTTTGTGCCAAAACTGAGAAAAAGCGGCGATTCTGTGCACGAACCGCACGTTTTGTGCCGGAACTGAGAAAAAGCGGCGATTCTGTGCACGAAACGCACGTTTTGTGTCAATAATGAGCAAAAGCGGCGATTCTGAGCACGAAACGCACGTTTTGTGCCAAACCTGAGCAAATGCGGCGATTCTGTGCACGAAAAGCACGTTTTGTGCCAAAAGGTGCGTGAAATTCGGTGCGTGAAACGCACGTTTTGTGCCAAAACTGAGATAAAGCGGCGATTCTGTGCACGAAACGCACGTTTTGTGTCAATAATGAGCAAAAGCGGCGACTCTGAGGACGAAACGCACGTTTTGTGCCAAAACTGAGCAAAAGCTGCGATTCTGTGCACGAAACGCACGTTTTGTGTCAATAATGTGCAAAAGCGGCGACTCTCAGCACGAAACGCACGTTTTGTGCCAAAACTGAGCAAAAGCGGCGATTCTGTGCACAAACCGCACGTTTTGTGCCAAACTGAGCAAAAGTGGCGATTCTGAGCACGAAACGCACGTTTTGTGCCAAAATTGAGCAAAGGCGACGATTCTGAGCTCGAAACGCACGTTCTGTGTCAATAATGAGCAAAAGCGGCGACTCTGAGCACGAAACGCACGTTTTGTGCCAAAACTGAGCAAAGGCGACGATTCTGAGCACGAAACGCACGTTCTGTGTCAATAATGAGCAAAAGCGGCGACTCTCAGCACGAAACGCACGTTTTGTGCCAAAACTGAGCAAAACCGGCGATTCTGTGCACGAAACGAACGGTTTGTGCCAAAACTGAGCAAATGCGGCGATTCTGAGCACGAAACACACATTTGTGCCAAAACCGAGCAAATGCGGCGATTCTGAGCACGAAACGCACGTTTTGTGCCAGAAGGAACAATTCGGAGCGTGAAACGAACGTTTTGTGCCAAAACTGAGCAAAAGCGGCAATTCTGAGCATGAAACGCACGTTTTGTGCCAACACTTAGCAAAGGCGGCGATACTGTGCACGAAACGCACGCTATGTGCGAGAACTGAGCAAAAGCGGCGATTCTGTGCACGAAACGCACGTTTTGTGCCAAAAGGAGCAATTCGGTGCGTGAAGCGCACGTTTTGTGCCAAAACTGAGCAAAAGCGGCGATTCTGTGCACGAAACACGGGTTTTGTGTCAAAACTAAGCAAAAGCTGCGATTCTGTGCACGAAACGCACGTTTTGTGTTAATAATGTGCAAAAGCGGCGACTCTGAGCACGAAACGCACGTTTTGTGCCAAAACTGAGCAGAAGCGGCGATTCTGTGCACGAAACACGGGTTTTGTGTCAAAACTGAGCAAAAGCTGCGATTCTGTGCACGAAACGCACGTTCTGTGTCAATAATGTGCAAAAGCGGCGACTCTCAGCACGAAACGCACGTTTTGTGCCAAAACTGAGCAAAAGAGGCGATTCTGTGCACGAAACACGGGTTTTGTCCCAAAACTGAGAAAAAGCGGCGATTCTGTTCATGAAACGCACGTTTTGTGCCAAAACTGAGAAAAAGCGGCGATTCTGTGCACGAACCGCACGTTTTGTGCCAAAACTGAGAAAAAGCGGCGATTCTGTGCACGAAACGCACGTTTTGTGTCAATAATGAGCAAAAGCGGCGATTCTGAGCACGAAACGCACGTTTTGTGCCAAACCTGAGCAAATGCGGCGATTCTGTGCACGAAAAGCACGTTTTGTGCCAAAAGGTGCGTGAAATTCGGTGCGTGAAACGCACGTTTTGTGCCAAAACTGAGATAAAGCGGCGATTCTGTGCACGAAACGCACGTTTTGTGTCAATAATGAGCAAAAGCGGCGACTCTGAGGACGAAACGCACGTTTTGTGCCAAAACTGAGCAAAAGCTGCGATTCTGTGCACGAAACGCACGTTTTGTGTCAATAATGTGCAAAAGCGGCGACTCTCAGCACGAAACGCACGTTTTGTGCCAAAACTGAGCAAAAGCGGCGATTCTGTGCACAAACCGCACGTTTTGTGCCAAACTGAGCAAAAGTGGCGATTCTGAGCACGAAACGCACGTTTTGTGCCAAAATTGAGCAAAGGCGACGATTCTGAGCTCGAAACGCACGTTCTGTGTCAATAATGAGCAAAAGCGGCGACTCTGAGCACGAAACGCACGTTTTGTGCCAAAACTGAGCAAAGGCGACGATTCTGAGCACGAAACGCACGTTCTGTGTCAATAATGAGCAAAAGCGGCGACTCTCAGCACGAAACGCACGTTTTGTGCCAAAACTGAGCAAAACCGGCGATTCTGTGCACGAAACGAACGGTTTGTGCCAAAACTGAGCAAATGCGGCGATTCTGAGCACGAAACACACATTTGTGCCAAAACCGAGCAAATGCGGCGATTCTGAGCACGAAACGCACGTTTTGTGCCAGAAGGAACAATTCGGAGCGTGAAACGAACGTTTTGTGCCAAAACTGAGCAAAAGCGGCAATTCTGAGCATGAAACGCACGTTTTGTGCCAAAACTTAGCAAAGGCGGCGATACTGTGCACGAAACGCACGCTATGTGCGAGAACTGAGCAAAAGCGGCGATTCTGTGCACGAAACGCACGTTTTGTGCCAAAAGGAGCAATTCGGTGCGTGAAGCGCACGTTTTGTGCCAAAACTGAGCAAAAGCGGCGATTCTGTGCACGAAACACGGGTTTTGTGTCAAAACTAAGCAAAAGCTGCGATTCTGTGCACGAAACGCACGTTTTGTGTTAATAATGTGCAAAAGCGGCGACTCTGAGCACGAAACGCACGTTTTGTGCCAAAACTGAGCAGAAGCGGCGATTCTGTGCACGAAACACGGGTTTTGTGTCAAAACTGAGCAAAAGCTGCGATTCTGTGCACGAAACGCACGTTCTGTGTCAATAATGTGCAAAAGCGGCGACTCTCAGCACGAAACGCACGTTTTGTGCCAAAACTGAGCAAAAGCGGCGATTCTGTGCACAAACCGCACGTTTTGTGCCAAAACTGGAAAAAGCGGCGATTCTGCGCACGAAACGCACGGTTTGTGCCAAAAGGAGCAATTCGGTGAGTGAAACGCACGTTTTGTGCCAAAACTGAGCAAAAGCGGCGATTCTGAGCACGAAACGCACGTTTTGTGCCAAAACTTAGCAAAGGCGGCGATACTGTGCACGAAACGCACGCTATGTGCCAGAACTGAGCAAAAGCGGCGATTCTGTGCTCGAAACGCACGATTTGTGCCAAAACTGACAAAAAGCGGCGATTCTGTGCACGAACCGCACGTTTTGTGCCAAAACTGAGAAAAAGCGGCGATTCTGTGCACGAAACGCACGTTTTGTGTCAATAATGAGCAAAAGCGGCGATTCTGTGCACGAAACGCACGTTTTGTGTCAATAATGTGCAAAAGCGGCGACTCTGAGCACGAAACGCACGTTTTGTGCCAAAACTGAGCAGAAGCGGCGATTCTGTGCACGAAACACGGGTTTTGTGTCAAAACTGAGCAAAAGCTGCGATTCTGTGCACGAAACGCACGTTTTGTGTCAATAATGTGCAAAAGCGGCGACTCTCAGCACGAAACGCACGTTTTGTGCCAAAACTGAGCAGAAGCGGCGATTCTGTGCACGAAACACGGGTTTTGTGTCAAAACTGAGCAAAAGCTGCGATTCTGTGCACGAAACGCACGTTTTGTGTCAATAATGTGCAAAAGCGGCGACTCTCAGCACGAAACGCACGTTTTGTGCCAAAACTTAGCAAAGGCGGCGATACTGTGCACGAAACGCACGCTATGTGCCAGAACTGAGCAAAAGCGGCGATTCTGTGCTCGAAACGCACGATTTGTGCCAAAACTGACAAAAAGCGGCGATTCTGTGCACGAACCGCACGTTTTGTGCCAAAACTGAGAAAAAGAGGCGATTCTGTGCACGAATCGCACGTTTTGTGTCAATAATGAGCAAAAGCGGCGATTCTGTGCACGAAACGCACGTTTTGTGTCAATAATGTGCAAAAGCGGCGACTCTCAGCACGAAACGCACGTTTTGTGCCAAAACTGAGCAAAAGCGGCGATTCTGTGCACAAACCGCACGTTTTGTGCCAAACTGAGCAAAAGTGGCGATTCTGAGCACGAAACGCACGTTTTGTGCCAAAATTGAGCAAAGGCGACGATTCTGAGCTCGAAACGCACGTTCTGTGTCAATAATGAGCAAAAGCGGCGACTCTGAGCACGAAACGCACGTTTTGTGCCAAAACTGAGCAAAGGCGACGATTCTGAGCACGAAACGCACGTTCTGTGTCAATAATGAGCAAAAGCGGCGACTCTCAGCACGAAACGCACGTTTTGTGCCAAAACTGAGCAAAACCGGCGATTCTGTGCACGAAACGAACGGTTTGTGCCAAAACTGAGCAAATGCGGCGATTCTGAGCACGAAACACACATTTGTGCCAAAACCGAGCAAATGCGGCGATTCTGAGCACGAAACGCACGTTTTGTGCCAGAAGGAACAATTCGGAGCGTGAAACGAACGTTTTGTGCCAAAACTGAGCAAAAGCGGCAATTCTGAGCATGAAACGCACGTTTTGTGCCAAAACTTAGCAAAGGCGGCGATACTGTGCACGAAACGCACGCTATGTGCGAGAACTGAGCAAAAGCGGCGATTCTGTGCACGAAACGCACGTTTTGTGCCAAAAGGAGCAATTCGGTGCGTGAAGCGCACGTTTTGTGCCAAAACTGAGCAAAAGCGGCGATTCTGTGCACGAAACACGGGTTTTGTGTCAAAACTAAGCAAAAGCTGCGATTCTGTGCACGAAACGCACGTTTTGTGTTAATAATGTGCAAAAGCGGCGACTCTGAGCACGAAACGCACGTTTTGTGCCAAAACTGAGCAGAAGCGGCGATTCTGTGCACGAAACACGGGTTTTGTGTCAAAACTGAGCAAAAGCTGCGATTCTGTGCACGAAACGCACGTTCTGTGTCAATAATGTGCAAAAGCGGCGACTCTCAGCACGAAACGCACGTTTTGTGCCAAAACTGAGCAAAAGCGGCGATTCTGTGCACAAACCGCACGTTTTGTGCCAAAACTGGAAAAAGCGGCGATTCTGCGCACGAAACGCACGGTTTGTGCCAAAAGGAGCAATTCGGTGAGTGAAACGCACGTTTTGTGCCAAAACTGAGCAAAAGCGGCGATTCTGAGCACGAAACGCACGTTTTGTGCCAAAACTTAGCAAAGGCGGCGATACTGTGCACGAAACGCACGCTATGTGCCAGAACTGAGCAAAAGCGGCGATTCTGTGCTCGAAACGCACGATTTGTGCCAAAACTGACAAAAAGCGGCGATTCTGTGCACGAACCGCACGTTTTGTGCCAAAACTGAGAAAAAGCGGCGATTCTGTGCACGAAACGCACGTTTTGTGTCAATAATGAGCAAAAGCGGCGATTCTGTGCACGAAACGCACGTTTTGTGTCAATAATGTGCAAAAGCGGCGACTCTGAGCACGAAACGCACGTTTTGTGCCAAAACTGAGCAGAAGCGGCGATTCTGTGCACGAAACACGGGTTTTGTGTCAAAACTGAGCAAAAGCTGCGATTCTGTGCACGAAACGCACGTTTTGTGTCAATAATGTGCAAAAGCGGCGACTCTCAGCACGAAACGCACGTTTTGTGCCAAAACTGAGCAGAAGCGGCGATTCTGTGCACGAAACACGGGTTTTGTGTCAAAACTGAGCAAAAGCTGCGATTCTGTGCACGAAACGCACGTTTTGTGTCAATAATGTGCAAAAGCGGCGACTCTCAGCACGAAACGCACGTTTTGTGCCAAAACTTAGCAAAGGCGGCGATACTGTGCACGAAACGCACGCTATGTGCCAGAACTGAGCAAAAGCGGCGATTCTGTGCTCGAAACGCACGATTTGTGCCAAAACTGACAAAAAGCGGCGATTCTGTGCACGAACCGCACGTTTTGTGCCAAAACTGAGAAAAAGAGGCGATTCTGTGCACGAAACGCACGTTTTGTGTCAATAATGAGCAAAAGCGGCGATTCTGTGCACGAAACGCACGTTTTGTGTCAATAATGTGCAAAAGCGGCGACTCTGAGCACGAAACGCACGTTTTGTGCCAAAACTGAGCAGAAGCGGCGATTCTGTGCACGAAACACGGGTTTTGTGTCAAAACTGAGCAAAAGCTGCGATTCTGTGCACGAAACGCACGTTTTGTGTCAATAATGTGCAAAAGCGGCGACTCTCAGCACGAAACGCACGTTTTGTGCCAAAACTGAGCAGAAGCGGCGATTCTGTGCACGAAAAGCACGTTTTGTGCCAAAAGGTGCGTGAAATTCGGTGCGTGAAACGCACGTTTTGTGCCAAAACTGAGATAAAGCGGCGATTCTGTGCACGAAACGCACGTTTTGTGTCAATAATGAGCAAAAGCGGCGACTCTGAGGACGAAACGCACGTTTTGTGCCAAAATTGAGCAAAAGCTGCGATTCTGTGCACGAAACGCACGTTTTGTGTCAATAATGTGCAAAAGCGGCGACTCTCAGCACGAAACGCACGTTTTGTGCCAAAACTGAGCAAAAGCGGCGATTCTGTGCACAAACCGCACGTTTTGTGCCAAACTGAGCAAAAGTGGCGATTCTGAGCACGAAACGCACGTTTTGTGCCAAAATTGAGCAAAGGCGACGATTCTGAGCTCGAAACGCACGTTCTGTGTCAATAATGAGCAAAAGCGGCGACTCTGAGCACGAAACGCACGTTTTGTGCCAAAACTGAGCAAAGGCGACGATTCTGAGCACGAAACGCACGTTCTGTGTCAATAATGAGCAAAAGCGGCGACTCTCAGCACGAAACGCACGTTTTGTGCCAAAACTGAGCAAAACCGGCGATTCTGTGCACGAAACGAACGGTTTGTGCCAAAACTGAGCAAATGCGGCGATTCTGAGCACGAAACACACATTTGTGCCAAAACCGAGCAAAGGCGGCGATACTGTGCACGAAACGCACGCTATGTGCGAGAACTGAGCAAAAGCGGCGATTCTGTGCACGAAACGCACGTTTTGTGCCAAAAGGTGCAATTCGGTGCGTGAAGCGCACGTTTTGTGCCAAAACTGAGCAAAAGCGGCGATTCTGTGCACGAAACACGGGTTTTGTGTCAAAACTAAGCAAAAGCTGCGATTCTGTGCACGAAACGCACGTTTTGTGTTAATAATGTGCAAAAGCGGCGACTCTGAGCACGAAACGCACGTTTTGTGCCAAAACTGAGCAGAAGCGGCGATTCTGTGCACGAAACACGGGTTTTGTGTCAAAACTGAGCAAAAGCGGCGATTCTGTGCACGAAACGCACGTTTTGTGTCAATAATGTGCAAAAGCGGCGACTCTCAGCACGAAACGCACGTTTTGTGCCAAAACTGAGCAAAAGCGGCGATTCTGTGCACAAACCGCACGTTTTGTGCCAAAACTGGAAAAAGCGGCGATTCTGCGCACGAAACGCACGGTTTGTGCCAAAAGGAGCAATTCGGTGAGTGAAACGCACGTTTTGTGCCAAAACTGAGCAAAAGCGGCGATTCTGAGCACGAAACGCACGTTTTGTGCCAAAACTTAGCAAAGGCGGCGATACTGTGCACGAAACGCACGCTATGTGCCAGAACTGAGCAAAAGCGGCGATTCTGTGCTCGAAACGCACGATTTGTGCCAAAACTGACAAAAAGCGGCGATTCTGTGCACGAACCGCACGTTTTGTGCCAAAACTGAGAAAAAGCGGCGATTCTGTGCACGAAACGCACGTTTTGTGTCAATAATGTGCAAAAGCGGCGACTCTGAGCACGAAACACGGGTTTTGTGCCAAAACTGAGCAAAAGCGGCGATTCTGTGCACGATACGCACGTTTTGTGCCAAAAGGAGCAATTGCGTGCACGAAACGCACGTTTTGTGCCAAAACTGAGCAAAAGAGGCGATTCTGTGCACGAAACACGGGTTTTGTGCCAAAACTGAGAAAAAGCGGTGATTGTGCGCACGAAACGCACGTTTTGTGCCAAAACTTAGCGAAGGCGGCGATACTGTGCACGAAACGCACGCTATGTGCCAGAACTGAGCAAAAGCGTCGATTCTGTGCACGAAACGCACGATTTGTGCCAAAAGGAGCAATTCGGTGCGTGAAACGCACGTTTTGTGCCAAAACTGAGAAAAAGAGGCGATTCTGTGCACGAAACACGGGTTTTGTCCCAAAACTGAGAAAAAAAGGCGATTCTGCGCACGAAACGCACGTTTTCGTGCCAAAACTGAGAAAAAGCGGCGATTCTGTGCACGAACCGCACGTTTTGTGCCAAAACTGAGAAAAAGCGGCGATTCTGTGCACGAAACGCACGTTCTGTGTCAATAATGAGCAAAAGCGGCGACTCTCAGCACGAAACGCACGTTTTGTGCCAAAACTGAGCAAAACCGGCGATTCTGTGCACGAAACGAACGGTTTGTGCCAAAACTGAGCAAATGCGGCGATTCTGAGCACGAAACACACATTTGTGCCAAAACCGAGCAAATGCGGCGATTCTGAGCACGAAACGCACGTTTTGTGCCAGAAGGAACAATTCGGAGCGTGAAACGAACGTTTTGTGCCAAAACTGAGCAAAAGCGGCAATTCTGAGCATGAAACGCACGTTTTGTGCCAAAACTTAGCAAAGGCGGCGATACTGTGCACGAAACGCACGCTATGTGCGAGAACTGAGCAAAAGCGGCGATTCTGTGCACGAAACGCACGTTTTGTGCCAAAAGGAGCAATTCGGTGCGTGAAGCGCACGTTTTGTGCCAAAACTGAGCAAAAGCGGCGATTCTGTGCACGAAACACGGGTTTTGTGTCAAAACTAAGCAAAAGCTGCGATTCTGTGCACGAAACGCACGTTTTGTGTTAATAATGTGCAAAAGCGGCGACTCTGAGCACGAAACGCACGTTTTGTGCCAAAACTGAGCAGAAGCGGCGATTCTGTGCACGAAACACGGGTTTTGTGTCAAAACTGAGCAAAAGCTGCGATTCTGTGCACGAAACGCACGTTTTGTGTCAATAATGTGCAAAAGCGGCGACTCTCAGCACGAAACGCACGTTTTGTGCCAAAACTGAGCAAAAGCGGCGATTCTGTGCACAAACCGCACGTTTTGTGCCAAAACTGGAAAAAGCGGCGATTCTGCGCACGAAACGCACGGTTTGTGCCAAAAGGAGCAATTCGGTGAGTGAAACGCACGTTTTGTGCCAAAACTGAGCAAAAGCGGCGATTCTGAGCACGAAACGCACGCTATGTGCCAGAACTGAGCAAAAGCGGCGATTCTGTGCTCGAAACGCACGATTTGTGCCAAAACTGACAAAAAGCGGCGATTCTGTGCACGAACCGCACGTTTTGTGCCAAAACTGAGAAAAAGCGGCGATTCTGTGCACGAAACGCACGTTTTGTGTCAATAATGAGCAAAAGCGGCGATTCTGTGCACGAAACGCACGTTTTGTGTCAATAATGTGCAAAAGCGGCGATTCTGTGCACGAAACACGGGTTTTGTGTCAAAACTGAGCAAAAGCTGCGATTCTGTGCACGAAACGCACGTTTTGTGTCAATAATGTGCAAAAGCGGCGACTCTCAGCACGAAACGCACGTTTTGTGCCAAAACTGAGCAGAAGCGGCGATTCTGTGCACGAAAAGCACGTTTTGTGCCAAAAGGTGCGTGAAATTCGGTGCGTGAAACGCACGTTTTGTGCCAAAACTGAGATAAAGCGGCGATTCTGTGCACGAAACGCACGTTTTGTGTCAATAATGAGCAAAAGCGGCGACTCTGAGGACGAAACGCACGTTTTGTGCCAAAATTGAGCAAAAGCTGCGATTCTGTGCACGAAACGCACGTTTTGTGTCAATAATGTGCAAAAGCGGCGACTCTCAGCACGAAACGCACGTTTTGTGCCAAAACTGAGCAAAAGCGGCGATTCTGTGCACAAACCGCACGTTTTGTGCCAAACTGAGCAAAAGTGGCGATTCTGAGCACGAAACGCACGTTTTGTGCCAAAATTGAGCAAAGGCGACGATTCTGAGCTCGAAACGCACGTTCTGTGTCAATAATGAGCAAAAGCGGCGACTCTGAGCACGAAACGCACGTTTTGTGCCAAAACTGAGCAAAGGCGACGATTCTGAGCACGAAACGCACGTTCTGTGTCAATAATGAGCAAAAGCGGCGACTCTCAGCACGAAACGCACGTTTTGTGCCAAAACTGAGCAAAACCGGCGATTCTGTGCACGAAACGAACGGTTTGTGCCAAAACTGAGCAAATGCGGCGATTCTGAGCACGAAACACACATTTGTGCCAAAACCGAGCAAAGGCGGCGATACTGTGCACGAAACGCACGCTATGTGCGAGAACTGAGCAAAAGCGGCGATTCTGTGCACGAAACGCACGTTTTGTGCCAAAAGGTGCAATTCGGTGCGTGAAGCGCACGTTTTGTGCCAAAACTGAGCAAAAGCGGCGATTCTGTGCACGAAACACGGGTTTTGTGTCAAAACTAAGCAAAAGCTGCGATTCTGTGCACGAAACGCACGTTTTGTGTTAATAATGTGCAAAAGCGGCGACTCTGAGCACGAAACGCACGTTTTGTGCCAAAACTGAGCAGAAGCGGCGATTCTGTGCACGAAACACGGGTTTTGTGTCAAAACTGAGCAAAAGCGGCGATTCTGTGCACGAAACGCACGTTTTGTGTCAATAATGTGCAAAAGCGGCGACTCTCAGCACGAAACGCACGTTTTGTGCCAAAACTAAGCAAAAGCGGCGATTCTGTGCACAAACCGCACGTTTTGTGCCAAAACTGGAAAAAGCGGCGATTCTGCGCACGAAACGCACGGTTTGTGCCAAAAGGAGCAATTCGGTGAGTGAAACGCACGTTTTGTGCCAAAACTGAGCAAAAGCGGCGATTCTGAGCACGAAACGCACGTTTTGTGCCAAAACTTAGCAAAGGCGGCGATACTGTGCACGAAACGCACGCTATGTGCGAGAACTGAGCAAAAGCGGCGATTCTGTGCACGAAACGCACGTTTTGTGCCAAAAGGTGCAATTCGGTGCGTGAAGCGCACGTTTTGTGCCAAAACTGAGCAAAAGCGGCGATTCTGTGCACGAAACACGGGTTTTGTGTCAAAACTAAGCAAAAGCTGCGATTCTGTGCACGAAACGCACGTTTTGTGTTAATAATGTGCAAAAGCGGCGACTCTGAGCACGAAACGCACGTTTTGTGCCAAAACTGAGCAGAAGCGGCGATTCTGTGCACGAAACACGGGTTTTGTGTCAAAACTGAGCAAAAGCGGCGATTCTGTGCACGAAACGCACGTTTTGTGTCAATAATGTGCAAAAGCGGCGACTCTCAGCACGAAACGCACGTTTTGTGCCAAAACTGAGCAAAAGCGGCGATTCTGTGCACAAACCGCACGTTTTGTGCCAAAACTGGAAAAAGCGGCGATTCTGCGCACGAAACGCACGGTTTGTGCCAAAAGGAGCAATTCGGTGAGTGAAACGCACGTTTTGTGCCAAAACTGAGCAAAAGCGGCGATTCTGAGCACGAAACGCACGTTTTGTGCCAAAACTTAGCAAAGGCGGCGATACTGTGCACGAAACGCACGCTATGTGCCAGAACTGAGCAAAAGCGGCGATTCTGTGCTCGAAACGCACGATTTGTGCCAAAACTGACAAAAAGCGGCGATTCTGTGCACGAACCGCACGTTTTGTGCCAAAACTGAGAAAAAGCGGCGATTCTGTGCACGAAACGCACGTTTTGTGTCAATAATGTGCAAAAGCGGCGACTCTGAGCACGAAACACGGGTTTTGTGCCAAAACTGAGCAAAAGCGGCGATTCTGTGCACGATACGCACGTTTTGTGCCAAAAGGAGCAATTGCGTGCACGAAACGCACGTTTTGTGCCAAAACTGAGCAAAAGAGGCGATTCTGTGCACGAAACACGGGTTTTGTGCCAAAACTGAGAAAAAGCGGTGATTGTGCGCACGAAACGCACGTTTTGTGCCAAAACTTAGCGAAGGCGGCGATACTGTGCACGAAACGCACGCTATGTGCCAGAACTGAGCAAAAGCGTCGATTCTGTGCACGAAACGCACGATTTGTGCCAAAAGGAGCAATTCGGTGCGTGAAACGCACGTTTTGTGCCAAAACTGAGAAAAAGAGGCGATTCTGTGCACGAAACACGGGTTTTGTCCCAAAACTGAGAAAAAAAGGCGATTCTGCGCACGAAACGCACGTTTTCGTGCCAAAACTGAGAAAAAGCGGCGATTCTGTGCACGAACCGCACGTTTTGTGCCAAAACTGAGAAAAAGCGGCGATTCTGTGCACGAAACGCACGTTTTGTGTCAATAATGTGCAAAAGCGGCGACTCTGAGCACGAAATGCACGTTTTGTGCCAAAACTGAGCAGAAGCGGCGATTCTGTTCACGAAACGAACGTATTGTGTCAATAATGAGCAAAACAGGCGATTCTGTGCACGAAACACGGGTTTTGCGCCAAAACTGAGAAAAAGCGGCGATTCTGCGCACGAAACGCACGTTTTGTGCCAAAACTTAGCAAAGGCGGCGATACTGTGCACGAAACGCACGCTATGTGCCAGAACTGAGCAAAAGCGGCGATTCTGTGCACGAAACGCACGATTTGTGCCAAAAGGAGCAAAAGCGGCGATTCTGTGCACGAAACGCACGATTTGTGCCAAAAGGAGCAATTCGGTGCGTGAAACGCACGTTTTGTGCCAAAACTGAGAAAAAGCGGCGATTCTGTGCACGAACCACACGTTTTGTGCCAAAACAGAGAAAAAGCGGCGATTGTGTGCACGAAACACGGGTTTTGTGCCAAAACTGAGCAAAAGCGGCGATTCTGTGCACGAAACGCACGTTTTGTACCAAAACTGAGCAAATGCGGCGATTCTGAGCACGAAACGCACGTTTTGTGTCAATAATGAGCAAAAGCGGCGATTCTGTGCACGAAAAGCACGTTTTGTGCCAAAAGGTGCGTGAAATTCGGTGCGTGAAACGCACGTTTTGTGCCAAAACTGAGCAAAAGAGGCGATTCTGTGCACGAAACACGGGTTTTGTCCCAAAACTGAGAAAAAGCGGCGATTCTGCGCACGAAACGCACGTTTTGTGCCAAAACTGAGAAAAAGCGGCGATTCTGTGCACGAAACGCACGTTTTGTGTCAATAATGAGCAAAAGCGGCGATTCTGAGCACGAAACGCACGTTTTGTGCCAAACCTGAGCAAATGCGGCGATTCTGTGCACGAAAAGCACGTTTTGTGCCAAAAGGTGCGTGAAATTCGGTGCGTGAAACGCACGTTTTGTGCCAAAACTGAGATAAAGCAGCGATTCTGTGCACGAAACGCACGTTTTGTGTCAATATTGAGCAATAGCGGCGACTCTGAGCACGAAACGCACGTTTTGTGCCAAAACTGAGCAAAAGCTGCGATTCTGTGCACGAAACACACGTTTTGTGTCAATAATGTGCAAAAGCGGCGACTCTCAGCACGAAACGCACGTTTTGTGCCAAAACTGAGCAAAAGCGGCGATTCTGTGCACAAACCGCACGTTTTGTGCCAAAACTGGAAAAAGCGGCGATTCTGCGCACGAAACGCACGGTTTGTGCCAAAAGGAGCAATTCGGTGAGTGAACCGCACGTTTTGTGCCAAAACTGAGCAAAAGCAGCGATTCTGAGCACGAAACGCACGTTTTGTGCCAAAACTTAGCAAAGGCGGCGATACTGTGCACGAAACGCACGCTATGTGCCAGCACTGAGCAAAAGCGGCGATTCTGTGCACGAAACGCACGATTTGTGCCAAAAGGAGCAATTCGGTGCGTGAAACGCACGTTCTGTGCCAAAACAGAGCAAAAGAGGCGATTCTGTGCACGAAACACGGGTTTTGTCCCAAAACTGAGAAAAAGCGGCGATTCTGCGCACGAAACGCACGTTTTGTGCCAAAACTGAGAAAAAGCGGCGATTCTGTGCACGAACCGCACGTTTTGTGCCAAAACTGAGAAAAAGCGGCGATTCTGTGCACGAACCGCACTTTTTGTGCCAAAACTGAGAAAAAGCGGCGATTCTGTGCACGAAACGCACGTTTTGTGTCAATAATGAGCAAAAGCGGCGATTCTGTGCACGAAACGCACGTTTTCTGTCAACAATGTGCAAAAGCGGCGACCTTGAGCACGAAACGCACGTTTTGTGACAAAACTGAGCAGAAGCGGCGATTCTGTGCACGAAACACGGGTTTTGTGTCAAAACTGAGCAAAAGCTGCGATTCTGAGCACGAAACGCACGTTTTGTGCCAAAACTGAGCAAAAGCGGCGATACTGTGCACGAAACGCACGCTATGTGCCAGAACTGAGCAAAAGCGGCGATTCTGTGCACAAACCGCACGTTTTGTGCCAAAACTGGAAAAAGCGGCGATTCTGCGCACGAAACGCACGGTTTGTGCCAAAAGGAGCAATTCGGAGCGTGAAACGAACGTTTTGTGCCAAAACTGAGCAAAAGCGGCGATACTGTGCACGAAACGCACGCTATGTGCCAGAACTGAGCAAAAGCGGCGATTCTGTGCACGAAACACGGGTTCTGTGTCAAAACTAAGCAAAAGCTGCTATTCTGTGCACGAAACGCACATTTGTGTCAATAATGTGCAAAAGCGGCGACTCTGAGCACGAAACTGAGCACAGTTTTGTGCCAAAACTGAGCAGAAGCGGCGATTCTGTGCACGAAACACGGGTTTTGTGTCAAAACTGAGCAAAAGCTGCGATTCTGTGCACGAAACGCACGTTTTGTGTCAATAATGTGCAAAAGCGGCGACTCTCAGCACGAAACGCACGTTTTGTGCCAAAACTGAGCAAAAGCGGCGATTCTGTGCACAAACCGCACGTTTTGTGCCAAAACTGGAAAAAGCGGCGATTCTGCGCACGAAACGCACGGTTTGTGCCAAAAGGAGCAATTCGGTGAGTGAAACGCACGTTTTGTGCCAAAACTGAGCAAAAGCGGCGATTCTGAGCACGAAACGCACGTTTTGTGCCAAAACTTAGCAAAGGCGGCGATACTGTGCACGAAACGCACGCTATGTGCCAGCACTGAGCAAAAGCGGCGATTCTGTGCACGAAACGCACGATTTGTGCCAAAAGGAGCAATTCGGTGCGTGAAACGCACGTTCTGTGCCAAAACAGAGCAAAAGAGGCGATTCTGTGCACGAAACACGGGTTTTGTCCCAAAACTGAGAAAAAGCGGCGATTCTGCGCACGAAACGCACGTTTTGTGCCAAAACTGAGAAAAAGCGGCGATTCTGTGCACGAACCGCACGTTTTGTGCCAAAACTGAGAAAAAGCGGCGATTCTGTGCACGAACCGCACTTTTTGTGCCAAAACTGCGAAAAAGCGGCGATTCTGTGCACGAAACGCACGTTTTGTGTCAATAATGAGCAAAAGCGGCGATTCTGTGCACGAAACGCACATTTTGTGTCAACAATGTGCAAAAGCCGCGACCTTGAGCACGAAACGCACGTTTTGTGCCAAAACTGAGCAGAAGCGGCGATTCTGTGCACGAAACACGGGTTTTGTGTCAAAACTGAGCAAAAGCTGCGATTCTGAGCACGAAACGCACGTTTTGTGCCAAAACTGAGCAAAAGCGGCGATACTGTGCACGAAACGCACGCTATGTGCCAGAACTGAGCAAAAGCGGCGATTCTGTGCACAAACCGCACGTTTTGTGCCAAAACTGGAAAAAGCGGCGATTCTGCGCACGAAACGCACGGTTTGTGCCAAAAGGAGCAATTCGGAGCGTGAAACGAACGTTTTGTGCCAAAACTGAGCAAAAGCGGCGATACTGTGCACGAAACGCACGCTATGTGCCAGAACTGAGCAAAAGCGGCGATTCTGTGCACGAAACACGGGTTCTGTGTCAAAACTAAGCAAAAGCTGCTATTCTGTGCACGAAACGCACGTTTTGTGTCAATAATGTGCAAAAGCGGCGACTCTGAGCACGAAACTGAGCACAGTTTTGTGCCAAAACTGAGCAGAAGCGGCGATTCTGTGCACGAAACACGGGTTTTGTGTCAAAACTGAGCAAAAGCTGCGATTCTGTGCACGAAACGCACGCTTTGTGTCAGTAATGTGCAAAAGCGGCGACTCTCAGCACGAAACGCACGTTTTGTGCCAAAACTGAGCAAAAGCGGCGATTCTGTGCACAAACCGCACGTTTTGTGCCAAACTGAGCAAAAGTGGCGATTCTGAGCACGAAACGCACGTTTTGTGCCAAAACTGAGCAAAGGCGACGATTCTGAGCACGAAACGCACATTCTGTGTCAATAATGAGCAAAAGCGGCGACTCTGAGCACGAAACGCACGTTTTGTGCCAAAACTGAGCAAAACCGGCGATTCTGTGCACGAAACGAACGTATTGTGTCAATAATGAGCAAAAGCGGCGATTC
The DNA here is from genome assembly GCA_943735885.1 of Stelis phaeoptera. Classification (NCBI taxonomy): domain Eukaryota; kingdom Metazoa; phylum Arthropoda; class Insecta; order Hymenoptera; family Megachilidae; genus Stelis; species Stelis phaeoptera. Next base: position 1,417,887 of record CALSEM010000143.1, read on the forward strand.
TGTGCACGAAACGCGCGTTTTGTGCCAAAACTGAGAAAAAGCGGCGATTCTGTGCACGAAGCGCACGTTTTGTGCCAAAACTGAGCAAAAGCGTCGATTCTGTGCACGGAACACGGGTTTTGTGCCAAAACTGAGAAAAAGCTGCGATTCTGTGAACGAAACGCCCGTTTTGTGGCAAAAGGGGCAATTCGGTGCGTGAGGCACACGTTTTGTGCCAAAACTGAGAAAAAGCGGCGATTCTGTGCACGAAACGCAGGTTTTGTGCCAAAACTGAGCAAATGCGGCGATTCTGAGCACGAAACACACGTTTTGTGCCAAAACTGAGCAAAAGCTGCGATTCTGTGTACAAACCGCACGTTTTGTGCCAAACTGAGCAAAAGTGGCGATTCTGTGCACGAAACACACGGTTTGTGCCAAAACTGAGCAAAAGCGGCGATTCTGTGCACGAAACACGGGTTTTGTGCCAAAACTGAGCAAAAGCGGCGATTCTGTGCACGAAACGCACGTTTTGTACCAAAACTGAGCAAATGCGGCGATTTTGAGCACGAAACACACATTTGTGCCAAAATCGAGCAAAAGCGGCTATTCTGAGCACGAAACGCACGTTTTGTGCCAAAACTGAGCAAAAGCGGCGATTCTGTGCACGATTCACGGGTTTTGTGCCAAAACTGAGCAAAAGCGGCGATTCTGTGGATGAAACGCACGTTTTGTTCCAAAAGGAGCAATTGCGTGCACGAAACGCACGTTTTGTGCCAAAACTGAGCAAAAGAGGCGATTCTGTGCACGAAACACGGGTTTTGTGCCAAAACTGAGAAAAAGCGGTGATTGTGCGCACGAAACGCACGTTTTGTGCCAAAACTTAGCAAAGGCGGCGATACTGTGCACGAAACGCACGCTATGTGCCAGAACTGAGCAAAAGCGTCGATTCTGTGCACGAAACGCACGATTTGTGCCAAAAGGAGCAATTCGGTGCGTGAAACGCACGTTTTGTGCCAAAACTGAGCAAAAGAGGCGATTCTGTGCACGAAACACGGGTTTTGTCCCAAAACTGAGAAAAAGCGGCGATTCTGCGCACGAAACGCACGTTTTGTGCCAAAACTGAGAAAAAGCGGCGATTCTGTGCACGTACCGCACGTTTTGTGCCAAAACTGAGAAAAAGCGGCGATTCTGAGCACGAAACGCACGTTTTGTGCCAAACGTGAGCAAATGCGGCGATTCTGTGCACGAAAAGCACGTTTTGTGCCAAAAGGTGCGTGAAATTCGGTGCGTGAAACGCACGTTTTGTGCCAAAACTGAGCAGAAGCGGCGATTCTGTGCACGAAACACGGGTTTTGTGTCAAAACTGAGCAAAAGCTGCGATTCTGAGCACGAAACGCACGTTTTGTGCCAAAACTGAGCAAAAGCGGCGATACTGTGCACGAAACGCACGCTATGTGCCAGAACTGAGCAAAAGCGGCGATTCTGTGCACAAACCGCACGTTTTGTGCCAAAACTGGAAAAAGCGGCGATTCTGCGCACGAAACGCACGGTTTGTGCCAAAAGGAGCAATTCGGAGCGTGAAACGAACGTTTTGTGCCAAAACTGAGCAAAAGCGGCGATACTGTGCACGAAACGCACGCTATGTGCCAGAACTGAGCAAAAGCGGCGATTCTGTGCACGAAACACGGGTTTTGTGTCAAAACTAAGCAAAAGCTGCTATTCTGTGCACGAAACGCACGTTTTGTGTCAATAATGTGCAAAAGCGGCGACTCTGAGCACGAAACTGAGCACAGTTTTGTGCCAAAACTGAGCAGAAGCGGCGATTCTGTGCACGAAACACGGGTTTTGTGTCAAAACTGAGCAAAAGCTGCGATTCTGTGCACGAAACGCACGTTTTGTGTCAGTAATGTGCAAAAGCGGCGACTCTCAGCACGAAACGCACGTTTTGTGCCAAAACTGAGCAAAAGCGGCGATTCTGTGCACAAACCTCACGTTTTGTGCCAAACTGAGCAAAAGTGGCGATTCTGAGCACGAAACGCACGGTTTGTGCCAAAACTGAGCAAAGGCGACGATTCTGAGCACGAAACGCACGTATTGTGTCAATAATGAGCAAAAGCGGCGATTCTGTGCACGAAACACGGGTTTTGTGCCAAAACTGAGCAAAAGCGGCGACTCTGAGCACGAAACGCACGTTTTGTGCCAAAACTTAGCAAAGGCGGCGATACTGTGCACGAAACGCACGCTATGTGCCAGAACTGAGCAAAAGCGTCGATTCTGTGCACGAAACGCACGATTTGTGCCAAAAGGAGCAATTCGGTGCGTGAAACGCACGTTTTGTGCCAAAACTGAGCAAAAGCGGCGATTCTGTGCACGAAACGCACGTTTTGTGCCAATAATGAGCAAAAGCGGCGATTCTGCGCACGAAACGCGCGTTTTGTGCCAAAACTGAGAAAAAGCGGCGATTCTGTGCACGAAACGCACGTTTTGTGCCAAAACTGAGCAAAAGCGTCGATTCTGTGCATGGAACACGGGTTTTGTGCCAAAACTGAGAAAAAGCTGCGATTCTGTGAACGAAACGCCCGTTTTGTGGCAAAAGGGGCAATTCGGTGCGTGAGGCACACGTTTTGTGCCAAAACTGAGAAAAAGCGGCGATTCTGTGCACGAAACGCACGTTTTGTGCCAAAACTGAGCAAATGCGGCGATTCTGTGCAGGAAACGCACGGTTTGTGCCAAAAGGAGCAATTCGGTGAGTCAAACGCACGTTTTGTTCCAAAACTGAGCAAAAGCGGCGACTCTGAGCACGAAGCACACATTTGTGCCAAAACTGAGCAAAAGCGGCGATTCTGTGTACGAAACGCCCGTTTTGTGCCAAAAGGAGCAATTCGGTGCGTGAAGCGCACGTTTTGTGTCAAAACTGAGCAAAAGCGGCGATTCTGTGAACGAAACGCACGTTTTGTGCCAAAAGGAGCAATTGCGTGCACGAAACGCACGTTTTGTGCCAAAACTGAGCAAAAGCGGCGATTCTGTGCACGATACACGGGTTTTGTGCCAAAACTGAGCAAAAGCGGCGATTCTGTGCATGAAACGCACGTTTTGTGCCAAAAGGAGCAATTCGGAGCGTGAAACGAACGTTTTGTGCCAAAACTGAGCAAAAGCGGCGATACTGTGCACGAAACGCACGCTATGTGCCAGAACTGAGCAAAAGCGGCGATTCTGTGCACGAAACACGGGTTTTGTGTCAAAACTAAGCAAAAGCTGCTATTCTGTGCACGAAACGCACGTTTTGTGTCAATAATGTGCAAAAGCGGCGACTCTGAGCACGAAACTCACGTTTTGTGCCAAAACTGAGCAAAACCGGCGATTCTGTGCACGAAACGAACGTATTGTGTCAATAATGAGCAAAAGCGGCGATTCTGTGCACGAAACACGGGTTTTGTGCCAAAACTGAGCAAAAGCGGCGATTCTGTGCACGAAACGCACGTTTTGTGCCAAAACTGAGAAAAAGCGGCGATTCTGTGCACGTACCGCACGTTTTGTGATAAAACTGAGAAAAAGCGGCGATTCTGAGCACGAAACGCACGTTTTGTGCCAAAACTTAGCAAAGGCGGCGATACTGTGCACGAAACGCACGCTATGTGCCAGAACTGAGCAAAAGCGGCGATTCTGTGCACGAAACGCACGATTTGTGCCAAAAGGAGCAAAAGCGGCGATTCTGTGCACGAAACGCACGATTTGTGCCAAAAGGAGCAATTCGGTGCGTGAAACGCACGTTTTGTGCCAAAACTGAGAAAAAGCGGCGATTCTGTGCACGAACCACACGTTTTGTGCCAAAACTGAGAAAAAGAGGCGATTGTGTGCACGAAACACGGGTTTTGTGCCAAAACTGAGCAAAAGCGGCGATTCTGTGCACGAAACGCACGTTTTGTACCAAAACTGAGCAAATGCGGCGATTCTGAGCACGAAACACACATTTGTGCCAAAACCGAGCAAAAGCGGCGATTCTGAGCACGAAACGCACGTTTTGTGCCAGAAGGAACAATTCGGAGCGTGAAACGAACGTTTTGTGCCAAAACTGAGCAAAAGCGGCGATTCTGAGCACGAAACGCACGTTTTGTGCCAAAACTGAGCAAAAGCGGCGATACTGTGCACGAAACGCACGCTATGTGCCAGAACTGAGCAAAAGCGGCGATTCTGTGCACGAAACGCACGCTATGTGCCAGAACTGAGCAAAAGCGGCGATTCTGTGCACGAAACGCACGATTTGTGCCAAAAGGAGCAATCCGGTGCGTGAAACGCACGTTTTGTGCCAAAACTGAGCAAAAGAGGCGATTCTGTGCACGAAACACGGGTTTTGTCCCAAAACTGAGAAAAAGCGGCGATTCTGCGCACGAAACACGGGTTTTGTGCCAAAATTGAGCAAAAGCGGCGATTCTGTGCACGAAACGCACGTTTTGTACCAAAACTGAGCAAATGCGGCGATTCTGAGCACGAAACACACATTTGTGCCAAAACCGAGCAAAAGCGGCGATTCTGAGCACGAAACGCACGTTTTGTGCCAGAAGGAACAATTCGGAGTGTGAAACGAACGTTTTGTGCCAAAACTGAGCAAAAGCGGCGATTCTGAGCACGAAACGCACGTTTTGTGCCAAAACTGAGCAAAAGCGGCGATACTGTGCACGAAACGCACGCTATGTGCCAGAACTGAGCAAAAGCGGCGATTCTGTGCACGAAACGCACGATTTGTGCCAAAAGGAGCAATTCGGTGCGTGAAACGCACGTTTTGTGCCAAAACTGAGCAAAAGAGGCGATTCTGTGCACGAAACACGGGTTTTGTCCCAAAACTGAGAAAAAGCGGCGATTCTGCGCACGAAACGCACGTTTTGTGCCGAAACTGAGAAAAAGCGGCGATTCTGTGCACGTACCGCACGTTTTGTGCCAAAACTGAGAAAAAGCGGCGATTCTGAGCACGAAACGCACGATTTGTGCTAAAAGGAGCAATTCGGTGCGTGAAACGCACGTTTTGTGCCAAAACTGAGCAAAAGAGGCGATTCTGTGCACGAAACACGGGTTTTGTCCCAAAACTGAGAAAAAGCGGCGATTCTGCGCACGAAACGCACGTTTTGTGTCAATAATGTGCAAAAGCGGCGACTCTGAGCACGAAATGCACGTTTTGTGCCAAAACTGAGCAGAAGCGGCGATTCTGTTCACGAAACGAACGTATTGTGTCAATAATGAGCAAAAACGGCGATTCTGTGCACGAAACACGGGTTTTGTGCCAAAACTGAGCAAAAGCGGCGATTCTGTGCACGAAACGCACGTTTTGTGCAAAAACTGAGCAAATGCGGCGATTCTGAGCACGAAGCACACATTTGTGCCAAAACTGAGCAAAAGCGCCGATTCTGCGCACGAAACGCACGTTTTGTGCCAAAACTGAGGAAAAGCTGCGATTCTGTACACGAAACGCACGTTTTGTGCCAAACTGAGCAAAAGTGGCGATTCTGAGCACGAAACGCACGTTTTGTGCCAAAACTGAGCAAAAGAGGCGATTCTGTGCACGAAACACGGGTTTTGCGCCAAAACTGAGAAAAAGCGGCGATTCTGCGCACGAAACGCACGTTTTGTGCCAAAACTTAGCAAAGGCGGCGATACTGTGCACGAAACGCACGCTATGTGCCAGAACTGAGCAAAAGCGGCGATTCTGTGCACGAAACGCACGATTTGTGCCAAAAGGAGCAAAAGCGGCGATTCTGTGCACGAAACGCACGATTTGTGCCAAAAGGAGCAATTCGGTGCGTGAAACGCACGTTTTGTGCCAAAACTGAGAAAAAGCGGCGATTCTGTGCACGAACCACACGTTTTGTGCCAAAACTGAGAAAAAGAGGCGATTGTGTGCACGAAACACGGGTTTTGTGCCAAAACTGAGCAAAAGCGGCGATTCTGTGCACGAAACGCACGTTTTGTACCAAAACTGAGCAAATGCGGCGATTCTGAGCACGAAACACACATTTGTGCCAAAACCGAGCAAAAGCGGCGATTCTGAGCACGAAACGCACGTTTTGTGCCAGAAGGAACAATTCGGAGCGTGAAACGAACGTTTTGTGCCAAAACTGAGCAAAAGCGGCGATTCTGAGCACGAAACGCACGTTTTGTGCCAAAACTGAGCAAAAGCGGCGATACTGTGCACGAAACGCACGCTATGTGCCAGAACTGAGCAAAAGCGGCGATTCTGTGCACGAAACGCACGCTATGTGCCAGAACTGAGCAAAAGCGGCGATTCTGTGCACGAAACGCACGATTTGTGCCAAAAGGAGCAATCCGGTGCGTGAAACGCACGTTTTGTGCCAAAACTGAGCAAAAGAGGCGATTCTGTGCACGAAACACGGGTTTTGTCCCAAAACTGAGAAAAAGCGGCGATTCTGCGCACGAAACACGGGTTTTGTGCCAAAATTGAGCAAAAGCGGCGATTCTGTGCACGAAACGCACGTTTTGTACCAAAACTGAGCAAATGCGGCGATTCTGAGCACGAAACACACATTTGTGCCAAAACCGAGCAAAAGCGGCGATTCTGAGCACGAAACGCACGTTTTGTGCCAGAAGGAACAATTCGGAGTGTGAAACGAACGTTTTGTGCCAAAACTGAGCAAAAGCGGCGATTCTGAGCACGAAACGCACGTTTTGTGCCAAAACTGAGCAAAAGCGGCGATACTGTGCACGAAACGCACGCTATGTGCCAGAACTGAGCAAAAGCGGCGATTCTGTGCACGAAACGCACGATTTGTGCCAAAAGGAGCAATTCGGTGCGTGAAACGCACGTTTTGTGCCAAAACTGAGCAAAAGAGGCGATTCTGTGCACGAAACACGGGTTTTGTCCCAAAACTGAGAAAAAGCGGCGATTCTGCGCACGAAACGCACGTTTTGTGCCGAAACTGAGAAAAAGCGGCGATTCTGTGCACGTACCGCACGTTTTGTGCCAAAACTGAGAAAAAGCGGCGATTCTGAGCACGAAACGCACGTTTTGTGCCAAACCTGAGCAAATGCGGCGATTCAGTGCACGAAAAGCACGTTTTGTGCCAAAAGGTGCGTGAAATTCGGTGCGTGAAACGCACGTTTTGTGACAAAACTGAGCAAAACAGGCGATTCTGTGCACGAAACACGGGTTTTGTCCCAAAACTGAGAAAAAGCGGCGATTCTGCGCACGAAACGCACGTTTTCGTGCCAAAACTGAGAAAAAGCGGCGATTCTGTGCACGAACCGCACGTTTTGTGCCAAAACTGAGAAAAAGCGGCGATTCTGTGCACGAAACGCACGTTTTGTGTCAATAATGTGCAAAAGCGGCGACTTTGAGCACGAAATGCACGTTTTGCGCCAAAACTGAGCAGAAGCGGCGATTCTGTTCACGAAACGAACGTATTGTGTCAATAATGAGCAAAAACGGCGATTCTGTGCACGAAACACGGGTTTTGTGCCAAAACTGAGCAAAAGCGGCGATTCTGTGCACGAAATGCACGTTTTGTGCAAAAACTGAGCAAATGCGGCGATTCTGAGCACGAAGCACACATTTGTGCCAAAACTGAGCAAAAGCGCCGATTCTGCGCACGAAACGCACGTTTTGTGCCAAAACTGAGGAAAAGCTGCGATTCTGTGCACGAAACGCACGTTTTGTGCCAAACTGAGCAAAAGTGGCGATTCTGAGCACGAAATGCACGATTTGTGCCAAAACTGAGCAAAAGAGGCGATTCTGTGCACGAAACACGGGTTTTGCGCCAAAACTGAGAAAAAGCGGCGATTCTGCGCACGAAACGCACGTTTTGTGCCGAAACTGACAAAAAGCGGCGATTCTGTGCACGAACCGCACGTTTTGTGCCAAAATTGAGAAAAAGCGGCGATTCTGTCCACGAAACGCACGTTTTGTGTCAATAATAAGCAAAATCGGCGATTCTGAGCACGAAACGCACGTTTTGTACCAAAACTGAGAAAAAGCGGCGATTCTGTGCACGAACCGCACGTTTTGTGCCAAAACTGAGAAAAAGCGGCGATTCTGTGCACGAAACGCACGTTCTGTGTCAATAATGAGCAAAAGCGGCGATTCTGTGCACGATACACGGGTTTTGTGCCAAAACTGAGCAAAAGCGGCGATTCTGTGCATGAAACGCACGTTTTGTGCCAAAAGGAGCAATTGCGTGCACGAAACGCACGTTTTGTGCCAAAACTGAGCAAAAGAGGCGATTCTGTGCACGAAACACGGGTTTTGCGCCAAAACTGAGAAAAAGCGGCGATTGTGCGCACGAAACGCACGTTTTGTGCCAAAACTTAGCAAAGGCGGCGATACTGTGCACGAAACGCACGCTATGTGCCAGAACTGAGCAAAAGCGTCGATTCTGTGCACGAAACGCACGATTTGCGCCAAAAGGAGCAATTCGGTGCGTGAAACGCACGTTTTGTGCCAAAACTGAGCAAAAGAGGCGATTCTGTGCACGAAACACGGGTTTTGTCCCAAAACTGAGAAAAAGCGGCGATTCTGCGCACGAAACGCACGTTTTGTGCCAAACCTGAGCAAATGCGGCGATTCTGTGCACGAAACGCACGTTTTGTGTCAATAATGTGCAAAAGCGGCGACTCTGAGCACGAAATGCACGTTTTGTGCCAAAACTGAGCAGAAGCGGCGATTCTGTTCACGAAACGAACGTATTGTGTCAATAATGAGCAAAAACGGCGATTCTGTGCACGAAACACGGGTTTTGTGCCAAAACTGAGCAAAAGCGGCGATTCTGTGCACGAAACGCACGTTTTGTGCAAAAACTGAGCAAATGCGGCGATTCTGAGCACGAAGCACACATTTGTGCCAAAACTGAGCAAAAGCGCCGATTCTGCGCACGAAACGCACGTTTTGTGCCAAAACTGAGGAAAAGCTGCGATTCTGAGCACGAAACGCACGTTTTGTGCCAAAACTGAGCAAAAGAGGCGATTCTGTGCACGAAACACGGGTTTTGCGCCAAAACTGAGAAAAAGCGGCGATTCTGCGCACGAAACGCACGTTTTGTGCCAAAACTTAGCAAAGGCGGCGATACTGTGCACGAAACGCACGCTATGTGCCAGAACTGAGCAAAAGCGGCGATTCTGTGCACGAAACGCACGATTTGTGCCAAAAGGAGCAAAAGCGGCGATTCTGTGCACGAAACGCACGATTTGTGCCAAAAGGAGCAATTCGGTGCGTGAAACGCACGTTTTGTGCCAAAACTGAGAAAAAGCGGCGATTCTGTGCACGAACCACACGTTTTGTGCCAAAACTGAGAAAAAGCGGCGATTGTGTGCACGAAACACGGGTTTTGTGCCAAAACTGAGCAAAAGCGGCGATTCTGTGCACGAAACGCACGTTTTGTACCAAAACTGAGCAAATGCGGCGATTCTGAGCACGAAACACACATTTGTGCCAAAACCGAGCAAAAGCGGCGATTCTGAGCACGAAACGCACGTTTTGTGCCAGAAGGAACAATTCGGAGCGTGAAACGAACGTTTTGTGCCAAAACTGAGCAAAAGCGGCGATTCTGAGCACGAAACGCACGTTTTGTGCCAAAACTGAGCAAAAGCGGCGATACTGTGCACGAAACGCACGCTATGTGCCAGAACTGAGCAAAAGGGGCGATTCTGTGCACGAAACGCACGATTTGTGCCAAAAGGAGCAATCCGGTGCGTGAAACGCACGTTTTGTGCCAAAACTGAGCAAAAGCGGCGATTCTGCGCACGAAACACGGGTTTTGTGCCAAAATTGAGCAAAAGCGGCGATTCTGAGCACGAAACGCACGTTTTGTGCCAAACCTGAGCAAATGCGGCGATACTGTGCACGAAACGCACGCTATGTGCCAGAACTGAGCAAAAGCGTCGATTCTGTGCACGAAACGCACGATTTGTGCCAAAAGGAGCAATTCGGTGCGTGAAACGCACGTTTTGTGCCAAAACTGAGCAAAAGAGGCGATTCTGTGCACGAAACACGGGTTTTGTCCCAAAACTGAGAAAAAGCGGCGATTCTGCGCACGAAACGCACGTTTTGTGCCAAAACTGAGGAAAAGCGTCGATTCTGTGCACGGAACACGGGTTTTGTGCCAAAACTGAGAAATAGCGGCGATTCTGTGCACGTACCGCACGTTTTGTGCCAAAACTGAGAAAAAGCGGCGATTCTGAGCACGAAACGCACGTTTTGTGCCAAACGTGAGCAAATGCGGCGATTCTGTGCACGAAAAGCACGTTTTGTGCCGAAAGGTGCGTGAAATTCGGTGCGTGAAAGGCACGTTTTGTGACAAAACTGAGCAAAAGAGGCGATTCTGTGCACGAAACACGGGTTTTGTCCCAAAACTGAGAAAAAGCGGCGATTCTGCGCACGAAACGCACGTTTTCGTGCCAAAACTGAGAAAAAGCGGCGATTCTGTGCACGAACCGCACGTTTTGTGCCAAAACTGAGAAAAAGCGGCGATTCTGTGCACGAAACGCACGTTTTGTGTCAATAATGTGCAAAAGCGGCGACTCTGAGCACGAAATGCACGTTTTGTGCCAAAACTGAGCAGAAGCGGCGATTCTGTTCACGAAACGAACGTATTGTGTCAATAATGAGCAAAAACGGCGATTCTGTGCACGAAACACGGGTTTTGTGCCAAAACTGAGCAAAAGCGGCGATTCTGTGCACGAAATGCACGTTTTGTGCAAAAACTGAGCAAATGCGGCGATTCTGAGCACGAAGCACACATTTGTGCCAAAACTGAGCAAAAGCGCCGATTCTGCGCACGAAACGCACGTTTTGTGCCAAAACTGAGGAAAAGCTGCGATTCTGTGCACGAAACGCACGTTTTGTGCCAAACTGAGCAAAAGTGGCGATTCTGAGCACGAAATGCACGATTTGTGCCAAAACTGAACAAAAGAGGCGATTCTGTGCACGAAACACGGGTTTTGCGCCAAAACTGAGAAAAAGCGGCGATTCTGCGCACGAAACGCACGTTTTGTGCCAAAACTTAGCAAAGGCGGCGATACTGTGCACGAAACGCACGCTATGTGCCAGAACTGAGCAAAAGCGGCGATTCTGTGCACGAAACGCACGATTTGTGCTAAAAGGAGCAATTCGGTGCGTGAAACGCACGTTTTGTGCCAAAACTGAGCAAAAGAGGCGATTCTGTGCACGAAACACGGGTTTTGTCCCAAAACTGAGAAAAAGCGGCGATTCTGCGCACGAAACGCACGTTTTGTGCCAAAACTGACAAAAAGCGGCGATTCTGTGCACGAACCGCACGTTTTGTGCCAAAACTGAGAAAAAGCGGCGATTCTGTGTACGAAACGCACGTTTTGTGTCAATAATGAGCAAAAGCGGGGATTCTGAGCACGAAACGCACGTTTTGTGTCAAACCTGAGCAAATGCGGCGATTCTGTGCACGAAAAGCACGTTTTGTGCCAAAACTGAGAAAAAGCGGCGATTCTGTGCACAAACCGCACGTTTTGTGCCAAAACAGGAAAAAGCGGCGATTCTGCGCACGAAACGCACGGTTTGTGCCAAAAGGAGCAATTCGGTGAGTGAAACGCACGTTCTGTCCCAAAACTGAGAAAAAGCGGCGATTCTGCGCACGAAACGCACCTTTTGTGCCAAAACTGAGAAAAAGCGGCGATTCTGCGCACGAAACGCACGGTTTGTGCCAAAAGGAGCAATTCGGTGAGTGAAACGCACGTTTTGTGCCAAAACTGAGCAAAAGCGGCGATTCTGAGCACGAAACCCCCGTTTTGTGCCAAAACATTGGAAAGGCGGCGATTCTGCGCACGAAACGCACGTTTTGTGCCAAAACTGACAAAAAGCGGCGATTCTGTGCACGAACCGCACGTTTTGTGCCAAAACTGAGAAAAAGCGGCGATTCTGTCCACGAAACGCACGTTTTGTGTCAATAATAAGCAAAATCGGCGATTCTGAGCACGAAACGCACGTTTTGTACCAAAACTGAGAAAAAGCGGCGATTCTGTGCACGAACCGCACGTTTTGTGAAAAAACTGAGAAAAAGCGGCGATTCTGTGCACGAAACGCACGTTTTGTGTCAATAATGAGCAAAAGCGGCGATTCTGTGCACGATACACGGGTTTTGTGCCAAAACTGAGCAAAAGCGGCGATTCTGTGCATGAAACGCACGTTTTGTGCCAAAAGGAGCAATTGCGTGCACGAAACGCACGTTTTGTGCCAAAACTGAGCAAAAGAGGCGATTCTGTGCACGAAACACGGGTTTTGCGCCAAAACTGAGAAAAAGCGGCGATTGTGCGCACGAAACGCACGTTTTGTGCCAAAACTTAGCAAAGGCGGCGATACTGTGCACGAAACGCACGCTATGTTCCAGAACTGAGCAAAAGCGTCGATTCTGTGCACGAAACGCACGATTTGCGCCAAAAGGAGCAATTCGGTGCGTGAAACGCACGTTTTGTGCCAAAACTGAGCAAAAGAGGCGATTCTGTGCACGAAACACGGGTTTTGTCCCAAAACTGAGAAAAAGCGGCGATTCTGCGCACGAAACGCACGTTTTGTGCCAAAACTGAGAAAAAGCGGCGATTCTATGCACGTACCGCACGTTTTCTGATAAAACTGAGAAAAAGCGGCGATTCTGAGCACGAAACGCACGTTTTGTGCCAAACCTGAGCAAATGCGGCGATTCTGTGCACGAAACGCACGTTTTGTGTCAATAATGTGCAAAAGCGGCGACTCTGAGCACGAAATGCACGTTTTGTGCCAAAACTGAGCAGAAGCGGCGATTCTGTTCACGAAACGAACGTATTGTGTCAATAATGAGCAAAAACGGCGATTCTGTGCACGAAACACGGGTTTTGTGCCAAAACTGAGCAAAAGCGGCGATTCTGTGCACGAAACGCACGTTTTGTGCAAAAACTGAGCAAATGCGGCGATTCTGAGCACGAAGCACACATTTGTGCCAAAACTGAGCAAAAGCGCCGATTCTGCGCACGAAACGCACGTTTTGTGCCAAAACTGAGGAAAAGCTGCGATTCTGTACACGAAACGCACGTTTTGTGCCAAACTGAGCAAAAGTGGCGATTCTGAGCACGAAACGCACGTTTTGTGCCAAAACTGAGCAAAAGAGGCGATTCTGTGCACGAAACACGGGTTTTGCGCCAAAACTGAGAAAAAGCGGCGATTCTGCGCACGAAACGCACGTTTTGTGCCAAAACTTAGCAAAGGCGGCGATACTGTGCACGAAACGCACGCTATGTGCCAGAACTGAGCAAAAGCGGCGATTCTGTGCACGAAACGCACGATTTGTGCCAAAAGGAGCAAAAGCGGCGATTCTGAGCACGAAACGCACGTTTTGTGCCAGAAGGAACAATTCGGAGCGTGAAACGAACGTTTTGTGCCAAAACTGAGCAAAAGCGGCGATTCTGAGCACGAAACGCACGTTTTGTGCCAAAACTGAGCAAAAGCGGCGATACTGTGCACGAAACGCACGCTATGTGCCAGAACTGAGCAAAAGCGGCGATACTGTGCACGAAACGCACGATTTGTGCCAAAAGGAGCAATCCGGTGCGTGAAACGCACGTTTTGTGCCAAAACTGAGCAAAAGAGGCGATTCTGTGCACGAAACACGGGTTTTGTCCCAAAACTGAGAAAAAGCGGCGATTCTGCGCACGAAACGCACGTTTTGTGCCAAAACTGAGAAAAAGCGGCGATTCTGAGCACGAAACGCACGTTTTGTGCCAAACGTGAGCAAATGCGGCGATTCTGTGCACGAAAAGCACGTTTTGTGCCAAAAGGTGCGTGAAATTCGGTGCGTGAAACGCACGTTTTGTGACAAAACTGAGCAAAAGAGGCGATTCTGTGCACGAAACACGGGTTTTGTCCCAAAACTGAGAAAAAGCGGCGATTCTGCGCACGAAACGCACGTTTTCGTGCCAAAACTGAGAAAAAGCGGCGATTCTGGGCACGAACCGCACGTTTTGTGCCAAAACTGAGAAAAAGCGGCGATTCTGTGCACGAAACGCACGTTTTGTGTCAATAATGTGCAAAAGCGGCGACTCTGAGCACGACATGCACGTTTTGTGCCAAAACTGAGCAGAAGCGGCGATTCTGTTCACGAAACGAACGTATTGTGTCAATAATGAGCAAAAACGGCGATTCTGTGCACGAAACACGGGTTTTGTGCCAAAACTGAGCAAAAGCGGCGATTCTGTGCACGAAATGCACGTTTTGTGCAAAAACTGAGCAAATGCGGCGATTCTGAGCACGAAGCACACATTTGTGCCAAAACTGAGCAAAAGCGCCGATTCTGCGCACGAAACGCACGTTTTGTGCCAAAACTGAGGAAAAGCTGCGATTCTGTGCACGAAACGCACGTTTTGTGCCAAACTGAGCAAAAGTGGCGATTCTGAGCACGAAATGCACGATTTGTGCCAAAACTGAGCAAAAGAGGCGATTCTGTGCACGAAACACGGGTTTTGCGCCAAAACTGAGAAAAAGCGGCGATTCTGCGCACGAAACGCACGTTTTGTGCCAAAACTGACAAAAAGCGGCGATTCTGTGCACGAACCGCACGTTTTGTGCCAAAACTGAGAAAAAGCGGCGATTCTGTCCACGAAACGCACGTTTTGTGTCAATAATAAGCAAAATCGGCGATTCTGAGCACGAAACGCACGTTTTGTACCAAAACTGAGAAAAAGCGGCGATTCTGTGCACGAACCGCACGTTTTGTGCCAAAACTGAGAAAAAGCGGCGATTCTGTGCACGAAACGCACGTTCTGTGTCAATAATGAGCAAAAGCGGCGATTCTGTGCACGATACACGGGTTTTGTGCCAAAACTGAGCAAAAGCGGCGATTCTGTGCATGAAACGCACGTTTTGTGCCAAAAGGAGCAATTGCGTGCACGAAACGCACGTTTTGTGCCAAAACTGAGCAAAAGAGGCGATTCTGTGCACGAAACACGGGTTTTGCGCCAAAACTGAGAAAAAGCGGCGATTGTGCGCACGAAACGCACGTTTTGTGCCAAAACTTAGCAAAGGCGGCGATACTGTGCACGAAACGCACGCTATGTGCCAGAACTGAGCAAAAGCGGCGATTCTGTGCACGAAATGCACGATTTGTGCCAAAAGGAGCAAAAGCGGCGATTCTGTGCACGAAACGCACGATTTGTGCCAAAAGGAGCAATTCGGTGCGTGAAACGCACGTTTTGTGCCAAAACTGAGAAAAAGCGGCGATTCTGTGCACGAACCACACGTTTTGTGCCAAAACTGAGAAAAAGCGGCGATTGTGTGCACGAAACACGGGTTTTGTGCCAAAACTGAGCAAAAGCGGCGATTCTGTGCACGAAACGCACGTTTTGTACCAAAACTGAGCAAATGCGGCGATTCTGTGCACGAAACGCACGTTTTGTGCCAAAAGGTGCGTGAAATTCGGTGCGTGAAATGCACGTTTTGTGCCAAAACTGAGCAAAAGAGGCGATTCTGTGCACGAAACACGGGTTTTGTCCCAAAACTGAGAAAAAGCGGCGATTCTGCGCACGAAACGCACGTTTTGTGCCAAAACTGACAAAAAGCGGCGATTCTGTGCACGAACCGCACGTTTTGTGCTAAAACTGAGAAAAAGCGGCGATTCTGTGCACGAAACGCACGTTTTGTGTCAATAATGAGCAAAAGCGGCGATTCTGAGCACGAAACGCACGTTTTGTGCCAAACCTGAGCAAATGCGGCGATTCTGTGCACGATAAGCACGTTTTGTGCCAAAAGGTGCGTGAAATTCGGTGCGTGAAACGCACGTTTTGTGCCAAAACTGAGCAAAAGAGGCGATTCTGTGCACGAAACACGGGTTTTGTGCCAAAACTGAGAAAAAGCGGCGATTCTGCGCACGAAACGCACGTTTTGTGCCAAAACTGAGAAAAAGCGGCGATTCTGTGCACGAACCGCACGTTTTGTGCTAAAACTGACAAAAAGCGGCGATTCTGTGCACGAAACGCACGTTCTGTGTCAATAATGAGCAAAAGCGGCGACTCTGAGCACGAAACGCGCGTTTTGTGCCAGAACTGAGCAAAACCGGCGATTCTGTGCACGAAACGAACGGTTTGTGCCAAAACTGAGCAAAAGCGGCGATTCTGCGCACGAAACACGGGTTTTGTGCCAAAATTGAGCAAAAGCGGCGATTCTGTGCACGAAACGCACGTTTTGTACCAAAACTGAGCAAATGCGGCGATTCTGAGCACGAAACACACATTTGTGCCAAAACCGAGCAAAAGCGGCGATTCTGAGCACGAAGCGCACGTTTTGTGCCAGAAGGAACAATTCGGAGCGTGAAACGAACGTTTTGTGCCAAAACTGAGCAAAAGCGGCGATTCTGAGCACGAAACGCACGTTTTGTGCCAAAACTGAGCAAAAGCGGCGATACTGTGCACGAAACGCACGCTATGTGCCAGAACTGAGCAAAAGCGGCGATTCTGTGCACGAAACGCACGATTTGTGCCAAAAGGAGCAATTCGGTGCGTGAAACGCACGTTTTGTGCCAAAACTGAGCAAAAGAGGCGATTCTGTGCACGAAACACGGGTTTTGTCCCAAAACTGAGAAAAAGCGGCGATTCTGCGCACGAAACGCACGTTTTGTGCCGAAACTGAGAAAAAGCGGCGATTCTGTGCACGTACCGCACGTTTTGTGCCAAAACTGAGAAAAAGCGGCGATTCTGTGCACGAAACGCACGTTTTGTGTCAATAATGTGCAAAAGCGGCGACTTTGAGCACGAAATGCACGTTTTGTGCCAAAACTGAGCAGAAGCGGCGATTCTGTTCACGAAACGAACGTATTGTGTCAATAATGAGCAAAAACGGCGATTCTGTGCACGAAACACGGGTTTTGTGCCAAAACTGAGCAAAAGCGGCGATTCTGTGCACGATACGCACGTTTTGTGCCAAGAGGAGCAATTGCGTGCACGAAACGCACGTTTTGTGCAAAAACTGAGCAAAAGAGGCGATTCTGTGCACGAAACACGGGTTTTGTGCCAAAACTGAGAAAAAGCGGTGATTGTGCGCACGAAACGCACGTTTTGTGCCAAAACTTAGCAAAGGCGGCGATACTGTGCACGAAACGCACGCTATGTGCCAGAACTGAGCAAAAGCGTCGATTCTGTGCACGAAACGCACGATTTGTGCCAAAAGGAGCAATTCGGTGCGTGAAACGCCCGTTTTGTGCCAAAACTGAGCAAAAGAGGCGATTCTGTGCACGAAACACGGGTTTTGTGCCAAAACTGAGCAAAAGCGGCGATTCTGTGCACAAACCGCACGTTTTGTGCCAAAACTGGAAAAAGCGGCGATTCTGCGCACGAAACGCACGGTTTGTGCCAAAAGGAGCAATTCGGTGAGTGAAACGCACGTTTTGTGCCAAAACTGAGCAAAAGCGGCGATTCTGAGCACGAAACGCACGTTTTGTCCCAAAACTGAGAAAAAGCGGCGATTCTGTGCACGAAACGCACGTTTTGTACCAAAACTGAGCAAATGCGGCGATTCTGTGCACGAAACGCACGTTTTGTGCCAAAAGGTGCGTGAAATTCGGTGCGTGAAACGCACGTTTTGTGCCAAAACTGAGCAAAAGAGGCGATTCTGTGCACGAAACGCACGTTTTGTGTCAATAATGTGCAAAAGCGGCGACTCTGAGCACGACATGCACGTTTTGTGCCAAAACTGAGCAGAAGCGGCGATTCTGTTCACGAAACGAACGTATTGTGTCAATAATGAGCAAAAACGGCGATTCTGTGCACGAAACACGGGTTTTGTGCCAAAACTGAGCAAAAGCGGCGATTCTGTGCACGAAATGCACGTTTTGTGCAAAAACTGAGCAAATGCGGCGATTCTGAGCACGAAGCACACATTTGTGCCAAAACTGAGCAAAAGCGGCGATTCTGTCCACGAAACGCACGTTTTGTGTCAATAATAAGCAAAATCGGCGATTCTGAGCACGAAACGCACGTTTTGTACCAAAACTGAGAAAAAGCGGCGATTCTGTGCACGAACCGCACGTTTTGTGCCAAAACTGCGAAAAAGCGGCGATTCTGTGCACGAAACGCACGTTCTGTGTCAATAATGAGCAAAAGCGGCGATTCTGTGCACGATACACGGGTTTTGTGCCAAAACAGAGCAAAAGCGGCGATTCTGTGCATGAAACGCACGTTTTGTGCCAAAAGGAGCAATTGCGTGCACGAAACGCACGTTTTGTGCCAAAACTGAGCAAAAGAGGCGATTCTGTGCACGAAACACGGGTTTTGCGCCAAAACTGAGAAAAAGCGGCGATTGTGCGCACGAAACGCACGTTTTGTGCCAAAACTTAGCAAAGGCGGCGATACTGTGCACGAAACGCACGCTATGTGCCAGAACTGAGCAAAAGCGGCGATTCTGTGCACGAAATGCACGATTTGTGCCAAAAGGAGCAAAAGCGGCGATTCTGTGCACGAAACGCACGATTTGTGCCAAAAGGAGCAATTCGGTGCGTGAAACGCACGTTTTGTGCCAAAACTGAGAAAAAGCGGCGATTCTGTGCACGAACCACACGTTTTGTGCCAAAACTGAGAAAAAGCGGCGATTGTGTGCACGAAACACGGGTTTTGTGCCAAAACTGAGCAAAAGCGGCGATTCTGTGCACGAAACGCACGTTTTCTACCAAAACTGAGCAAATGCGGCGATTCTGTGCACGAAACGCACGTTTTGTGCCAAAAGGTGCGTGAAATTCGGTGCGTGAAACGCACGTTTTGTGCCAAAACTGAGCAAAAGAGGCGATTCTGTGCACGAAACACGGGTTTTGTCCCAAAACTGAGAAAAAGCGGCGATTCTGCGCACGAAACGCACGTTTTGTGCCAAAACTGACAAAAAGCGGCGATTCTGTGCACGAACCGCACGTTTTGTGCTAAAACTGAGAAAAAGCGGCGATTCTGTGCACGAAACGCACGTTTTGTGTCAATAATGAGCAAAAGCGGCGATTCTGAGCACGAAACGCACGTTTTGTGCCAAACCTGAGCAAATGCGGCGATTCTGTGCACGATAAGCACGTTTTGTGCCAAAAGGTGCGTGAAATTCGGTGCGTGAAACGCACGTTTTGTGCCAAAACTGAGCAAAAGAGGCGATTCTGTACACGAAACACGGGTTTTGTGCCAAAACTGAGAAAAAGCGGCGATTCTGCGCACGAAACGCACGTTTTGTGCCAAAACTGAGAAAAAGCGGCGATTCTGTGCACGAACCGCACGTTTTGTGCTAAAACTGAGAAAAAGCGGCGATTCTGTGCACGAAACGCACGTTCTGTGTCAATAATGAGCAAAAGCGGCGACTCTGAGCACGAAACGCGCGTTTTGTGCCAGAACTGAGCAAAACCGGCGATTCTGTGCACGAAACGAACGGTTTGTGCCAAAACTGAGCAAAAGCGGCGATTCTGCGCACGAAACACGGGTTTTGTGCCAAAATTGAGCAAAAGCGGCGATTCTGTGCACGAAACGCACGTTTTGTACCAAAACTGAGCAAATGCGGCGATTCTGAGCACGAAACACACATTTGTGCCAAAACCGAGCAAAAGCGGCGATTCTGAGCACGAAGCGCACGTTTTGTGCCAGAAGGAACAATTCGGAGCGTGAAACGAACGTTTTGTGCCAAAACTGAGCAAAAGCGGCGATTCTGAGCACGAAACGCACGTTTTGTGCCAAAACTGAGCAAAAGCGGCGATACTGTGCACGAAACGCACGCTATGTGTCAGAACTGAGCAAAAGCGGCGATTCTGTGCACGAAACGCACGATTTGTGCCAAAAGGAGCAATTCGGTGCGTGAAACGCACGTTTTGTGCCAAAACTGAGCAAAAGAGGCGATTCTGTGCACGAAACACGGGTTTTGTCCCAAAACTGAGAAAAAGCGGCGATTCTGCGCACGAAACGCACGTTTTGTGCCGAAACTGAGAAAAAGCGGCGATTCTGTGCACGTACCGCACGTTTTGTGCCAAAACTGAGAAAAAGCGGCGATTCTGAGCACGAAACGCACGTTTTGTGCCAAACCTGAGCAAATGCGGCGATTCAGTGCACGAAAAGCACGTTTTGTGCAAAAAGGTGCGTGAAATTCGGTGCGTGAAACGCACGTTTTGTGACAAAACTGAGCAAAAGAGGCGATTCTGTGCACGAAACACGGGTTTTGTCCCAAAACTGAGAAAAAGCGGCGATTCTGCGCACGAAACGCACGTTTTCGTGCCAAAACTGAGAAAAAGCGGCGATTCTGTGCACGAACCGCACGTTTTGTGCCAAAACTGAGAAAAAGCGGCGATTCTGTGCACGAAACGCACGTTTTGTGTCAATAATGTGCAAAAGCGGCGACCTTGAGCACGAAATGCACGTTTTGTGCCAAAACTGAGCAGAAGCGGCGATTCTGTTCACGAAACGAACGTATTGTGTCAATAATGAGCAAAAACGGCGATTCTGTGCACGAAACACGGGTTTTGTGCCAAAACTGAGCAAAAGCGGCGATTCTGTGCACGATACGCACGTTTTGTGCCAAGAGGAGCAATTGCGTGCACGAAACGCACGTTTTGTGCAAAAACTGAGCAAAAGAGGCGATTCTGTGCACGAAACACGGGTTTTGTGCCAAAACTGAGAAAAAGCGGTGATTGTGCGCACGAAACGCACGTTTTGTGCCAAAACTTAGCAAAGGCGGCGATACTGTGCACGAAACGCACGCTATGTGCCAGAACTGAGCAAAAGCGTCGATTCTGTGCACGAAACGCACGATTTGTGCCAAAAGGAGCAATTCGGTGCGTGAAACGCCCGTTTTGTGCCAAAACTGAGCAAAAGAGGCGATTCTGTGCACGAAACACGGGTTTTGTGCCAAAACTGAGCAAAAGCGGCGATTCTGTGCACAAACCGCACGTTTTGTGCCAAAACTGGAAAAAGCGGCGATTCTGCGCACGAAACGCACGGTTTGTGCCAAAAGGAGCAATTCGGTGAGTGAAACGCACGTTTTGTGCCAAAACTGAGCAAAAGCGGCGATTCTGAGCACGAAACGCACGTTTTGTCCCAAAACTGAGAAAAAGCGGCGATTCTGCGCACGAAACGCACGTTTTGTGCCAAAACTGACAAAAAGCGGCGATTCTGTGCACGAACCGCACGTTTTGTGCCAAAACTGAGAAAAAGCGGCGATTCTGTGCACGAAACGCACGTTTTGTGTCAATAATGAGCAAAAGCGGCGATTCTGAGCACGAAACGCACGTTTTGTGCCAAACCTGAGCAAATGCGGCGATTCTGTGCACGAAAAGCACGTTTTGTGCCAAAAGGTGCGTGAAATTCGGTGCGTGAAACGCACGTTTTGTGCCAAAACTGAGCAAAAGAGGCGATTCTGTGCACGAAACACGGGTTTTGTCCCAAAACTGAGAAAAAGCGGCGATTCTGCGCACGAAACGCACGTTTTGTGCCAAAACTGAGAAAAAGCGGCGATTCTGTGCACGAACCGCACGTTTTGTGCCAAAACTGAGAAAAAGCGGCGATTCTGTGCACGAAACGCACGTTCTGTGTCAATAATGAGCAAAAGCGGCGACTCTGAGCACGAAACGCGCGTTTTGTGCCAGAACTGAGCAAAACCGGCGATTCTGTGCACGAAACGAACGGTTTGTGCCAAAACTGAGCAAAAGCGGCGATTCTGCGCACGAAACACGGGTTTTGTGCCAAAATTGAGCAAAAGCGGCGATTCTGTGCACGAAACGCACGTTTTGTACCAAAACTGAGCAAATGCGGCGATTCTGAGCACGAAACACACATTTGTGCCAAAACCGAGCAAAAGCGGCGATTCTGAGCACGAAGCGCACGTTTTGTGCCAGAAGGAACAATTCGGAGCGTGAAACGAACTTTTTGTGCCAAAACTGAGCAAATGCGGCGATTCTGAGCACGAAACGCACGTTTTGTGCCAAAACTGAGCAAAAGCGGCGATACTGTGCACGAAACGCACGCTATGTGCCAGAACTGAGCAAAAGCGGCGATTCTGTGCACGAAACGCACGATTTGTGCCAAAAGGAGCAATTCGGTGCGTGAAACGCACGTTTTGTGCCAAAACTGAGCAAAAGAGGCGATTCTGTGCACGAAACACGGGTTTTGTCCCAAAACTGAGAAAAAGCGGCGATTCTGCGCACGAAACGCACGTTTTGTGCCGAAACTGAGAAAAAGCGGCGATTCTGTGCACGTACCGCACGTTTTGTGCCAAAACTGAGAAAACGCGGCGATTCTGAGCACGAAACGCACGTTTTGTGCCAAACCTGAGCAAATGCGGCGATTCAGTGCACCAAAAGCACGTTTTGTGCCAAAAGGTGCGTGAAATTCGGTGCGTGAAACGCACGTTTTGTGACAAAACTGAGCAAAAGAGGCGATTCTGTGCACGAAACACGGGTTTTGTCCCAAAACTGAGAAAAAGCGGCGATTCTGCGCACGAAACGCACGTTTTCGTGCCAAAACTGAGAAAAAGCGGCGATTCTGTGCACGAACCGCACGTTTTGTACCAAAACTGAGAAAAAGCGGCGATTCTGTGCACGAAACGCACGTTTTGTGTCAATAATGTGCAAAAGCGGCGACTTTGAGCACGAAATGCACGTTTTGTGCCAAAACTGAGCAGAAGCGGCGATTCTGTTCACGAAACGAACGTATTGTGTCAATAATGAGCAAAAACGGCGATTCTGTGCACGAAACACGGGTTTTGTGCCAAAACTGAGCAAAAGCGGCGATTCTGTGCACGATACGCACGTTTTGTGCCAAGAGGAGCAATTGCGTGCACGAAACGCACGTTTTGTGCAAAAACTGAGCAAAAGAGGCGATTCTGTGCACGAAACACGGGTTTGTGCCAAAACTGAGAAAAAGCGGTGATTGTGCGCACGAAACGCACGTTTTGTGCCAAAACTTAGCAAAGGCGGCGATACTGTGCACGAAACGCACGCTATGTGCCAGAACTGAGCAAAAGCGTCGATTCTGTGCACGAAACGCACGATTTGTGCCAAAAGGAGCAATTCGGTGCGTGAAACGCCCGTTTTGTGCCAAAACTGAGCAAAAGAGGCGATTCTGTGCACGAAACACGGGTTTTGTGCCAAAACTGAGCAAAAGCGGCGATTCTGTGCACAAACCGCACGTTTTGTGCCAAAACTGGAAAAAGCGGCGATTCTGCGCACGAAACGCACGGTTTGTGCCAAAAGGAGCAATTCGGTGAGTGAAACGCACGTTTTGTGCCAAAACTGAGCAAAAGCGGCGATTCTGAGCACGAAACGCACGTTTTGTCCCAAAACTGAGAAAAAGCGGCGATTCTGCGCACGAAACGCACGTTTTGTGCCAAAACTGACAAAAAGCGGCGATTCTGTGCACGAACCGCACGTTTTGTGCCAAAACTGAGAAAAAGCGGCGATTCTGTGCACGAAACGCACGTTTTGTGTCAATAATGAGCAAAAGCGGCGATTCTGAGCACGAAACGCACGTTTTGTGCCAAACCTGAGCAAATGCGGCGATTCTGTGCACGAAAAGCACGTTTTGTGCCAAAAGGTGCGTGAAATTCGGTGCGTGAAACGCACGTTTTGTGCCAAAAGGTGCGTGAAATTCGGTGCGTGAAACGCACGTTTTGTGACAAAACTGAGCAAAAGAGGCGATTCTGTGCACGAAACACGGGTTTTGTCCCAAAACTGAGAAAAAGCGGCGATTCTGCGCACGAAACGCACGTTTTCGTGCCAAAACTGAGAAAAAGCGGCGATTCTGTGCACGAACCGCACGTTTTGTACCAAAACTGAGAAAAAGCGGCGATTCTGTGCACGAAACGCACGTTTTGTGTCAATAATGTGCAAAAGCGGCGACTTTGAGCACGAAATGCACGTTTTGTGCCAAAACTGAGCAGAAGCGGCGATTCTGTTCACGAAACGAACGTATTGTGTCAATAATGAGCAAAAACGGCGATTCTGTGCACGAAACACGGGTTTTGTGCCAAAACTGAGCAAAAGCGGCGATTCTGTGCACGATACGCACGTTTTGTGCCAAGAGGAGCAATTGCGTGCACGAAACGCACGTTTTGTGCAAAAACTGAGCAAAAGAGGCGATTCTGTGCACGAAACACGGGTTTTGTGCCAAAACTGAGAAAAAGCGGTGATTGTGCGCACGAAACGCACGTTTTGTGCCAAAACTTAGCAAAGGCGGCGATACTGTGCACGAAACGCACGCTATGTGCCAGAACTGAGCAAAAGCGTCGATTCTGTGCACGAAACGCACGATTTGTGCCAAAAGGAGCAATTCGGTGCGTGAAACGCCCGTTTTGTGCCAAAACTGAGCAAAAGAGGCGATTCTGTGCACGAAACACGGGTTTTGTGCCAAAACTGAGCAAAAGCGGCGATTCTGTGCACAAACCGCACGTTTTGTGCCAAAACTGGAAAAAGCGGCGATTCTGCGCACGAAACGCACGGTTTGTGCCAAAAGGAGCAATTCGGTGAGTGAAACGCACGTTTTGTGCCAAAACTGAGCAAAAGCGGCGATTCTGAGCACGAAACGCACGTTTTGTCCCAAAACTGAGAAAAAGCGGCGATTCTGCGCACGAAACGCACGTTTTGTGCCAAAACTGACAAAAAGCGGCGATTCTGTGCACGAACCGCACGTTTTGTGCCAAAACTGAGAAAAAGCGGCGATTCTGTGCACGAAACGCACGTTTTGTGTCAATAATGAGCAAAAGCGGCGATTCTGAGCACGAAACGCACGTTTTGTGCCAAACCTGAGCAAATGCGGCGATTCTGTGCACGAAAAGCACGTTTTGTGCCAAAAGGTGCGTGAAATTCGGTGCGTGAAACGCACGTTTTGTGCCAAAACTGAGCAAAAGAGGCGATTCTGTGCACGAAACACGGGTTTTGTCCCAAAACTGAGAAAAAGCGGCGATTCTGCGCACGAAACGCACGTTTTGTGCCAAAACTGAGAAAAAGCGGCGATTCTGTGCACGAACCGCACGTTTTGTGCCAAAACTGAGAAAAAGCGGCGATTCTGTGCACGAAACGCACGTTCTGTGTCAATAATGAGCAAAAGCGGCGACTCTGAGCACGAAACGCGCGTTTTGTGCCAGAACTGAGCAAAACCGGCGATTCTGTGCACGAAACGAACGGTTTGTGCCAAAACTGAGCAAAAGCGGCGATTCTGCGCACGAAACACGGGTTTTGTGCCAAAATTGAGCAAAAGCGGCGATTCTGTGCACGAAACGCACGTTTTGTACCAAAACTGAGCAAATGCGGCGATTCTGAGCACGAAACACACATTTGTGCCAAAACCGAGCAAAAGCGGCGATTCTGAGCACGAAGCGCACGTTTTGTGCCAGAAGGAACAATTCGGAGCGTGAAACGAACTTTTTGTGCCAAAACTGAGCAAATGCGGCGATTCTGAGCACGAAACGCACGTTTTGTGCCAAAACTGAGCAAAAGCGGCGATACTGTGCACGAAACGCACGCTATGTGCCAGAACTGAGCAAAAGCGGCGATTCTGTGCACGAAACGCACGATTTGTGCCAAAAGGAGCAATTCGGTGCGTGAAACGCACGTTTTGTGCCAAAACTGAGCAAAAGAGGCGATTCTGTGCACGAAACACGGGTTTTGTCCCAAAACTGAGAAAAAGCGGCGATTCTGCGCACGAAACGCACGTTTTGTGCCGAAACTGAGAAAAAGCGGCGATTCTGTGCACGTACCGCACGTTTTGTGCCAAAACTGAGAAAAAGCGGCGATTCTGAGCACGAAACGCACGTTTTGTGCCAAACCTGAGCAAATGCGGCGATTCAGTGCACCAAAAGCACGTTTTGTGCCAAAAGGTGCGTGAAATTCGGTGCGTGAAACGCACGTTTTGTGACAAAACTGAGCAAAAGAGGCGATTCTGTGCACGAAACACGGGTTTTGTCCCAAAACTGAGAAAAAGCGGCGATTCTGCGCACGAAACGCACGTTTTCGTGCCAAAACTGAGAAAAAGCGGCGATTCTGTGCACGAACCGCACGTTTTGTACCAAAACTGAGAAAAAGCGGCGATTCTGTGCACGAAACGCACGTTTTGTGTCAATAATGTGCAAAAGCGGCGACTTTGAGCACGAAATGCACGTTTTGTGCCAAAACTGAGCAGAAGCGGCGATTCTGTTCACGAAACGAACGTATTGTGTCAATAATGAGCAAAAACGGCGATTCTGTGCACGAAACACGGGTTTTGTGCCAAAACTGAGCAAAAGCGGCGATTCTGTGCACGATACGCACGTTTTGTGCCAAGAGGAGCAATTGCGTGCACGAAACGCACGTTTTGTGCAAAAACTGAGCAAAAGAGGCGATTCTGTGCACGAAACACGGGTTTTGTGCCAAAACTGAGAAAAAGCGGTGATTGTGCGCACGAAACGCACGTTTTGTGCCAAAACTTAGCAAAGGCGGCGATACTGTGCACGAAACGCACGCTATGTGCCAGAACTGAGCAAAAGCGTCGATTCTGTGCACGAAACGCACGATTTGTGCCAAAAGGAGCAATTCGGTGCGTGAAACGCCCGTTTTGTGCCAAAACTGAGCAAAAGAGGCGATTCTGTGCACGAAACACGGGTTTTGTGCCAAAACTGAGCAAAAGCGGCGATTCTGTGCACAAACCGCACGTTTTGTGCCAAAACTGGAAAAAGCGGCGATTCTGCGCACGAAACGCACGGTTTGTGCCAAAAGGAGCAATTCGGTGAGTGAAACGCACGTTTTGTGCCAAAACTGAGCAAAAGCGGCGATTCTGAGCACGAAACGCACGTTTTGTCCCAAAACTGAGAAAAAGCGGCGATTCTGCGCACGAAACGCACGTTTTGTGCCAAAACTGACAAAAAGCGGCGATTCTGTGCACGAACCGCACGTTTTGTGCCAAAACTGAGAAAAAGCGGCGATTCTGTGCACGAAACGCACGTTTTGTGTCAATAATGAGCAAAAGCGGCGATTCTGAGCACGAAACGCACGTTTTGTGCCAAACCTGAGCAAATGCGGCGATTCTGTGCACGAAAAGCACGTTTTGTGCCAAAAGGTGCGTGAAATTCGGTGCGTGAAACGCACGTTTTGTGCCAAAACTGAGCAAAAGAGGCGATTCTGTGCACGAAACACGGGTTTTGTCCCAAAACTGAGAAAAAGCGGCGATTCTGCGCACGAAACGCACGTTTTGTGCCAAAACTGAGAAAAAGCGGCGATTCTGTGCACGAACCGCACGTTTTGTGCCAAAACTGAGAAAAAGCGGCGATTCTGTGCACGAAACGCACGTTCTGTGACAATAATGAGCAAAAGCGGCGACTCTGAGCACGAAACGCGCGTTTTGTGCCAGAACTGAGCAAAACCGGCGATTCTGTGCACGAAACGAACGGTTTGTGCCAAAACTGAGCAAAAGCGGCGATTCTGCGCACGAAACACGGGTTTTGTGCCAAAATTGAGCAAAAGCGGCGATTCTGTGCACGAAACGCACGTTTTGTACCAAAACTGAGCAAATGCGGCGATTCTGAGCACGAAACACACATTTGTGCCAAAACCGAGCAAAAGCGGCGATTCTGAGCACGAAGCGCACGTTTTGTGCCAGAAGGAACAATTCGGAGCGTGAAACGAACTTTTTGTGCCAAAACTGAGCAAATGCGGCGATTCTGAGCACGAAACGCACGTTTTGTGCCAAAACTGAGCAAAAGCGGCGATACTGTGCACGAAACGCACGCTATGTGCCAGAACTGAGCAAAAGCGGCGATTCTGTGCACGAAACGCACGATTTGTGCCAAAAGGAGCAATTCGGTGCGTGAAACGCACGTTTTGTGCCAAAACTGAGCAAAAGAGGCGATTCTGTGCACGAAACACGGGTTTTGTCCCAAAACTGAGAAAAAGCGGCGATTCTGCGCACGAAACGCACGTTTTGTGCCGAAACTGAGAAAAAGCGGCGATTCTGTGCACGTACCGCACGTTTTGTGCCAAAACTGAGAAAAAGCGGCGATTCTGAGCACGAAACGCACGTTTTGTGCCAAACCTGAGCAAATGCGGCGATTCAGTGCACCAAAAGCACGTTTTGTGCCAAAAGGTGCGTGAAATTCGGTGCGTGAAACGCACGTTTTGTGACAAAACTGAGCAAAAGAGGCGATTCTGTGCACGAAACACGGGTTTTGTCCCAAAACTGAGAAAAAGCGGCGATTCTGCGCACGAAACGCACGTTTTCGTGCCAAAACTGAGAAAAAGCGGCGATTCTGTGCACGAACCGCACGTTTTGTACCAAAACTGAGAAAAAGCGGCGATTCTGTGCACGAAACGCACGTTTTGTGTCAATAATGTGCAAAAGCGGCGACTTTGAGCACGAAATGCACGTTTTGTGCCAAAACTGAGCAGAAGCGGCGATTCTGTTCACGAAACGAACGTATTGTGTCAATAATGAGCAAAAACGGCGATTCTGTGCACGAAACACGGGTTTTGTGCCAAAACTGAGCAAAAGCGGCGATTCTGTGCACGATACGCACGTTTTGTGCCAAGAGGAGCAATTGCGTGCACGAAACGCACGTTTTGTGCAAAAACTGAGCAAAAGAGGCGATTCTGTGCACGAAACACGGGTTTTGTGCCAAAACTGAGAAAAAGCGGTGATTGTGGCCACGAAACGCACGTTTTGTGCCAAAACTTAGCAAAGGCGGCGATACTGTGCACGAAACGCACGCTATGTGCCAGAACTGAGCAAAAGCGTCGATTCTGTGCACGAAACGCACGATTTGTGCCAAAAGGAGCAATTCGGTGCGTGAAACGCCCGTTTTGTGCCAAAACTGAGCAAAAGAGGCGATTCTGTGCAGGAAACACGGGTTTTGTGCCAAAACTGAGCAAAAGCGGCGATTCTGTGCACAAACCGCACGTTTTGTGCCAAAACTGGAAAAAGCGGCGATTCTGAGCATGAAACGCACGTTTTGTGCCAAAACTGAGCAAAAGCGCCGATACTGTGCACGAAACGCACGCTATGTGCGAGAACTGAGCAAAAGCGGCGCTTCTGTGCACGAAACGCACGTTTTGTGCCAAAAGGAGCAATTCGGTGCGTGAAGCGCACGTTTTGTGCCAAAACTGAGCAAAAGCGGCGATTCTGTGCACGAAACACGGGTTTTGTGTCAAAACTAAGCAAAAGCTGCGATTCTGTGCACCAAACGCACGTTTGGTGTTAATAATGTGCAAAAGCGGCGACTCTGAGCACGAAACGCACGTTTTGTGCCAAAACTGAGCAGAAGCGGCGATTCTGTGCACGAAACACGGGTTTTGTGTCAAAACTGAGCAAAAGCTGCGATTCTGTGCACGAAACGCACGTTTTGTGTCAATAATGTGCAAAAGCGGCGACTCTCAGCACGAAACGCACGTTTTGTGCCAAAACTGAGCAAAAGCGGCGATTCTGTGCACAAACCGCACGTTTTGTGCCAAAACTGGAAAAAGCGGCGATTCTGCGCACGAAACGCACGGTTTGTGCCAAAAGGAGCAATTCGGTGAGTGAAACGCACGTTTTGTGCCAAAACTGAGCAAAAGCGGCGATTCTGAGCACGAAACGCACGTTTTGTGCCAAAACTTAGCAAAGGCGGCGATACTGTGCACGAAACGCACGCTATGTGCCAGCACTGAGCAAAAGCGGCGATTCTGTGCACGAAACGCACGATTTGTGCCAAAAGGAGCAATTCGGTGCGTGAAACGCACGTTCTGTGCCAAAACAGAGCAAAAGAGGCGATTCTGTGCACGAAACACGGGTTTAGTCCCAAAACTGAGAAAAAGCGGCGATTCTGCGCACGAAACGCACGTTTTGTGCCAAAACTGAGAAAAAGCGGCGATTCTGTGCACGAACCGCACGTTTTGTGCCAAAACTGAGAAAAAGCGGCGATTCTGTGCACGAACCGCACTTTTTGTGCCAAAACTGAGAAAAAGCGGCGATTCTGTGCACGAAACGCACGTTTTGTGTCAATAATGAGCAAAAGCGGCGATTCTGTGCACGAAACGCACGTTTTGTGTCAACAATGTGCAAAAGCGGCGACCTTGAGCACGAAACGCACGTTTTGTGCCAAAACTGAGCAGAAGCGGCGATTCTGTGCACGAAACACGGGTTTTGTGTCAAAACTGAGCAAAAGCTGCGATTCTGAGCACGAAACGCACGTTTTGTGCCAAAACTGAGCAAAAGCGGCGATACTGTGCACGAAACGCACGCTATGTTCCAGAACTGAGCAAAAGCGGCGATTCTGTGCACAAACCGCACGTTTTGTGCCAAACTGAGCAAAAGTGGCTATTCTGAGCACGAAACGCACGTTTTGTGCCAAAACTGAGAAAAAGCGGCGATTCTGTGCACGTACCGCACGTTTTGTGCCAAAACTGAGAAAAAGCGGCGATTCTGAGCACGAAACGCACGTTTTGTGCCAAACCTGAGCAAATGCGGCGATTCAGTGCACGAAAAGCACGTTTTGTGCCAAAAGGTGCGTGAAATTCGGTGCGTGAAACGCACGTTTTGTGACAAAACTGAGCAAAAGAGGCGATTCTGTGCACGAAACACGGGTTTTGTCCCAAAACTGAGAAAAAGCGGCGATTCTGCGCACGAAACGCACGTTTTCGTGCCAAAACTGAGAAAAAGCGGCGATTCTGTGCACGAACCGCACGTTTTGTGCCAAAACTGAGAAAAAGCGGCGATTCTGTGCACGAAACGCACGTTTTGTGTCAATAATGTGCAAAAGCGGCGACTTTGAGCACGAAATGCACGTTTTGTGCCAAAACTGAGCAGAAGCGGCGATTCTGTTCACGAAACGAACGTATTGTGTCAATAATGAGCAAAAACGGCGATTCTGTGCACGAAACACGGGTTTTGTGCCAAAACTGGAAAAAGCGGCGATTCTGCGCACGAAACGCACGGTTTGTGCCAAAAGGAGCAATTCGGTGAGTGAAACGCACGTTTTGTGCCAAAACTGAGCAAAAGCGGCGATTCTGAGCACGAAACGCACGTTTTGTGCCAAAACTTAGCAAAGGCGGCGATACTGTGCACGAAACGCACGCTATGTGCCAGCACTGAGCAAAAGCGGCGATTCTGTGCACGAAACGCACGATTTGTGCCAAAAGGAGCAATTCGGTGCGTGAAACGCACGTTCTGTGCCAAAACAGAGCAAAAGAGGCGATTCTGTGCACGAAACACGGGTTTTGTCCCAAAACTGAGAAAAAGCGGCGATTCTGCGCACGAAACGCACGTTTTGTGCCAAAACTGAGCAAAAGCGGCGATTCTGTGCACGAACCGCACGTTTTGTGCCAAAACTGAGAAAAAGCGGCGATTCTGTGCACGAACCGCACTTTTTGTGCCAAAACTGAGAAAAAGCGGCGATTCTGTGCACGAAACGCACGTTTTCTGTCAATAATGAGCAAAAGCGGCGATTCTGTGCACGAAACGCACGTTTTGTGTCAACAATGTGCAAAAGCGGCGACCTTGAGCACGAAACGCACGTTTTGTGCCAAAACTGAGCAGAAGCGGCGATTCTGTGCACGAAACACGGGTTTTGTGTCAAAACTGAGCAAAAGCTGCGATTCTGAGCACGAAACGCACGTTTTGTGCCAAAACTGAGCAAAAGCGGCGATACTGTGCACGAAACGCACGCTATGTTCCAGAACTGAGCAAAAGCGGCGATTCTGTGCACAAACCGCACGTTTTGTGCCAAACTGAGCAGAAGCGGCGATTCTGTTCACGAAACGAACGTATTGTGTCAATAATGAGCAAAAACGGCGATTCTGTGCACGAAACACGGGTTTTGTCCCAAAACTGAGAAAAAGCGGCGATTCTGTGCATGAAACGCACGTTTTGTGCCAAAACTGAGAAAAAGCGGCGATTCTGTGCACGAACCGCACGTTTTGTGCCAAAACTGAGAGAAAGCGGCGATTCTGTGCACGAAACGCACGTTTTGTGTCAATAATGAGCAAAAGCGGCGATTCTGAGCACGAAACGCACGTTTTGTGCCAAACCTGAGCAAATGCGGCGATTCTGTGCACGAAAAGCACGTTTTGTGCCAAAAGGTGCGTGAAATTCGGTGCGTGAAACGCACGTTTTGTGCCAAAACTGAGATAAAGCGGCGATTCTGTGCACGAAACGCACGTTTTGTGTCAATAATGAGCAATAGCGGCGACTCTGAGCACGAAACGCACGTTTTGTGCCAAAACTGAGCAAAAGCTGCGATTCTGTGCACGAAACACACGTTTTGTGTCAATAATGTGCAAAAGCGGCGACTCTCAGCACGAAACGCACGTTTTGTGCCAAAACTGAGCAAAAGCGGCGATTCTGTGCACAAACCGCACGTTTTGTGCCAAACTGAGCAAAAGTGGCTATTCTGAGCACGAAACGCACGTTTTGTGCCAAAACTGAGAAAAAGCGGCGATTCTGTGCACGTACCGCACGTTTTGTGCCAAAACTGAGAAAAAGCGGCGAATCTGAGCACGAAACGCACGTTTTGTGCCAAACCTGAGCAAATGCGGCGATTCAGTGCACGAAAAGCACGTTTTGTGCCAAAAGGTGCGTGAAATTCGGTGCGTGAAACGCACGTTTTGTGACAAAACTGAGCAAAAGAGGCGATTCTGTGCACGAAACACGGGTTTTGTCCCAAAACTGAGAAAAAGCGGCGATTCTGCGCACGAAACGCACGTTTTCGTGCCAAAACTGAGAAAAAGCGGCGATTCTGTGCACGAACCGCACGTTTTGTGCCAAAACTGAGAAAAAGCGGCGATTCTGTGCACGAAACGCACGTTTTGTGTCAATAATGTGCAAAAGCGGCGACTTTGAGCACGAAATGCACGTTTTGTGCCAAAACTGAGCAGAAGCGGCGATTCTGTTCACGAAACGAACGTATTGTGTCAATAATGAGCAAAAACGGCGATTCTGTGCACGAAACACGGGTTTTGTGCCAAAACTGGAAAAAGCGGCGATTCTGCGCACGAAACGCACGGTTTGTGCCAAAAGGAGCAATTCGGTGAGTGAAACGCACGTTTTGTGCCAAAACTGAGCAAAAGCGGCGATTCTGAGCACGAAACGCACGTTTTGTGCCAAAACTTAGCAAAGGCGGCGATACTGTGCACGAAACGCACGCTATGTGCCAGCACTGAGCAAAAGCGGCGATTCTGTGCACGAAACGCACGATTTGTGCCAAAAGGAGCAATTCGGTGCGTGAAACGCACGTTCTGTGCCAAAACAGAGCAAAAGAGGCGATTCTGTGCACGAAACACGGGTTTTGTCCCAAAACTGAGAAAAAGCGGCGATTCTGCGCACGAAACGCACGTT
Source organism: Stelis phaeoptera (assembly GCA_943735885.1). NCBI lineage: Eukaryota > Metazoa > Arthropoda > Insecta > Hymenoptera > Megachilidae > Stelis > Stelis phaeoptera. The sequence continues at coordinate 1,451,127 of CALSEM010000143.1, forward strand.
TTGTGCCAAAACTGAGCAAAAGCGGCGATTCTGTGCACGAACCGCACGTTTTGTGCCAAAACTGAGAAAAAGCGGCGATTCTGTGCACGAACCGCACTTTTTGTGCCAAAACTGAGAAAAAGCGGCGATTCTGTGCACGAAACGCACGTTTTCTGTCAATAATGAGCAAAAGCGGCGATTCTGTGCACGAAACGCACGTTTTGTGTCAACAATGTGCAAAAGCGGCGACCTTGAGCACGAAACGCACGTTTTGTGCCAAAACTGAGCAGAAGCGGCGATTCTGTGCACGAAACACGGGTTTTGTGTCAAAACTGAGCAAAAGCTGCGATTCTGAGCACGAAACGCACGTTTTGTGCCAAAACTGAGCAAAAGCGGCGATACTGTGCACGAAACGCACGCTATGTGCCAGAACTGAGCAAAAGCGGCGATTCTGTGCACAAACCGCACGTTTTGTGCCAAACTGAGCAAAAGTGGCGATTCTGAGCACGAAACGCACGTTTTGTGCCAAAACTGAGCAAAGGCGACGATTCTGAGCACGAAACGCACGTTCTGTGTCAATAATGAGCAAAAGCGGCGACTCTGAGCACGAAACGCACGTTTTGTGCCAAAACTGAGCAAAACCGGCGATTCTGTGCACGAAACGAACGTATTGTGTCAATAATGAGCAAAAGCGGCGATTCTGTGCACGAAACACGGGTTTTGTGCCAAAACTGAGCAAAAGCGGCGATTCTGTGCACGAAACGCACGTTTTGTGCCAATAATGAGCAAAAGCGGCGATTCTGCGCACGAAACGCGCGTTTTGTGCCAAAACTGAGAAAAAGCGGCGATTCTGTGCACGAAACGCACGTTTTGTGCCAAAACTGAGCAAAAGCGTCGATTCTGTGCACGGAACACGGGTTTTGTGCCAAAACTGAGAAAAAGCTGCGATTCTGTGAACGAAACGCCCGTTTTGTGGCAAAAGGGGCAATTCGGTGCGTGAGGCACACGTTTTGTGCCAAAACTGAGAAAAAGCGGCGATTCTGTGCACGAAACGCACGTTTTGTGCCAAAACTGAGCAAAAGCTGCTATTCTGAGCACGAAACGCACGTTTTGTGTCAATAATGTGCAAAAGCGGCGACTCTGAGCACGAAACGCACGTTTTGTGCCAAAACTGAGCAGAAGCGGCGATTCTGTGCACGAAACACGGGTTTTGAGCCAAAACTGAGCAAAAGCGGCGATTCTGTGCACGAAACGCCCGTTTTGTACCAAAACTGAGCAAATGCGGCGATTCTGAGCACGAAACACACATTTGTGCCAAAATCGAGCAAAAGCGGCCATTCTGAGCACGTAACGCACGTTTTGTGCCAAAACTGAGCAAAAGCGGCGATTCTGTGCACGATACACGGGTTTTGTGCCAAAACTGAGCAAAAGCGGCGATTCTGTGCATGAAACGCACGTTTTGTGCCAAAACTGAGCAAAAGAGGCGATTCTGTGCACGAAACACGGGTTTTGTCCCAAAACTGAGAAAAAGCGGCGATTCTGCGCACGAAACGCACGTTTTGTGCCAAAACTGAGAAAAAGCGGCGATTCTGTGCACGAACCGCACGTTTTGTGCCAAAACTGAGAAAAAGCGGCGATTCTGTGCACAAACCGCACGTTTTGTGCCAAAACAGGAAAAAGCGGCGATTTTGCGCACGAAACGCACGGTTTGTGCCAAAAGGAGCAATTCGGTGAGTGAAACGCACGTTTTGTGCCAAAACTGAGCAAAAGCGGCGATTCTGAGCACGAAACGCACGTTTTGTGCCAAAACTTTGCAAAAGCGGCGATTCTGCGCACGAAACGCACGTTTTGTGCCAAAACTGACAAAAAGAGGCGATTCTGTGCACGAACCGCACGTTTTGTGCCAAAACTGAGAAAAAGCGGCGATTCTGTCCACGAAACGCACGTTTTGTGTCAATAATAAGCAAAAGCGGCGATTCTGAGCACGAAACGCACGTTTTGTACCAAAACTGAGAAAAAGCGGCGATTCTGTGCACGAACCGCACGTTTTGTGCCAAAACTGAGAAAAAGCGGCGATTCTGTGCACGAAACGCACGTTCTGTGTCAATAATGAGCAAAAGCGGCGATTCTGTGCACGATACACGGGCTTTGTGCCAAAACTGAGCAAAAGCGGCGATTCTGTGCATGAAACGCACGTTTTGTGCCAAAAGGAGCAATTGCGTGCACGAAACGCACGTTTTGTGCCAAAACTGAGCAAAAGAGGCGATTCTGTGCACGAAACACGGGTTTTGCGCCAAAACTGAGAAAAAGCGGCGATTGTGCGCACGAAACGCACGTTTTGTGCCAAAACTTAGCAAAGGCGGCGATACTGTGCACGAAACGCACGCTATGTGCCAGAACTGAGCAAAAGCGTCGATTCTGTGCACGAAACGCACGATTTGTGCCAAAAGGAGCAATTCGGTGCGTGAAACGCACGTTTTGTGCCAAAACTGAGCAAAAGAGGCGATTCTGTGCACGAAACACGGGTTTTGTCCCAAAACTGAGAAAAAGCGGCGATTCTGTGCACGAAACGCACGCTATGTGCCAGAACTGAGCAAAAGCGGCGATTCTGTGCACGAAACGCACGTTTTGTGCCAAAAGGAGCAATTCGGTGCGTGAAGCGCACGTTTTGTGCCAAAACTGAGCAAAAGCGGCGATTCTGTGCACGAAACACGGGTTTTGTGTCAAAACTAAGCAAAAGCGGCGATTCTGCGCACGAAACGCACGGTTTGTGCCAAAAGGAGCAATTCGGTGAGTCAAACGCACGTTTTGTGCCAAAACTGAGCAAAAGCGGCGACTCTGAGCACGAAACACGGGTTTTGTGCCAAAACTGAGCAAAAGCGGCGATTCTGTGCACGAAACGCACGTTTTGTGCCAATAATTAGCAAAAGCGGCGATTCTGCGCACGAAACGCGCGCTATGTGCCAGAACTGAGCAAAAGCGTCGATTCTGTGCACGAAAAGCACGTTTTGTGCCAAAAGGTGCGTGAAATTCGGTGCGTGAAACGCACGTTTTGTGCCAAAACTGAGATAAAGCGGCGATTCTGTGCACGAAACGCACGTTTTGTGTCAATAATGAGCAAAAGCGGCGACTCTGAGGACGAAACGCACGTTTTGTGCCAAAACTGAGCAAAAGCTGCGATTCTGTGCACGAAACGCACGTTTTGTGTCAATAATGTGCAAAAGCGGCGACTCTCAGCACGAAACGCACGTTTTGTGCCAAAACTGAGCAAAAGCGGCGATTCTGTGCACAAACCGCACGTTTTGTGCCAAACTGAGCAAAAGTGGCGATTCTGAGCACGAAACGCACGTTTTGTGCCAAAACTGAGCAAAGGCGACGATTCTGAGCACGAAACGCACGTTCTGTGTCAATAATGAGCAAAAGCGGCGACTCTGAGCACGAAACGCACGTTTTGTGCCAAAACTGAGCAAAACCGGCGATTCTGTGCACGAAACGAACGGTTTGTGCCAAAACTGAGCAAAAGCGGCGATTCTGTGCACGAAACGCACGTTTTGTACCAAAACTGAGCAAATGCGGCGATTCTGAACACGAAACACACATTTGTGCCAAAACCGAGCAAAAGCGGCGATTCTGAGCACGAAACGCACGTTTTGTGCCAGAAGGAACAATTCGGAGCGTGAAACGAACGTTTTGTGCCAAAACTGAGCAAAAGCGGCGATTCTGAGCATGAAACGCACGTTTTGTGCCAAAACTGAGCAAAAGCGGCGATACTGTGCACGAAACGCACGCTATGTGCGAGAACTGAGCAAAAGCGGCGATTCTGTGCACGAAACGCACGTTTTGTGTTAATAATGTGCAAAAGCGGCGACTCTGAGCACGAAACGCACGTTTTGTGCCAAAACTGAGCAGAAGCGGCGATTCTGTGCACGAAACACGGGTTTTGTGTCAAAACTGAGCAAAAGCTGCGATTCTGTGCACGAAACGCACGTTTTGTGTCAATAATGTGCAAAAGCGGCGACTCTCAGCACGAAACGCACGTTTTGTGCCAAAACTGAGCAAAAGCGGCGATTCTGTGCACAAACCGCACGTTTTGTGCCAAAACTGAGAAAAAGCGGCGATTCTGTGCACGAAACGCACGTTTTGTGCCAAAAGGAGCAATTCGGTGCGTGAAGCGCACGTTTTGTGCCAAAACTGAGCAAAAGAGGCGATTCTGTGCACGAAACACGGGTTTTGTCCCAAAACTGAGAAAAAGCGCCGATTCTGCGCACGAAACGCACGTTTTGTGCCGAAACTGAGAAAAAGCGGCGATTCTGTGCACGTACCGCACGTTTTGTGCCAAAACTGAGAAAAAGCGGCGATTCTGAGCACGAAACGCACGTTTTGTGCCAAACCTGAGCAAATGCGGCGATTCAGTGCACGAAAAGCACGTTTTGTGCGAAAAGGTGCGTGAAATTCGGTGCGTGAAACGCACGTTTTGTGACAAAACTGAGCAAAAGAGGCGATTCTGTGCACGAAACACGGGTTTTGTCCCAAAACTGAGAAAAAGCGGCGATTCTGCGCACGAAACGCACGTTTTCGTGCCAAAACTGAGAAAAAGCGGCGATTCTGTGCACGAACCGCACGTTTTGTGCCAAAACTGAGAAAAAGCGGCGATTCTGTGCACGAAACGCACGTTTTGTGTCAATAATGTGCAAAAGCGGCGACTTTGAGCACGAAACGCACGTTTTGTGCCAAAACTGAGCAAAAGCGGCGATTCTGAGCACGAAACGCACGTTTTGTGCCAAAACTTAGCAAAGGCGGCGATACTGTGCACGAAACGCACGCTATGTGCCAGAACTGAGCAAAAGCGGCGATTCTGTGCACGAAACGCACGATTTGTGCCAAAAGGAACAATTCGGTGTGTGAAACGCACGTTTTGTGCCAAAACTGAGCAAAAGAGGCGATTCTGTGCACGAAACACGGGTTTTGTCCCAAAACTGAGAAAAAGCGGCGATTCTGTGCATGAAACGCACGTTTTGTGCCAAAACTGAGAAAAAGCGGCGATTCTGTGCACGAACCGCACGTTTTGTGCCAAAACTGAGAAAAAGCGGCGATTCTGTGCACGAAACGCACGTTTTGTGTCAATAATGAGCAAAAGCGGCGATTCTGAGCACGAAACGCACGTTTTGTGCCAAACCTGAGCAAATGCGGCGATTCTGTGCACGAAAAGCACGTTTTGTGCCAAAAGGTGCGTGAAATTCGGTGCGTGAAACGCACGTTTTGTGCCAAAACTGAGATAAAGCGGCGATTCTGTGCACGAAACGCACGTTTTGTGTCAATAATGAGCAAAAGCGGCGACTCTGAGGACGAAACGCACGTTTTGTGCCAAAACTGAGCAAAAGCGGCGATTCTGTGCACGAAACACGGGTTTTGTGTCAAAACTAAGCAAAAGCTGCGATTCTGTGCACGAAACGCACGTTTTGTGTTAATAATGTGCAAAAGCGGCGACTCTGAGCACGAAACGCACGTTTTGTGCCAAAACCGAGCAGAAGCGGCGATTCTGTGCACGAAACACGGGTTTTGTGTCAAAACTGAGCAAAAGCTGCGATTCTGTGCACGAAACGCACGTTTTGTGTCAATAATGTGCAAAAGCGGCGACTCTCAGCACGAAACGGACGTTTTGTGCCAAAACTGAGCAAAAGCGGCGATTCTGTGCACAAACCGCACGTTTTGTGCCAAACTGAGCAAAAGTGGCGATTCTGAGCACGAAACGCACGTTTTGTGCCAAAACTGAGCAAAGGCGACGATTCTGAGCACGAAACGCACGTTCTGTGTCAATAATGAGCAAAAGCGGCGACTCTGAGCACGAAACGCACGTTTTGTGCCAAAACTGAGCAAAACCGGCGATTCTGTGCACGAAACGAACGGTTTGTGCCAAAACTGAGCAAAAGCGGCGATTCTGTGCACGAAACGCACGTTTTGTACCAAAACTGAGCAAATGAGGCGATTCTGAACACGAAACACACATTTGTGCCAAAACCGAGCAAAAGCGGCGATTCTGAGCACGAAACGCACGTTTTGTGCCAGAAGGAACAATGCGGAGCGTGAAACGAACGTTTTGTGCCAAAACTGAGCAAAAGCGGCGATTCTGAGCATGAAACGCACGTTTTGTGCCAAAACTGAGCAAAAGCGGCGATACTGTGCACGAAACGCACGCTATGTGCGAGAACTGAGCAAGAGCGGCGATTCTGTGCACGAAACGCACGTTTTGTGCCAAAAGGAGCAATTCGGTGCGTGAAGCGCACGTTTTGTGCCAAAACTGAGCAAAAGAGGCGATTCTGTGCACGAAACACGGGTTTTGTCCCAAAACTGAGAAAAAGCGCCGATTCTGCGCACGAAACGCACGTTTTGTGCCGAAACTGAGAAAAAGCGGCGATTCTGTGCACGTACCGCACGTTTTGTGCCAAAACTGAGAAAAAGCGGCGATTCTGAGCACGAAACGCACGTTTTGTGCCAAACCTGAGCAAATGCGGCGATTCAGTGCACGAAAAGCACGTTTTGTGCCAAAAGGTGCGTGAAATTCGGTGCGTGAAACGCACGTTTTGTGACAAAACTGAGCAAAAGAGGCGATTCTGTGCACGAAACACGGGTTTTGTCCCAAAACTGAGAAAAAGCGGCGATTCTGCGCACGAAACGCACGTTTTCGTGCCAAAACTGAGAAAAAGCGGCGATTCTGGGCACGAACCGCACGTTTTGTGCCAAAACTGAGAAAAAGCGGCGATTCTGTGCACGAAACGCACGTTTTGTGTCAATAATGTGCAAAAGCGGCGACTTTGAGCACGAAATGCACGTTTTGTGCCAAAACTGAGCAGAAGCGGCGATTCTGTTCACGAAACGAACGTATTGTGTCAATAATGAGCAAAAACGGCGATTCTGTGCACGAAACACGGGTTTTGTGCCAAAACTGAGCAAAAGCGGCGATTCTGTGCACGATACGCACGTTTTGTGCCAAGAGGAGCAATTGCGTGCACGAAACGCACGTTTTGTGCCAAAACTGAGCAAAAGAGGCGATTCTGTGCACGAAACACGGGTTTTGTGCCAAAACTGAGAAAAAGCGGTGATTGTGCGCACGAAACGCACGTTTTGTGCCAAAACTTAGCAAAGGCGGCGATACTGTGCACGAAACGCACGCTATGTGCCAGAACTGAGCAAAAGCGTCGATTCTGTGCACGAAACGCACGATTTGTGCCAAAAGGAGCAATTCGGTGCGTGAAACGCACGTTTTGTGCCAAAACTGAGCAAAAGAGGCGATTCTGTGCACGAAACACGGGTTTTGTCCCAAAACTGAGAAAAAGCGGCGATTCTGCGCACGAAACGCACGTTTTGTGCCAAAACTGAGCAAAAGCGTCGATTCTGTGCACGGAACACGGGTTTTGTGCCAAAACTGAGAAAAAGCGGCGATTCTGTGCACGTACCGCACGTTTTGTGCCAAAACTGAGAAAAAGCGGCGATTCTGAGCACGAAACGCACGTTTTGTGCCAAACGTGAGCAAATGCGGCGATTCTGTGCACGAAAAGCACGTTTTGTGCCGAAAGGTGCGTGAAATTCGGTGCGTGAAACGCACGTTTTGTGCCAAAACTGAGCAAAAGAGGCGATTCTGTGCACGAAACACGGGTTTTGTCCCAAAACTGAGAAAAAGCGGCGATTCTGCGCACGAAACGCACGTTTTGTGCCAAAACTGAGAAAAAGCGGCGATTCTGTGCACGAACCGCACGTTTTGTGCCAAAACTGAGAAAAAGCGGCGATTCTGTGCACGAAACGCACGTTCTGTGTCAATAATGAGCAAAAGCGGCGACTCTGAGCACGAAACGCGCGTTTTGTGCCAGAACTGAGCAAAACCGGCGATTCTGTGCACGAAACGAACGGTTTGTGCCAAAACTGAGCAAAAGCGGCGATTCTGCGCACGAAACACGGGTTTTGTGCCAAAATTGAGCAAAAGCGGCGATTCTGTGCACGAAACGCACGTTTTGTACCAAAACTGAGCAAATGCGGCGATTCTGAGCACGAAACACACATTTGTGCCAAAACCGAGCCAAAGCGGCGATTCTGTGCACGAAACGAACGTATTGTGTCAATAATGAGCAAAAGCGGCGACTCTGAGCACGAAACGCACGTTTTGTGCCAAAACTGAGCAGAAGCGGCGATTCTGTGCACGAAACACGGGTTTTGTGCCAAAACTGAGCAAAAGCGGCGATTCTGTGCATGAAACGCACGTTTTGTGCCAAAACTGAGCAAAAGAGGCGATTCTGTGCACGAAACACGGGTTTTGTCCCAAAACTGAGAAAAAGCGGCGATTCTGTGCACGAAACGCACGTTTTGTACCAAAACTGAGCAAATGCGGCGATTCTGAGCACGAAACACACATTTGTGCCAAAATCGAGCAAAAGCGGCAATTCTGAGCACGAAACGCACGTTTTGTGCCAAAACTGAGCAAAAGCGGCGATTCTGTGCACGATACACGGGTTTTGTGCCAAAACTGAGCAAAAGCGGCGATTCTGTGCATGAAACGCACGTTTTGTGCCAAAAGGAGCAATTGCGTGCACGAAACGCACGTTTTGTGCCAAAACTGAGCAAAAGAGGCGATTCTGTGCACGAAACACGGGTTTTGTGCCAAAACTGAGAAAAAGCGGTGATTGTGCGCACGAAACGCACGTTTTGTGCCAAAACTTAGCAAAGGCGGCGATACTGTGCACGAAACGCACGCTATGTGCCAGAACTGAGCAAAAGCGTCGATTCTGTGCACGAAACGCACGATTTGTGCCAAAAGGAGCAATTCGGTGCGTGAAACGCACGTTTTGTGCCAAAACTGAGCAAAAGAGGCGATTCTGTGCACGAAACACGGGTTTTGTCCCAAAACTGAGAAAAAGCCGCGATTCTGCGCACGAAACGCACGTTTCGTGCCAAAACTGACAAAAAGCGGCGATTCTGTGCACGAACCGCACGTTTTGTGCCAAAACTGAGAAAAAGCGGCGATTCTGTGTACGAAACGCACGTTTTGTGTCAATAATGAGCAAAAGCGTCGATTCTGAGCACGAAACGCACGTTTTGTGTCAAACCTGAGCAAATGCGGCGATTCTGTGCACGAAAAGCACGTTTTGTGCCAAAAGGTGCGTGAAATTCGGTGCGTGAAACGCACGTTTTGTGCCAAAACTGAGCAAAAGAGGCGATTCTGTGCACGAAATACGGGTTTTGTCCCAAAACTGAGAAAAAGCGGCGATTCTGCGCACGAAACGCACGTTTTGTGCCAAAACTGAGAAAAAGCGGCGATTCTGTGCACGAACCGCACGTTTTGTGCCAAAACTGAGAAAAAGCGGCGATTCTGTGCACGAAACGCACGTTTTGTGTCAATAATGTGCAAAAGCGGCGACTCTCAGCACGAAACGCACGTTTTGTGCCAAAACTGAGCAAAAGCGGCGATTCTGTGCACAAACCGCACGTTTTGTGCCAAACTGAGCAAAAGTGGCGATTCTGAGCACGAAACGCACGTTTTGTGCCAAAACTGAGCAAAGGCGACGATTCTGAGCATGAAACGCACGTTTTGTGCCAAACCTGAGCAAATGCGGCGATTCTGTGCACGAAAAGCACGTTTTGTGCCAAAAGGTGCGTGAAATTCGGTGCGTGAAACGCACGTTTTGTGCCAAAACTGAGATAAAGCGGCGATTCTGTGCACGAAACGCACGTTTTGTGTCAATAATGAGCAAAAGCGGCAACTCTGAGGACGAAACGCACGATTTGTGCCAAAACTTAGCAAAGGCGGCGATACTGTGCACGATACGCACGCTATGTGCCAGAACTGAGCAAATGCGGCGATTCTGAGCACGAAACACACATTTGTGCCAAAATCGAGCAAAATCGGCGATTCTGAGCACGAAACGCATGTTTTGTGCCAAAACTGAGCAAAAGCGGCGATTCTGTGCACGATACACGGGTTTTGTGCCAAAACTGAGCAAAAGCGGCGATTCTGTGCATGAAACGCACGTTTTGTGCCAAAAGGAGCAATTGCGTGCACGAAACGCACGTTTTGTGCCAAAACTGAGCAAAAGCGGCGATTCTGTGCACAAACCGCACGTTTTGTGCCAAACTGAGCAAAAGTGGCGATTCTGAGCACGAAACGCACGTTTTGTGCCAAAACTGAGCAAAGGCGACGATTCTGAGCACGAAACGCACGTTCTGTGTCAATAATGAGCAAAAGCGGCGACTCTGAGCACGAAACGCACGTTTTGTGCCAAAACTGAGCAAAACCGGCGATTCTGTGCACGAAACGAACGTATTGTGTCAATAATGAGCAAAAGCGGCGATTCTGTGCACGAAACACGGGTTTTGTGCCAAAACTGAGCAAAAGCGGCGATTCTGTGCACGAAACGCACGTTTTGTACCAAAACTGAGCAAATGCGGCGATTCTGAGCACGAAACACACATTTGTGCCAAAATCGAGCAAAATCGGCGATTCTGAGCACGAAACGCATGTTTTGTGCCAAAACTGAGCAAAAGCGGCGATTCTGTGCACGATACACGGGTTTTGTGCCAAAACTGAGCAAAAGCGGCGATTCTGTGCATGAAACGCACGTTTTGTGCCAAAAGGAGCAATTGCGTGCACGAAACGCACGTTTTGTGCCAAAACTGAGCAAAAGAGGCGATTCTGTGCACGAAACACGGGTTTTGCGCCAAAACTGAGAAAAAGCGGCGATTGTGCGCACGAAACGCACGTTTTGTGCCAAAACTTAGCAAAGGCGGCGATACTGTGCACGAAACGCACGTTTTGTGTCAATAATGTGCAAAAGCGGCGACTTTGAGCACGAAACGCACGTTTTGTGTCAATAATGTGCAAAAGCGGCGACTCTGAGCACGAAATGCACGTTTTGTGCCAAAACTGAGCAGAAGCGGCGATTCTGTTCACGAAACGAACGTATTGTGTCAATAATGAGCAAAAACGGCGATTCTGTGCACGAAACACGGGTTTTGTGCCAAAACTGAGCAAAAGCGGCGATTCTGTGCACGAAATGCACGTTTTGTGCAAAAACTGAGCAAATGCGGCGATTCTGAGCACGAAGCACACATTTGTGCCAAAACTGAGCAAAAACGCCGATTCTGCGCACGAAACGCACGTTTTGTGCCAAAACTGAGGAAAAGCTGCGATTCTGTGCACGAAACGCACGTTTTGTGCCAAACTGAGCAAAAGTGGCGATTCTGAGCACGAAACGCACGATTTGTGCCAAAACTGAGCAAAAGAGGCGATTCTGTGCACGAAACACGGGTTCTGTCCCAAAACTGAGAAAAAGCGGCGATTCTGCGCACGAAACGCACGTTTTGTGCCAAAACTGAGAAAAAGCGGCGATTCTGTGCACGAACCGCACGTTTTGTGCCAAAACTGAGAAAAAGCGGCGATTCTGTGCACAAACCGCACGTTTTGTGCCAAACTGAGAAAAAGCGGCGATTCTGTGCACGAACCGCACGTATTGTGCCAAAACTGAGAAAAAGCGGCGATTCTGTGCACAAACCGCACGTTTTGTGCCAAAACAGGAAAAAGCGGCTATTCTGCGCACGAAACGCACGGTTTGTGCCAAAAGGAGCAATTCGGTGAGTGAAACGCACGTTTTGTGCCAAAACTGAGCAAAAGCGGCGATTCTGAGCACGAAACGCACGTTTTGTGCCAAAACTTAGCAAAGGCGGCGATACTGTGCACGAAACGCACGCTATGTGCCAGAACTGAGCAAAAGCGGCGATTCTGTGCACGAAACGCACGATTTGTGCCAAAACTGACAAAAAGCGGCGATTCTGTGCACGAACCGCACGTTTTGTGCCAAAACTGAGAAAAAGCGGCGATTCTGTGCACGAAACGCACGTTTTGTGTCAATAATGAGCAAAAGCGGCGACTCTGAGCACGAAACGCACGTTTTGTGCCAAACCTGAGCAAATGCGGCGATTCTGTGCACGAAAAGCACGTTTTGCGCCAAAAGGTGCGTGAAATTCGGTGCGTGAAACGCACGTTCTGTGCCAAAACTGAGCAAAAGAGGCGATTCTGTGCACGAAACACGGGTTTTGTCTCAAAACTGAGAAAAAGCGGCGATTCTGCGCACGAAACGCACGTTTTGTGCCAAAACTGAGAAAAAGCGGCGATTCTGTGCACGAACCGCACGTTTTGTGCCAAAACTGAGAAAAAGCGGCGATTCTGTGCACGAACCGCACGTTTTGTGCCAAAACTGAGAAAAAGCGGCGATTCTGTGCACGAAACGCACGTTTTGTGTCAATAATGAGCAAAAGCGGCGATTCTGTGCACGAAACGCACGTTTTGTGTCAATAATGTGCAAAAGCGGCGACTCTGAGCACGAAACGCACGTTTTGTGCCAAAACTGAGCAGAAGCGGCGATTCTGTGCACGAAACACGGGTTTTGTGTCAAAACTGAGCAAAAGCTGCGATTCTGTGCACGAAACGCACGTTTTGTGTCAATAATGTGCAAAAGCGGCGACTCTCAGCACGAAACGCACGTTTTGTGCCAAAACTGAGCAAAAGCGGCGATTCTGTGCACGAACCGCACGTTTTGTGCCAAAACTGAGAAAAAGCGGCGATTCTGTGCACAAACCGCACGTTTTGTGCCAAACTGAGAAAAAGCGGCGATTCTGTGTACGAACCGCACGTTTTGTGCCAAAACTGAGAAAAAGCGGCGATTCTGTGCACAAACCGCACGTTTTGTGCCAAAACAGGAAAAAGCGGCGATTCTGAGCACGAAACGCACGTTTTGTGCCAAAACTTAGCAAAGGCGGCGATACTGTGCACGAAACGCACGCTATGTGCCAGAACTGAGCAAAAGCGGCGATTCTGTGCACGAAACGCACGATTTGCGCCAAAACTGACAAAAAGCGGCGATTCTGTGCACGAACCGCACGTTTTGTGCCAAAACTGAGAAAAAGCGGCAATTCTGTGCACGAAACGCACGTTTTGTGTCAATAATGAGCAAAAGCGGCGATTCTGAGCACGAAACGCACGTTTTGTGCCAAACCTGAGCAAATGCGGCGATTCTGTGCACGAAAAGCACGTTTTGCGCCAAAAGGTGCGTGAAATTCGGTGCGTGAAACGCACGTTCTGTGCCAAAACTGAGCAAAAGAGGCGATTCTGTGCACGAAACACGGGTTTTGTCCCGAAACTGAGAAAAAGCGGCGATTCTGCGCACGAAACGCACGTTTTGTGCCAAAACTGAGAAAAAGCGGCGATTCTGTGCACGAACCGCACGTTTTGTGCCAAAACTGAGAAAAAGCGGCGATTCTGTGCACGAACCGCACGTTTTGTGCCAAACTGAGCAAAAGTGGCGATTCTGAGCACGAAACGCACGTTTTGTGCCAAAACTGAGCAAAGGCGGCGATTCTGAGCACGAAACGCACGTTCTGTGTCAATAATGAGCAAAAGCGGCGACTCTGAGCACGAAACGCACGTTTTGTGCCAAAACTGAGCAAAACCGGCGATTCTGTGCACGAAACGAACGTATTGTGTCAATAATGAGCAAAAGCGGCGATTCTGTGCACGAAACACGGGTTTTGTGCCAAAACTGAGCAAAAGCGGCGATTCTGTGCACGAAACGCACGTTTTGTACCAAAACTGAGCAAATGCGGCGATTCTGAGCACGAAACACACATTTGTGCCAAAATCGAGCAAAAGCGGCGATTCTGAGCACGAAACGCACGATTTGTGCCAAAAGGAGCAATTCGGTGCGTGAAACGCACGTTTTGTGCCAAAACTGAGCAAAAGAGGCGATTCTGTGCACGAAACACGGGTTTTGTCCCAAAACTGAGAAAAAGCGGCGATTCTGCGCACGAAACGCACGTTTTGTGCCAAAAGGAGCAATTCGGTGCGTGAAGCGCACGTTTTGTGCCAAAACTGAGCAAAAGCGGCGATTCTGTGCACGAAACACGGGTTTTGTGTCAAAACTAAGCAAAAGCGGCGATTCTGCGCAGGAAACGCACGGTTTGTGCCAAAAGGAGCAATTCGGTGAGTCAAACGCACGTTTTGTGCCAAAACTGAGCAATAGCGGCGACTCTGAGCACGAAGCACACATTTGTGCCAAAACTGAGCAAAAGCGGCGATTCTGTGTACGAAACGCCCGTTTTGTGCCAAAAGGAGCAATTCGGTGCGTGAAGCGCACGTTTTGTGTCAAAACTGAGCAAAAGCGGCGATTCTGTGAACGAAACGCACGTTTTGTGCCAAAAGGAGCAATTGCGTGCACGAAACGCACGTTTTGTGCCAAAACTGAGCAAAAGCGGCGATTCTGTGCACGATACACGGGTTTTGTGCCAAAACTGAGCAAAAGCGGCAATTCTGTGCATGAAACGCACGTTTTGTGCCAAAAGGAGCAATTCGGAGCGTGAAACGAACGTTTTGTGCCAAAACTGAGGAAAAGCGGCGATACTGTGCACGAATCGCACGCTATGTGCCAGAACTGAGCAAAAGCGGCGATTCTGTGCACGAAACACGGGTTTTGTGTCAAAACTAAGCAAAAGCTGCTATTCTGTGCACGAAACGCACGTTTTGTGTCAATAATGTGCAAAAGCGGCGACTCTGAGCACGAAACTCACGTTTTGTGCCAAAACTGAGCAGAAGCGGCGATTCTGTGCACGAAACACGGGTTTTGTGTCAAAACTGAGCAAAAGCTGCGATTCTGTGCACGAAACGCACGTTTTGTGTCAGTAATGTGCAAAAGCGGCGACTCTCAGCACGAAACGCACGTTTTGTGCCAAAACTGAGCAAAAGCGGCGATTCTGTGCACAAACCGCACGTTTTGTGCCAAACTGAGCAAAAGTGGCGATTCTGAGCACGAAACGCACGTTTTGTGCCAAAACTGAGCAAAGGCGACGATTCTGAGCACGAAACGCACGTTCTGTGTCAATAATGAGCAAAAGCGGCGACTCTGAGCACGAAACGCACGTTTTGTGCCAAAACTGAGCAAAACCGGCGATTCTGTGCACGAAACGAACGTATTGTGTCAATAATGAGCAAAAGCGGCGATTCTGTGCACGAAACACGGGTTTGGTGCCAAAACTGAGCAAAAGCGGCGATTCTGTGCACGAAACGCACGTTTTGTGCCAATAATGAGCAAAAGCGGCGATTCTGCGCACGAAACGCGCGTTTTGTGCCAAAACTGAGAAAAAGCGGCGATTCTGTGCACGAAACGCACGTTTTGTGCCAAAACTGAGAAAAAGCGGCGATTCTGTGCACGAAACGCACGTTTTGTGCCAAAACTGAGCAAAAGCGTCGATTCGGTGCACGGAACACGGGTTTTGTGCCAAAACTGAGAAAAAGCTGCGATTCTGTGAACGAAACGCCCGTTTTGTGGCAAAAGGGGCAATTCGGTGCGTGAGGCACACGTTTTGTGCCAAAACTGAGAAAAAGCGGCGATTCTGTGCACGAAACGCACGTTTTGTGCCAAAACTGAGCAAAAGCGGCGATTCTGTGCATGAAACGCACGTTTTGTGCCAAAAGGAGCAATTGCGTGCACGAAACGCACGTTTTGTGCCAAAACTGAGCAAAAGAGGCGATTCTGTGCACGAAACACGGGTTTTGCGCCAAAACTGAGAAAAAGCGGCGATTGTGCGCACGAAACGCACGTTTTGTGCCAAAACTTAGCAAAGGCGGCGAGACTGTGCACGAAACGCACGTTTTGTGTCAATAATGTGCAAAAGCGGCGACTTTGAGCACGAAACGCACGTTTTGTGTCAATAATGTGCAAAAGCGGCGACTCTGAGCACGAAATGCACGTTTTGTGCCAAAACTGAGCAGAAGCGGCGATTCTGTTCACGAAACGAACGTATTGTGTCAATAATGAGCAAAAACGGCGATTCTGTGCACGAAACACGGGTTTTGTGCCAAAACTGAGCAAAAGCGGCGATTCTGTGCACGAAATGCACGTTTTGTGCAAAAACTGAGCAAATGCGGCGATTCTGAGCACGAAGCACACATTTGTGCCAAAACTGAGCAAAAACGCCGATTCTGCGCACGAAACGCACGTTTTGTGCCAAAACTGAGGAAAAGCTGCGATTCTGTGCACGAAACGCACGTTTTGTGCCAAACTGAGCAAAAGTGGCGATTCTGAGCACGAAACGCACGATTTGTGCCAAAACTGAGCAAAAGAGGCGATTCTGTGCACGAAACACGGGTTTTGCGCCAAAACTGAGAAAAAGCGGCGATTCTGCGCACGAAACGCACGTTTTGTGCCAAAACTTAGCAAAGGCGGCGATACTGTGCACGAAACGCACGCTATGTGCCAGAACTGAGCAAAAGCGGCGATTCTGTGCACGAAACGCACGATTTGTGCCAAAAGGAGCAATTCGGTGCGTGAAACGCACGTTTTGTGCCAAAACTGAGCAAAAGAGGCGATTCTGTGCACGAAACACGGGTTTTGTCCCAAAACTGAGAAAAAGCGGCGATTCTGCGCACGAAACGCACGTTTTGTGCCAAAACTGAGAAAAAGCGGCGATTCTGTGCACGAACCGCACGTTTTGTGCCAAAACTGAGAAAAAGCGGCGATTCTGTGCACAAACCGCACGTTTTGTGCCAAACTGAGAAAAAGCGGCGATTCTGTGCACGAACCGCACGTTTTGTGCCAAAACTGAGAAAAAGCGGCGATTCCGAGCACGAAACGCACGTTTTGTGCCAAAACTTAGCAAAGGCGGCGATACTGTGCACGAAACGCACGCTATGTGCCAGAACTGAGCAAAAGCGGCGATTCTGTGCTCGAAACGCACGATTTGTGCCAAAACTGGAAAAAGCGGCGATTCTGCGCACGAAACGCACGGTTTGTGCCAAAAGGAGCAATTCGGTGAGTGAAACGCACGTTTTGTGCCAAAACTGAGCAAAAGCGGCGATTCTGAGCACGAAACACGGGTTTTGTCTCAAAACTGAGAAAAAGCGGCGATTCTGCGCACGAAACGCACGTTTTGTGCCAAAACTGAGAAAAAGCGGCGATTCTGTGCACGAACCGCACGTTTTGTGCCAAAACTGAGAAAAAGCGGCGATTCTGTGCACGAACCGCACGTTTTGTGCCAAAACTGAGAAAAAGCGGCGATTCTGTGCACGAAACACGGGTTTTGTGACAAAACTGAGCAAAACCGGCGATTCTGTGCACGAAACGAACGGTTTGTGCCAAAACTGAGCAAAAGCGGCGATTCTGTGCACGAAACGCACGTTTTGTGTCAATAATGAGCAAAAGCGGCGATTCTGTGCACGAAACGCACGTTTTGTGTCAATAATGTGCAAAAGCGGCGACTCTGATCACGAAACGCACGTTTTGTGCCAAAACTGAGCAGAAGCGGCGATTCTGTGCACGAAACACGGGTTTTGTGTCAAAACTGAGCAAAAGCTGCGATTCTGTGCACGAAACGCACGTTTTGTGTCAATAATGTGCAAAAGCGGCGACTCTCAGCACGAAACGCACGTTTTGTGCCAAAACTGAGCAAAGGCGACGATTCTGAGCACGAAACGCACGTTCTGTGTCAATAATGAGCAAAAGCGGCGACTCTGAGCACGAAACGCACGTTTTGTGCCAAAACTGAGCAAAACCGGCGATTCTGTGCACGAAACGAACGTATTGTGTCAATAATGAGCAAAAGCGGCGATTCTGTGCACGAAACACGGGTTTGGTGCCAAAACTGAGCAAAAGCGGCGATTCTGTGCACGAAACGCACGTTTTGTGCCAATAATGAGCAAAAGCGGCGATTCTGCGCACGAAACGCGCGTTTTGTGCCAAAACTGAGAAAAAGCGGCGATTCTGTGCACGAAACGCACGTTTTGTGCCAAAACTGAGAAAAAGCGGCGATTCTGTGCACGAAACGCACGTTTTGTGCCAAAACTGAGCAAAAGCGTCGATTCGGTGCACGGAACACGGGTTTTGTGCCAAAACTGAGAAAAAGCTGCGATTCTGTGAACGAAACGCCCGTTTTGTGGCAAAAGGGGCAATTCGGTGCGTGAGGCACACGTTTTGTGCCAAAACTGAGAAAAAGCGGCGATTCTGTGCACGAAACGCACGTTTTGTGCCAAAACTGAGCAAATGCGGCGATTCTGAGCACGAAACACACGTTTTGTGCCAAAACTGAGCAAAAGCTGCGATTCTGTGTACAAACCGCACGTTTTGTGCCAAACTGAGCAAAAGTGGCGATTCTGTGCACGAAACACACGGTTTGTGCCAAAACTGAGCAAAAGCGGCGATTCTGTGCACGAAACACGGGTTTTGTGCCAAAACTGAGCAAAAGCGGCGATTCTGTGCACGAAACGCACGTTTTGTACCAAAACTGAGCAAATGCGGCGATTCTGAGCACGAAACACACATTTGTGCCAAAATCGAGCAAAATCGGCGATTCTGAGCACGAAACGCATGTTTTGTGCCAAAACTGAGCAAAAGCGGCGATTCTGTGCACGATACACGGGTTTTGTGCCAAAACTGAGCAAAAGCGGCGATTCTGTGCATGAAACGCACGTTTTGTGCCAAAAGGAGCAATTGCGTGCACGAAACGCACGTTTTGTGCCAAAACTGAGCAAAAGAGGCGATTCTGTGCACGAAACACGGGTTTTGCGCCAAAACTGAGAAAAAGCGGCGATTGTGCGCACGAAACGCACGTTTTGTGCCAAAACGTAGCAAAGGCGGCGATACTGTGCACGAAACGCACGTTTTGTGTCAATAATGTGCAAAAGCGGCGACTTTGAGCACGAAACGCACGTTTTGTGTCAATAATGTGCAAAAGCGGCGACTCTGAGCACGAAATGCACGTTTTGTGCCAAAACTGAGCAGAAGCGGCGATTCTGTTCACGAAACGAACGTATTGTGTCAATAATGAGCAAAAACGGCGATTCTGTGCACGAAACACGGGTTTTGTGCCAAAACTGAGCAAAAGCGGCGATTCTGTGCACGAAATGCACGTTTTGTGCAAAAACTGAGCAAATGCGGCGATTCTGAGCACGAAGCACACATTTGTGCCAAAACTGAGCAAAAACGCCGATTCTGCGCACGAAACGCACGTTTTGTGCCAAAACTGAGGAAAAGCTGCGATTCTGTGCACGAAACGCACGTTTTGTGCCAAACTGAGCAAAAGTGGCGATTCTGAGCACGAAACGCACGATTTGTGCCAAAACTGAGCAAAAGAGGCGATTCTGTGCACGAAACACGGGTTTTGCGCCAAAACTGAGAAAAAGCGGCGATTCTGCGCACGAAACGCACGTTTTGTGCCAAAACTTAGCAAAGGCGGCGATACTGTGCACGTAACGCACGCTATGTGCCAGAACTGAGCAAAAGCGGCGATTCTGTGCACGAAACGCACGATTTGTGCCAAAAGGAGCAATTCGGTGCGTGAAACGCACGTTTTGTGCCAAAACTGAGCAAAAGAGGCGATTCTGTGCACGAAACACGGGTTTTGTCCCAAAACTGAGAAAAAGCGGCGATTCTGCGCACGAAACGCACGTTTTGTGCCAAAACTGAGAAAAAGCGGCGATTCTGTGCACGAACCGCACGTTTTGTGCCAAAACTGAGAAAAAGCGGCGATTCTGTGCACAAACCGCACGTTTTGTGCCAAACTGAGAAAAAGCGGCGATTCTGTGCACGAACCGCACGTATTGTGCCAAAACTGAGAAAAAGCGGCGATTCTGTGCACAAACCGCACGTTTTGTGCCAAAACAGGAAAAAGCGGCGATTCTGCGCACGAAACGCACGGTTTGTGCCAAAAGGAGCAATTCGGTGAGTGAAACGCACGTTTTGTGCCAAAACTGAGCAAAAGCGGCGATTCCGAGCACGAAACGCACGTTTTGTGCCAAAACTTAGCAAAGGCGGCGATACTGTGCACGAAACGCTCGCTATGTGCCAGAACTGAGCAAAAGCGGCGATTCTGTGCTCGAAACGCACGATTTGTGCCAAAACTGGAAAAAGCGGCGATTCTGCGCACGAAACGCACGGTTTGTGCCAAAAGGAGCAATTCGGTGAGTGAAACGCACGTTTTGTGCCAAAACTGAGCAAAAGCGGCGATTCTGAGCACGAAACACGGGTTTTGTCTCAAAACTGAGAAAAAGCGGCGATTCTGCGCACGAAACGCACGTTTTGTGCCAAAACTGAGAAAAAGCGGCGATTCTGTGCACGAACCGCACGTTTTGTGCCAAAACTGAGAAAAAGCGGCGATTCTGTGCACGAACCGCACGTTTTGTGCCAAAACTGAGAAAAAGCGGCGATTCTGTGCACGAAACACGGGTTTTGTGACAAAACTGAGCAAAACCGGCGATTCTGTGCACGAAACGAACGGTTTGTGCCAAAACTGAGCAAAAGCGGCGATTCTGTGCACGAAACGCACGTTTTGTGTCAATAATGAGCAAAAGCGGCGATTCTGTGCACGAAACGCACGTTTTGTGTCAATAATGTGCAAAAGCGGCGACTCTGATCACGAAACGCACGTTTTGTGCCAAAACTGAGCAGAAGCGGCGATTCTGTGCACGAAACACGGGTTTTGTGTCAAAACTGAGCAAAAGCTGCGATTCTGTGCACGAAACGCACGTTTTGTGTCAATAATGTGCAAAAGCGGCGACTCTCAGCACGAAACGCACGTTTTGTGCCAAAACTGAGCAAAGGCGACGATTCTGAGCACGAAACGCACGTTCTGTGTCAATAATGAGCAAAAGCGGCGACTCTGAGCACGAAACGCACGTTTTGTGCCAAAACTGAGCAAAACCGGCGATTCTGTGCACGAAACGAACGTATTGTGTCAATAATGAGCAAAAGCGGCGATTCTGTGCACGAAACACGGGTTTGGTGCCAAAACTGAGCAAAAGCGGCGATTCTGTGCACGAAACGCACGTTTTGTGCCAATAATGAGCAAAAGCGGCGATTCTGCGCACGAAACGCGCGTTTTGTGCCAAAACTGAGAAAAAGCGGCGATTCTGTGCACGAAACGCACGTTTTGTGCCAAAACTGAGAAAAAGCGGCGATTCTGTGCACGAAACGCACGTTTTGTGCCAAAACTGAGCAAAAGCGTCGATTCGGTGCACGGAACACGGGTTTTGTGCCAAAACTGAGAAAAAGCTGCGATTCTGTGAACGAAACGCCCGTTTTGTGGCAAAAGGGGCAATTCGGTGCGTGAGGCACACGTTTTGTGCCAAAACTGAGAAAAAGCGGCGATTCTGTGCACGAAACGCACGTTTTGTGCCAAAACTGAGCAAATGCGGCGATTCTGAGCACGAAACACACGTTTTGTGACAAAACTGAGCAAAAGCTGCGATTCTGTGTACAAACCGCACGTTTTGTGCCAAACTGAGCAAAAGTGGCGATTCTGTGCACGAAACACACGGTTTGTGCCAAAACTGAGCAAAAGCGGCGATTCTGTGCACGAAACACGGGTTTTGTGCCAAAACTGAGCAAAAGCGGCGATTCTGTGCACGAAACGCACGTTTTGTACCAAAACTGAGCAAATGCGGCGATTCTGAGCACGAAACACACATTTGTGCCAAAATCGAGCAAAATCGGCGATTCTGAGCACGAAACGCATGTTTTGTGCCAAAACTGAGCAAAAGCGGCGATTCTGTGCACGATACACGGGTTTTGTGCCAAAACTGAGCAAAAGCGGCGATTCTGTGCATGAAACGCACGTTTTGTGCCAAAAGGAGCAATTGCGTGCACGAAACGCACGTTTTGTGCCAAAACTGAGCAAAAGAGGCGATTCTGTGCACGAAACACGGGTTTTGCGCCAAAACTGAGAAAAAGCGGCGATTGTGCGCACGAAACGCACGTTTTGTGCCAAAACTTAGCAAAGGCGGCGATACTGTGCACGAAACGCACGTTTTGTGTCAATAATGTGCAAAAGCGGCGACTTTGAGCACGAAACGCACGTTTTGTGTCAATAATGTGCAAAAGCGGCGACTCTGAGCACGAAATGCACGTTTTGTGCCAAAACTGAGCAGAAGCGGCGATTCTGTTCACGAAACGAACGTATTGTGTCAATAATGAGCAAAAACGGCGATTCTGTGCACGAAACACGGGTTTTGTGCCAAAACTGAGCAAAAGCGGCGATTCTGTGCACGAAATGCACGTTTTGTGCAAAAACTGAGCAAATGCGGCGATTCTGAGCACGAAGCACACATTTGTGCCAAAACTGAGCAAAAACGCCGATTCTGCGCACGAAACGCACGTTTTGTGCCAAAACTGAGGAAAAGCTGCGATTCTGTGCACGAAACGCACGTTTTGTGCCAAACTGAGCAAAAGTGGCGATTCTGAGCACGAAACGCACGATTTGTGCCAAAACTGAGCAAAAGAGGCGATTCTGTGCACGAAACACGGGTTTTGCGCCAAAACTGAGAAAAAGCGGCGATTCTGCGCACGAAACGCACGTTTTGTGCCAAAACTTAGCAAAGGCGGCGATACTGTGCACGAAACGCACGCTATGTGCCAGAACTGAGCAAAAGCGGCGATTCTGTGCACGAAACGCACGATTTGTGCCAAAAGGAGCAATTCGGTGCGTGAAACGCACGTTTTGTGCCAAAACTGAGCAAAAGAGGCGATTCTGCGCACGAAACGCGCGTTTTGTGCCAAAACTGAGAAAAAGCGGCGATTCTGTGCACGAAACGCACGTTTTGTGCCAAACTGAGCAAAAGTGGCGATTCTGTGCACGAAACACACGGTTTGTGCCAAAACTGAGCAAAAGCGGCGATTCTGTGCACGAAACACGGGTTTTGTGCCAAAACTGAGCAAAAGCGGCGATTCTGTGCACGAAACGCACGTTTTGTACCAAAACTGAGCAAATGCGGCGACTCTGAGCACGAAACACACATTTGTGCCAAAATCGAGCAAAATCGGCGATTCTGAGCACGAAACGCATGTTTTGTGCCAAAACTGAGCAAAAGCGGCGATTCTGTGCACGATACACGGGTTTTGTGCCAAAACTGAGCAAAAGCGGCGATTCTGTGCATGAAACGCACGTTTTGTGCCAAAAGGAGCAATTGCGTGCACGAAACGCACGTTTTGTGCCAAAACTGAGCAAAAGAGGCGATTCTGTGCACGAAACACGGGTTTTGCGCCAAAACTGAGAAAAAGCGGCGATTGTGCGCACGAAACGCACGTTTTGTGCCAAAACTTAGCGAAGGCGGCGATACTGTGCACGAAACGCACGTTTTGTGTCAATAATGTGCAAAAGCGGCGACTTTGAGCACGAAACGCACGTTTTGTGTCAATAATGTGCAAAAGCGGCGACTCTGAGCACGAAATGCACGTTTTGTGCCAAAACTGAGCAGAAGCGGCGATTCTGTTCACGAAACGAACGTATTGTGTCAATAATGAGCAAAAACGGCGATTCTGTGCACGAAACACGGGTTTTGTGCCAAAACTGAGCAAAAGCGGCGATTCTGTGCACGAAATGCACGTTTTGTGCAAAAACTGAGCAAATGCGGCGATTCTGAGCACGAAGCACACATTTGTGCCAAAACTGAGCAAAAACGCCGATTCTGCGCACGAAACGCACGTTTTGTGCCAAAACTGAGGAAAAGCTGCGATTCTGTGCACGAAACGCACGTTTTGTGCCAAACTGAGCAAAAGCGGCGATTCTGCGCACGAACCGCACGTTTTGTGCCAAAACTGAGAAAAAGCGGCGATTCTGTGCACGAAACACGGGTTTTGTGACAAAACTGAGCAAAACCGGCGATTCTGTGCACGAAACGAACGGTTTGTGCCAAAACTGAGCAAAAGCGGCGATTCTGTGCACGAAACGCACGTTTTGTGTCAATAATGAGCAAAAGCGGCGATTCTGTGCACGAAACGCACGTTTTGTGTCAATAATGTGCAAAAGCGGCGACTCTGATCACGAAACGCACGTTTTGTGCCAAAACTGAGCAGAAGCGGCGATTCTGTGCACGAAACACGGGTTTTGTGTCAAAACTGAGCAAAAGCTGCGATTCTGTGCACGAAACGCACGTTTTGTGTCAATAATGTGCAAAAGCGGCGACTCTCAGCACGAAACGCACGTTTTGTGCCAAAACTGAGCAAAGGCGACGATTCTGAGCACGAAACGCACGTTCTGTGGCAATAATGAGCAAAAGCGGCGACTCTGAGCACGAAACGCACGTTTTGTGCCAAAACTGAGCAAAACCGGCGATTCTGTGCACGAAACGAACGTATTGTGTCAATAATGAGCAAAAGCGGCGATTCTGTGCACGAAACACGGGTTTGGTGCCAAAACTGAGCAAAAGCGGCGATTCTGTGCACGAAACGCACGTTTTGTGCCAATAATGAGCAAAAGCGGCGATTCTGCGCACGAAACGCGCGTTTTGTGCCAAAACTGAGAAAAAGCGGCGATTCTGTGCACGAAACGCACGTTTTGTGCCAAAACTGAGAAAAAGCGGCGATTCTGTGCACGAAACGCACGTTTTGTGCCAAAACTGAGCAAAAGCGTCGATTCGGTGCACGGAACACGGGTTTTGTGCCAAAACTGAGAAAAAGCTGCGATTCTGTGAACGAAACGCCCGTTTTGTGGCAAAAGGGGCAATTCGGTGCGTGAGGCACACGTTTTGTGCCAAAACTGAGAAAAAGCGGCGATTCTGTGCACGAAACGCACGTTTTGTGCCAAAACTGAGCAAATGCGGCGATTCTGAGCACGAAACACACGTTTTGTGCCAAAACTGAGCAAAAGCTGCGATTCTGTGTACAAACCGCACGTTTTGTGCCAAACTGAGCAAAAGTGGCGATTCTGTGCACGAAACACACGGTTTGTGCCAAAACTGAGCAAAAGCGGCGATTCTGTGCACGAAACACGGGTTTTGTGCCAAAACTGAGCAAAAGCGGCGATTCTGTGCACGAAACGCACGTTTTGTACCAAAACTGAGCAAATGCGGCGATTCTGAGCACGAAACACACATTTGTGCCAAAATCGAGCAAAATCGGCGATTCTGAGCACGAAACGCATGTTTTGTGCCAAAACTGAGCAAAAGAGGCGATTCTGTGCACGAAACACGGGTTTTGCGCCAAAACTGAGAAAAAGCGGCGATTGTGCGCACGAAACGCACGTTTTGTGCCAAAACGTAGCAAAGGCGGCGATACTGTGCACGAAACGCACGTTTTGTGTCAATAATGTGCAAAAGCGGCGACTTTGAGCACGAAACGCACGTTTTGTGTCAATAATGTGCAAAAGCGGCGACTCTGAGCACGAAATGCACGTTTTGTGCCAAAACTGAGCAGAAGCGGCGATTCTGTTCACGAAACGAACGTATTGTGTCAATAATGAGCAAAAACGGCGATTCTGTGCACGAAACACGGGTTTTGTGCCAAAACTGAGCAAAAGCGGCGATTCTGTGCACGAAATGCACGTTTTGTGCAAAAACTGAGCAAATGCGGCGATTCTGAGCACGAAGCACACATTTGTGCCAAAACTGAGCAAAAACGCCGATTCTGCGCACGAAACGCACGTTTTGTGCCAAAACTGAGGAAAAGCTGCGATTCTGTGCACGAAACGCACGTTTTGTGCCAAACTGAGCAAAAGTGGCGATTCTGAGCACGAAACGCACGATTTGTGCCAAAACTGAGCAAAAGAGGCGATTCTGTGCACGAAACACGGGTTTTGCGCCAAAACTGAGAAAAAGCGGCGATTCTGCGCACGAAACGCACGTTTTGTGCCAAAACTTAGCAAAGGCGGCGATACTGTGCACGAAACGCACGCTATGTGCCAGAACTGAGCAAAAGCGGCGATTCTGTGCACGAAACGCACGATTTGTGCCAAAAGGAGCAATTCGGTGCGTGAAACGCACGTTTTGTGCCAAAACTGAGCAAAAGAGGCGATTCTGTGCACGAAACACGGGTTTTGTCCCAAAACTGAGAAAAAGCGGCGATTCTGCGCACGAAACGCACGTTTTGTGCCAAAACTGAGAAAAAGCGGCGATTCTGTGCACGAACCGCACGTTTTGTACCAAAACTGAGAAAAAGCGGCGATTCTGTGCACAAACCGCACGTTTTGTGCCAAACTGAGAAAAAGCGGCGATTCTGTGCACGAACCGCACGTATTGTGCCAAAACTGAGAAAAAGCGGCGATTCTGTGCACAAACCGCACGTTTTGTGCCAAAACAGGAAAAAGCGGCTATTCTGCGCACGAAACGCACGGTTTGTGCCAAAAGGAGCAATTCGGTGAGGGAAACGCACGTTTTGTGCCAAAACTGAGCAAAAGCGGCGATTCCGAGCACGAAACGCACGTTTTGTGCCAAAACTTAGCAAAGGCGGCGATACTGTGCACGAAACGCACGCTATGTGCCAGAACTGAGCAAAAGCGGCGATTCTGTGCTCGAAACGCACGATTTGTGCCAAAACTGGAAAAAGCGGCGATTCTGCGCACGAAACGCACGGTTTGTGCCAAAAGGAGCAATTCGGTGAGTGAAACGCACGTTTTGTGCCAAAACTGAGCAAAAGCGGCGATTCCGAGCACGAAACGCACGTTTTGTGCCAAAACTTAGCAAAGGCGGCGATACTGTGCACGAAACGCACGCTATGTGCCAGAACTGAGCAAAAGCGGCGATTCTGTGCTCGAAACGCACGATTTGTGCCAAAACTGGAAAAAGCGGCGATTCTGCGCACGAAACGCACGGTTTGTGCCAAAAGGAGCAATTCGGTGAGTGAAACGCACGTTTTGTGCCAAAACTGAGCAAAAGCGGCGATTCTGAGCACGAAACACGGGTTTTGTCTCAAAACTGAGAAAAAGCGGCGATTCTGCGCACGAAACGCACGTTTTGTGCCAAAACTGAGAAAAAGCGGCGATTCTGTGCACGAACCGCACGTTTTGTGCCAAAACTGAGAAAAAGCGGCGATTCTGTGCACGAACCGCACGTTTTGTGCCAAAACTGAGAAAAAGCGGCGATTCTATGCACGAAACACGGGTTTTGTGACAAAACTGAGCAAAAGCGGCGATTCTGTGCACGAAACGAACGTTTTGTGTCAATAATGTGCAAAAGCGGCGACTCTGATCACGAAACGCACGTTTTGTGCCAAAACTGAGCAGAAGCGGCGATTCTGTGCACGAAACACGGGTTTTGTGTCAAAACTGAGCAAAAGCTGCGATTCTGTGCACGAAACGCACGTTTTGTGTCAATAATGTGCAAAAGCGGCGACTCTCAGCACGAAACGCACGTTTTGTGCCAAAACTGAGCAAAGGCGACGATTCTGAGCACGAAACGCACGTTCTGTGGCAATAATGAGCAAAAGCGGCGACTCTGAGCACGAAACGCACGTTTTGTGCCAAAACTGAGCAAAACCGGCGATTCTGTGCACGAAACGAACGTATTGTGTCAATAATGAGCAAAAGCGGCGATTCTGTGCACGAAACACGGGTTTGGTGCCAAAACTGAGCAAAAGCGGCGATTCTGTGCACGAAACGCACGTTTTGTGCCAATAATGAGCAAAAGCGGCGATTCTGCGCACGAAACGCGCGTTTTGTGCCAAAACTGAGAAAAAGCGGCGATTCTGTGCACGAAACGCACGTTTTGTGCCAAAACTGAGAAAAAGCGGCGATTCTGTGCACGAAACGCACGTTTTGTGCCAAAACTGAGCAAAAGCGTCGATTCGGTGCACGGAACACGGGTTTTGTGCCAAAACTGAGAAAAAGCTGCGATTCTGTGAACGAAACGCCCGTTTTGTGGCAAAAGGGGCAATTCGGTGCGTGAGGCACACGTTTTGTGCCAAAACTGAGAAAAAGCGGCGATTCTGTGCACGAAACGCACGTTTTGTGCCAAAACTGAGCAAATGCGGCGATTCTGAGCACGAAACACACGTTTTGTGCCAAAACTGAGCAAAAGCTGCGATTCTGTGTACAAACCGCA
Source organism: Stelis phaeoptera (assembly GCA_943735885.1). NCBI lineage: Eukaryota > Metazoa > Arthropoda > Insecta > Hymenoptera > Megachilidae > Stelis > Stelis phaeoptera. Next base: position 1,478,941 of record CALSEM010000143.1, read on the forward strand.
CGTTTTGTGCCAAACTGAGCAAAAGTGGCGATTCTGTGCACGAAACACACGGTTTGTGCCAAAACTGAGCAAAAGCGGCGATTCTGTGCACGAAACACGGGTTTTGTGCCAAAACTGAGCAAAAGCGGCGATTCTGTGCACGAAACGCACGTTTTGTACCAAAACTGAGCAAATGCGGCGATTCTGAGCACGAAACACACATTTGTGCCAAAATCGAGCAAAATCGGCGATTCTGAGCACGAAACGCATGTTTTGTGCCAAAACTGAGCAAAAGAGGCGATTCTGTGCACGAAACACGGGTTTTGCGCCAAAACTGAGAAAAAGCGGCGATTGTGCGCACGAAACGCACGTTTTGTGCCAAAACGTAGCAAAGGCGGCGATACTGTGCACGAAACGCACGTTTTGTGTCAATAATGTGCAAAAGCGGCGACTTTGAGCACGAAACGCACGTTTTGTGTCAATAATGTGCAAAAGCGGCGACTCTGAGCACGAAATGCACGTTTTGTGCCAAAACTGAGCAGAAGCGGCGATTCTGTTCACGAAACGAACGTATTGTGTCAATAATGAGCAAAAACGGCGATTCTGTGCACGAAACACGGGTTTTGTGCCAAAACTGAGCAAAAGCGGCGATTCTGTGCACGAAATGCACGTTTTGTGCAAAAACTGAGCAAATGCGGCGATTCTGAGCACGAAGCACACATTTGTGCCAAAACTGAGCAAAAACGCCGATTCTGCGCACGAAACGCACGTTTTGTGCCAAAACTGAGGAAAAGCTGCGATTCTGTGCACGAAACGCACGTTTTGTGCCAAACTGAGCAAAAGTGGCGATTCTGAGCACGAAACGCACGATTTGTGCCAAAACTGAGCAAAAGAGGCGATTCTGTGCACGAAACACGGGTTTTGCGCCAAAACTGAGAAAAAGCGGCGATTCTGCGCACGAAACGCACGTTTTGTGCCAAAACTTAGCAAAGGCGGCGATACTGTGCACGAAACGCACGCTATGTGCCAGAACTGAGCAAAAGCGGCGATTCTGTGCACGAAACGCACGATTTGTGCCAAAAGGAGCAATTCGGTGCGTGAAACGCACGTTTTGTGCCAAAACTGAGCAAAAGAGGCGATTCTGTGCACGAAACACGGGTTTTGTCCCAAAACTGAGAAAAAGCGGCGATTCTGCGCACGAAACGCACGTTTTGTGCCAAAACTGAGAAAAAGCGGCGATTCTGTGCACGAACCGCACGTTTTGTGCCAAAACTGAGAAAAAGCGGCGATTCTGTGCACAAACCGCACGTTTTGTGCCAAACTGAGAAAAAGCGGCGATTCTGTGCACGAACCGCACGTATTGTGCCAAAACTGAGAAAAAGCGGCGATTCTGTGCACAAACCGCACGTTTTGTGCCAAAACAGGAAAAAGCGGCTATTCTGCGCACGAAACGCACGGTTTGTGCCAAAAGGAGCAATTCGGTGAGGGAAACGCACGTTTTGTGCCAAAACTGAGCAAAAGCGGCGATTCCGAGCACGAAACGCACGTTTTGTGCCAAAACTTAGCAAAGGCGGCGATACTGTGCACGAAACGCACGCTATGTGCCAGAACTGAGCAAAAGCGGCGATTCTGTGCTCGAAACGCACGATTTGTGCCAAAACTGGAAAAAGCGGCGATTCTGCGCACGAAACGCACGGTTTGTGCCAAAAGGAGCAATTCGGTGAGTGAAACGCACGTTTTGTGCCAAAACTGAGCAAAAGCGGCGATTCCGAGCACGAAACGCACGTTTTGTGCCAAAACTTAGCAAAGGCGGCGATACTGTGCACGAAACGCACGCTATGTGCCAGAACTGAGCAAAAGCGGCGATTCTGTGCTCGAAACGCACGATTTGTGCCAAAACTGGAAAAAGCGGCGATTCTGCGCACGAAACGCACGGTTTGTGCCAAAAGGAGCAATTCGGTGAGTGAAACGCACGTTTTGTGCCAAAACTGAGCAAAAGCGGCGATTCTGAGCACGAAACACGGGTTTTGTCTCAAAACTGAGAAAAAGCGGCGATTCTGCGCACGAAACGCACGTTTTGTGCCAAAACTGAGAAAAAGCGGCGATTCTGTGCACGAACCGCACGTTTTGTGCCAAAACTGAGAAAAAGCGGCGATTCTGTGCACGAACCGCACGTTTTGTGCCAAAACTGAGAAAAAGCGGCGATTCTATGCACGAAACACGGGTTTTGTGACAAAACTGAGCAAAACCGGCGATTCTGTGCACGAAACGAACGGTTTGTGCCAAAACTGAGCAAAAGCGGCGATTCTGTGCACGAAACGCACGTTTTGTGTCAATAATGAGCAAAAGCGGCGATTCTGTGCACGAAACGCACGTTTTGTGTCAATAATGTGCAAAAGCGGCGACTCTGATCACGAAACGCACGTTTTGTGCCAAAACTGAGCAGAAGCGGCGATTCTGTGCACGAAACACGGGTTTTGTGTCAAAACTGAGCAAAAGCTGCGATTCTGTGCACGAAACGCACGTTTTGTGTCAATAATGTGCAAAAGCGGCGACTCTCAGCACGAAACGCACGTTTTGTGCCAAAACTGAGCAAAGGCGACGATTCTGAGCACGAAACGCACGTTCTGTGTCAATAATGAGCAAAAGCGGCGACTCTGAGCACGAAACGCACGTTTTGTGCCAAAACTGAGCAAAACCGGCGATTCTGTGCACGAAACGCGCGTTTTGTGCCAAAACTGAGAAAAAGCGGCGATTCTGTGCACGAAACGCACGTTTTGTGCCAAAACTGAGAAAAAGCGGCGATTCTGTGCACGAAACGCACGTTTTGTGCCAAAACTGAGCAAAAGCGTCGATTCGGTGCACGGAACACGGGTTTTGTGCCAAAACTGAGAAAAAGCTGCGATTCTGTGAACGAAACGCCCGTTTTGTGGCAAAAGGGGCAATTCGGTGCGTGAGGCACACGTTTTGTGCCAAAACTGAGAAAAAGCGGCGATTCTGTGCACGAAACGCACGTTTTGTGCCAAAACTGAGCAAATGCGGCGATTCTGAGCACGAAACACACGTTTTGTGACAAAACTGAGCAAAAGCTGCGATTCTGTGTACAAACCGCACGTTTTGTGCCAAACTGAGCAAAAGTGGCGATTCTGTGCACGAAACACACGGTTTGTGCCAAAACTGAGCAAAAGCGGCGATTCTGTGCACGAAACACGGGTTTTGTGCCAAAACTGAGCAAAAGCGGCGATTCTGTGCACGAAACGCACGTTTTGTACCAAAACTGAGCAAATGCGGCGATTCTGAGCACGAAACACACATTTGTGCCAAAATCGAGCAAAATCGGCGATTCTGAGCACGAAACGCATGTTTTGTGCCAAAACTGAGCAAAAGCGGCGATTCTGTGCACGATACACGGGTTTTGTGCCAAAACTGAGCAAAAGCGGCGATTCTGTGCATGAAACGCACGTTTTGTGCCAAAAGGAGCAATTGCGTGCACGAAACGCACGTTTTGTGCCAAAACTGAGCAAAAGAGGCGATTCTGTGCACGAAACACGGGTTTTGCGCCAAAACTGAGAAAAAGCGGCGATTGTGCGCACGAAACGCACGTTTTGTGCCAAAACGTAGCAAAGGCGGCGATACTGTGCACGAAACGCACGTTTTGTGTCAATAATGTGCAAAAGCGGCGACTTTGAGCACGAAACGCACGTTTTGTGTCAATAATGTGCAAAAGCGGCGACTCTGAGCACGAAATGCACGTTTTGTGCCAAAACTGAGCAGAAGCGGCGATTCTGTTCACGAAACGAACGTATTGTGTCAATAATGAGCAAAAACGGCGATTCTGTGCACGAAACACGGGTTTTGTGCCAAAACTGAGCAAAAGCGGCGATTCTGTGCACGAAATGCACGTTTTGTGCAAAAACTGAGCAAATGCGGCGATTCTGAGCACGAAGCACACATTTGTGCCAAAACTGAGCAAAAACGCCGATTCTGCGCACGAAACGCACGTTTTGTGCCAAAACTGAGGAAAAGCTGCGATTCTGTGCACGAAACGCACGTTTTGTGCCAAACTGAGCAAAAGTGGCGATTCTGAGCACGAAACGCACGATTTGTGCCAAAACTGAGCAAAAGAGGCGATTCTGTGCACGAAACACGGGTTTTGCGCCAAAACTGAGAAAAAGCGGCGATTCTGCGCACGAAACGCACGTTTTGTGCCAAAACTTAGCAAAGGCGGCGATACTGTGCACGAAACGCACGCTATGTGCCAGAACTGAGCAAAAGCGGCGATTCTGTGCACGAAACGCACGATTTGTGCCAAAAGGAGCAATTCGGTGCGTGAAACGCACGTTTTGTGCCAAAACTGAGCAAAAGAGGCGATTCTGTGCACGAAACACGGGTTTTGTCCCAAAACTGAGAAAAAGCGGCGATTCTGCGCACGAAACGCACGTTTTGTGCCAAAACTGAGAAAAAGCGGCGATTCTGTGCACGAACCGCACGTTTTGTGCCAAAACTGAGAAAAAGCGGCGATTCTGTGCACAAACCGCACGTTTTGTGCCAAACTGAGAAAAAGCGGCGATTCTGTGCACGAACCGCACGTATTGTGCCAAAACTGAGAAAAAGCGGCGATTCTGTGCACAAACCGCACGTTTTGTGCCAAAACAGGAAAAAGCGGCTATTCTGCGCACGAAACGCACGGTTTGTGCCAAAAGGAGCAATTCGGTGAGGGAAACGCACGTTTTGTGCCAAAACTGAGCAAAAGCGGCGATTCCGAGCACGAAACGCACGTTTTGTGCCAAAACTTAGCAAAGGCGGCGATACTGTGCACGAAACGCACGCTATGTGCCAGAACTGAGCAAAAGCGGCGATTCTGTGCTCGAAACGCACGATTTGTGCCAAAACTGGAAAAAGCGGCGATTCTGCGCACGAAACGCACGGTTTGTGCCAAAAGGAGCAATTCGGTGAGTGAAACGCACGTTTTGTGCCAAAACTGAGCAAAAGCGGCGATTCCGAGCACGAAACGCACGTTTTGTGCCAAAACTTAGCAAAGGCGGCGATACTGTGCACGAAACGCACGCTATGTGCCAGAACTGAGCAAAAGCGGCGATTCTGTGCTCGAAACGCACGATTTGTGCCAAAACTGGAAAAAGCGGCGATTCTGCGCACGAAACGCACGGTTTGTGCCAAAAGGAGCAATTCGGTGAGTGAAACGCACGTTTTGTGCCAAAACTGAGCAAAAGCGGCGATTCTGAGCACGAAACACGGGTTTTGTCTCAAAACTGAGAAAAAGCGGCGATTCTGCGCACGAAACGCACGTTTTGTGCCAAAACTGAGAAAAAGCGGCGATTCTGTGCACGAACCGCACGTTTTGTGCCAAAACTGAGAAAAAGCGGCGATTCTGTGCACGAACCGCACGTTTTGTGCCAAAACTGAGAAAAAGCGGCGATTCTGTGCACGAAACACGGGTTTTGTGACAAAACTGAGCAAAACCGGCGATTCTGTGCACGAAACGAACGGTTTGTGCCAAAACTGAGCAAAAGCGGCGATTCTGTGCACGAAACGCACGTTTTGTGTCAATAATGAGCAAAAGCGGCGATTCTGTGCACGAAACGCACGTTTTGTGTCAATAATGTGCAAAAGCGGCGACTCTGATCACGAAACGCACGTTTTGTGCCAAAACTGAGCAGAAGCGGCGATTCTGTGCACGAAACACGGGTTTTGTGTCAAAACTGAGCAAAAGCTGCGATTCTGTGCACGAAACGCACGTTTTGTGTCAATAATGTGCAAAAGCGGCGACTCTCAGCACGAAACGCACGTTTTGTGCCAAAACTGAGCAAAGGCGACGATTCTGAGCACGAAACGCACGTTCTGTGTCAATAATGAGCAAAAGCGGCGACTCTGAGCACGAAACGCACGTTTTGTGCCAAAACTGAGCAAAACCGGCGATTCTGTGCACGAAACGAACGTATTGTGTCAATAATGAGCAAAAGCGGCGATTCTGTGCACGAAACACGGGTTTGGTGCCAAAACTGAGCAAAAGCGGCGATTCTGTGCACGAAACGCACGTTTTGTGCCAATAATGAGCAAAAGCGGCGATTCTGCGCACGAAACGCGCGTTTTGTGCCAAAACTGAGAAAAAGCGGCGATTCTGTGCACGAAACGCACGTTTTGTGCCAAAACTGAGAAAAAGCGGCGATTCTGTGCACGAAACGCACGTTTTGTGCCAAAACTGAGCAAAAGCGTCGATTCGGTGCACGGAACACGGGTTTTGTGCCAAAACTGAGAAAAAGCTGCGATTCTGTGAACGAAACGCCCGTTTTGTGGCAAAAGGGGCAATTCGGTGCGTGAGGCACACGTTTTGTGCCAAAACTGAGAAAAAGCGGCGATTCTGTGCACGAAACGCACGTTTTGTGCCAAAACTGAGCAAATGCGGCGATTCTGAGCACGAAACACACGTTTTGTGACAAAACTGAGCAAAAGCTGCGATTCTGTGTACAAACCGCACGTTTTGTGCCAAACTGAGCAAAAGTGGCGATTCTGTGCACGAAACACACGGTTTGTGCCAAAACTGAGCAAAAGCGGCGATTCTGTGCACGAAACACGGGTTTTGTGCCAAAACTGAGCAAAAGCGGCGATTCTGTGCACGAAACGCACGTTTTGTACCAAAACTGAGCAAATGCGGCGATTCTGAGCACGAAACACACATTTGTGCCAAAATCGAGCAAAATCGGCGATTCTGAGCACGAAACGCATGTTTTGTGCCAAAACTGAGCAAAAGCGGCGATTCTGTGCACGATACACGGGTTTTGTGCCAAAACTGAGAAAAAGCTGCGATTCTGTGAACGAAACGCCCGTTTTGTGGCAAAAGGGGCAATTCGGTGCGTGAGGCACACGTTTTGTGCCAAAACTGAGAAAAAGCGGCGATTCTGTGCACGAAACGCACGTTTTGTGCCAAAACTGAGCAAATGCGGCGATTCTGAGCACGAAACACACGTTTTGTGACAAAACTGAGCAAAAGCTGCGATTCTGTGTACAAACCGCACGTTTTGTGCCAAACTGAGCAAAAGTGGCGATTCTGTGCACGAAACACACGGTTTGTGCCAAAACTGAGCAAAAGCGGCGATTCTGTGCACGAAACACGGGTTTTGTGCCAAAACTGAGCAAAAGCGGCGATTCTGTGCACGAAACGCACGTTTTGTACCAAAACTGAGCAAATGCGGCGATTCTGAGCACGAAACACACATTTGTGCCAAAATCGAGCAAAATCGGCGATTCTGAGCACGAAACGCATGTTTTGTGCCAAAACTGAGCAAAAGCGGCGATTCTGTGCACGATACACGGGTTTTGTGCCAAAACTGAGCAAAAGCGGCGATTCTGTGCATGAAACGCACGTTTTGTGCCAAAAGGAGCAATTGCGTGCACGAAACGCACGTTTTGTGCCAAAACTGAGCAAAAGAGGCGATTCTGTGCACGAAACACGGGTTTTGCGCCAAAACTGAGAAAAAGCGGCGATTGTGCGCACGAAACGCACGTTTTGTGCCAAAACGTAGCAAAGGCGGCGATACTGTGCACGAAACGCACGTTTTGTGTCAATAATGTGCAAAAGCGGCGACTTTGAGCACGAAACGCACGTTTTGTGTCAATAATGTGCAAAAGCGGCGACTCTGAGCACGAAATGCACGTTTTGTGCCAAAACTGAGCAGAAGCGGCGATTCTGTTCACGAAACGAACGTATTGTGTCAATAATGAGCAAAAACGGCGATTCTGTGCACGAAACACGGGTTTTGTGCCAAAACTGAGCAAAAGCGGCGATTCTGTGCACGAAATGCACGTTTTGTGCAAAAACTGAGCAAATGCGGCGATTCTGAGCACGAAGCACACATTTGTGCCAAAACTGAGCAAAAACGCCGATTCTGCGCACGAAACGCACGTTTTGTGCCAAAACTGAGGAAAAGCTGCGATTCTGTGCACGAAACGCACGTTTTGTGCCAAACTGAGCAAAAGTGGCGATTCTGAGCACGAAACGCACGATTTGTGCCAAAACTGAGCAAAAGAGGCGATTCTGTGCACGAAACACGGGTTTTGCGCCAAAACTGAGAAAAAGCGGCGATTCTGCGCACGAAACGCACGTTTTGTGCCAAAACTTAGCAAAGGCGGCGATACTGTGCACGAAACGCACGCTATGTGCCAGAACTGAGCAAAAGCGGCGATTCTGTGCACGAAACGCACGATTTGTGCCAAAAGGAGCAATTCGGTGCGTGAAACGCACGTTTTGTGCCAAAACTGAGCAAAAGAGGCGATTCTGTGCACGAAACACGGGTTTTGTCCCAAAACTGAGAAAAAGCGGCGATTCTGCGCACGAAACGCACGTTTTGTGCCAAAACTGAGAAAAAGCGGCGATTCTGTGCACGAACCGCACGTTTTGTGCCAAAACTGAGAAAAAGCGGCGATTCTGTGCACAAACCGCACGTTTTGTGCCAAACTGAGAAAAAGCGGCGATTCTGTGCACGAACCGCACGTATTGTGCCAAAACTGAGAAAAAGCGGCGATTCTGTGCACAAACCGCACGTTTTGTGCCAAAACAGGAAAAAGCGGCTATTCTGCGCACGAAACGCACGGTTTGTGCCAAAAGGAGCAATTCGGTGAGGGAAACGCACGTTTTGTGCCAAAACTGAGCAAAAGCGGCGATTCCGAGCACGAAACGCACGTTTTGTGCCAAAACTTAGCAAAGGCGGCGATACTGTGCACGAAACGCACGCTATGTGCCAGAACTGAGCAAAAGCGGCGATTCTGTGCTCGAAACGCACGATTTGTGCCAAAACTGGAAAAAGCGGCGATTCTGCGCACGAAACGCACGGTTTGTGCCAAAAGGAGCAATTCGGTGAGTGAAACGCACGTTTTGTGCCAAAACTGAGCAAAAGCGGCGATTCCGAGCACGAAACGCACGTTTTGTGCCAAAACTTAGCAAAGGCGGCGATACTGTGCACGAAACGCACGCTATGTGCCAGAACTGAGCAAAAGCGGCGATTCTGTGCTCGAAACGCACGATTTGTGCCAAAACTGGAAAAAGCGGCGATTCTGCGCACGAAACGCACGGTTTGTGCCAAAAGGAGCAATTCGGTGAGTGAAACGCACGTTTTGTGCCAAAACTGAGCAAAAGCGGCGATTCTGAGCACGAAACACGGGTTTTGTCTCAAAACTGAGAAAAAGCGGCGATTCTGCGCACGAAACGCACGTTTTGTGCCAAAACTGAGAAAAAGCGGCGATTCTGTGCACGAACCGCACGTTTTGTGCCAAAACTGAGAAAAAGCGGCGATTCTGTGCACGAACCGCACGTTTTGTGCCAAAACTGAGAAAAAGCGGCGATTCTGTGCACGAAACACGGGTTTTGTGACAAAACTGAGCAAAACCGGCGATTCTGTGCACGAAACGAACGGTTTGTGCCAAAACTGAGCAAAAGCGGCGATTCTGTGCACGAAACGCACGTTTTGTGTCAATAATGAGCAAAAGCGGCGATTCTGTGCACGAAACGCACGTTTTGTGTCAATAATGTGCAAAAGCGGCGACTCTGATCACGAAACGCACGTTTTGTGCCAAAACTGAGCAGAAGCGGCGATTCTGTGCACGAAACACGGGTTTTGTGTCAAAACTGAGCAAAAGCTGCGATTCTGTGCACGAAACGCACGTTTTGTGTCAATAATGTGCAAAAGCGGCGACTCTCAGCACGAAACGCACGTTTTGTGCCAAAACTGAGCAAAGGCGACGATTCTGAGCACGAAACGCACGTTCTGTGTCAATAATGAGCAAAAGCGGCGACTCTGAGCACGAAACGCACGTTTTGTGCCAAAACTGAGCAAAACCGGCGATTCTGTGCACGAAACGAACGTATTGTGTCAATAATGAGCAAAAGCGGCGATTCTGTGCACGAAACACGGGTTTGGTGCCAAAACTGAGCAAAAGCGGCGATTCTGTGCACGAAACGCACGTTTTGTGCCAATAATGAGCAAAAGCGGCGATTCTGCGCACGAAACGCGCGTTTTGTGCCAAAACTGAGAAAAAGCGGCGATTCTGTGCACGAAACGCACGTTTTGTGCCAAAACTGAGAAAAAGCGGCGATTCTGTGCACGAAACGCACGTTTTGTGCCAAAACTGAGCAAAAGCGTCGATTCGGTGCACGGAACACGGGTTTTGTGCCAAAACTGAGAAAAAGCTGCGATTCTGTGAACGAAACGCCCGTTTTGTGGCAAAAGGGGCAATTCGGTGCGTGAGGCACACGTTTTGTGCCAAAACTGAGAAAAAGCGGCGATTCTGTGCACGAAACGCACGTTTTGTGCCAAAACTGAGCAAATGCGGCGATTCTGAGCACGAAACACACGTTTTGTGACAAAACTGAGCAAAAGCTGCGATTCTGTGTACAAACCGCACGTTTTGTGCCAAACTGAGCAAAAGTGGCGATTCTGTGCACGAAACACACGGTTTGTGCCAAAACTGAGCAAAAGCGGCGATTCTGTGCACGAAACACGGGTTTTGTGCCAAAACTGAGCAAAAGCGGCGATTCTGTGCACGAAACGCACGTTTTGTACCAAAACTGAGCAAATGCGGCGATTCTGAGCACGAAACACACATTTGTGCCAAAATCGAGCAAAATCGGCGATTCTGAGCACGAAACGCATGTTTTGTGCCAAAACTGAGCAAAAGCGGCGATTCTGTGCACGATACACGGGTTTTGTGCCAAAACTGAGCAAAAGCGGCGATTCTGTGCATGAAACGCACGTTTTGTGCCAAAAGGAGCAATTGCGTGCACGAAACGCACGTTTTGTGCCAAAACTGAGCAAAAAGGCGATTCTGTGCACGAAACACGGGTTTTGCGCCAAAACTGAGAAAAAGCGGCGATTGTGCGCACGAAACGCACGTTTTGTGCCAAAACTTAGCAAAGGCGGCGATACTGTGCACGAAACGCACGTTTTGTGTCAATAATGTGCAAAAGCGGCGACTTTGAGCACGAAACGCACGTTTTGTGTCAATAATGTGCAAAAGCGGCGACTCTGAGCACGAAATGCACGTTTTGTGCCAAAACTGAGCAGAAGCGGCGATTCTGTTCACGAAACGAACGTATTGTGTCAATAATGAGCAAAAACGGCGATTCTGTGCACGAAACACGGGTTTTGTGCCAAAACTGAGCAAAAGCGGCGATTCTGTGCACGAAACGCACGTTTTGTGCCAATAATGAGCAAAAGCGGCGATTCTGCGCACGAAACGCGCGTTTTGTGCCAAAACTGAGAAAAAGCGGCGATTCTGTGCACGAAACGCACGTTTTGTGCCAAAACTGAGCAAAAGCGTCGATTCTGTGCACGGAACACGGGTTTTGTGCCAAAACTGAGAAAAAGCTGCGATTCTGTGAACGAAACGCCCGTTTTGTGGCAAAAGGGGCAATTCGGTGCGTGAGGCACACGTTTTGTGCCAAAACTGAGAAAAAGCGGCGATTCTGTGCACGAAACGCACGTTTTGTGCCAAAACTGAGCAAATGCGGCGATTCTGAGCACGAAACACACGTTTTGTGCCAAAACTGAGCAAAAACTGCGATTCTGTGTACAAACCGCACGTTTTGTGCCAAACTGAGCAAAAGTGGCGATTCTGTGCACGAAACACACGGTTTGTGCCAAAACTGAGCAAAAGCGGCGATTCTGTGCACGAAACACGGGTTTTGTGCCAAAACTGAGCAAAAGCGGCGATTCTGTGCACGAAATGCACGTTTTGTGCAAAAACTGAGCAAATGCGGCGATTCTGAGCACGAAGCACACATTTGTGCCAAAACTGAGCAAAAACGCCGATTCTGCGCACGAAACGCACGTTTTGTGCCAAAACTGAGGAAAAGCTGCGATTCTGTGCACGAAACGCACGTTTTGTGCCAAACTGAGCAAAAGTGGCGATTCTGAGCACGAAACGCACGATTTGTGCCAAAACTGAGCAAAAGAGGCGATTCTGTGCACGAAACACGGGTTTTGCGCCAAAACTGAGAAAAAGCGGCGATTCTGCGCACGAAACGCACGTTTTGTGCCAAAACTTAGCAAAGGCGGCGATACTGTGCACGAAACGCACGCTATGTGCCAGAACTGAGCAAAAGCGGCGATTCTGTGCACGAAACGCACGATTTGTGCCAAAAGGAGCAATTCGGTGCGTGAAACGCACGTTTTGTGCCAAAACTGAGCAAAAGAGGCGATTCTGCGCACGAAACGCGCGTTTTGTGCCAAAACTGAGAAAAAGCGGCGATTCTGTGCACGAAACGCACGTTTTGTGCCAAAACTGAGAAAAAGCGGCGATTCTGTGCACGAAACGCACGTTTTGTGCCAAAACTGAGCAAAAGCGTCGATTCGGTGCACGGAACACGGGTTTTGTGCCAAAACTGAGAAAAAGCTGCGATTCTGTGAACGAAACGCCCGTTTTGTGGCAAAAGGGGCAATTCGGTGCGTGAGGCACACGTTTTGTGCCAAAACTGAGAAAAAGCGGCGATTCTGTGCACGAAACGCACGTTTTGTGCCAAAACTGAGCAAATGCGGCGATTCTGAGCACGAAACACACGTTTTGTGACAAAACTGAGCAAAAGCTGCGATTCTGTGTACAAACCGCACGTTTTGTGCCAAACTGAGCAAAAGTGGCGATTCTGTGCACGAAACACACGGTTTGTGCCAAAACTGAGCAAAATCGGCGATTCTGAGCACGAAACGCATGTTTTGTGCCAAAACTGAGCAAAAGCGGCGATTCTGTGCACGATACACGGGTTTTGTGCCAAAACTGAGCAAAAGCGGCGATTCTGTGCATGAAACGCACGTTTTGTGCCAAAAGGAGCAATTGCGTGCACGAAACGCACGTTTTGTGCCAAAACTGAGAAAAAGCGGCGATTCTGTGCACGAAACGCACGTTTTGTGCCAAAACTGAGCAAATGCGGCGATTCTGAGCACGAAACACACGTTTTGTGACAAAACTGAGCAAAAGCTGCGATTCTGTGCACGAACCGCACGTTTTGTGCCAAAACTTAGCAAAGGCGGCGATACTGTGCACGAAACGCACGTTTTGTGTCAATAATGTGCAAAAGCGGCGACTTTGAGCACGAAACGCACGTTTTGTGTCAATAATGTGCAAAAGCGGCGACTCTGAGCACGAAATGCACGTTTTGTGCCAAAACTGAGCAGAAGCGGCGATTCTGTTCACGAAACGAACGTATTGTGTCAATAATGAGCAAAAACGGCGATTCTGCGCACGAAACACGGGTTTTGTCTCAAAACTGAGAAAAAGCGGCGATTCTGCGCACGAAACGCACGTTTTGTGCCAAAACTGAGAAAAAGCGGCGATTCTGTGCACGAACCGCACGTTTTGTGCCAAAACTGAGAAAAAGCGGCGATTCTGTGCACAAACCGCACGTTTTGTGCCAAACTGAGAAAAAGCGGCGATTCTGTGCACGAACCGCACGTATTGTGCCAAAACTGAGAAAAAGCGGCGATTCTGTGCACAAACCGCACGTTTTGTGCCAAAACAGGAAAAAGCGGCTATTCTGCGCACGAAACGCACGGTTTGTGCCAAAAGGAGCAATTCGGTGAGTGAAACGCACGTTTTGTGCCAAAACTGAGCAAAAGCGGCGATTCCGAGCACGAAACGCACGTTTTGTGCCAAAACTTAGCAAAGGCGGCGATAATGTGCACGAAACGCACGCTATGTGCCAGAACTGAGCAAAAGCGGCGATTCTGTGCTCGAAACGCACGATTTGTGCCAAAACTGGAAAAAGCGGCGATTCTGCGCACGAAACGCACGGTTTGTGCCAAAAGGAGCAATTCGGTGAGTGAAACGCACGTTTTGTGCCAAAACTGAGCAAAAGCGGCGATTCTGAGCACGAAACACGGGTTTTGTCTCAAAACTGAGAAAAAGCGGCGATTCTGCGCACGAAACGCACGTTTTGTGCCAAAACTGAGAAAAAGCGGCGATTCTGTGCACGAACCGCACGTTTTGTGCCAAAACTGAGAAAAAGCGGCGATTCTGTGCACGAACCGCACGTTTTGTGCCAAAACTGAGAAAAAGCGGCGATTCTGTGCACGAAACACGGGTTTTGTGACAAAACTGAGCAAAACCGGCGATTCTGTGCACGAAACGAACGGTTTGTGCCAAAACTGAGAAAAAGCGGCGATTCTGTGCACGAAACACGGGTTTTGTGACAAAACTGAGCAAAAGCGGCGATTCTGTGCACAAACCGCACGTTTTGTGCCAAACTGAGCAAAAGTGGCGATTCTGAGCACGAAACGCACGTTTTGTGCCAAAACTGAGCAAAGGCGACGATTCTGAGCACGAAACGCACGTTCTGTGTCAATAATGAGCAAAAGCGGCGACTCTGAGCACGAAACGCGCGTTTTGTGACAAAACTGAGCAAAACCGGCGATTCTGTGCACGAAACGAACGGTTTGTGCCAAAACTGAGCAAAAGCGGCGATTCTGTGCACGAAACGCACGTTTTGTACCAAAACTGAGCAAATGCGGCGATTCTGAGCACGAAACACACATTTGTGCCAAAACCGAGCAAAAGCGGCGATTCTGAGCACGAAACGCACGTTTTGTGCCAGAAGGAACAATTCGGAGCGTGAAACGAACGTTTTGTGCCAAAACTGAGCAAAAGCGGCGATTCTGAGCACGAAACGCACGTTTTGTGCCAAAACTGCGCAAAAGCGGCGATACTGTGCACGAAACGCACGCTATATGCCAGAACTGAGCAAAAGCGGCGATTCTGTGCACGAAACGCACGTTTTGTGCCAAAAGGAGCAATTCGGTGCGTGAAGCGCACGTTTTGTGCCAAAACTGAGCAAAAGCGGCGATTCTGTGCACGAAACACGGGTTTTGTGTCAAAACTAAGCAAAAGCGGCGATTCTGCGCAGCAAACGCACGGTTTGTGCCAAAAGGAGCAATTCGGTGAGTCAAACGCACGTTTTGTGCCAAAACTGAGCAAAAGCGGCGACTCTGAGCACGAAGCACACATTTGTGCCAAAACTGAGCAAAAGCGGCGATTCTGTGTACGAAACGCCCGTTTTGTGCCAAAAGGAGCAATTCGGTGCGTGAAGCGCACGTTTTGTGTCAAAACTGAGCAAAAGCGGCGATTCTGTGAACGAAACGCACGTTTTGTGCCAAAAGGAGCAATTGCGTGCACGAAACGCACGTTTTGTGCCAAAACTGAGCAAAAGCGGCGATTCTGTGCACGATACACGGGTTTTGTGCCAAAACTGAGCAAAAGCGGCGATTCTGTGCATGAAACGCACGTTTTGTGCCAAAAGGAGCAATTCGGAGCGTGAAACGAACGTTTTGTGCCAAAACTGAGCAAAAGCGGCGATACTGTGCACGAATCGCACGCTATGTGCCAGAACTGAGCAAAAGCGGCGATTCTGTGCACGAAACACGGGTTTTGTGTCAAAAATAAGCAAAAGCTGCTATTCTGTGCACGAAACGCACGTTTTGTGTCAATAATGTGCAAAAGTGGCGACTCTGAGCACGAAACTCACGTTTTGTGCCAAAACTGAGCAGAAGCGGCGATTCTGTGCACGAAACACGGGTTTTGTGTCAAAACTGAGCAAAAGCTGCGATTCTGTGCACGAAACGCACGTTTTGTGTCAGTAATGTGCAAAAGCGGCGACTCTCAGCACGAAACGCACGTTTTGTGCCAAAACTGAGCAAAAGCGGCGATTCTGTGCACAAACCGCACGTTTTGTGCCAAACTGAGCAGAAGTGGCGATTCTGAGCACGAAACGCACGTTTTGTGCCAAAACTGAGCAAAGGCGACGATTCTGAGCACGAAACGCACGTTCTGTGTCAATAATGAGCAAAAGCGGCGACTCTGAGCACGAGACGCACGTTTTGTGCCAAAACTGAGCAAAACCGGTGATTCTGTGCACGAAACGAACGTATTGTGTCAGTAATGAGCAAAAGCGGCGATTCTGTGCACGAAACGCGCGTTTTGTGCCAAAACTGAGAAAAAGCGGCGATTCTGTGCACGAAACGCACGTTTTGTGCCAAAACTGAGCAAAAGCGTCGATTCGGTGCACGGAACACGGGTTTTGTGCCAAAACTGAGAAAAAGCTGCGATTCTGTGAACGAAACGCCCGTTTTGTGGCAAAAGGGGCAATTCGGTGCGTGAGGCACACGTTTTGTGCCAAAACTGAGAAAAAGCGGCGATTCTGTGCACGAAACGCACGTTTTGTGCCAAAACTGAGCAAATGCGGCGATTCTGAGCACGAAACACACGTTTTGTGCCAAAACTGAGCAAAAGCTGCGATTCTGTGTACAAACCGCACGTTTTGTGCCAAACTGAGCAAAAGTGGCGATTCTGTGCACGAAACACACGGTTTGTGCCATAACTGAGCAAAAGCGGCGATTCTGTGCACGAAACACGGGTTTTGTGAAAAAACTGAGCAAAAGCGGCGATTCTGTGCACGAAACGCACGTTTTGTACCAAAACTGAGCAAATGCGGCGATTCTGAGCACGAAACACACATTTGTGCCAAAATCGAGCAAAATCGGCGATTCTGAGCACGAAACGCATGTTTTGTGCCAAAACTGAGCAAAAGCGGCGATTCTGTGCACGATACACGGGTTTTGTGCCAAAACTGAGCAAAAGCGGCGATTCTGTGCATGAAACGCACGTTTTGTGCCAAAAGGAGCAATTGCGTGCACGAAACGCACGTTTTGTGCCAAAACTGAGCAAAAGAGGCGATTCTGTGCACGAAACACGGGTTTTGCGCCAAAACTGAGAAAAAGCGGCGATTGTGCGCACGAAACGCACGTTTTGTGCCAAAACTTAGCAAAGGCGGCGATACTGTGCACGAAACGCACGTTTTGTGTCAATAATGTGCAAAAGCGGCGACTCTGAGCACGAAACGCACGTTTTGTGTCAATAATGTGCAAGAGCGGCGATTCTGAGCACGAAATGCACGTTTTGTGCCAAAACTGAGCAGAAGCGGCGATTCTGTTCACGAAACGAACGTATTGTGTCAATAATGAGCAAAAACGGCGATTCTGTGCACGAACCGCACGTTTTGTGCCAAAACTGAGAAAAAGCGGCGATTCTGTGCACGAAACGCACGTTTTGTGTCAATAATGAGCAAAAGCGGCGACTCTGAGCACGAAACGCACGTTTTGTGCCAAACCTGAGCAAATGCGGCGATTCTGTGCACGAAACACGGGTTTTGTCCCAAAACTGAGAAAAAGCGGCGATTCTGCGCACGAAACGCACGTTTTGTGCCAAAACTGAGAAAAAGCGGCGATTCTGTGCACGAACCGCACGTTTTGTGCCAAAACTGAGAAAAAGCGGCGATTCTGTGCACGAACCGCACGTTTTGTGCCAAAACTGAGAAAAAGCGGCGATTCTGTGCACGAAACGCACGTTTTGTGTCAATAATGAGCAAAAGCGGCGATTCTGTGCACGAAACGCACGTTTTGTGTCAGTAATGTGCAAAAGCGGCGACTCTCAGCACGAAACGCACGTTTTGTGCCAAAACTGAGCAAAAGCGGCGATTCTGTGCACAAACCGCACGTTTTGTGCCAAACTGAGCAGAAGTGGCGATTCTGAGCACGAAACGCACGTTTTGTGCCAAAACTGAGCAAAGGCGACGATTCTGAGCACGAAACGCACGTTCTGTGTCAATAATGAGCAAAAGCGGCGACTCTGAGCACGAGACGCACGTTTTGTGCCAAAACTGAGCAAAACCGGTGATTCTGTGCACGAAACGAACGTATTGTGTCAGTAATGAGCAAAAGCGGCGATTCTGTGCACGAAACGCGCGTTTTGTGCCAAACTGAGAAAAAGCGGCGATTCTGTGCACGAAACGCACGTTTTGTGCCAAAACTGAGCAAAAGCGTCGATTCGGTGCACGGAACACGGGTTTTGTGCCAAAACTGAGAAAAAGCTGCGATTCTGTGAACGAAACGCCCGTTTTGTGGCAAAAGGGGCAATTCGGTGCGTGAGGCACACGTTTTGTGCCAAAACTGAGAAAAAGCGGCGATTCTGTGCACGAAACGCACGTTTTGTGCCAAAACTGAGCAAATGCGGCGATTCTGAGCACGAAACACACGTTTTGTGCCAAAACTGAGCAAAAGCTGCGATTCTGTGTACAAACCGCACGTTTTGTGCCAAACTGAGCAAAAGTGGCGATTCTGTGCACGAAACACACGTTTTGTACCAAAACTGAGCAAATGCGGCGATTCTGAGCACGAAACACACATTTGTGCCAAAATCGAGCAAAATCGGCGATTCTGAGCACGAAACGCATGTTTTGTGCCAAAACTGAGCAAAAGCGGCGATTCTGTGCACGATACACGGGTTTTGTGCCAAAACTGAGCAAAAGCGGCGATTCTGTGCATGAAACGCACGTTTTGTGCCAAAAGGAGCAATTGCGTGCACGAAACGCACGTTTTGTGCCAAAACTGAGCAAAAGAGGCGATTCTGTGCACGAAACACGGGTTTTGCGCCAAAACTGAGAAAAAGCGGCGATTGTGCGCACGAAACGCACGTTTTGTGCCAAAACTTAGCAAAGGCGGCGATACTGTGCACGAAACGCACGTTTTGTGTCAATAATGTGCAAAAGCGGCGACTCTGAGCACGAAACGCACGTTTTGTGTCAATAATGTGCAAAAGCGGCGATTCTGAGCACGAAATGCACGTTTTGTGCCAAAACTGAGCAGAAGCGGCGATTCTGTTCACGAAACGAACGTATTGTGTCAATAATGAGCAAAAACGGCGATTCTGTGCACGAAACACGGGTTTTGTGCCAAAACTGAGCAAAAGCGGCGATTCTGTGCACGAAACGCACGTTTTGCGCCAAAACTGAGAAAAAACGGCGATTCTGCGCACGAAACGCACGTTTTGTGCCAAACTGAGAAAAAGCGGCGATACTGTGCACGAAACGCACGCTATGTGCCAGAACTGAGCAAAAGCGGCGATTCTGTGCACGAACCGCACGTTTTGTGCCAAAACTGAGAAAAAGCGGCGATTCTGTGCACGAAACGCACGTTTTGTGTCAATAATGAGCAAAAGCGGCGACTCTGAGCACGAAACGCACGTTTTGTGCCAAACCTGAGCAAATGCGGCGATTCTGTGCACGAAAAGCACGTTTTGCGCCAAAAGGTGCGTGAAATTCGGTGCGTGAAACGCACGTTCTGTGCCAAAACTGAGCAAAAGAGGCGATTCTGTGCACGAAACACGGGTTTTGTCCCAAAACTGAGAAAAAGCGGCGATTCTGCGCACGAAACGCACGTTTTGTGCCAAAACTGAGAAAAAGCGGCGATTCTGTGCACGAACCGCACGTTTTGTGCCAAAACTGAGAAAAAGCGGCGATTCTGTGCACGAACCGCACGTTTTGTGCCAAAACTGAGAAAAAGCGGCGATTCTGTGCACGAAACGCACGTTTTGTGTCAATAATGAGCAAAAGCGGCGATTCTGTGCACGAAACGCACGTTTTGTGTCAATAATGTGCAAAAGCGGCGACTCTGAGCACGAAACGCACGTTTTGTGCCAAAACTGAGCAGAAGCGGCGATTCTGTGCACGAAACACGGGTTTTGTGTCAAAACTGAGCAAAAGCTGCGATTCTGTGCACGAAACGCACGTTTTGTGTCAATAATGTGCAAAAGCGGCGACTCTCAGCACGAAACGCACGTTTTGTGCCAAAACTGAGCAAAAGCGGCGATTCTGTGCACAAACCGCACGTTTTGTGCCAAACTGAGCAAAAGTGGCGATTCTGAGCACGAAACGCACGTTTTGTGCCAAAACTGAGCAAAGGCGACGATTCTGAGCACGAAACGCACGTTCTGTGTCAATAATGAGCAAAAGCGGCGACTCTGAGCACGAAACGCGCGTTTTGTGACAAAACTGAGCAAAACCGGCGATTCTGTGCACGAAACGAACGGTTTGTGCCAAAACTGAGCAAAAGCGGCGATTCTGCGCACGAAACACGGGTTTTGTGCCAAAACTGAGCAAAAGCGGCGATTCTGTGCACGAAACGCACGTTTTGTACCAAAACTGAGCAAATGCGGCGATTCTGAGCACGAAACACACATTTGTGCCAAAACCGAGCAAAAGTGGCGATTCTGAGCACGAAACGCACGTTTTGTGCCAGAAGGAACAATTCGGAGCGTGAAACGAACGTTTTGTGCCAAAACTGAGCAAAAGCGGCGATTCTGAGCACGAAACGCACGTTTTGTGCCAAAACTGAGCAAAAGCGGCGATACTGTGCACGAAACGCACGCTATATGCCAGAACTGAGCAAAAGCGGCGATTCTGTGCACGAAACGCACGTTTTGTGCCAAAAGGAGCAATTCGGTGCGTGAAGCGCACGTTTTGTGCCAAAACTGAGCAAAAGCGGCGATTCTGTGCACGAAACACGGGTTTTGTGTCAAAACTGAGCAAAAGCTGCGATTCTGTGCACGAAACGCACGTTTTGTGTCAACAATGTGCAAAAGCGGCGACTCTCAGCACGAAACGCACGTTTTGTGCCAAAACTGAGCAAAAGCGGCGATTCTGTGCACAAACCGCACGTTTTGTGCCAAACTGAGCAAAAGTGGCGATTCTGAGCACGAAACGCACGTTTTGTGCCAAAACTGAGCAAAGGCGACGATTCTGAGCACGAAACGCACGTTCTGTGTCAATAATGAGCAAAAGCGGCGACTCTGAGCACGAAACGCGCGTTTTGTGACAAAACTGAGCAAAACCGGCGATTCTGTGCACGAAACGAACGGTTTGTGCCAAAACTGAGCAAAAGCGGCGATTCTGCGCACGAAACACGGGTTTTGTGCCAAAACTGAGCAAAAGCGGCGATTCTGTGCACGAAACGCACGTTTTGTACCAAAACTGAGCAAATGCGGCGATTCTGAGCACGAAACACACATTTGTGCCAAAACCGAGCAAAAGTGGCGATTCTGAGCACGAAACGCACGTTTTGTGCCAGAAGGAACAATTCGGAGCGTGAAACGAACGTTTTGTGCCAAAACTGAGCAAAAGCGGCGATTCTGAGCACGAAACGCACGTTTTGTGCCAAAACTGAGCAAAAGCGGCGATACTGTGCACGAAACGCACGCTATATGCCAGAACTGAGCAAAAGCGGCGATTCTGTGCACGAAACGCACGTTTTGTGCCAAAAGGAGCAATTCGGTGCGTGAAGCGCACGTTTTGTGCCAAAACTGAGCAAAAGCGGCGATTCTGTGCACGAAACACGGGTTTTGTGTCAAAACTAAGCAAAAGCGGCGATTCTGCGCAGGAAACGCACGGTTTGTGCCAAAAGGAGCAATTCGGTGAGTCAAACGCACGTTTTGTGCCAAAACTGAGCAAAAGCGGCGACTCTGAGCACGAAGCACACATTTGTGCCAAAACTGAGCAAAAGCGGCGATTCTGTGTACGAAACGCCCGTTTTGTGCCAAAAGGAGCAATTCGGTGCGTGAAGCGCACGTTTTGTGTCAAAACTGAGCAAAAGCGGCGATTCTGTGAACGAAACGCACGTTTTGTGCCAAAAGGAGCAATTGCGTGCACGAAACGCACGTTTTGTGCCAAAACTGAGCAAGAGCGGCGATTCTGTGCACGATACACGGGTTTTGTGCCAAAACTGAGCAAAAGCGGCGATTCTGTGCATGAAACGCACGTTTTGTGCCAAAAGCAGCAATTCGGAGCGTGAAACGAACGATTTGTGCCAAAACTGAGCAAAAGCGGCGATACTGTGCACGAATCGCACGCTATGTGCCAGAACTGAGCAAAAGCGGCGATTCTGTGCACGAAACACGGGTTTTGTGTCAAAACTGAGCAAAAGCTGCGATTCTGTGCACGAAACGCACGTTTTGTGTCAGTAATGTGCAAAAGCGGCGACTCTCAGCACGAAACGCACGTTTTGTGCCAAAACTGAGCAAAAGCGGCGATTCTGTGCACAAACCGCACGTTTTGTGCCAAACTGAGCAAAAGTGGCGATTCTGAGCACGAAACGCACGTTTTGTGCCAAACTGAGCAAAAGTGGCGATTCTGAGCACGAAACGCACGTTTTGTGCCAAAACTGAGCAAAGGCGACGATTCTGAGCACGAAACGCACGTTCTGTGTCAATAATGAGCAAAAGCGGCGACTCTGAGCACGAAACGCACGTTTTGTGCCAAAACTGAGCAAAACCGGCGATTCTGTGCACGAAACGAACGTATTGTGTCAATAATGAGCAAAAGCGGCGATTCTGTGCACGAAACACGGGTTTTGTGCCAAAACTGAGCAAAAGCGGCGATTCTGTGCACGAAACGCACGTTTTGTACCAAAACTGAGCAAATGCGGCGATTCTGAGCACGAAACACACATTTGTGCCAAAATCGAGCAAAAGCGGCGATTCTGAGCACGAAACGCACGTTTTGTGCCAAAACTGAGCAAAAGCGGCGATTCTGTGCACGATACACGGGTTTTGTGCCAAAACTGAGAAAAAGCGGCGATTCTGTGCACGAACCGCACGTTTTGTGCCAAAACTGAGAAAAAGCGGCGATTCTGTGCACGAACCGCACGTTTTGTGCCAAAACTGAGAAGAAGCGGCGATTCTGTGCACGAACCGCACGTTTTGTGCCAAAACTGAGAAAAAGCGGCGATTCTGTGCACGAAACGCACGTTTTGTGTCAATAATGAGCAAAAGCGGCGATTCTGAGCACGAAACGCACGTTTTGTGCCAAACCTGAGCAAATGCGGCGATTCTGTGCACGAAAAGCACGTTTTGTGCCAAAAGGTGCGTGAAATTCGGTGCGTCAAACGCACGTTTTGTGCCAAAACTGAGCAAAAGAGGCGATTCTGTGCACGAAACACGGGTTTTGTCCCAAAACTGAGAAAAAGCGGCGATTCTGCGCACGAAACGCACGTTTTGTGCCAAAACTGAGAAAAAGCGGCGATTCTGTGCACGAACCGCACGTTTTGTGCCAAAACTGAGAAAAAGCGGCGATTCTGTGCACGAAACGCACGTTCTGTGTCAATAATGAGCAAAAGCGGCGACTCTGAGCACGAAACGCGCGTTTTGTGCCAAAACTGAGCAAAACCGGCGATTCTGTGCACGAAACGAACGGTTTGTGCCAAAACCGAGCAAAAGCGGCGATTCTGAGCACGAAACGCACGTTTTTTGCCAGAAGGAACAATTCGGAGCGTGAAACGAACGTTTTGTGCCAAAACTGAGCAAAAGCGGCGATTCTGAGCACGAAACGCACGTTTTGTGCCAAAACTGAGCAAAAGCGGCGATACTGTGCACGAAACGCACGCTATGTGCCAGAACTGAGCAAAAGCGGCGATTCTGTGCACGAAACGCACGTTTTGTGCCAAAACTGAGCAAAGGCGACGATTCTGAGCACGAAACGCACGTTCTGTGTCAATAATGAGCAAAAGCGGCGACTCTGAGCACGAAACGCACGTTTTGTGCCAAAACTGAGCAAAACCGGCGATTCTGTGCACGAAACGAACGTATTGTGTCAATAATGAGCAAAAGCGGCGATTCTGTGCACGAAACACGGGTTTTGTGCCAAAACTGAGCAAAAGCGGCGATTCTGTGCACGAAACGCACGTTTTGTGCCAATAATGAGCAAAAGCGGCGATTCTGCGCACGAAACGCGCGTTTTGTGCCAAAACTGAGAAAAAGCGGCGATTCTGTGCACGAAACGCACGTTTTGTGCCAAAACTGAGCAAAAGCGTCGATTCTGTGCACGGAACACGGGTTTTGTGCCAAAACTGAGAAAAAGCTGCGATTCTGTGAACGAAACGCCCGTTTTGTGGCAAAAGGGGCAATTCGGTGCGTGAGGCACACGTTTTGTGCCAAAACTGAGAAAAAGCGGCGATTCTGTGCACGAAACGCACGTTTTGTGCCAAAACTGAGCAAATGCGGCGATTCTGAGCACGAAACACACGTTTTGTGCCAAAACTGAGCAAAAACTGCGATTCTGTGTACAAACCGCACGTTTTGTGCCAAACTGAGCAAAAGTGGCGATTCTGTGCACGAAACACACGGTTTGTGCCAAAACTGAGCAAAAGCGGCGATTCTGTGCACGAAACACGGGTTTTGTGCCAAAACTGAGCAAAAGCGGCGATTCTGTGCACGAAACGCACGTTTTGCACCAAAACTGAGCAAATGCGGCGATTCTGAGCACGAAACGCACATTTGTGCCAAAATCGAGCAAAAGCGGCGATTCTGAGCACGAAACGCACGTTTTGTGCCAAAACTGAGCAAAAGCGGCGATTCTGTGCACGATACACGGGTTTTGTGCCAAAACTGAGCAAAAGCGGCGATTCTGTGCATGAAACGCACGTTTTGTGCCAAAAGGAGCAATTGCGTGCACGAAACGCACGTTTTGTGCCAAAACTGAGCAAAAGAGGCGATTCTGTGCACGAAACACGGGTTTTGCGCCAAAACTGAGAAAAAGCGGCGATTGTGCGCACGAAACGCACGTTTTGTGCCAAAACTTAGCAAAGGCGGCGATACTGTGCACGAAACGCACGTTTTGTGTCAATAATGTGCAAAAGCGGCGACTCTGAGCACGAAACGCACGTTTTGTGTCAATAATGTGCAAAAGCGGCGATTCTGAGCACGAAATGCACGTTTTGTGCCAAAACTGAGCAGAAGCGGCGATTCTGTTCACGAAACGAACGTATTGTGTCAATAATGAGCAAAAACGGCGATTCTGTGCACGAAACACGGGTTTTGTGCCAAAACTGAGCAAAAGCGGCGATTCTGTGCACGAAACGCACGTTTTGCGCCAAAACTGAGAAAAAGCGGCGATTCTGCGCACGAAACGCACGTTTTGTGCCAAACTGAGAAAAAGCGGCGATACTGTGCACGAAACGCACGCTATGTGCCAGAACTGAGCAAAAGCGGCGATTCTGTGCACGAACCGCACGTTTTGTGCCAAAACTGAGAAAAAGCGGCGATTCTGTGCACGAAACGCACGTTTTGTGTCAATAATGAGCAAAAGCGGCGACTCTGAGCACGAAACGCACGTTTTGTGCCAAACCTGAGCAAATGCGGCGATTCTGTGCACGAAAAGCACGTTTTGCGCCAAAAGGTGCGTGAAATTCGGTGCGTGAAACGCACGTTCTGTGCCAAAACTGAGCAAAAGAGGCGATTCTGTGCACGAAACACGGGTTTTGTCCCAAAACTGAGAAAAAGCGGCGATTCTGCGCACGAAACGCACGTTTTGTGCCAAAACTGAGAAAAAGCGGCGATTCTGTGCACGAACCGCACGTTTTGTGCCAAAACTGAGAAAAAGCGGCGATTCTGTGCACGAACCGCACGTTTTGTGCCAAAACTGAGAAAAAGCGGCGATTCTGTGCACGAAACGCACGTTTTGTGTCAATAATGAGCAAAAGCGGCGATTCTGTGCACGAAACGCACGTTTTGTGTCAATAATGTGCAAAAGCGGCGACTCTGAGCACGAAACGCACGTTTTGTGCCAAAACTGAGCAGAAGCGGCGATTCTGTGCACGAAACACGGGTTTTGTGTCAAAACTGAGCAAAAGCTGCGATTCTGTGCACGAAACGCACGTTTTGTGTCAATAATGTGCAAAAGCGGCGACTCTCAGCACGAAACGCACGTTTTGTGCCAAAACTGAGCAAAAGCGGCGATTCTGTGCACAAACCGCACGTTTTGTGCCAAACTGAGCAAAAGTGGCGATTCTGAGCACGAAACGCACGTTTTGTGCCAAAACTGAGCAAAGGCGACGATTCTGAGCACGAAACGCACGTTCTGTGTCAATAATGAGCAAAAGCGGCGACTCTGAGCACGAAACGCGCGTTTTGTGACAAAACTGAGCAAAACCGGCGATTCTGTGCACGAAACGAACGGTTTGTGCCAAAACTGAGCAAAAGCGGCGATTCTGCGCACGAAACACGGGTTTTGTGCCAAAACTGAGCAAAAGCGGCGATTCTGTGCACGAAACGCACGTTTTGTACCAAAACTGAGCAAATGCGGCGATTCTGAGCACGAAACACACATTTGTGCCAAAACCGAGCAAAAGTGGCGATTCTGAGCACGAAACGCACGTTTTGTGCCAGAAGGAACAATTCGGAGCGTGAAACGAACGTTTTGTGCCAAAACTGAGCAAAAGCGGCGATTCTGAGCACGAAACGCACGTTTTGTGCCAAAACTGAGCAAAAGCGGCGATACTGTGCACGAAACGCACGCTATATGCCAGAACTGAGCAAAAGCGGCGATTCTGTGCACGAAACGCACGTTTTGTGCCAAAAGGAGCAATTCGGTGCGTGAAGCGCACGTTTTGTGCAAAAACTGAGCAAAAGCGGCGATTCTGTGCACGAAACACGGGTTTTGTGTCAAAACTAAGCAAAAGCGGCGATTCTGCGCAGGAAACGCACGGTTTGTGCCAAAAGGAGCAATTCGGTGAGTCAAACGCACGTTTTGTGCCAAAACTGAGCAAAAGCGGCGACTCTGAGCACGAAGCACACATTTGTGCCAAAACTGAGCAAAAGCGGCGATTCTGTGTACGAAACGCCCGTTTTGTGCCAAAAGGAGCAATTCGGTGCGTGAAGCGCACGTTTTGTGTCAAAACTGAGCAAAAGCGGCGATTCTGTGAACGAAACGCACGTTTTGTGCCAAAAGGAGCAATTGCGTGCACGAAACGCACGTTTTGTGCCAAAACTGAGCAAGAGCGGCGATTCTGTGCACGATACACGGGTTTTGTGCCAAAACTGAGCAAAAGCGGCGATTCTGTGCATGAAACGCACGTTTTGTGCCAAAAGCAGCAATTCGGAGCGTGAAACGAACGATTTGTGCCAAAACTGAGCAAAAGCGGCGATACTGTGCACGAATCGCACGCTATGTGCCAGAACTGAGCAAAAGCGGCGATTCTGTGCACGAAACACGGGTTTTGTGTCAAAACTGAGCAAAAGCTGCGATTCTGTGCACGAAACGCACGTTTTGTGTCAGTAATGTGCAAAAGCGGCGACTCTCAGCACGAAACGCACGTTTTGTGCCAAAACTGAGCAAAAGCGGCGATTCTGTGCACAAACCGCACGTTTTGTGCCAAACTGAGCAAAAGTGGCGATTCTGAGCACGAAACGCACGTTTTGTGCCAAACTGAGCAAAAGTGGCGATTCTGAGCACGAAACGCACGTTTTGTGCCAAAACTGAGCAAAGGCGACGATTCTGAGCACGAAACGCACGTTCTGTGTCAATAATGAGCAAAAGCGGCGACTCTGAGCACGAAACGCACGTTTTGTGCCAAAACTGAGCAAAACCGGCGATTCTGTGCACGAAACGAACGTATTGTGTCAATAATGAGCAAAAGCGGCGATTCTGTGCACGAAACACGGGTTTTGTGCCAAAACTGAGCAAAAGCGGCGATTCTGTGCACGAAACGCACGTTTTGTACCAAAACTGAGCAAATGCGGCGATTCTGAGCACGAAACACACATTTGTGCCAAAATCGAGCAAAAGCGGCGATTCTGAGCACGAAACGCACGTTTTGTGCCAAAACTGAGCAAAAGCGGCGATTCTGTGCACGATACACGGGTTTTGTGCCAAAACTGAGAAAAAGCGGCGATTCTGTGCACGAACCGCACGTTTTGTACCAAAACTGAGAAAAAGCGGCGATTCTGTGCACGAACCGCACGTTTTGTGCCAAAACTGAGAAAAAGCGGCGATTCTGTGCACGAACCGCACGTTTTGTGCCAAAACTGAGAAAAAGCGGCGATTCTGTGCACGAAACGCACGTTTTGTGTCAATAATGAGCAAAAGCGGCGATTCTGAGCACGAAACGCACGTTTTGTGCCAAACCTGAGCAAATGCGGCGATTCTGTGCACGAAAAGCACGTTTTGTGCCAAAAGGTGCGTGAAATTCGGTGCGTCAAACGCACGTTTTGTGCCAAAACTGAGCAAAAGAGGCGATTCTGTGCACGAAACACGGGTTTTGTCCCAAAACTGAGAAAAAGCGGCGATTCTGCGCACGAAACGCACGTTTTGTGCCAAAACTGAGAAAAAGCGGCGATTCTGTGCACGAACCGCACGTTTTGTGCCAAAACTGAGAAAAAGCGGTGATTCTGTGCACGAAACGCACGTTCTGTGTCAATAATGAGCAAAAGCGGCGACTCTGAGCACGAAACGCGCGTTTTGTGCCAAAACTGAGCAAAACCGGCGATTCTGTGCACGAAACGAACGGTTTGTGCCAAAACCGAGCAAAAGCGGCGATTCTGAGCACGAAACGCACGTTTTTTGCCAGAAGGAACAATTCGGAGCGTGAAACGAACGTTTTGTGCCAAAACTGAGCAAAAGCGGCGATTCTGAGCACGAAACGCACGTTTTGTGCCAAAACTGAGCAAAAGCGGCGATACTGTGCACGAAACGCACGCTATGTGCCAGAACTGAGCAAAAGCGGCGATTCTGTGCACGAAACGCACGTTTTGTGCCAAAACTGAGCAAAGGCGACGATTCTGAGCACGAAACGCACGTTCTGTGTCAATAATGAGCAAAAGCGGCGACTCTGAGCACGAAACGCACGTTTTGTGCCAAAACTGAGCAAAACCGGCGATTCTGTGCACGAAACGAACGTATTGTGTCAATAATGAGCAAAAGCGGCGATTCTGTGCACGAAACACGGGTTTTGTGCCAAAACTGAGCAAAAGCGGCGATTCTGTGCACGAAACGCACGTTTTGTGCCAATAATGAGCAAAAGCGGCGATTCTGCGCACGAAACGCGCGTTTTGTGCCAAAACTGAGAAAAAGCGGCGATTCTGTGCACGAAACGCACGTTTTGTGCCAAAACTGAGCAAAAGCGTCGATTCTGTGCACGGAACACGGGTTTTGTGCCAAAACTGAGAAAAAGCTGCGATTCTGTGAACGAAACGCCCGTTTTGTGGCAAAAGGGGCAATTCGGTGCGTGAGGCACACGTTTTGTGCCAAAACTGAGAAAAAGCGGCGATTCTGTGCACGAAACGCACGTTTTGTGCCAAAACTGAGCAAATGCGGCGATTCTGAGCACGAAACACACGTTTTGTGCCAAAACTGAGCAAAAACTGCGATTCTGTGTACAAACCGCACGTTTTGTGCCAAACTGAGCAAAAGTGGCGATTCTGTGCACGAAACACACGGTTTGTGCCAAAACTGAGCAAAAGCGGCGATTCTGTGCACGAAACACGGGTTTTGTGCCAAAACTGAGCAAAAGCGGCGATTCTGTGCACGAAACGCACGTTTTGCACCAAAACTGAGCAAATGCGGCGATTCTGAGCACGAAACGCACATTTGTGCCAAAATCGAGCAAAAGCGGCGATTCTGAGCACGAAACGCACGTTTTGTGCCAAAACTGAGCAAAAGCGGCGATTCTGTGCACGATACACGGGTTTTGTGCCAAAACTGAGCAAAAGCGGCGATTCTGTGCATGAAACGCACGTTTTGTGCCAAAAGGAGCAATTGCGTGCACGAAACGCACGTTTTGTGCCAAAACTTAGCAAAGGCGGCGATACTGTGCACGAAACGCACGCTATGTGCCAGAACTGAGCAAAAGCGTCGATTCTGTGCACGAAACGCACGATTTGTGCCAAAAGGAGCAATTCGGTGCGTGAAACGCACGTTTTGTGCCAAAACTGAGCAAAAGAGGCGATTCTGTGCACGAAACACGTGTTTTGTCCCAAAACTGAGAAAAAGCGGCGATTCTGCGCACGAAACGCACGTTTTGTGCCAAAACTGAGAAAAAGCGGCGATTCTGTGCACGAAACGCACGTTTTGTGTCAATAATGTGCAAAAGCGGCGACTCTGAGCACGAAATGCACGTTTTGTGCCAAAACTGAGCAGAAGCGGCGATTCTGTTCACGAAACGAACGTATTGTGTCAATAATGAGCAAAAACGGCGATTCTGTGCACGAAACACGGGTTTTGTGCCAAAACTGAGGAAAAGCTGCGATTCTGTGCACGAAACGCACGTTTTGTGCCAAACTGAGCAAAAGTGGCGATTCTGAGCACGAAACGCACGTTTTGTGCCAAAACTGAGCAAAAGAGGCGATTCTGTGCACGAAACACGGGTTTTGCGCCAAAACTGAGAAAAAGCGGCGATTCTGCGCACGAAACGCACGTTTTGTGCCAAAACTTAGCAAAGGCGGCGATACTGTGCACGAAACGCACGCTATGTGCCAGAACTGAGCAAAAGCGGCGATTCTGTGCACGAAACGCACGATTTGTGCCAAAAGGAGCAATTCGGTGCGTGAAACGCACGTTTTGTGCCAAAACTGAGCAAAAGAGGCGATTCTGTGCACGAAACACGGGTTTTGTCCCAAAATGAGAAAAAGCGGCGATTCTGCGCACGAAACGCACGTTTTGTGCCAAAACTGACAGAAAGCGGCGATTCTGTGCACGAATCGCACGTTTTGTGCCAAAACTGAGAAAAAGCGGCGATTCTGTGTACGAAACGCACGTTTTGTGTCAATAATGAGCAAAAGCGGCGATTCTGAGCACGAAACGCACGTTTTGTGTCAAACCTGAGCAAATGCGGCGATTCTGTGCACGAAAAGCACGTTTTGTGCCAAAAGGTGCGTGAAATTCGGTGCGTGAAACGCACGTTTTGTGCCAAAACTGAGCAAAAGAGGCGATTCTGTGCACGAAACACGGGTTTTGTCCCAAAACTGAGAAAAAGCGGCGATTCTGCGCACGAAACGCACGTTTTGTGCCAAAACTGAGAGAAAGCGGCGATTCTGTGCACGAACCGCACGTTTCGTGCCAAAACTGAGAAGAAGCGGCGACTCTGAGCACGAAACGCGCGTTTTGTGCCAAAACTGAGCAAAACCGGCGATTCTGTGCACGAAACGAACGGTTTGTGCCAAAACTGAGTAAAAGCGGCGATTCTGCGCACGAAACACGGGTTTTGTGCCAAAACTGAGCAAAAGCGGCGATTCTGTGCACGAAACGCACGTTTTGTACCAAAACTGAGCAAATGCGGCGATTCTGAGCACGAAACACACATTTGTTCCAAAACCGAGCAAAAGCGGCGATTCTGAGCACGAAACGCACGTTTTGTGCCAGAAGGAACAATTCGGAGCGTGAAACGAACGTTTTGTGCCAAAACTGAGCAAAAGCGGCGATTCTGTGCACGAAACACACGGTTTGTGCCAAAACTGAGCAAAAGCGGCGATTCTGTGCACGAAACACGGGTTTTGTGCCAAAACTGAGCAAAAGCGGCGATTCTGTGCACGAAACGCACGTTTTGTACCAAAACTGAGCAAATGCGGCGATTCTGAGCACGAAACACACATTTGTGCCAAAATCGAGCAAAAGCGGCGATTCTGCGCACGAAACGCACGTTTTGTGCCAAAACTGAGAAAAAGCGGCGATTCTGTGCACGTACCGCACGTTTTGTGCCAAAACTGAGAAAAAGCGGCGATTCTGAGCACGAAACGCACGTTTTGTGCCAAACCTGAGCAAATGCGGCGATTCTGTGCACGAAAAGCACGTTTTGTGCCAAAAGGTGCGTGAAATTCGGTGCGTGAAACGCACGTTTTGTGACAAAACTGAGCAAAAGAGGCGATTCTGTGCACGAAACACGGGGTTTGTCCCAAAACTGAGAAAAAGCGGCGATTCTGCGCACGAAACGCACGTTTTCGTGCCAAAACTGAGAAAAAGCGGCGATTCTGTGCACGAACCGCACGTTTTGTGCCAAAACTGAGAAAAAGCGGCGATTCTGTGCACGAAAAGCACGTTTTGTGCCAAAAGGTGCGTGAAATTCGGTGCGTGAAACGCACGTTTTGTGACAAAACTGAGCAAAAGAGGCGATTCTGTGCACGAAACACGGGGTTTGTCCCAAAACTGAGAAAAAGCGGCGATTCTGCGCACGAAACGCACGTTTTCGTGCCAAAACTGAGAAAAAGCGGCGATTCTGTGCACGAACCGCACGTTTTGTGCCAAAACTGAGAAAAAGCGGCGATTCTGTGCACGAAACGCACGTTTTGTGTCAATAATGTGCAAAAGCGGCGACTCTGAGCACGAAATGCACGTTTTGTGCCAAAACTGAGCAGAAGCGGCGATTCTGTTCACGAAACGAACGTACTGTGTCAATAATGAGCAAAAACGGCGATTCTGTGCACGAAACACGGGTTTTGTGCCAAAACTGAGAAAAAGCGGCGATTCTGTGCACGAACCGCACGTTTTGTGCCAAAACTGAGAAAAAGCGGCGATTCTGTGCACGAACCGCACGTTTTGTGCCAAAACTGAGAAAAAGCGGCGATTCTGTGCACGAAACGCACGTTTTGTGTCAATAATGAGCAAAAGCGGCGATTCTGAGCACGAAACGCACGTTTTGTGCCAAACCTGAGCAAATGCGGCGATTCTGTGCACGAAAAGCACGTTTTGTGCCAAAAGGTGCGTGAAATTCGGTGCGTCAAACGCACGTTTTGTGCCAAAACTGAGCAAAAGAGGCGATTCTGTGCACGAAACACGGGTTTTGTCCCAAAACTGAGAAAAAGCGGCGATTCTGCGCACGAAACGCACGTTTTGTGCCAAAACTGAGAAAAAGCGGCGATTCTGTGCACGAACCGCACGTTTTGTGCCAAAACTGAGAAAAAGCGGCGATTCTGTGCACGAAACGCACGTTCTGTGTCAATAATGAGCAAAAGCGGCGACTCTGAGCACGAAACGCGCGTTTTGTGCCAAAACTGAGCAAAACCGGCGATTCTGTGCACGAAACGAACGGTTTGTGCCAAAACCGAGCAAAAGCGGCGATTCTGAGCACGAAACGCACGTTTTTTGCCAGAAGGAACAATTCGGAGCGTGAAACGAACGTTTTGTGCCAAAACTGAGCAAAAGCGGCGATTCTGAGCACGAAACGCACGTTTTGTGCCAAAACTGAGCAAAAGCGGCGATACTGTGCACGAAACGCACGCTATGTGCCAGAACTGAGCAAAAGCGGCGATTCTGTGCACGAAACGCACGTTTTGTGCCAAAACTGAGCAAAGGCGACGATTCTGAGCACGAAACGCACGTTCTGTGTCAATAATGAGCAAAAGCGGCGACTCTGAGCACGAAACGCACGTTTTGTGCCAAAACTGAGCAAAACCGGCGATTCTGTGCACGAAACGAACGTATTGTGTCAATAATGAGCAAAAGCGGCGATTCTGTGCACGAAACACGGGTTTTGTGCCAAAACTGAGCAAAAGCGGCGATTCTGTGCACGAAACGCACGTTTTGTGCCAATAATGAGCAAAAGCGGCGATTCTGCGCACGAAACGCGCGTTTTGTGCCAAAACTGAGAAAAAGCGGCGATTCTGTGCACGAAACGCACGTTTTGTGCCAAAACTGAGCAAAAGCGTCGATTCTGTGCACGGAACACGGGTTTTGTGCCAAAACTGAGAAAAAGCTGCGATTCTGTGAACGAAACGCCCGTTTTGTGGCAAAAGGGGCAATTCGGTGCGTGAGGCACACGTTTTGTGCCAAAACTGAGAAAAAGCGGCGATTCTGTGCACGAAACGCACGTTTTGTGCCAAAACTGAGCAAATGCGGCGATTCTGAGCACGAAACACACGTTTTGTGCCAAAACTGAGCAAAAACTGCGATTCTGTGTACAAACCGCACGTTTTGTGCCAAACTGAGCAAAAGTGGCGATTCTGTGCACGAAACACACGGTTTGTGCCAAAACTGAGCAAAAGCGGCGATTCTGTGCACGAAACACGGGTTTTGTGCCAAAACTGAGCAAAAGCGGCGATTCTGTGCACGAAACGCACGTTTTGCACCAAAACTGAGCAAATGCGGCGATTCTGAGCACGAAACGCACATTTGTGCCAAAATCGAGCAAAAGCGGCGATTCTGAGCACGAAACGCACGTTTTGTGCCAAAACTGAGCAAAAGCGGCGATTCTGTGCACGATACACGGGTTTTGTGCCAAAACTCAGCAAAAGCGGCGATTCTGTGCATGAAACGCACGTTTTGTGCCAAAAGGAGCAATTGCGTGCACGAAACGCACGTTTTGTGCCAAAACTTAGCAAAGGCGGCGATACTGTGCACGAAACGCACGCTATGTGCCAGAACTGAGCAAAAGCGTCGATTCTGTGCACGAAACGCACGATTTGTGCCAAAAGGAGCAATTCGGTGCGTGAAACGCACGTTTTGTGCCAAAACTGAGCAAAAGAGGCGATTCTGTGCACGAAACACGTGTTTTGTCCCAAAACTGAGAAAAAGCGGCGATTCTGCGCACGAAACGCACGTTTTGTGCCAAAACTGAGAAAAAGCGGCGATTCTGTGCACGAAACGCACGTTTTGTGTCAATAATGTGCAAAAGCGGCGACTCTGAGCACGAAATGCACGTTTTGTGCCAAAACTGAGCAGAAGCGGCGATTCTGTTCACGAAACGAACGTATTGTGTCAATAATGAGCAAAAACGGCGATTCTGTGCACGAAACACGGGTTTTGTGCCAAAACTGAGGAAAAGCTGCGATTCTGTGCACGAAACGCACGTTTTGTGCCAAACTGAGCAAAAGTGGCGATTCTGAGCACGAAACGCACGTTTTGTGCCAAAACTGAGCAAAAGAGGCGATTCTGTGCACGAAACACGGGTTTTGCGCCAAAACTGAGAAAAAGCGGCGATTCTGCGCACGAAACGCACGTTTTGTGCCAAAACTTAGCAAAGGCGGCGATACTGTGCACGAAACGCACGCTATGTGCCAGAACTGAGCAAAAGCGGCGATTCTGTGCACGAAACACGGGTTTTGTCCCAAAATGAGAAAAAGCGGCGATTCTGCGCACGAAACGCACGGTTTGTGCCAAAACTGACAGAAAGCGGCGATTCTGTGCACGAATCGCACGTTTTGTGCCAAAACTGAGAAAAAGCGGCGATTCTGTGTACGAAACGCACGTTTTGTGTCAATAATGAGCAAAAGCGGCGATTCTGAGCACGAAACGCACGTTTTGTGTCAAACCTGAGCAAATGCGGCGATTCTGTGCACGAAAAGCACGTTTTGTGCCAAAAGGTGCGTGAAATTCGGTGCGTGAAACGCACGTTTTGTGCCAAAACTGAGCAAAAGAGGCGATTCTGTGCACGAAACACGGGTTTTGTCCCAAAACTGAGAAAAAGCGGCGATTCTGCGCACGAAACGCACGTTTTGTGCCAAAACTGAGAGAAAGCGGCGATTCTGTGCACGAACCGCACGTTTCGTGCCAAAACTGAGAAGAAGCGGCGACTCTGAGCACGAAACGCGCGTTTTGTGCCAAAACTGAGCAAAACCGGCGATTCTGTGCACGAAACGAACGGTTTGTGCCAAAACTGAGTAAAAGCGGCGATTCTGCGCACGAAACACGGGTTTTGTGCCAAAACTGAGCAAAAGCGGCGATTCTGTGCACGAAACGCACGTTTTGTACCAAAACTGAGCAAATGCGGCGATTCTGAGCACGAAACACACATTTGTTCCAAAACCGAGCAAAAGCGGCGATTCTGAGCACGAAACGCACGTTTTGTGCCAGAAGGAACAATTCGGAGCGTGAAACGAACGTTTTGTGCCAAAACTGAGCAAAAGCGGCGATTCTGTGCACGAAACACACGGTTTGTGCCAAAACTGAGCAAAAGCGGCGATTCTGTGCACGAAACACGGGTTTTGTGCCAAAACTGAGCAAAAGCGGCGATTCTGTGCACGAAACGCACGTTTTGTACCAAAACTGAGCAAATGCGGCGATTCTGAGCACGAAACACACATTTGTGCCAAAATCGAGCAAAAGCGGCGATTCTGCGCACGAAACGCACGTTTTGTGCCAAAACTGAGAAAAAGCGGCGATTCTGTGCACGTACCGCACGTTTTGTGCCAAAACTGAGAAAAAGCGGCGATTCTGAGCACGAAACGCACGTTTTGTGCCAAACCTGAGCAAATGCGGCGATTCTGTGCACGAAAAGCACGTTTTGTGCCAAAAGGTGCGTGAAATTCGGTGCGTGAAACGCACGTTTTGTGACAAAACTGAGCAAAAGAGGCGATTCTGTGCACGAAACACGGGGTTTGTCCCAAAACTGAGAAAAAGCGGCGATTCTGCGCACGAAACGCACGTTTTCGTGCCAAAACTGAGAAAAAGCGGCGATTCTGTGCACGAACCGCACGTTTTGTGCCAAAACTGAGAAAAAGCGGCGATTCTGTGCACGAAAAGCACGTTTTGTGCCAAAAGGTGCGTGAAATTCGGTGCGTGAAACGCACGTTTTGTGACAAAACTGAGCAAAAGAGGCGATTCTGTGCACGAAACACGGGGTTTGTCCCAAAACTGAGAAAAAGCGGCGATTCTGCGCACGAAACGCACGTTTTCGTGCCAAAACTAAGAAAAAGCGGCGATTCTGTGCACGAACCGCACGTTTTGTGCCAAAACTGAGAAAAAGCGGCGATTCTGTGCACGAAACGCACGTTTTGTGTCAATAATGTGCAAAAGCGGCGACTCTGAGCACGAAATGCACGTTTTGTGCCAAAACTGAGCAGAAGCGGCGATTCTGTTCACGAAACGAACGTACTGTGTCAATAATGAGCAAAAACGGCGATTCTGTGCACGAAACACGGGTTTTGTGCCAAAACTGAGAAAAAGCGGCGATTCTGTGCACGAACCGCACGTTTTGTGCCAAAACTGAGAAAAAGCGGCGATTCTGTGCACGAACCGCACGTTTTGTGCCAAAACTGAGAAAAAGCGGCGATTCTGTGCACGAAACGCACGTTTTGTGTCAATAATGAGCAAAAGCGGCGATTCTGAGCACGAAACGCACGTTTTGTGCCAAACCTGAGCAAATGCGGCGATTCTGTGCACGAAAAGCACGTTTTGTGCCAAAAGGTGCGTGAAATTCGGTGCGTCAAACGCACGTTTTGTGCCAAAACTGAGCAAAAGAGGTGATTCTGTGCACGAAACACGGGTTTTGTCCCAAAACTGAGAAAAAGCGGCGATTCTGCGCACGAAACGCACGTTTTGTGCCAAAACTGAGAAAAAGCGGCGATTCTGTGCACGAACCGCACGTTTTGTGCCAAAACTGAGAAAAAGCGGCGATTCTGTGCACGAAACGCACGTTCTGTGTCAATAATGAGCAAAAGCGGCGACTCTGAGCACGAAACGCGCGTTTTGTGCCAAAACTGAGCAAAACCGGCGATTCTGTGCACGAAACGAACGGTTTGTGCCAAAACCGAGCAAAAGCGGCGATTCTGAGCACGAAACGCACGTTTTTTGCCAGAAGGAACAATTCGGAGCGTGAAACGAACGTTTTGTGCCAAAACTGAGCAAAAGCGGCGATTCTGAGCACGAAACGCACGTTTTGTGCCAAAACTGAGCAAAAGCGGCGATACTGTGCACGAAACGCACGCTATGTGCCAGAACTGAGCAAAAGCGGCGATTCTGTGCACGAAACGCACGTTTTGTGCCAAAACTGAGCAAAGGCGACGATTCTGAGCACGAAACGCACGTTCTGTGTCAATAATGAGCAAAAGCGGCGACTCTGAGCACGAAACGCACGTTTTGTGCCAAAACTGAGCAAAACCGGCGATTCTGTGCACGAAACGAACGTATTGTGTCAATAATGAGCAAAAGCGGCGATTCTGTGCACGAAACACGGGTTTTGTGCCAAAACTGAGCAAAAGCGGCGATTCTGTGCACGAAACGCACGTTTTGTGCCAATAATGAGCAAAAGCGGCGATTCTGCGCACGAAACGCGCGTTTTGTGCCAAAACTGAGAAAAAGCGGCGATTCTGTGCACGAAACGCACGTTTTGTGCCAAAACTGAGCAAAAGCGTCGATTCTGTGCACGGAACACGGGTTTTGTGCCAAAACTGAGAAAAAGCTGCGATTCTGTGAACGAAACGCCCGTTTTGTGGCAAAAGGGGCAATTCGGTGCGTGAGGCACACGTTTTGTGCCAAAACTGAGAAAAAGCGGCGATTCTGTGCACGAAACGCACGTTTTGTGCCAAAACTGAGCAAATGCGGCGATTCTGAGCACGAAACACACGTTTTGTGCCAAAACTGAGCAAAAACTGCGATTCTGTGTACAAACCGCACGTTTTGTGCCAAACTGAGCAAAAGTGGCGATTCTGTGCACGAAACACACGGTTTGTGCCAAAACTGAGCAAAAGCGGCGATTCTGTGCACGAAACACGGGTTTTGTGCCAAAACTGAGCAAAAGCGGCGATTCTGTGCACGAAACGCACGTTTTGCACCAAAACTGAGCAAATGCGGCGATTCTGAGCACGAAACGCACATTTGTGCCAAAATCGAGCAAAAGCGGCGATTCTGAGCACGAAACGCACGTTTTGTGCCAAAACTGAGCAAAAGCGGCGATTCTGTGCACGATACACGGGTTTTGTGCCAAAACTCAGCAAAAGCGGCGATTCTGTGCATGAAACGCACGTTTTGTGCCAAAAGGAGCAATTGCGTGCACGAAACGCACGTTTTGTGCCAAAACTTAGCAAAGGCGGCGATACTGTGCACGAAACGCACGCTATGTGCCAGAACTGAGCAAAAGCGTCGATTCTGTGCACGAAACGCACGATTTGTGCCAAAAGGAGCAATTCGGTGCGTGAAAACGCACGTTTTGTGCCAAAACTGAGCAAAAGAGGCGATTCTGTGCACGAAACACGTGTTTTGTCCCAAAACTGAGAAAAAGCGGCGATTCTGCGCACGAAACGCACGTTTTGTGCCAAAACTGAGAAAAAGCGGCGATTCTGTGCACGAAACGCACGTTTTGTGTCAATAATGTGCAAAAGCGGCGACTCTGAGCACGAAATGCACGTTTTGTGCCAAAACTGAGCAGAAGCGGCGATTCTGTTCACGAAACGAACGTATTGTGTCAATAATGAGCAAAAACGGCGATTCTGTGCACGAAACACGGGTTTTGTGCCAAAACTGAGGAAAAGCTGCGATTCTGTGCACGAAACGCACGTTTTGTGCCAAACTGAGCAAAAGTGGCGATTCTGAGCACGAAACGCACGTTTTGTGCCAAAACTGAGCAAAAGAGGCGATTCTGTGCACGAAACACGGGTTTTGCGCCAAAACTGAGAAAAAGCGGCGATTCTGCGCACGAAACGCACGTTTTGTGCCAAAACTTAGCAAAGGCGGCGATACTGTGCACGAAACGCACGCTATGTGCCAGAACTGAGCAAAAGCGGCGATTCTGTGCACGAAACACGGGTTTTGTCCCAAAATGAGAAAAAGCGGCGATTCTGCGCACGAAACGCACGGTTTGTGCCAAAACTGACAGAAAGCGGCGATTCTGTGCACGAATCGCACGTTTTGTGCCAAAACTGAGAAAAAGCGGCGATTCTGTGTACGAAACGCACGTTTTGTGTCAATAATGAGCAAAAGCGGCGATTCTGAGCACGAAACGCACGTTTTGTGTCAAACCTGAGCAAATGCGGCGATTCTGTGCACGAAAAGCACGTTTTGTGCCAAAAGGTGCGTGAAATTCGGTGCGTGAAACGCACGTTTTGTGCCAAAACTGAGCAAAAGAGGCGATTCTGTGCACGAAACACGGGTTTTGTCCCAAAACTGAGAAAAAGCGGCGATTCTGCGCACGAAACGCACGTTTTGTGCCAAAACTGAGAAAAAGCGGCGATTCTGTGCACGAACCCGCACGTTTTGTGCCAAAACTGAGAAGAAGCGGCGACTCTGAGCACGAAACGCGCGTTTTGTGCCAAAACTGAGCAAAACCGGCGATTCTGTGCACGAAACGAACGGTTTGTGCCAAAACTGAGTAAAAGCGGCGATTCTGCGCACGAAACACGGGTTTTGTGCCAAAACTGAGCAAAAGCGGCGATTCTGTGCACGAAACGCACGTTTTGTACCAAAACTGAGCAAATGCGGCGATTCTGAGCACGAAACACACATTTGTTCCAAAACCGAGCAAAAGCGGCGATTCTGAGCACGAAACGCACGTTTTGTGCCAGAAGGAACAATTCGGAGCGTGAAACGAACGTTTTGTGCCAAAACTGAGCAAAAGCGGCGATTCTGTGCACGAAACACACGGTTTGTGCCAAAACTGAGCAAAAGCGGCGATTCTGTGCACGAAACACGGGTTTTGTGCCAAAACTGAGCAAAAGCGGCGATTCTGTGCACGAAACGCACGTTTTGTACCAAAACTGAGCAAATGCGGCGATTCTGAGCACGAAACACACATTTGTGCCAAAATCGAGCAAAAGCGGCGATTCTGAGCACGAAACGCACGTTTTGTGCCAAAACTGAGCAAAAGCGGCGATTCTGTGCAGGATACACGGGTTTTGTGCCAAAACTGAGCAAAAGAGGCGATTCTGTGCACGAAACACGGGTTTTGTCCCAAAACTGAGAAAAAGCGGCGATTCTGCGCACGAAACGCACGTTTTGTGCCAAAACTGAGAAAAAGCGGCGATTCTGTGCACGAACCGCACGTTTTGTGCCAAAACTGAGAAAAAGCGGCGACTCTGAGCACGAAACGCGCGTTTTGTGCCAAAACTGAGCAAAACCGGCGATTCTGTGCACGAAACGAACGGTTTGTGCCAAAACTGAGTAAAAGCGGCGATTCTGTGCACGATACACGGGTTTTGTGCCAAAACTGAGCAAAAGCTGCGATTCTGTGCATGAAACGCACGTTTTGTGCCAAAAGGAGCAATTGCGTGCACGAAACGCACGTTTTGTGCCAAAACTGAGCAAAAGAGGCGATTCTGTGCACGAAACACGGGTTTTGCGCCAAAACTGAGAAAAAGCGGCGATTGTGCGCACGAAACGCACGTTTTGTGCCAAAACTTAGCAAAGGCGGCGATACTGTGCACGAAACGCACGTTATGTGCCAGAACTGAGCAAAAGCGTCGATTCTGTGCACGAAACGCACGATTTGTGCCAAAAGGAGCAATTCGGTGCGTGAAACGCACGTTTTGTGCCAAAACTGAGCAAAAGAGGCGATTCTGTGCACGAAACACGGGGTTTGTCCCAAAACTGAGAAAAAGCGGCGATTCTGCGCACGAAACGCACGTTTTCGTGCCAAAACTGAGAAAAAGCGGCGATTCTGTGCACGAACCGCACGTT
This sequence comes from Stelis phaeoptera, assembly GCA_943735885.1. Taxonomy (NCBI): domain Eukaryota; kingdom Metazoa; phylum Arthropoda; class Insecta; order Hymenoptera; family Megachilidae; genus Stelis; species Stelis phaeoptera. The sequence continues at coordinate 1,519,892 of CALSEM010000143.1, forward strand.
TTGTGCCAAAACTGAGAAAAAGCGGCGATTCTGTGCACGAAACGCACGTTTTGTGTCAATAATGTGCAAAAGCGGCGACTCTGAGCACGAAATGCACGTTTTGTGCCAAAACTGAGCAGAAGCGGCGATTCTGTTCACGAAACGAACGTACTGTGTCAATAATGAGCAAAAACGGCGATTCTGTGCACGAAACACGGGTTTTGTGCCAAAACTGAGCAAAAGCGGCGATTCTGTGCACGAAACGCACGTTTTGTGCAAAAACTGAGCAAATGCGGCGATTCTGAGCACGAAGCACACATTTGTGCCAAAACTGAGCAAAAGCGCCGATTCTGCGCACGAAACGCACGTTTTGTGCCAAAACTGAGGAAAAGCTGCGATTCTGTGCACGAAACGCACGTTTTGTGCCAAACTGAGCAAAAGTGGCGATTCTGAGCACGAAACGCACGTTTTGTGCCAAAACTGAGCAAAAGAGGCGATTCTGTGCACGAAACACGGGTTTTGCGCCAAAACTGAGAAAAAGCGGCGATTCTGAGCACGAAACGCACGTTTTGTACCAAAACTGAGAAAAAGCGGCGATTCTGTGCACGAAACGCACGTTCTGTGTCAATAATGAGCAAAAGCGGCGACTCTGAGCACGAAACGCGCGTTTTGTGCCAAAACTGAGCAAAACCGGCGATTCTGTGCACGAAACGAACGGTTTGTGCCAAAACTGAGCAAAAGCGGCGATTCTGTGCACGAAACACACATTTGTGCCAAAACCGAGCTAAAGCGGCGATTCTGAGCACGAAACGCACGTTTTGTGCCAAAACTGACAAAAAGCGGCGATTCTGTGCACGAACCGCACGTTTTGTGCCAAAACTGAGAAAAAGCGGCGATTCTGTGCACGAAACGCACGTTTTGTGCCAAAACTGAGAAAAAGCGGCGATTCTGTGCACGAACCGCACGTTTTGTGCCAAAACTGAGAAAAAGCGGCGATTCTGTGCACAAACCGCACGTTTTGTGCCAAACTGAGAAAAAGCGGCGATTCTGTGCACGAACCGCACGTTTTGTGCCAAAACTGAGAAAAAGCGGCGATTCTGTGCACAAACCGCATGTTTTGTGCCAAAACAGGAAAAAGCGGCGATTCTGCGCACGAAACGCACGGTTTGTGCCAAAAGGAGCAATTCGGTGAGTGAAACGCACGTTTTGTCCCAAAACTGAGAAAAAGCGGCGATTCTGCGCACGAAACGCACGTTTTGTGCCAAAACTGAGAAAAAGCGGCGATTCTGTGCACGAACCGCACGTTTTGTGCCAAAACTGAGAAAAAGCGGCGATTCTGTGCACGAAACGCACGTTTTGTGTCAATAATGAGCAAAAGCGGCGATTCTGAGCACGAAACGCACGTTTTGTGCCAAACCTGAGCAAATGCGGCGATTCTGTGCACGAAAAGCACGTTTTGTGCCAAAAGGTGCGTGAAATTCGGTGCGCGAAACGCACGTTTTGTGCCAAAACTGAGCAAAAGAGGCGATTCTGTGCACGAAACACGGGTTTTGTCCCAAAACTGAGAAAAAGCGGCGATTCTGCGCACGAAACGCACGTTTTGTGCCAAAACTGAGAAAAAGCGGCGATTCTGTGCACGAACCGCACGTTTTGTGCCAGAAGGAACAATTCGGAGCGTGAAACGATCGTTTTGTGCCAAAACTGAGCAAAAGCGGCGATTCTGAGCACGAAACGCACGTTTTGTGCCAAAACTGAGCAAAAGCGGCGATACTGTGCACGAAACGCACGCTATGTGCCAGAACTGAGCAAAAGCGGCGATTCTGTGCACGAAACGCACCTTTTGTGCCAAAAGGAGCAATTCGGTGCGTGAAGCGCACGTTTTGTGCCAAAACTGAGCAAAAGCTGCGATTCTGTGCACGAAACACGGGTTTTGTGTCAAAACTAAGCAAAAGCTGCGATTCTGTGCACGAAACGCACGTATTGTGTCAATAATGTGCAAAAGCGGCGACTCTCAGCACGAAACGCACGTTTTGTGCCAAAACTGAGCAAAAGCGGCGATTCTGTGCACAAACCGCACGTTTTGTGAAAAAACTGGAAAAAGCGGCGATTCTGCGCACGAAACGCACGGTTTGTGCCAAAAGGAGCAATTCGGTGAGTGAAACGCACGTTTTGTGCCAAAACTGAGCAAAAGCGGCGATTCTGAGCACGAAACGCACGTTTTGTGCCAAAACTTAGCAAAGGCGGCGATACTGTGCACGAAACGCACGCTATGTGCCAGAACTGAGCAAAAGCGGCGATTCTGTGCACGAAACGCACGATTTGTGCCAAAAGGAGCAATCCGGTGCGTGAAACGCACGTTTTGTGCCAAAACTGAGCAAAAGAGGCGATTCTGTGCACGAAACACGGGTTTTGTCCCAAAACTGAGAAAAAGCGGCGATTCTGCGCACGAAACGCACGTTTTGTGCCAAAACTGACAAAAAGCGGCGATTCTGTGCACGAACCGCACGTTTTGTGCCAAAACTGAGAAAAAGCGGCGATTCTGTGCACGAAACGCACGTTTTGTGTCAACAATGAGCAAAAGCGGCGATTCTGAGCACGAAACGCACGTATTGTGCCAAACCTGAGCAAATGCGGCGATTCTGTGCACGAAAAGCACGTTTTGTGCCAAAAGGTGCGTGAAATTCGGTGCGTGAAACGCACGTTTTGTGCCAAAACTGAGCAAAAGAGGCGATTCTGTGCACGAAACACGGGTTTTGTCCCAAAACTGAGAAAAAGCGGCGATTCTGCGGACGAAATCCACGTTTTGTTCCAAAACTGAGCAAAAGCGTCGCTTCTGTGCCGAAACGCGGGATTTGTGCCAAAACTGGGCAAAAGCGGCGATTCTGTGCACGAAACACGGGTTTTGTCCCAAAACTGAGAAAAAGCGGCGATTCTGTGCACGAACCGCACGTTTTGTGCCAAAACTGAGATAAGCGGCGATTCTGTGCACGAAACGCACGTTTTGTGTCAATAATGAGCAAAAGCGGCGATTCTGCGGACGAAACGCACGTTTTGTTCCAAAACTGAGCAAAAGCGTCGCTTCTGTGCCGAAACGCGGGATTTGTGCCAAAACTGGGCAAAAGCGGCGATTCTGTGCACGAACCGCACGTTTTGTGCCAAAACTGAGAAAAAGCGGCGATTCTGTGCACGAAACGCACGTTCTGTGTCAATAATGAGCAAAAGCGGCGACTCTGAGCACGAAACGCGCGTTTTGTGCCAAAACTGAGCAAAACCGGCGATTCTGTGCACGAAACGAACGGTTTGTGCCAAAACTGAGCAAAAGCGGCGATTCTGTGCACGAAACACGGGTTTTGTGCCAAAACTGAGCAAAAGCGGCGATTCTGTGCACGAAACGCACGTTTTGTACCAAAACTGAGCAAATGCGGCGATTCTGAGCACGAAACTCTCATTTGTGCCAAAACCGAGCAAAAGCTGCGATTCTGAGCACGAAACGCATGTTTTGTGCCAGAAGGAACAATTCGGAGCGTGAAACGAACGTTTTGTGCCAAAACTGAGCAAAAGCGGCGATTCTGAGCACGAAACGCACGTTTTGTGCCAAAACTGAGCAAAAGCGGCGATACTGTGCACGAAACGCACGCTATGTGCCAGAACTGAGCAAAAGCGGCGATTCTGTGCACGAAACGCACGTTTTGTGCCAAAAGGAGCAATTCGGTGCGTGAAGCGCACGTTTTGTGCCAAAACTGAGCAAAAGCGGCGATTCTGTGCACGAAACACGGGTTTTGTGTCAAAACTAAGCAAAAGCTGCGATTCTGTGCACGAAACGCACGTATTGTGTCAATAATGTGCAAAATCGGCGACTCTGAGCACGAAACGCACGTTTTGTGCCAAAACTGAGCAGAAGCGGCGATTCTGTGCACGAAACACGGGTTTTGTGTCAAAACTGAGCAAAAGCTGCGATTCTGTGCACGAAACGCACGTTTTGTGTCAATAATGTGCAAAAGCGGCGACTCTCAGCACGAAACGCACGTTTTGTGCCAAAACTGAGCAAAAGCGGCGATTCTGTGCACAAACCACACGTTTTGTGCCAAAACTGGAAAAAGCGGCGATTCTGCGCACGAAACGCACGGTTTGTGCCTGTTCAAAATTGTAACGGCGGTTTGTGCTCGTGCGCCGAGGACGACCAAACCGCCGACTTCTCCAGAAAAACTTCAAGCGGCACCCGTCGCCGAAATCAACACTCGACGGTTTTTGCATGTTTGTGAGTCTCCCGCACGACTCTTCAACCGTCGCTTGTTGATTTCGGCGAAACGTTCGTTACAAATTTAGCCGTCGCGTTGCCGGTTAGGCCTCGTCCCAAACCGTTTGGCGGACGAATCCGCCAACCAGCGATCTTCCGAATTTCGAAATTCCCTTCCCGAGGGTCTCCCCCGCGGAGATAAATACGCGAGCGTCCGCCGTCGTAAATTATTATCCGTTACCGTAACTAGCAGTCAACGAGAAAAACACCATTCCGCGAGCGACAGTTTCAATTGCCGAACTTTTGCGTGAAATCGAAATCGCGATTTCCCGATCGGTGCAAGCGTCGAGCGTCGTAGTGTCTTCTTTCCGTTCTTTTCTGGTTTTCGTTATCTGTGCTTGTAATCGTCCGCGTCGCGAGGAAGATTGTCCGTTTGTCCTGCAAGATTGTCCGTTGTTTTTCTGCTTTTGTAATTCGTCGCCTCGTTAAATAAACTGTATTCGTCACCTCGAACTCCAGTGGTTTTTCTTTCTGGTCCGCCCCCGTATTCGCGCGCACGCCCATCGCTGGGCGAAATCAGCGAAAACGAGTTGGACTCGCGACTCTATTCGCGAGATCCGAAACATATTGGTCCTTCGAGCCGGATTGTGCGCGAACGGGAGTGTTTCTTAACAAATTCGTGGACGACATTCTTGCACTATGTCTGAAACGTTGACGAAGCAGGCGATGCACCAGCGGACCATCACCCGAGCCCTGGAAAACTTCCGGAAAATCGGAAAGGCCAACCTGACGGCAGCGAAGGTTCGATCCCGGCTGGCGCTCCTGGAGAAAGCTTGGGCGGAGTTCAAGGAGGGGCACGTCACCTTGCTGACCACCACATCTCCCTCAGCCAGAGCGAACCTGGCCTACTTCGCGGAGGACACCTTGGACACCGTGGAGGACGCCTATCTCGTTGCGAAGGACTTCATGGTCGACTGTTTGGAGGAATTGGAGCCCCCCGTAAGTCCCAGCAATGCGTCATTCTCTTCCGGACATGCGAATTCTGCCGCTTCCGGCGTGTCTCTTGCGCGACTCCCACCTATTCAGCTACCTCCGTACGACGGAAATTACGACGAGTGGGAGTCATTCCGCGATCGTTTTAAAGCGTTGATTCTGTCGAATCCCGATCTAAACGATTTCTCGCGCATGCATTATCTCGTAACGTCGCTTAAAGGCCGCGCGCTCGATGCGATCCGCGATATTCCGGTGACCGCTGATAATTTGAAACCTGCGTGGCAAGCGCTCACTTCACGATTCGAAAATAAGCGCCGGTTAATTCATTTGCATTTCTCCACGTTGCTCGGTCTATCACCTGTAAAGCGAGAGTCCCCGAGCGATCTTCAAGCGTTGATCGACCGCGCGTCCGTCGCCGTTTCTTCGTTAAAAAATCTAGGGCGAACATCGGCCGATTTATGGAACGATATCTTAGTTCACATTATTTCACACAAACTCGATGCGACCACGTTGAAGGCGTGGACTCTCGCTACCAACAATTCCGACCCTTCCCCCACCTACGACGATCTTTGTAAATTTCTGTCAACGCGCGTTCGCGCTCTTGAGGAGCTCGCGTCGGAATCCACACCCGCGATTCCAGCTCCGCCCTCTATTCCGCGTCATGTCCATAATGCGACATCGCCCCCCTCCGCGACGTCCGCGTGCCCCTTGTGCCAGTCCCGCCATCAGCTAACCGTTTGTCCGGTTTACCTCTCGAAAGGTCCTTCCCAGCGTCGCGACATCGTGCGAAAATTTAATCGCTGTTTCAATTGCCTCTCGCAAGGCCATGCCGTTCCAGCGTGCCGCAGCCGTTTCGTGTGTCGATTATGTCAACATAAACATCATACGTCACTTCACGACGACTCGAGCTCGAGCCCGAGTTCTGACAGTTCGCCGACAACAACAAGCACATCGGTTCCCACGAGCGCGTCAAACCAAAACATAACGACGCTGTTAGCTGCGACATCCCGATGCGTTGCAACGCGGGTCTTACTCGCTACCGCGTGGGTCAAAATTCGCGTTCCATCCGGTCGATCCGCGATCGTGAGAGCGTTGCTGGACCAGGGGTCAGAGGTCTCATTCATTACCGATCGCGTCGCTCAATCATTGCAAGCCAAACGCCTCTCGACTCGGACTGCAATTTCCTCGGTCGGTGACGTCCCGATTGGTACGGTGAAACACGCTGCATCCATCGTTATATCCCCGCGTCATTCTACGAGACCTTCCTATTCTACGACGGCGTTGATTTTACAGTCACTAACGGCCTACCTACCCCCCTGTACGTCGGATTCGGTGGCTCTCGACCACCTCGTCGATCTTCCATGGGCGGACTCAGATCCGACGAGCTCTCATCCCATTGATCTTCTCATTGGAGCCGACCTCTATAGTAGCGTGATCCTCGACGGAGTGCGCAAAGGTGAAATCGGGCAACCTATTGCTCAAAATTCCATCTTCGGATGGATCATTTCGGGTCCTCTAGACTGCCCGTCGGGCAATGACCGCGATCTTTCCCGCGATACTCCGACGCATTCTTCGAATCATCGCGTCTCCGCGTTTCATTGCACGCCTTCTTCATCCTTGGCGGACGAACTTCGCCGATTCTGGGAAATCGAGGAGCTTCCTCAGCAGCCGATGCTTACCCCATCCGAACGACAATGCGAGGAGCATTTTTGCGAAACTCATTCTCGCGCCCCTGATGGGCGCTACATAGTGCGACTTCCCTTCCGACGCGATTCCCCCGTGGATCTTGGAGAGTCGCGATGCGTGGCGGGAAAAATTCTCCACTCACTCCTCCGAACTTTTCGGCACAAACCCTCCCTCGCCATGGAATACCGGGAGTTCATGCGAGAATACGAACACCTCGGCCATATGCAACTCGCTTCAGTAAGCCCGTCTTCCGTTGCTCAGCGCGTTCTTATTCCCCACCACCCCGTATTTCGCGCGGGAAGCGCTACAACTCGTCTGCGCGTCGTTTTCAACGCCTCCAGCCCCACGTCCAACGGATTGTCTTTGAACGATCATTTGCTCTCGGGTCCCAAACTTCAAACGGATTTATCCGCCGTTGTGCTGCAATGGCGTCATTTCAAATACGTTTACTCCGCCGATATCGCAAAAATGTACAGGCAAATTCGCGTGGATCCTCGAGACGTCGATTACCAACGCATTCTATGGCAACCCTCGGCTTTCGAATCCGCACGCGAATATCAACTCCTCACCGTTACTTACGGCATGACGTGCGCTCCCTTCCTCGCCCTTCGTGTTCTCCAACGACTCGCCGAAGATGAAGGGGCGAATTTTCCTCTCGCGGTTCCGATCCTCCGCGACCGAATCTACGTCGATGATGTGCTCTTCGGGGGTGACGACCTTGAGTCTACCCGGCAATCTCGCGATGCGCTCATCGGTCTCCTCCAACGCGGCCGCTTCGAACTCCGAAAATGGGCAAGCAATTCCCCGGTGTTGCTCTCGGACATCGACCCGTCCAACCACGGGTTAGCTTGCACAAAACATCTGACGATCGACGAAAGCGTCAAGGTCTTGGGAATTGGGTGGACTCCTGCCCTTGACGCGTTTCAAATTGAAATCTCCCTTCCCGACGAGACGCCTCGGACAAAACGCGCTATTCTTTCGATGATCGCGAAACTCTATGACCCTTTAGGGTGGGTCACCCCGGTCACTATTTCAGCCAAAATTTTCATGCAACATTTATGGCGCCTCCACCTTGAGTGGGACGACCATCTCCCGGATTCTTCCGCTTCCCAATGGGAAGCTCTTTTCTCTGGTCTGTCAAGTCTGCGCGACATTTCCGTTCCGCGGTGGACAGGGCTAAGTCCCGAAACTACGCGTATTGAAATCCACGGCTTCGCTGACGCATCCACGCTCGCGTACGCCGCAGTCGTTTACTTGCGCGTCCTTTCTACCTCTGGCGACTGTGTCGTCTCTTTACTCGCGGGAAAATCCAAAGTCGCGCCCATCAAACCGCTTACAATACCACGCCTTGAGCTTTCCGCTGCAGTGCTCCTTGCTCGTTTGGTCAATTTCGTGCGCCCGTCCCTCGGCGCACGGACATGTTCTGTCTATTGCTGGACTGACTCAACGATTGTACTCGCGTGGCTCCGCGATCATCCATCTCGTTGGAAAACATTCGTCGCTAACCGCGTCCTAGATATTCAAAATCGCCTCCCCGATGCCGAGTGGAGACACGTTCCTACGGCCGAGAATCCCGCCGATTGTGCTTCCCGCGGCGTGCCCGGCGAAACCTTCAGCGACCAAACCCTTTGGTGGAAGGGCCCCGGTTGGTTGCATTCGCCGATGACCGACTGGCCTCGCGAGGTTCCAGGCTCGCCACCAGACGCCGTGCTCGAGAAAAATTTAACTTCGCATCACGTTCCGCAGCCCCCCCCCCCGCGGTGGGACTTGTCCGAGCGATTCTCTTCATGTCCAAAACTCATTCGTGTCACCGCCTACATTCTTCGATTCGTCCGAAATTGTCGTGACCCTTCTCCCTCCCCGGCTCCTGTCAGGCCGGTGCCAAGGGCGCTTCGACCGTCCGACTGTTCGACGTCCCGACAATTCTGGATTAAAACGATCCAATCGGAACTATTCTCGCCCGAAATTCAGGCGCTGTCCGCGAGGAAAGCCATAGCCACAACGAGCGCCCTCCGGGCGCTTCTTCCGTTCTTGGACGCGGACGGGGTCTTGCGCGTGGGAGGGCGGCTCAAACATGCCCCCGTCCCCTTTCCCGTTCAGCACCCAATCCTACTGGGTCCTCACCCGCTCGTCGAACTCATCATTCGTCAAACGCATCTACGCGCGTTACACGCCGGATTGCAACTGACCCTCGCCACTCTTCGCCGCGATTTTTGGATACTGCGTGCACGTCCCCTCGTTAAACGCGTCATTCACGCTTGTGTCGTCTGTGTCCGCGAACGCGCCGCACCCGCGGAGCAGCTCATGGGAGATCTGCCTCGGGTCCGGGTCACGCCGTCCCTCCGGAGTTTCGTGCATTGCGGCGTCGATTACGCTGGTCCCGTCCAGGTTCGCGCCTCCGCCGGGCGAGGCATTTCCTCTCGCAAGGCTTACATTTCCCTATTCATTTGCCTCACAACTCGAGCGATTCATCTGGAACTCGTCGGCGATTGCTCCACACCCGCGTTCATAAATGCCTTTTCTCGATTTTGTTCTCGCCGGGGCTTACCGCAATCCGTATACTCCGACAACGGAACGACCTTCGTCGGAGCTGACCGGGAACTCTCTCGCGCGTTTCGCTCCGCGCTCCAAGATCCCGATCTCCAGAATTCCATGGCGTGCGACAAGGTATCCTGGCATTTTATACCCCCTTCCGCCCCCCACTTCGGTGGTCTGTGGGAAGCCGGTGTACGCAGCGTGAAACACCATCTTCACCGGGTGTTGAAAAATTTTACCCTTACTTTCGAGGAATTCACTACGCTGCTGTGCCGAGTCGAAGCGTGTTTGAATTCGCGACCGCTTGCTCCTCTAACAGATTCGCTAGATGACCTCGAGCCTCTTACCCCCGGTCATTTTCTGATCGGCTCCGCTCTCACCACCGCTCCGGAACCCTCTGTGTTAGATCTCCACGAAAATCGATTGTCGCGCTGGCAGCTCGTCCAGCATTTGTCCGAACGCCTTTGGAAACGGTGGCAAACCGATTACATTAACACGTTACAGCAACGCACGCGGTGGCAAAAAGCCCGACCATCGATCACAATCGGACAGCTCGTTCTTTTGCGCAATTCGAATCTTCCGCCCTGTAAATGGGAACTCGGACGCGTTACGAAGCTGCACGCCGGTACGGACGGCCTCGCGCGCGTCGTCACGGTGAAAACCGCGACCTCAGAGTTTAAACGACCCCTCGCTCAACTCTGCGTCTTACCGGTGGCAAGCGAATCGCCCCCGGAATCAATGTAACTTACTGCGTGCGAACTTGTATTTTGTCCAGTTCTTTCCTTCGTCCCGCTGCCCGTTTCTTTTCTCTTTGCGTTGCGACTTCCGTCAAGGCGGGCGGCGTCTCATTGTCAGTTCCCTACACTCCAGGCTTCCCGTCCCCCGCACCCCCTTAGTTCTAAGTCTATGCGCTCTTTATCATTGTTGCGTTTCACATTTCGAAACTAACGTTTCAAGGCGGGCGGTATGTTCAAAATTGTAACGGCGGTTTGTGCTCGTGCGCCGAGGACGACCAAACCGCCGACTTCTCCAGAAAAACTTCAAGCGGCACCCGTCGCCGAAATCAACACTCGACGGTTTTTGCATGTTTGTGAGTCTCCCGCACGACTCTTCAACCGTCGCTTGTTGATTTCGGCGAAACGTTCGTTACAAATTTAGCCGTCGCGTTGCCGGTTAGGCCTCGTCCCAAACCGTTTGGCGGACGAATCCGCCAACCAGCGATCTTCCGAATTTCGAAATTCCCTTCCCGAGGGTCTCCCCCGCGGAGATAAATACGCGAGCGTCCGCCGTCGTAAATTATTATCCGTTACCGTAACTAGCAGTCAACGAGAAAAACACCATTCCGCGAGCGACAGTTTCAATTGCCGAACTTTTGCGTGAAATCGAAATCGCGATTTCCCGATCGGTGCAAGCGTCGAGCGTCGTAGTGTCTTCTTTCCGTTCTTTTCTGGTTTTCGTTATCTGTGCTTGTAATCGTCCGCGTCGCGAGGAAGATTGTCCGTTTGTCCTGCAAGATTGTCCGTTGTTTTTCTGCTTTTGTAATTCGTCGCCTCGTTAAATAAACTGTATTCGTCGTCACCTCGAACTCCAGTGGTTTTTCTTTCTGGTCCGCCCCCGTATTCGCGCGCACGCCCATCGCTGGGCGAAATCAGCGAAAACGAGTTGGACTCGCGACTCTATTCGCGAGATCCGAAACAGTGCCAAAAGGAGCAATTCGGTGAGTGAAACGCACGTTTTGTGCCAAAACTGAGCAAAAGCGGCGATTCTGTGCACGAAACGCACGTTTTGTGTCAATAATGTGCAAAAGCGGCGACTCTCAGCACGAAACGCACGTTTTGTGCCAAAACTGACAAAAAGCGGCGATTCTGTGCACTAACCGCACGTTTTGTGCCAAAACTGAGAAAAAGCGGCGATTCTGTGCACGAATCGCACGTTTTGTGTCAATAATGAGCAAAAGCGGCGATTCTGAGCACGAAACGCACGTTTTGTGCCACACCTGAGCAAATGCGGCGATTCTGTGCACGAAAAGCACGTTTTGTGCCAAAAGGTGCGTGAAATTCGGTGCGTGAAACGCACGTTTTGTGCCAAAACTGAGCAAAAGAGGCGATTCCGTGCACGAAACACGGGTTTTGTCCCAAAACTGAGAAAAAGCGGCGATTCTGCGCACGAAACGCACGTTTTGTGCCAAAACTGAGAAAAAGCGGCGATTCTGTGCACGAACCGCACGTTTTGTGCCAAAACTGAGAAAAAGCGGCGATTCTGTGCACGAAACGCACGTTTTCTGTCAATAATGAGCAAAAGCGGCGATTCTGTGCACGAAACGCACGTTTTGTGTCAATAATGTGCAAAAGCAGCGACTCTGAGCACGAAACGCACGTTTTGTGCCAAAACTGAGCAGAAGCGGCGATTCTGTGCACGAATCACGGGTTTTGTGTCAAAACTGAGCAAAAGCTGCGATTCTGTGCACGAAACGTACGTTTTGTGTCAATAATGTCCAAAAGTGGCGACTCTCAGCACGAAACGCACGTTTTGTGCCAAAACTGAGCAAAAGCGGCGATTCTGTGCACAAACCGCACGTTTTGTGCCAAAACTGAGCAAAAGCGGCGATTCTGAGCACGAAACACGGGTTTTGTGTCAAAACTAAGCAAAAGCTGCGATTCTGTGCACGAAACGCACGTTTTGTGTCAATAATGTGGAAAAGCGGCGACTCTGAGCACGAAACGCGCGTTTTGTGCCAAAACTGAGCAAAACCGGCGATTCTGTGCACGAAACGAACGGTTTGTGCCAAAACTGAGCAAAAGCGGCGATTCTGTGCACGAAACACGGGTTTTGTGCCAAAACTGAGCAAAAGCGGCGATTCTGAGCACGAAACACACATTTGTGCCAAAACCGAGCAAAAGCGGCGATTCTGAGCACGAAACGCACGTTTTGTGCCAGAAGGAACAATTCGGAGCGTGAAACGCACGTTTTGTGCCAAAACTGAGCAAAAGCGGCGATTCTGAGCACGAAACGCACGTTTTGTGCCAAAACTTAGCAAAGGCGGCGATACTGTGCAAGAAACGTACGCTATGTGCCAGAACTGAGCAAAGCGGCGATTCTGAGCACGAAACGCACGTTTTGTGCCAGAAGGAACAATTCGGAGCGTGAAACGCACGTTTTGTGCCAAAACTGAGCAAAAGAGGCGATTCTGTGCACGAAACACGGGTTTTGTCCCAAAACAGAGAAAAAGCGGCGATTCTGCGCACGAAACGCACGTTTTGTGCCAAAACTGAGCAAAAGCGGCGATTCTGTGCACGAAACACGGGTTTTGTGCCAAAACTGAGCAAAAGCGGCGATTCTGAGCACGAAACACACATTTGTGCCAAAACCGAGCAAAAGCGGCGATTCTGAGCACGAAACGCACGTTTTGTGCCAGAAGGAACAATTCGGAGCGTGAAACGTACGCTATGTGCCAGAACTGAGCAAAGCGGCGATTCTGAGCACGAAACGCACGTTTTGTGCCAGAAGGAACAATTCGGAGCGTGAAACGCACGTTTTGTGCCAAAACTGAGCAAAAGAGGCGATTCTGTGCACGAAACACGGGTTTTGTCCCAAAACAGAGAAAAAGCGGCGATTCTGCGCACGAAACGCACGTTTTGTGCCAAAACTGACAAAAAGCGGCGATTCTGTGCACGAACCGCACGTTTTGTGCCAAAACTGAGAAAAAGCGGCGATTCTGTGCACAAACCGCACGTTTTGTGCCAAAACTGGAAAAAGCGGCGATTCTGCGCACGAAACGCACGGTTTGTGCCAAAAGGAGCAATTCGGTGAGTGAAACGCACGTTTTGTGCCAAAACTGAGCAAAAGCGGCGATTCTGTGCACGAAACGCACGTTTTGTGTCAATAATGTGCAAAAGCGGCGACTCTCAGCACGAAACGCACGTTTTGTGCCAAAACTGACAAAAAGCGGCGATTCTGTGCACGAACAGCACGTTTTGTGCCAAAACTGAGAAAAAGCGGCGATTCTGTGCACGAAACGCACGTTTTGTGTCAATAATGAGCAAAAGCGGCGATTCTGAGCACGAAACGCACGTCTTGTGTCAATAATGTGCAAAAGCGGCGACTCTGAGCACGAAACGCACGTTTTGTGCCAAAACTGAGCAGAAGCGGCGATTCTGTGCACAAACCGCACGTTTTGTGCCAAAACTGGTAAAAGCGGCGATTCTGCGCACGAAACGCACGGTTTGTGCCAAAAGGAGCAATTCGGTGAGTGAAACGCACGTTTTGTGCCAAAACTGAGCAAAAGCGGCGATTCTGAGCACGAAACGCACGTTTTGTGCCAAAAGGAGCAATCCGGTGCGTGCAACGCACGTTTTGTGCCAAAACTGAGCAAAAGAGGCGATTATGTGCACGAAACACGGGTTTTGTCCCAAAACTGAGAAAAAGCGGCGATTCTGCGCACGAAACGCACGTTTTGTGCCAAACTGAGCAAAAGTGGCGATTCTGAGTACGAAACGCACGTTTTGTGCCAAAACTGAGCAAAGGCGACGATTCTGAGCACGAAACGCACGTTCTGTGTCAATAATGAGCAAAAGCGGCGACTCTGAGCACGAAACGCGCGTTTTGTGCCAAAACTGGAAAAAGCGGCGATTCTGCGCACGAAACGCACGGTTTGTGCCAAAAGGAGCAATTCGGTGAGTGAAACGCACGTTTTGTGCCAAAACTGAGCAAAAGCGGCGATTCTGAGCACGAAACGCACGTTTTGTGCCAAAACTTAGCAAAGGCGGCGATACTGTGCAAGAAACGTACGCTATGTGCCAGAACTGAGCAAAGCGGTGATTCTGTGCACGAAACGCACGATTTGTGCCAAAAGGAGCAATTCGGTGCGTGAAACGCACGTTTTGTGCCAAAACTGAGCAAAAGAGGCGATTCTGTGCACGAAACGCACGTTTTGTGCCAAACCTGAGCAAATGCGGCGATTCTGTGCACGAAAAGCACGTTTTGTGCCAAAAGGTGCGTGAAATTCGGTGCGTGAAACGCACGTTTTGTGCCAAAACTGAGCAAAAGAGGCGATTCTGTGCACGAAACAAGGGTTTTGTCCCAAAACTGAGAAAAAGCGGCGATTCTGCGCACGAAACGCACGTTTTGTGCCAAAACTGAGAAAAAGCGGCGATTCTGTGCACGAACCGCACGTTTTGTGCCAAAACTGAGAAAAAGCGGCGATTCTGTGCACGAAACGCACGTTTTGTGTCAATAATGAGCAAAAGCGGCGATTCTGTGCACGAAACGCACGTTTCGTGTCAATAATGTGCAAAATCGGCGGCTCTGAGCACGAAACGCACGTATTGTGCCAAAACTGACAAAAAGCGGCGATTCTGTGCACGAACCGCACGTTTTGTGCCAAAACTGAGAAAAAGCGGCGATTCTGTGCACGAAACGCACGTTTTGTGTCAATAATGAGCAAAAGCGGCGATTCTGAGCACGAAACGCACGTTTTGTGCCAAACCTGAGCAAATGCGGCGATTCTGTGCACGAAAAGCACGTTTTGTGCCAAAAGGTGCGTGAAATTCGGTGCGTGAAACGCACGTTTTGTGCCAAAACTGAGCAAAAGAGGCGATTCTGTGCACGAAACAAGGGTTTTGTCCCAAAACTGAGAAAAAGCGGCGATTCTGCGCACGAAACGCACGTTTTGTGTCAATAATGAGCAAAAGCGGCGATTCTGTGCACGAAACGCACGTTTTGTGTCAATAATGTGCAAAAGCGGCGACTCTGAGCACGAAACGCACGTTTTGTGCCAAAACTGAGCAGAAGCGGCGATTCTGTGCACGAAACACGGGTTTTGTGTCAAAACTGAGCAAAAGCTACGATTCTGTGCACGAAACGCACGTTTTGTGTCAATAATGTGCAAAAGCGGCGACTCTCAGCACGAAACGCACGTTTTGTGCCAAAACTGAGCAAAGGCGACGATTCTGAGCACGAAACGCACGTTCTGTGTCAATAATGAGCAAAAGCGGTGACTCTGAGCACGAAACGCGCGTTTTGTGCCAAAACTGACCAAAACCGGCGATTCAGTGCACGAAACGCACGTTTTGTGCCAGAAGGAACAATTCGGAGCGTGAAACGAACGTTTTGTGCCAAAACTGAGCAAAAGCGGCGATTCTGAGCACGAAACGCACGTTTTGTGCCAAAACTGAGCAAAAGCGGCGATACTGTGCACGAAACGCACGCTATGTGCCAGAACTGAGCAAAAGCGGCGATTCTGTGCACGAAACGCACGTTTTGTGTCAATAATGTGCAAAAGCGGCGACTCTCAGCACGAAACGCACGTTTTGTGCCAAAACTGAGCAAAAGCGGCGATTCTGTGCACAAACCGCACGTTTTGTGCCAAACTGAGCAAAAGTGGCGATTCTGAGCACGAAACGCACGTTTTGTGCCAAAACTGAGCAAAGGCGACGATTCTGAGCACGAAACGCACGTTCTGTGTCAATAATGAGCAAAAGCGGCGACTCTGAGCACGAAACGCGCGTTTTGTGCCAAAACTGAGAAAAACCGGCGATTCTGTGCACGAAACGAACGGTTTGTGCCAAAACTGAGCAAAAGCGGCGATTCTGTGCACGAAACACGGGTTTTGTGCCAAAACTGAGCAAAAGCGGCGATTCTGTGCACGAAACGCACGTTTTGTACCAAAACTGAGCAAATGCGGCGATTCTGTGCACGAAACGCACGTTTTGTGCCAAAAGGAGCAATTCGGTGCGTGAAGCGCACGTTTTGTGCCAAAACTGAGCAGAAGCGGCGATTCTGTGCACGAAACACGGGTTTTGTGTCAAAACTGAGCAAAAGCTGCGATTCTGTGCACGAAACGCACGCTTTGTGTCAATAATGTGCAAAAGCGGCGACTCTCAGCACGAAACGCACGTTTTGTGCCAAAACTGAGCAAAAGCGGCGATTCTGTGCACAAACCGCACGTTTTGTGCCAAAACTGGAAAAAGCGGCGATTCTGCGCACGAAACGCACGGTTTGTGCCAAAAGGAGCAATTCGGTGAGTGAAACGCACGTTTTGTGCCAAAACTGACAAAAAGCGGCGATTCTGTGCACGAACCGCACGTTTTGTGCCAAAACTGAGAAAAAGCGGCGATTCTGTGCACGAAACGCACGTTTTGTGTCAATAATGAGCAAAAGCGGCGATTCTGTGCACGAAACGCACGTTTTGTGTCAATAATGTGCAAAAGCGGCGACTCTGAGCACGAAACGCACGTTTTGTGCCAAAACTTAGCAAAGGCGGCGATACTGTGCACGAAACGCACGCTATGTGCCAGAACTGAGCAAAAGCGGCGATTCTGTGCACGAAACGCACGGTTTGTGCCAAAAGGAGCAATTCGGTGAGTGAAACGCACGTTTTGTGCCAAAACTGAGCAAAAGCGGCGATTCTGAGCACGAAACGCACGTTTTGTGCCAAAACTTAGCAAAGGCGGCGATACTGTGCACGAAACGCACGCTATGTGCCAGAACTGAGCAAAAGCGGCGATTCTGTGCACGAAACGCACGATTTGTGCCAAAAGGAGCAATTCGGTGCGTGAAACGCACGTTTTGTGCCAAAACTAAGCAAAAGAGGCGATTCTGTGCACAAAACACGGGTTTTGTCCCAAAACTGAGAAAAAGCGGCGATTCTGCGCACGAAACGCACGTTTTGTGTCAAAACTGACAAAAAGCGGCGATTCTGTGCACGAACCGCACCTTTTGTGCCAAAACTGAGAAAAAGCGGCGATTCTGTGCACGAAGCGCACGTTTTGTGTCAATAATGAGCAAAAGCGGCGATTCTGAGCACGAAACGCACGTTTTGTGCCAAACCTGAGCAAATGCGGCGATTCTGTGCACGAAAAGCACGTTTTGTGCCAAAAGGTGCGTGAAATTCGGTGCGTGAAACGCACGTTTTGTGCCAAAACTGAGCAAAAGAGGCGATTCTGTGCACGAAACAAGGGTTTTGTCCCAAAACTGAGAAAAAGTGGCGATTCTGCGCACGAAACGCACGTTTTGTGTCAAAACTGACAAAAAGCGGCGATTCTGAGCACGAACCGCACGTTTTGTGCCAAAACTGAGAAAAAGCGGCGATTCTGTGCACGAAGCGCACGTTTTGTGTCAATAATGAGCAAAAGCGGCGATTCTGAGCACGAAACGCATGTTTTGTGCCAAACCTGAGCAATTGCGGCGATTCTGTGCACGAAAAGCACGTTTTGTGCAAAAAGGTGCGTGAAATTCGGTGCGTGAAACGCACGTTTTGTGCCAAAACTGAGCAAAAGAGGCGATTCTGTGCACGAAACACGGGTTTTGTCCCAAAACTGAGAAAAGCGGCGATTCTGCGCACGAAACGCACGTTTTGTGCCAAAACTGAGAAAAAGCGGCGATTCTGTGCACGAACCGCACGTTTTGTGCCAAAACTGAGAAAAAGCGGCGATTCTGTGCACGAAACGCACGTTTTCAGTCAATAATGAGCAAAAGCGGCGATTCTGTGCACGAAACGCACGTTTTGAGTCAATAATGTGCAAAAGCAGCGACTCTGAGCACGAAACGCACGTTTTGTGCCAAAACTGAGCAAAAGCGGCGATTCTGTGCACGAAACGCACGTTTTGTGTCAATAATGAGCAAAAGCGGCGATTCTGAGCACGAAACGCACGTTTTGTGCCAAACCTGAGCAAATGCGGCGATTCTGTGCACGGAAAGCACGTTTTGTGCCAAAAGGTGCGTGAAATTCGGTGCGTGAAACGCACGTTTTGTGCCAAAACTGAGCAAAAGAGGCGATTCTGTGCACGAAACAAGGGTTTTGTCCCAAAACTGAGAAAAAGCGGCGATTCTGCGCACGAAACGCACGTTTTGTGCCAAAACTGAGAAAAAGCGGCGATTCTGTGCACGAACCGCACGTTTTGTGCCAAAACTGAGAAAAAGCGGCGATTCAGTGCACGAAACGCACGTTTTGTGTCAATAATGAGCAAAAGCGGCGATTCTGTGCACGAAACGCACGTTTTGTGTCAATAATGTGCAAAAGCGGCGACTCTGAGCACGAAACGCACGTTTTGTGCCAAAACTGAGCAGAAGCGGCGATTCTGTGCACGAAACACGGGTTTTGTGTCAAAACTGAGCAAAAGCTGCGATTCTGTACACGAAACGCACGTTTTGTGTCAATAATGTGCAAAAGCGGCGACTCTCAGCACGAAACGCACGTTTTGTGCCAAAACTGAGCAAAAGCGGCGATTCTGTGCACAAACCGCACGTTTTGTGCCAAACTGAGCAAAAGTGGCGATTCTGAGCACGAAACGCACGTTTTGTGCCAAAACTGAGCAAAGGCGACGATTCTGAGCACGAAACGCACGTTCTGTGTCAATAATGAGCAAAAGCGGCGACTCTGAGCACGAAACGCGCGTTTTGTGCCAAAACTGAGCAAAACCGGCGATTCTGTGCACGAAAAGCACGTTTTGTGCAAAAAGGTGCCTGAAATTCGGTGCGTGAAACGCACGTTTTGTGCCAAAACTGAGCAAAAGAGGCGATTCTGTGCACGAAACACGGGTTTTGTCCCAAAACTGAGAAAAAGCGGCGATTCTGCGCACGAAACGCACGTTTTGTGCCAAAACTGAGAAAAAGCGGCGATTCTGTGCACGAACCGCACGTTTTGTGCCAAAACTGAGAAAAAGCGGCGATTCTGTGCACGAAACGCACGTTTTCTGTCAATAATGAGCAAAAGCGGCGATTCTGTGCACGAAACGCACGTTTTGAGTCAATAATGTGCAAAAGCAGCGACTCTGAGCACGAAACGCACGTTTTGTGCCAAAACTGAGCAAAAGAGGCGATTCTGTGCACGAAACAAGGGTTTTGTCCCAAAACTGAGAAAAAGCGGCGATTCTGCGCACGAAACGCACGTTTTGTGCCAAAACTGAGAAAAAGCGGCGATTCTGTGCACGAACCGCACGTTTTGTGCCAAAACTGTGAAAAAGCGGCGATTCAGTGCACGAAACGCACGTTTTGTGCCAAAACTGTGAAAAAGCGGCGATTCAGTGCACGAAACGCACGTTTTGTGTCAATAATGAGCAAAAGCGGCGATTCTGTGCACGAAACGCACGTTTTGTGTCAATATTGTGCAAAAGCGGCGACTCTGAGCACGAAACGCACGTTTTGTGCCAAAACTGAGCAGAAGCGGCGATTCTGTGCACGAAACACGGGTTTTGTGTCAAAACTGAGCAAAAGCTGCGATTCTGTGCACGAAACGCACGTTTTGTGTCAATAATGTGCAAAAGCGGCGACTCTCAGCACGAAACGCACGTTTTGTGCCAAAACTGAGCAAAAGCGGCGATTCTGTGCACAAACCGCACGTTTTGTGCCAAACTGAGCAAAAGTGGCGATACCGAGCACGAAACGAACGTTTTGTGCCAAAACTGAGCAAAGGCGACGATTCTGAGCACGAAATGCACGTTCTGTGTCAATAATGAGCAAAAGCGGTGACTCTGAGCACGAAACGCGCGTTTTGTGCCAAAACTGACCAAAACCGGCGATTCAGTGCACGAAACGCACGTTTTGTGCCAGAAGGAACAATTCGGAGCGTGAAACGAACGTTTTGTGCCAAAACTGAGCAAAAGCGGCGATTCTGAGCACGAAACGCACGTTTTGTGCCAAAACTGAGCAAAAGCGGCGATACTGTGCACGAAACGCACGCTATGTGCCAGAACTGAGCAAAAGCGGCGATTCTGTGCACGAAACGCACGTTTTGTGTCAATAATGTGCAAAAGCGGCGACTCTCAGCACGAAACGCACGTTTTGTGCCAAAACTGAGCAAAAGCGGCGATTCTGTGCACAAACCGCACGTTTTGTGCCAAACTGAGCAAAAGTGGCGATTCTGAGCACGAAACGCACGTTTTGTGCCAAAACTGAGCAAAGGCGACGATTCTGAGCACGAAACGCACGTTCTGTGTCAATAATGAGCAATAGCGGCGACTCTGAGCACGAAACGCGCGTTTTGTGCCAAAACTGAGCAAAACCGGCGATTCTGTGCACGAAACGAACGGTTTGTGCCAAAACTGAGCAAAAGCGGCGATTCTGTGCACGAAACACGGGTTTTGTGCCAAAACTGAGCAAAAGCGGCGATTCTGTGCACGAAACGCACGTTTTGTACCAAAACTGAGCAAATGCGGCGATTCTGAGCACGAAACACACATTTGTGCCAAAACCGAGCAAAAGCGGCGATTCTGAGCACGAAACGCATGTTTTGTGCCAGAAGGAACAATTCGGAGCGTGAAACGAACGTTTTGTGCCAAAACTGAGCAAAAGCGGCGATTCTGAGCACGAAACGCACGTTTTGTGCCAAAACTGAGCAAAAGCGGCGATACTGTGCACGAAACGCACGCTATGTGCCAGAACTGAGCAAAAGCGGCGATTCTGTGCACGAAACGCACGTTTTGTGCCAAAAGGAGCAATTCGGTGCGTGAAGCGCACGTTTTGTGCCAAAACTGAGCAGAAGCGGCGATTCTGTGCACGAAACACGGGTTTTGTGTCAAAACTGAGCAAAAGCTGCGATTCTGTGCACGAAACGCACGTTTTGTGTCAATAATGTGCAAAAGCGGCGACTCTCAGCACGAAACGCTCGTTTTGTGCCAAAACTGAGCAAAAGCGGCGATTCTGTGCACAAACCGCACGTTTTGTGCCAAACTGAGCAAAAGTGGCGATTCTGAGCACGAAACGCACGTTTTGTGCCAAAACTGAGCAAAGGCGACGATTCTGAGCACGAAACGCACGTTCTGTGCCAATAATGAGCAAAAGCGGCGACTCTGAGCACGAAACGCACGTTTTGTGCCAAAACTGAGCAAAACCGGCGATTCTGTGCACGAAACGAACGGTTTGTGCCAAAACTGAGCAAAAGCGGCGATTCTGCGCACGAAACACGGGTTTTGTGCCAAAACTGAGCAAAAGCGGCGATTCTGTGCACGAAACGCACGTTTTGTACCAAAACTGAGCAAATGCGGTGATTTTGAGCACGAAACACACATTTGTGCCAAAACCGAGCAAAAGCGGCGATTCTGAGAACGAAACGCACGTTTTGTGCCAGAAGGAACAATGCGGAGCGTGAAACGAACGTTTTGTGCCAAAACTGAGCAAAAGCGGCGATTCTGTGCACGAAACACGGGTTTTGTGGCAAAACTAAGCAAAAGCTGCGATTCTGTGTACGAAACGCACGTTTTGTGTCAATAATGTGCAAAAGCGACGACTCTGAGCACGAAACGCACGTTGTGTGCCGAAACTGAGCAGAAGCGGCGATTCTGTGCACGAAACACGGGATTGTGTCAAAACTGAGCAAAAGCTGCGATTCTGTGCACGAAACGCACGTTTTGTGTAAATAATGTGCAAAAGCGGCGACTCTCAGCACGAAACGCACGTTTTGTGCCAAAACTGAGCAAAAGCGGCGATTCTGTGCACAAACCGCACGTTTTGTGCCAAAACTGGAAAAAGCGGCGATTCTGTGCACGAAACGCACGATTGTGCCAAAAGGAGCAATTCGGTGCGTGAAACGCACGTTTTGTGCCAAAACTGAGCAAAAGAGGCGATTCTGTGCACAAAACACGGGTTTTGTCCCAAAACTGAGAAAAAGCGGCGATTCTGCGCACGAAACGCACGTTTTGTGCCAAAACTGACAAAAAGCGGCGATTCTGAGCACGAAACGCACGTTTTGTGCCAAAACTGAGCAAAAGCGGCGATACTGTGCACGAAACGCACGCTATGTGCCAGAACTGAGCAAAAGCGGCGATTCTGAGCACGAAACGCACGATTTGTGCCAAAACTGGAAAAAGCGGCGATTCTGCGCACGAAACGCACGGTTTGTGCCAAAAGGAGCAATTCGGTGAGTGAAACGCACGTTTTGTGCCAAAACTGAGCAAAAGAGGCGATTCTGTGCACAAAACACGGGTTTTGTCCCAAAACTGAGAAAAAGCGGCGATTCTGCGCACGAAACGCACGTTTTGTGCCAAAACTGACAAAAAGCGGCGATTCTGTGCACGAACCGCACGTTTTGTGCCAAAACTGAGAAAAAGCGGCGATTCTGTGCACGAAGCGCACGTTTTGTGTCAATAATGAGCAAAAGCGGCGATTCTGAGCACGAAACGCATGTTTTGTGCCAAACCTGAGCAATTGCGGCGATTCTGTGCACGAAAAGCACGTTTTGTGCCAAAAGGTGCGTGAAATTCGGTGCATGAAACGCACGTTTTGTGCCAAAACTGAGCAAAAGAGGCGATTCTGTTCACGAAACGCACGTTTTGTGCCAAAACTGAGCAAAAGCGGCGATTCTGTGCACAAACCGCACGTTTTGTGCCAAACTGAGCAAAAGTGGCGATTCTGAGCACGAAACGCACGTTTTGTGCCAAAACTGAGCAAAGGCGACGATTCTGAGCACGAAACGCACGTTCTGTGTCAATAATGAGCAAAAGCGGCGACTCTGAGCACGAAACGCACGTTTTGTGCCAAAACTGAGCAAAACCGGCGATTCTGTGCACGAAACGAACGGTTTGTGCCAAAACTGAGCAAAAGAGGCGATTCTGTTCACGAAACGCACGTTTTGTGCCAAAACTGAGCAAAAGCGGCGATTCTGTGCACGAACCGCACGTTTTGTGCCAAAACTGAGAAAAAGCGGCGATTCTGTGCACGAAGCGCACGTTTTGTGTCAATAATGAGCAAAAGCGGCGATTCTGAGCACGAAACGCATGTTTTGTGCCAAACCTGAGCAATTGCGGCGATTCTGTGCACGAAAAGCACGTTTTGTGCCAAAAGGTGCGTGAAATTCGGTGCGTGAAACGCACGTTTTGTGCCAAAACTGAGCAAAAGAGGCGATTCTGTTCACGAAACGCACGTTTTGTGCCAAAACTGAGCAAAAGCGGCGATTCTGTGCACAAACCGCACGTTTTGTGCCAAACTGAGCAAAAGTGGCGATTCTGAGCACGAAACGCACGTTTTGTGCCAAAACTGAGCAAAGGCGACGATTCTGAGCACGAAACGCACGTTCTGTGTCAATAATGAGCAAAAGCGGCGACTCTGAGCACGAAACGCACGTTTTGTGCCAAAACTGAGCAAAAGCGGCGATTCTGCGTACGAAACACGGGTTTTGTGCCAAAACTGAGCAAAAGCGGCGATTCTGTGCACGAAACGCACGTTTTGTACCAAAACTGAGCAAATGCGGCGATTTTGAGCACGAAACACACATTTGTGCCAAAACCGAGCAAAAGCGGCGATTCTGAGCACGAAACGCACGTTTTGTGCCAGAAGGAACAATTCGGAGCGTGAAACGAACGTTTTGTGCCAAAACTGAGCAAAAGCGGCGATTCTGAGCACGAAACGCACGTTTTGTGCCAAAACTGAGCAAAAGCGGCGATACTGTGCACGAAACGCACGCTATGTGCCAGAACTGAGCAAAAGCGGCGATTCTGTGCACGAAACGCACGTTTTGTGCCAAAAGGAGCAATTCGGTGCGTGAAGCGCACGTTTTGTGCCAAAACTGAGCAGAAGCGGCGATTCTGTGCACGAAACACGGGTTTTGTGTCAAAACTGAGCAAAAGCTGCGATTCTGTGCACGAAACGCACGTTTTGTGTCAATAATGTGCAAAAGCGGCGACTCTCAGCACGAAACGCTCGTTTTGTGCCAAAACTGAGCAAAAGCGGCGATTCTGTGCACAAACCGCACGTTTTGTGCCAAACTGAGCAAAAGTGGCGATTCTGAGCACGAAACGCACGTTTTGTGCCAAAACTGAGCAAAGGCGACGATTCTGAGCACGAAACGCACGTTCTGTGTCAATAATGAGCAAAAGCGGCGACTCTGAGCACGAAACGCACGTTTTGTGCCAAAACTGAGCAAAACCGGCGATTCTGTGCACGAAACGAACGGTTTGTGCCAAAACTGAGCAAAAGCGGCGATTCTGCGCACGAAACACGGGTTTTGTGCCAAAACTGAGCAAAAGCGGCGATTCTGTGCACGAAACGCACGTTTTGTACCAAAACTGAGCAAATGCGGTGATTTTGAGCACGAAACACACATTTGTGCCAAAACCGAGCAAAAGCGGCGATTCTGAGAACGAAACGCACGTTTTGTGCCAGAAGGAACAATGCGGAGCGTGAAACGAACGTTTTGTGCCAAAACTGAGCAAAAGCGGCGATTCTGTGCACGAAACACGGGTTTTGTGTCAAAACTAAGCAAAAGCTGCGATTCTGTGTACGAAACGCACGTTTTGTGTCAATAATGTGCAAAAGCGACGACTCTGAGCACGAAACGCACGTTGTGTGCCGAAACTGAGCAGAAGCGGCGATTCTGTGCACGAAACACGGGATTGTGTCAAAACTGAGCAAAAGCTGCGATTCTGTGCACGAAACGCACGTTTTGTGTAAATAATGTGCAAAAGCGGCGACTCTCAGCACGAAACGCACGTTTTGTGCCAAAACTGAGCAAAAGCGGCGATTCTGTGCACAAACCGCACGTTTTGTGCCAAACTGAGCAAAAGTGGCGATTCTAAGCACGAAACGCACGTTTTGTGCCAAAACTGAGCAAAGGCGACGATTCTGAGCACGAAACGCACGTTCTGTGTCAATAATGAGCAAAAGCGGCGACTCTGAGCACGAAACGCGCGTTTTGTGCCAAAACTGAGCAAAACCGGCGATTCTGTGCACGAAACGCACGTTTTGTGCCAGAAGGAACAATTCGGAGCGTGAAACGAACGTTTTGTGCCAAAACTGAGCAAAAGCGGCGATTCTGAGCACGAAACACGGGTTTTGTGACAAAACTAAGCAAAAGCTGCGATTCTGTGCACGAAACGCACGTTTTGTGTCAATAATGTGCAAAAGCGGCGACTCTGAGCACGAAACGCACGTTTTGTGCCAAAACTGAGCAGAAGCGGCGATTCTGTGCACGAAACACGGGTTTTGTGTCAAAACTGAACAAAAGCTGCGATTCTGTGCACGAAACGCACGTTTTGTGTCAATAATGTGCAAAAGCGGTGACTCTCAGCACGAAACGCACGTTTTGTGCCAAAACTGAGCAAAAGCGGCGATTCTGTGCACAAACCGCACGTTTTGTGCCAAAACTGGAAAAAGCGGCGATTCTGTGCACGAAACGCACGATTGTGCCAAAAGGAGCAATTCGGTGCGTGAAACGCACGTTTTGTGCCAAAACTGAGCAAAAGAGGCGATTCTGTGCACAAAACACGGGTTTTGTCCCAAAACTGAGAAAAAGCGGCGATTCTGCGCACGAAACGCACGTTTTGTGCCAAAACTGACAAAAAGCGGCGATTCTGTGCACGAACCGCACGTTTTGTGCCAAAACTGAGAAAAAGCGGCGATTCTGTGCACGAAGCGCACGTTTTGTGTCAATAATGAGCAAAAGCGGCGATTCTGAGCACGAAACGCATGTTTTGTGCCAAACCTGAGCAATTGCGGCGATTCTGTGCACGAAAAGCACGTTTTGTGCCAAAAGGTGCGTGAAATTCGGTGCGTGAAACGCACGTTTTGTGCCAAAACTGAGCAAAAGAGGCGATTCTGTGCACAAACCGCACGTTTTGTGCCAAACTGAGCAAAAGTGGCGATTCTGAGCACGAAACGCACGTTTTGTGCCAAAACTGAGCAAAGGCGACGATTCTGAGCACGAAACGCACGTTCTGTGTCAATAATGAGCAAAAGCGGCGACTCTGAGCACGAAACGCACGTTTTGTGCCAAAACTGAGCAAAACCGGCGATTCTGTGCACGAAACGAACGGTTTGTGCCAAAACTGAGCAAAAGCGGCGATTCTGCGCACGAAACACGGGTTTTGTGCCAAAACTGAGCAAAAGCGGCGATTCTGTGCACGAAACGCACGTTTTGTACCAAAACTGAGCAAATGCGGCGATTTTGAGCACGAAACACACATTTGTGCCAAAACCGAGCAAAAGCGGCGATTCTGAGCACGAATCGCACGTTTTGTGCCAGAAGGAACAATTCGGAGCGTGAAACGAACGTTTTGTGCCAAAACTGAGCAAAAGCGGCGATTCTGAGCACGAAACGCACGTTTTGTGCCAAAACTGAGCAAAAGCGGCGATACTGTGCACGAAACGCACGCTATGTGCCAGAACTGAGCAAAAGCGGCGATTCTGTGCACGAAACGCACGTTTTGTACCAAAACTGAGCAAATGCGGCCATTCTGTGCACGAAACACGGGTTTTGTGTCAGAACTAAGCAAAAGCTGCGATTCTGCGCACGAAACGCACGTTTTGTGTCAATAATGTGCAAAAGCGGCGACTCTGAGCACGAAACGCACGTTTTGTGCCAAAACTGAGCAGAAGCGGCGATTCTGTGCACGAAACGAACGGTTTGTGCCAAAACTGAGCAAAAGCGGCGATTCTGCGCACGAAACACGGGTTTTGTGCCAAAACTAAGCAAAAGCGGCGATTCTGTGCACGAAACGCACGTTTTGTACCAAAACTGAGCAAATGCGGCGATTTTGAGCACGAAACACACATTTGTGCCAAAACCGAGCAAAAGCGGCGATTCTGAGCACGAATCGCACGTTTTGTGCCAGAAGGAACAATTCGGAGCGTGAAACGAACGTTTTGTGCCAAAACTGAGCAAAAGCGGCGATTCTGAGCACGAAACGCACGTTTTGTGCCAAAACTGAGCAAAAGCGGCGATACTGTGCACGAAACGCACGCTATGTGCCAGAACTGAGCAAAAGCGGCGATTCTGTGCACGAAACGCACGTTTTGTACCAAAACTGAGCAAATGCGGCCATTCTGTGCACGAAACACGGGTTTTGTGTCAGAACTAAGCAAAAGCTGCGATTCTGTGCACGAAACGCACGTTTTGTGTCAATAATGTGCAAAAGCGGCGACTCTGAGCACGAAACGCACGTTTTGTGCCAAAACTGAGCAGAAGCGGCGATTCTGTGCACGAAACACGGGTTTTGTGTCAAAACTGAGCAAAAGCTGCGATTCTGTGCACGAAACGCACGTTTTGTGTCAATAATGTGCAAAAGCGGCGACTCTGAGCACGAAACGCACGTTTTGTGCCAAAACTGAGCAAAAGAGGCGATTCTGTGCACGAAACACGGGTTTTGTCCCAAAACTGAGAAAAAGCGGCGATTCTGCGCACGAAACGCACGTTTTGTGCCAAAACTGAGAAAAAGCGGCGATTCTGTGCACGAACCGCACGTTTTGTGCCAAAACTGAGAAAAAGCGGCGATTCTGTGCACGAAACGCACGTTTTCTGTCAATAATGAGCAAAAGCGGCGATTCTGTGCACGAAACGCACGTTTTGAGTCAATAATGTGCAAAAGCAGCGACTCTGAGCACGAAACGCACGTTTTGTGCCAAAACTGAGCAAAAGCGGCGATTCTGTGCACAAACCGCACGTTTTGTGCCAAACTGAGCAAAAGTGGCGATTCTGAGCACGAAACGCACGTTTTGTGCCAAAACTGAGCAAAGGCGACGATTCTGAGCACGAAACGCACGTTCTGTGTCAATAATGAGCAAAAGCGGCGACTCTGAGCACGAAACGCACGTTTTGTGCCAACACTGAGCAGAAGCGGCGATTCTGTGCACGAAACGCACGTTTTGTACCAAAACTGAGCAAATGCGGCGATTTTGAGCACGAAACACACATTTGTGCCAAAACCGAGCAAAAGCGGCGATTCTGAGCACGAATCGCACGTTTTGTGCCAGAAGGAACAATTCGGAGCGTGAAACGAACGTTTTGTGCCAAAACTGAGCAAAAGCGGCGATTCTGAGCACGAAATGCACGTTTTGTGCCAAAACTGAGCAAAAGCGGCGATACTGTGCACGAAACGCACGCTATGTGCCAGAACTGAGCAAAAGCGGCGATTCTGTGCACGAAACGCACGTTTTGTACCAAAACTGAGCAAATGCGGCCATTCTGTGCACGAAACACGGGTTTTGTGTCAAAACTAAGCAAAAGCTGCGATTCTGTGCACGAAACGCACGTTTTGTGTCAATAATGTGCAAAAGCGGCGACTCTGAGCACGAAACGCACGTTTTGTGCCAAAACTGAGCAGAAGCGGCGATTCTGTGCACGAAACACGGGTTTTGTGTCAAAACTGAGCAAAAGCTGCGATTCTGTGCACGAAACGCACGTTTTGTGTCAATAATGTGCAAAAGCGGCGACTCTGAGCACGAAACGCACGTTTTGTGCCAAAACTGAGCAAAAGAGGCGATTCTGTGCACGAAACACGGGTTTTGTCCCAAAACTGAGAAAAAGCGGCGATTCTGCGCACGAAACGCACGTTTTGTGCCAAAACTGAGAAAAAGCGGCGATTCTGTGCACGAACCGCACGTTTTGTGCCAAAACTGAGAAAAAGCGGCGATTCTGTGCACGAAACGCACGTTTTCTGTCAATAATGAGCAAAAGCGGCGATTCTGTGCACGAAACGCACGTTTTGAGTCAATAATGTGCAAAAGCAGCGACTCTGAGCACGAAACGCACGTTTTGTGCCAAAACTGAGCAAAAGCGGCGATTCTGTGCACAAACCGCACGTTTTGTGCCAAACTGAGCAAAAGTGGCGATTCTGAGCACGAAACGCACGTTTTGTGCCAAAACTGAGCAAAGGCGACGATTCTGAGCACGAAACGCACGTTCTGTGTCAATAATGAGCAAAAGAGGCGACTCTGAGCACGAAACGCGCGTTTTCTTTCAATAATGAGCAAAAGCGGCGATTCTGTGCACGAAACGCACGTTTTGAGTCAATAATGTGCAAAAGCAGCGACTCTGAGCACGAAACGCACGTTTTGTGCCAAAACTGAGCAAAAGCGGCGATTCTGTGCACAAACCGCACGTTTTGTGCCAAACTGAGCAAAAGTGGCGATTCTGAGCACGAAACGCACGTTTTGTGCCAAAACTGAGCAAAGGCGACGATTCTGAGCACGAAACGCACGTTCTGTGTCAATAATGAGCAAAAGCGGCGACTCTGAGCACGAAACGCGCGTTTTGTGCCAAAACTGACCAAAACCGGCGATTCAGTGCACGAAACGCACGTTTTGTGCCAGAAGGAACAATTCGGAGCGTGAAACGAACGTTTTGTGCCAAAACTGGAAAAAGCGGCGATTCTGTGCACGAAACGCACGATTGTGCCAAAAGGAGCAATTCGGTGCGTGAAACGCACGTTTTGTGCCAAAACTGAGCAAAAGAGGCGATTCTGTGCACAAAACACGGGTTTTGTCCCAAAACTGAGAAAAAGCGGCGATTCTGCGCACGAAACGCACGTTTTGTGCCAAAACTGACAAAAAGCGGCGATTCTGTGCACGAACCGCACGTTTTGTGCCAAAACTGAGAAAAAGCGGCGATTCTGTGCACGAAGCGCACGTTTTGTGTCAATAATGAGCAAAAGCGGCGATTCTGAGCACGAAACGCATGTTTTGTGCCAAACCTGAGCAATTGCGGCGATTCTGTGCACGAAAAGCACGTTTTGTGCCAAAAGGTGCGTGAAATTCGGTGCGTGAAACGCACGTTTTGTGCCAAAACTGAGCAAAAGAGGCGATTCTGTTCACGAAACGCACGTTTTGTGCCAAAACTGAGCAAAAGCGGCGATTCTGTGCACAAACCGCACGTTTTGTGCCAAACTGAGCAAAAGTGGCGATTCTGAGCACGAAACGCACGTTTTGTGCCAAAACTGAGCAAAGGCGACGATTCTGAGCACGAAACGCACGTTCTGTGTCAATAATGAGCAAAAGCGGCGACTCTGAGCACGAAACGCACGTTTTGTGCCAAAACTGAGCAAAACCGGCGATTCTGTGCACGAAACGAACGGTTTGTGCCAAAACTGAGCAAAAGCGGCGATTCTGCGCACGAAACACGGGTTTTGTGCCAAAACTGAGCAAAAGCGGCGATTCTGTGCACGAAACGCACGTTTTGTACCAAAACTGAGCAAATGCGGCGATTTTGAGCACGAAACACACATTTGTGCCAAAACCGAGCAAAAGCGGCGATTCTGAGCACGAATCGCACGTTTTGTGCCAGAAGGAACAATTCGGAGCGTGAAACGAACGTTTTGTGGAAAAACTGAGCAAAAGCGGCGATTCTGAGCACGAAACGCACGTTTTGTGCCAAAACTGAGCAAAAGCGGCGATACTGTGCACGAAACGCACGCTATGTGCCAGAACTGAGCAAAAGCGGCGATTCTGTGCACGAAACGCACGTTTTGTACCAAAACTGAGCAAATGCGGCCATTCTGTGCACGAAACACGGGTTTTGTGTCAGAACTAAGCAAAAGCTGCGATTCTGCGCACGAAACGCACGTTTTGTGTCAATAATGTGCAAAAGCGGCGACTCTGAGCACGAAACGCACGTTTTGTGCCAAAACTGAGCAGAAGCGGCGATTCTGTGCACGAAACGAACGGTTTGTGCCAAAACTGAGCAAAAGCGGCGATTCTGCGCACGAAACACGGGTTTTGTGCCAAAACTAAGCAAAAGCGGCGATTCTGTGCACGAAACGCACGTTTTGTACCAAAACTGAGCAAATGCGGCGATTTTGAGCACGAAACACACATTTGTGCCAAAACCGAGCAAAAGCGGCGATTCTGAGCACGAATCGCACGTTTTGTGCCAGAAGGAACAATTCGGAGCGTGAAACGAACGTTTTGTGCCAAAACTGAGCAAAAGCGGCGATTCTGAGCACGAAACGCACGTTTTGTGCCAAAACTGAGCAAAAGCGGCGATACTGTGCACGAAACGCACGCTATGTGCCAGAACTGAGCAAAAGCGGCGATTCTGTGCACGAAACGCACGTTTTGTACCAAAACTGAGCAAATGCGGCCATTCTGTGCACGAAACACGGGTTTTGTGTCAGAACTAAGCAAAAGCTGCGATTCTGTGCACGAAACGCACGTTTTGTGTCAATAATGTGCAAAAGCGGCGACTCTGAGCACGAAACGCACGTTTTGTGCCAAAACTGAGCAGAAGCGGCGATTCTGTGCACGAAACACGGGTTTTGTGTCAAAACTGAGCAAAAGCTGCGATTCTGTGCACGAAACGCACGTTTTGTGTCAATAATGTGCAAAAGCGGCGACTCTGAGCACGAAACGCACGTTTTGTGCCAAAACTGAGCAAAAGAGGCGATTCTGTGCACGAAACACGGGTTTTGTCCCAAAACTGAGAAAAAGCGGCGATTCTGCGCACGAAACGCACGTTTTGTGCCAAAACTGAGAAAAAGCGGCGATTCTGTGCACGAACCGCACGTTTTGTGCCAAAACTGAGAAAAAGCGGCGATTCTGTGCACGAAACGCACGTTTTCTGTCAATAATGAGCAAAAGCGGCGATTCTGTGCACGAAACGCACGTTTTGAGTCAATAATGTGCAAAAGCAGCGACTCTGAGCACGAAACGCACGTTTTGTGCCAAAACTGAGCAAAAGCGGCGATTCTGTGCACAAACCGCACGTTTTGTGCCAAACTGAGCAAAAGTGGCGATTCTGAGCACGAAACGCACGTTTTGTGCCAAAACTGAGCAAAGGCGACGATTCTGAGCACGAAACGCACGTTCTGTGTCAATAATGAGCAAAAGCGGCGACTCTGAGCACGAAACGCACGTTTTGTGCCAACACTGAGCAGAAGCGGCGATTCTGTGCACGAAACGCACGTTTTGTACCAAAACTGAGCAAATGCGGCGATTTTGAGCACGAAACACACATTTGTGCCAAAACCGAGCAAAAGCGGCGATTCTGAGCACGAATCGCACGTTTTGTGCCAGAAGGAACAATTCGGAGCGTGAAACGAACGTTTTGTGCCAAAACTGAGCAAAAGCGGCGATTCTGAGCACGAAATGCACGTTTTGTGCCAAAACTGAGCAAAAGCGGCGATACTGTGCACGAAACGCACGCTATGTGCCAGAACTGAGCAAAAGCGGCGATTCTGTGCACGAAACGCACGTTTTGTACCAAAACTGAGCAAATGCGGCCATTCTGTGCACGAAACACGGGTTTTGTGTCAAAACTAAGCAAAAGCTGCGATTCTGTGCACGAAACGCACGTTTTGTGTCAATAATGTGCAAAAGCGGCGACTCTGAGCACGAAACGCACGTTTTGTGCCAAAACTGAGCAGAAGCGGCGATTCTGTGCACGAAACACGGGTTTTGTGTCAAAACTGAGCAAAAGCTGCGATTCTGTGCACGAAACGCACGTTTTGTGTCAATAATGTGCAAAAGCGGCGACTCTGAGCACGAAACGCACGTTTTGTGCCAAAACTGAGCAAAAGAGGCGATTCTGTGCACGAAACACGGGTTTTGTCCCAAAACTGAGAAAAAGCGGCGATTCTGCGCACGAAACGCACGTTTTGTGCCAAAACTGAGAAAAAGCGGCGATTCTGTGCACGAACCGCACGTTTTGTGCCAAAACTGAGAAAAAGCGGCGATTCTGTGCACGAAACGCACGTTTTCTGTCAATAATGAGCAAAAGCGGCGATTCTGTGCACGAAACGCACGTTTTGAGTCAATAATGTGCAAAAGCAGCGACTCTGAGCACGAAACGCACGTTTTGTGCCAAAACTGAGCAAAAGCGGCGATTCTGTGCACAAACCGCACGTTTTGTGCCAAACTGAGCAAAAGTGGCGATTCTGAGCACGAAACGCACGTTTTGTGCCAAAACTGAGCAAAG
This sequence comes from Stelis phaeoptera, assembly GCA_943735885.1. NCBI lineage: Eukaryota > Metazoa > Arthropoda > Insecta > Hymenoptera > Megachilidae > Stelis > Stelis phaeoptera. Next base: position 1,552,936 of record CALSEM010000143.1, read on the forward strand.
GCGACGATTCTGAGCACGAAACGCACGTTCTGTGTCAATAATGAGCAAAAGAGGCGACTCTGAGCACGAAACGCGCGTTTTCTTTCAATAATGAGCAAAAGCGGCGATTCTGTGCACGAAACGCACGTTTTGAGTCAATAATGTGCAAAAGCAGCGACTCTGAGCACGAAACGCACGTTTTGTGCCAAAACTGAGCAAAAGCGGCGATTCTGTGCACAAACCGCACGTTTTGTGCCAAACTGAGCAAAAGTGGCGATTCTGAGCACGAAACGCACGTTTTGTGCCAAAACTGAGCAAAGGCGACGATTCTGAGCACGAAACGCACGTTCTGTGTCAATAATGAGCAAAAGCGGCGACTCTGAGCACGAAACGCGCGTTTTGTGCCAAAACTGACCAAAACCGGCGATTCAGTGCACGAAACGCACGTTTTGTGCCAGAAGGAACAATTCGGAGCGTGAAACGAACGTTTTGTGCCAAAACTGAGCAAAAGCGGCGATTCTGAGCACGAAACGCACGTTTTGTGCCAAAACTGAGCAAAAGCGGCGATACTGTGCACGAAACGCACGCTATGTGCCAGAACTGAGCAAAAGCGGCGATTCTGTGCACGAAACGCTCGTTTTGTGTCAATAATGTGCAAAAGCGGCGACTCTCAGCACGAAACGCACGTTTTGTGCCAAAACTGAGCAAAACCGGCGATTCTGTGCACGAAACGAACGGTTTGTGCCAAAACTGAGCAAAAGCTGCGATTCTGTGCACGAAACGCACGTTTTGTGTCAATAATGTGCAAAAGCGGCGACTCTCAGCACGAAACGCTCGTTTTGTGCCAAAACTGAGCAAAAGCGGCGATTCTGTGCACAAACCGCACGTTTTGTGCCAAACTGAGCAAAAGTGGCGATTCTGAGCACGAAACGCACGTTTTGTGCCAAAACTGAGCAAAGGCGACGATTCTGAGCACGAAACGCACGTTCTGTGTCAATAATGAGCAAAAGCGGCGACTCTGAGCACGAAACGCACGTTTTGTGCCAAAACTGAGCAAAACCGGCGATTCTGTGCACGAAACGCACGTTTTGTGCCAGAAGGAACAATTCGGAGCGTGAAACGAACGTTTTGTGCCAAAACTGAGCAAAAGCGGCGATTCTGAGCACGAAACACGGGTTTTGTGACAAAACTAAGCAAAAGCTGCGATTCTGTGCACGAAACGCACGTTTTGTGTCAATAATGTGCAAAAGCGGCGACTCTGAGCACGAAACGCACGTTTTGTGCCAAAACTGAGCAGAAGCGGCGATTCTGTGCACGAAACACGGGTTTTGTGTCAAAACTGAACAAAAGCTGCGATTCTGTGCACGAAACGCACGTTTTGTGTCAATAATGTGCAAAAGCGGTGACTCTCAGCACGAAACGCACGTTTTGTGCCAAAACTGAGCAAAAGCGGCGATTCTGTGCACAAACCGCACGTTTTGTGCCAAAACTGGAAAAAGCGGCGATTCTGTGCACGAAACGCACGATTGTGCCAAAAGGAGCAATTCGGTGCGTGAAACGCACGTTTTGTGCCAAAACTGAGCAAAAGAGGCGATTCTGTGCACAAAACACGGGTTTTGTCCCAAAACTGAGAAAAAGCGGCGATTCTGCGCACGAAACGCACGTTTTGTGCCAAAACTGACAAAAAGCGGCGATTCTGAGCACGAAACGCACGTTTTGTGCCAAAACTGAGCAAAAGCGGCGATACTGTGCACGAAACGCACGCTATGTGCCAGAACTGAGCAAAAGCGGCGATTCTGAGCACGAAACGCACGATTTGTGCCAAAACTGGAAAAAGCGGCGATTCTGCGCACGAAACGCACGGTTTGTGCCAAAAGGAGCAATTCGGTGAGTGAAACGCACGTTTTGTGCCAAAACTGAGCAAAAGAGGCGATTCTGTGCACAAAACACGGGTTTTGTCCCAAAACTTAGAAAAAGCGGCGATTCTGCGCACGAAACGCACGTTTTGTGCCAAAACTGACAAAAAGCGGCGATTCTGTGCACGAACCGCACGTTTTGTGCCAAAACTGAGAAAAAGCGGCGATAATGTGCACGAAGCGCACGTTTTGTGTCAATAATGAGCAAAAGCGGCGACTCTGAGCACGAAACGCACGTTTTGTGCCAAAACTGAGCAAAACCGGCGATTCTGTGCACGAAACGAACGGTTTGTGCCAAAACTGAGCAAAAGCGGCGATTCTGCGGACGAAACACGGGTTTTGTGCCAAAACTGAGCAAAAGCGGCGATTCTGTGCACGAAACGCACGTTTTGTACCAAAACTGAGCAAATGCGGCGATTTTGAGCACGAAACACACATTTGTGCCAAAACCGAGCAAAAGCGGCGATTCTGAGCACGAATCGCACGTTTTGTGCCAGAAGGAACAATTCGGAGCGTGAAACGAACGTTTTGTGCCAAAACTGAGCAAAAGCGGCGATTCTGAGCACGAAACGCACGTTTTGTGCCAAAACTGAGCAAAAGCGGCGATACTGTGCACGAAACGCACGCTATGTGCCAGAACTGAGCAAAAGCGGCGATTCTGTGCACGAAACGCACGTTTTGTACCAAAACTGAGCAAATGCGGCCATTCTGTGCACGAAACACGGGTTTTGTGTCAAAACTAAGCAAAAGCTGCGATTCTGTGCACGAAACGCACGTTTTGTGTCAATAATGTGCAAAAGCGGCGACTCTGAGCACGAAACGCACGTTTTGTGCCAAAACTGAGCAGAAGCGGCGATTCTGTGCACGAAACACGGGTTTTGTGTCAAAACTGAGCAAAAGCTGCGATTCTGTGCACGAAACGCACGTTTTGTGTCAATAATGTGCAAAAGCGGCGACTCTGAGCACGAAACGCACGTTTTGTGCCAAAACTGAGCAAAAGAGGCGATTCTGTGCACGAAACACGGGTTTTGTCCCAAAACTGAGAAAAAGCGGCGATTCTGCGCACGAAACGCACGTTTTGTGCCAAAACTGAGAAAAAGCGGCGATTCTGTGCACGAACCGCACGTTTTGTGCCAAAACTGAGAAAAAGCGGCGATTCTGTGCACGAAACGCACGTTTTCTGTCAATAATGAGCAAAAGCGGCGATTCTGTGCACGAAACGCACGTTTTGAGTCAATAATGTGCAAAAGCAGCGACTCTGAGCACGAAACGCACGTTTTGTGCCAAAACTGAGCAAAAGCGGCGATTCTGTGCACAAACCGCACGTTTTGTGCCAAACTGAGCAAAAGTGGCGATTCTGAGCACGAAACGCACGTTTTGTGCCAAAACTGAGCAAAGGCGACGATTCTGAGCACGAAACGCACGTTCTGTGTCAATAATGAGCAAAAGAGGCGACTCTGAGCACGAAACGCGCGTTTTCTGTCAATAATGAGCAAAAGCGGCGATTCTGTGCACGAAACGCACGTTTTGAGTCAATAATGTGCAAAAGCAGCGACTCTGAGCACGAAACGCACGTTTTGTGCCAAAACTGAGCAAAAGCGGCGATTCTGTGCACAAACCGCACGTTTTGTGCCAAACTGAGCAAAAGTGGCGATTCTGAGCACGAAACGCACGTTTTGTGCCAAAACTGAGCAAAGGCGACGATTCTGAGCACGAAACGCACGTTCTGTGTCAATAATGAGCAAAAGCGGCGACTCTGAGCACGAAACGCGCGTTTTGTGCCAAAACTGACCAAAACCGGCGATTCAGTGCACGAAACGCACGTTTTGTGCCAGAAGGAACAATTCGGAGCGTGAAACGAACGTTTTGTGCCAAAACTGAGCAAAAGCGGCGATTCTGAGCACGAAACGCACGTTTTGTGCCAAAACTGAGCAAAAGCGGCGATACTGTGCACGAAACGCACGCTATGTGCCAGAACTGAGCAAAAGCGGCGATTCTGTGCACGAAACGCTCGTTTTGTGTCAATAATGTGCAAAAGCGGCGACTCTCAGCACGAAACGCACGTTTTGTGCCAAAACTGAGCAAAACCGGCGATTCTGTGCACGAAACGAACGGTTTGTGCCAAAACTGAGCAAAAGCTGCGATTCTGTGCACGAAGCGCACGTTTTGTGTCAATAATGTGCAAAAGCGGCGACTCTCAGCACGAAACGCTCGTTTTGTGCCAAAACTGAGCAAAAGCGGCGATTCTGTGCACAAACCGCACGTTTTGTGCCAAACTGAGCAAAAGTGGCGATTCTGAGCACGAAACGCACGTTTTGTGCCAAAACTGAGCAAAGGCGACGATTCTGAGCACGAAACGCACGTTCTGTGTCAATAATGAGCAAAAGCGGCGACTCTGAGCACGAAACGCACGTTTTGTGCCAAAACTGAGCAAAACCGGCGATTCTGTGCACGAAACGAACGGTTTGTGCCAAAACTGAGCAAAAGCGGCGATTCTGCGCACGAAACACGGGTTTTGTGCCAAAACTGAGCAAAAGCGGCGATTCTGTACACGAAACGCACGTTTTGTACCAAAACTGAGCAAATGCGGTGATTTTGAGCACGAAACACACATTTGTGCCAAAACCGAGCAAAAGCGGCGATTCTGAGAACGAAACGCACGTTTTGTGCCAGAAGGAACAATGCGGAGCGTGAAACGAACGTTTTGTGCCAAAACTGAGCAAAAGCGGCGATTCTGTGCACGAAACACGGGTTTTGTGTCAAAACTAAGCAAAAGCTGCGATTCTGTGTACGAAACGCACATTTTGTGTCAATAATGTGCAAAAGCGACGACTCTGAGCACGAAACGCACGTTGTGTGCCGAAACTGAGCAGAAGCGGCGATTCTGTGCACGAAACACGGGATTGTGTCAAAACTGAGCAAAAGCTGCGATTCTGTGCACGAAACGCACGTTTTGTGTAAATAATGTGCAAAAGCGGCGACTCTCAGCACGAAACGCACGTTTTGTGCCAAAACTGAGCAAAAGCGGCGATTCTGTGCACAAACCGCACGTTTTGTGCCAAACTGAGCAAAAGTGGCGATTCTAAGCACGAAACGCACGTTTTGTGCCAAAACTGAGCAAAGGCGACGATTCTGAGCACGAAACGCACGTTCTGTGTCAATAATGAGCAAAAGCGGCGACTCTGAGCACGAAACGCGCGTTTTGTGCCAAAACTGAGCAAAACCGGCGATTCTGTGCACGAAACGCACGTTTTGTGCCAGAAGGAACAATTCGGAGCGTGAAACGAACGTTTTGTGCCAAAACTGAGCAAAAGCGGCGATTCTGAGCACGAAACACGGGTTTTGTGACAAAACTAAGCAAAAGCTGCGATTCTGTGCACGAAACGCACGTTTTGTGTCAATAATGTGCAAAAGCGGCGACTCTGAGCACGAAACGCACGTTTTGTGCCAAAACTGAGCAGAAGCGGCGATTCTGTGCACGAAACACGGGTTTTGTGTCAAAACTGAACAAAAGCTGCGATTCTGTGCACGAAACGCACGTTTTGTGTCAATAATGTGCAAAAGCGGTGACTCTCAGCACGAAACGCACGTTTTGTGCCAAAACTGAGCAAAAGCGGCGATTCTGTGCACAAACCGCACGTTTTGTGCCAAAACTGGAAAAAGCGGCGATTCTGTGCACGAAACGCACGATTGTGCCAAAAGGAGCAATTCGGTGCGTGAAACGCACGTTTTGTGCCAAAACTGAGCAAAAGAGGCGATTCTGTGCACAAAACACGGGTTTTGTCCCAAAACTGAGAAAAAGCGGCGATTCTGAGAACGAAACGCACGTTTTGTGCCAGAAGGAACAATGCGGAGCGTGAAACGAACGTTTTGTGCCAAAACTGAGCAAAAGCGGCGATTCTGTGCACGAAACACGGGTTTTGTGTCAAAACTAAGCAAAAGCTGCGATTCTGTGTACGAAACGCACGTTTTGTGTCAACAATGTGCAAAAGCGACGACTCTGAGCACGAAACGCACGTTGTGTGCCGAAACTGAGCAGAAGCGGCGATTCTGTGCACGAAACACGGGATTGTGTCAAAACTGAGCAAAAGCTGCGATTCTGTGCACGAAACGCACGTTTTGTGTAAATAATGTGCAAAAGCGGCGACTCTCAGCACGAAACGCACGTTTTGTGCCAAAACTGAGCAAAAGCGGCGATTCTGTGCACAAACCGCACGTTTTGTGCCAAACTGAGCAAAAGTGGCGATTCTAAGCACGAAACGCACGTTTTGTGCCAAAACTGAGCAAAGGCGACGATTCTGAGCCCGAAACGCACGTTCTGTGTCAATAATGAGCAAAAGCGGCGACTCTGAGCACGAAACGCGCGTTTTGTGCCAAAACTGAGCAAAACCGGCGATTCTGTGCACGAAACGCACGTTTTGTGCCAGAAGGAACAATTCGGAGCGTGAAACGAACGTTTTGTGCCAAAACTGAGCAAAAGCGGCGATTCTGAGCACGAAACACGGGTTTTGTGACAAAACTAAGCAAAAGCTGCGATTCTGTGCACGAAACGCACGTTTTGTGTCAATAATGTGCAAAAGCGGCGACTCTGAGCACGAAACGCACGTTTTGTGCCAAAACTGAGCAGAAGCGGCGATTCTGTGCACGAAACACGGGTTTTGTGTCAAAACTGAACAAAAGCTGCGATTCTGTGCACGAAACGCACGTTTTGTGTCAATAATGTGCAAAAGCGGTGACTCTCAGCACGAAACGCACGTTTTGTGCCAAAACTGAGCAAAAGCGGCGATTCTGTGCACAAACCGCACGTTTTGTGCCAAAACTGGAAAAAGCGGCGATTCTGAGCACGAAACGCACGTTTTGTGCTAAAACTGAGCAAAAGCGGCGATACTGTGCACGAAACGCACGCTATGTGCCAGAACTGAGCAAAAGCGGCGATTCTGAGCACGAAACGCACGATTTGTGCCAAAACTGGAAAAAGCGGCGATTCTGCGCACGAAACGCACGGTTTGTGCCAAAAGGAGCAATTCGGTGAGTGAAACGCACGTTTTGTGCCAAAACTGAGCAAAAGAGGCGATTCTGTGCACAAAACACGGGTTTTGTCCCAAAACTGAGAAAAAGCGGCGATTCTGCGCACGAAACGCACGTTTTGTGCCAAAACTGACAAAAAGCGGCGATTCTGTTCACGAACCGCACGTTTTGTGCCAAAACTGAGAAAAAGCGGCGATTCTGTGCACGAAGCGCACGTTTTGTGTCAATAATGAGCAAAAGCGGCGATTCTGAGCACGAAACGCATGTTTTGTGCCAAACCTGAGCAATTGCGGCGATTCTGTGCACGAAAAGCACGTTTTGTGCCAAAAGGTGCGTGAAATTCGGTGCGTGAAACGCACGTTTTGTGCCAAAACTGAGCAAAAGAGGCGATTCTGTTCACGAAACGCACGTTTTGTGCCAAAACTGAGCAAAAGCGGCGATTCTGTGCACAAACCGCACGTTTTGTGCCAAACTGAGCAAAAGTGGCGATTCTGAGCACGAAACGCACGTTTTGTGCCAAAACTGAGCAAAGGCGACGATTCTGAGCACGAAACGCACGTTCTGTGTCAATAATGAGCAAAAGCGGCGACTCTGAGCACGAAACGCACGTTTTGTGCCAAAACTGAGCAAAACCGGCGATTCTGTGCACGAAACGAACGGTTTGTGCCAAAACTGAGCAAAAGCGGCGATTCTGCGCACGAAACACGGGTTTTGTGCCAAAACTGAGCAAAAGCGGCGATTCTGTGCACGAAACGCACGTTTTGTACCAAAACTGAGCAAATGCGGCGATTTTGAGCACGAAACACACATTTGTGCCAAAACCGAGCAAAAGCGGCGATTCTGAGCACGAATCGCACGTTTTGTGCCAGAAGGAACAATTCGGAGCGTGAAACGAACGTTTTGTGCCAAAACTGAGCAAAAGCGGCGATTCTGAGCACGAAACGCACGTTTTGTGCCAAAACTGAGCAAAAGCGGCGATACTGTGCACGAAACGCACGCTATGTGCCAGAACTGAGCAAAAGCGGCGATTCTGTGCACGAAACGCACGTTTTGTACCAAAACTGAGCAAATGCGGCCATTCTGTGCACGAAACACGGGTTTTGTGTCAAAACTAAGCAAAAGCTGCGATTCTGTGCACGAAACGCACGTTTTGTGTCAATAATGTGCAAAAGCGGCGACTCTGAGCACGAAACGCACGTTTTGTGCCAAAACTGAGCAGAAGCGGCGATTCTGTGCACGAAACACGGGTTTTGTGTCAAAACTGAGCAAAAGCTGCGATTCTGTGCACGAAACGCACGTTTTGTGTCAATAATGTGCAAAAGCGGCGACTCTGAGCACGAAACGCACGTTTTGTGCCAAAACTGAGCAAAAGAGGCGATTCTGTGCACGAAACACGGGTTTTGTCCCAAAACTGAGAAAAAGCGGCGATTCTGCGCACGAAACGCACGTTTTGTGCCAAAACTGAGAAAAAGCGGCGATTCTGTGCACGAACCGCACGTTTTGTGCCAAAACTGAGAAAAAGCGGCGATTCTGTGCACGAAACGCACGTTTTCTGTCAATAATGAGCAAAAGCGGCGATTCTGTGCACGAAACGCACGTTTTGAGTCAATAATGTGCAAAAGCAGCGACTCTGAGCACGAAACGCACGTTTTGTGCCAAAACTGAGCAAAAGCGGCGATTCTGTGCACAAACCGCACGTTTTGTGCCAAACTGAGCAAAAGTGGCGATTCTGAGCACGAAACGCACGTTTTGTGCCAAAACTGAGCAAAGGCGACGATTCTGAGCACGCAACGCACGTTCTGTGTCAATAATGAGCAAAAGCGGCGACTCTGAGCACGAAACGCGCGTTTTCTGTCAATAATGAGCAAAAGCGGCGATTCTGCGCACGAAACACGGGTTTTGTGCCAAAACTGAGCAAAAGCGGCGATTCTGTGCACGAAACGCACGTTTTGTACCAAAACTGAGCAAATGCGGCGATTTTGAGCACGAAACACACATTTGTGCCAAAACCGAGCAAAAGCGGCGATTCTGAGCACGAATCGCACGTTTTGTGCCAGAAGGAACAATTCGGAGCGTGAAACGAACGTTTTGTGCCAAAACTGAGCAAAAGCGGCGATTCTGAGCACGAAACGCACGTTTTGTGCCAAAACTGAGCAAAAGCGGCGATACTGTGCACGAAACACGGGTTTTGTGTCAAAACTAAGCAAAAGCTGCGATTCTGTGCACGAAACGCACGTTTTGTGTCAATAATGTGCAAAAGCGGCGACTCTGAGCACGAAACGCACGTTTTGTGCCAAAACTGAGCAGAAGCGGCGATTCTGTGCACGAAACACGGGTTTTGTGTCAAAACTGAGCAAAAGCTGCGATTCTGTGCACGAAACGCACGTTTTGTGTCAATAATGTGCAAAAGCGGCGACTCTGAGCACGAAACGCACGTTTTGTGCCAAAACTGAGCAAAAGAGGCGATTCTGTGCACGAAACACGGGTTTTGTCCCAAAACTGAGAAAAAGCGGCGATTCTGCGCACGAAACGCACGTTTTGTCCCAAAACTGAGAAAAAGCGGCGATTCTGTGCACGAACCGCACGTTTTGTGCCAAAACTGAGAAAAAGCGGCGATTCTGTGCACGAAACGCACGTTTTCTGTCAATAATGAGCAAAAGCGGCGATTCTGTGCACGAAACGCACGTTTTGAGTCAATAATGTGCAAAAGCAGCGACTCTGAGCACGAAACGCACGTTTTGTGCCAAAACTGAGCAAAAGCGGCGATTCTGTGCACAAACCGCACGTTTTGTGCCAAACTGAGCAAAAGTGGCGATTCTGAGCACGAAACGCACGTTTTGTGCCAAAACTGAGCAAAGGCGACGATTCTGAGCACGAAACGCACGTTCTGTGTCAATAATGAGCAAAAGAGGCGACTCTGAGCACGAAACGCGCGTTTTCTGTCAATAATGAGCAAAAGCGGCGATTCTGTGCACGAAACGCACGTTTTGAGTCAATAATGTGCAAAAGCAGCGACTCTGAGCACGAAACGCACGTTTTGTGCCAAAACTGAGCAAAAGCGGCGATTCTGTGCACAAACCGCACGTTTTGTGCCAAACTGAGCAAAAGTGGCGATTCTGAGCACGAAACGCACGTTTTGTGCCAAAACTGAGCAAAGGCGACGATTCTGAGCACGAAACGCACGTTCTGTGTCAATAATGAGCAAAAGCGGCGACTCTGAGCACGAAACGCGCGTTTTGTGCCAAAACTGACCAAAACCGGCGATTCAGTGCACGAAACGCACGTTTTGTGCCAGAAGGAACAATTCGGAGCGTGAAACGAACGTTTTGTGCCAAAACTGAGCAAAAGCGGCGATTCTGAGCACGAAACGCACGTTTTGTGCCAAAACTGAGCAAAAGCGGCGATACTGTGCACGAAACGCACGCTATGTGCCAGAACTGAGCAAAAGCGGCGATTCTGTGCACGAAACGCTCGTTTTGTGTCAATAATGTGCAAAAGCGGCGACTCTCAGCACGAAACGCACGTTTTGTGCCAAAACTGAGCAAAACCGGCGATTCTGTGCACGAAACGAACGGTTTGTGCCAAAACTGAGCAAAAGCGGCGATTCTGTGCACGAAACACGGGTTTTGTGCCAAAACTGAGCAAAAGCGGCGATTCTGTGCACGAAACGCACGTTTTGTACCAAAACTGAGCAAATGCGGCGATTCTGAGCACGAAACACACATTTGTGCCAAAACCGAGCAAAAGCGGCGATTCTGTGCACGAAACGCACGTTTTGTGTCAATAATGTGCAAAAGCGGCGACTCTGAGCACGAAACGCACGTTTTGTGCCAAAACTGAGCAGAAGCGGCGATTCTGTGCACGAAACACGGGTTTTGTGTCAAAACTGAGCAAAAGCTGCGATTCTGTGCACGAAACGCACGTTTTGTGTCAATAATGTGCAAAAGCGGCGACTCTGAGCACGAAACGCACGTTTTGTGCCAAAACTGAGCAAAAGAGGCGATTCTGTGCACGAAACACGGGTTTTGTCCCAAAACTGAGAAAAAGCGGCGATTCTGCGCACGAAACGCACGTTTTGTGCCAAAACTGAGAAAAAGCGGCGATTCTGTGCACGAACCGCACGTTTTGTGCCAAAACTGAGAAAAAGCGGCGATTCTGTGCACGAAACGCACGTTTTCTGTCAATAATGAGCAAAAGCGGCGATTCTGTGCACGAAACGCACGTTTTGAGTCAATAATGTGCAAAAGCAGCGACTCTGAGCACGAAACGCACGTTTTGTGCCAAAACTGAGCAAAAGCGGCGATTCTGTGCACAAACCGCACGTTTTGTGCCAAACTGAGCAAAAGTGGCGATTCTGAGCACGAAACGCACGTTTTGTGCCAAAACTGAGCAAAGGCGACGATTCTGAGCACGAAACGCACGTTCTGTGTCAATAATGAGCAAAAGAGGCGACTCTGAGCACGAAACGCGCGTTTTCTGTCAATAATGAGCAAAAGCGGCGATTCTGTGCACGAAACGCACGTTTTGAGTCAATAATGTGCAAAAGCAGCGACTCTGAGCACGAAACGCACGTTTTGTGCCAAAACTGAGCAAAAGCGGCGATTCTGTGCACGAAACGCACGTTTTGTGCCAGAAGGAACAATTCGGAGCGTGAAACGAACGTTTTGTGCCAAAACTGAGCAAAAGCGGCGATTCTGAGCACGAAACGCACGTTTTGTGCCAAAACTGAGCAAAAGCGGGGATACTGTGCACGAAACGCACGCTATGTGCCAGAACTGAGCAAAAGCGGCGATTCTGTGCACGAAACGCACGTTTTGTACCAAAACTGAGCAAATGCGGCCATTCTGTGCACGAAACACGGGTTTTGTGTCAAAACTAAGCAAAAGCTGCGATTCTGTGCACGAAACGCACGTTTTGTGTCAATAATGTGCAAAAGCGGCGACTCTGAGCACGAAACGCACGTTTTGTGCCAAAACTGAGAAAAAGCGGCGATTCTGTGCACGAAACGCACGTTTTCTGTCAATAATGAGCAAAAGCGGCGATTCTGTGCACGAAACGCACGTTTTGAGTCAATAATGTGCAAAAGCAGCGACTCTGAGCACGAAACGCCCGTTTTGTGCCAAAACTGAGCAGAAGCGGCGATTCTGTGCAAGAAACACGGGTTTTGTGTCAAAACTGAGCAAAAGCTGCGATTCTGTGCACGAAACGCACGTTTTGTGTCAATAATGTGCAAAAGCGGCGACTCTCAGCACGAAACGCACGTTTTGTGCCAAAACTGAGCAAAAGCGGCGATTCTGTGCACAAACCGCACGTTTTGTGCCAAACTGAGCAAAAGTGGCGATTCTGAGCACGAAACGCACGTTTTGTGCCAAAACTGAGCAAAGGCGACGATTCTGAGCACGAAACGCACGTTCTGTGTCAATAATGAGCAAAAGCGGCGACTCTGAGCACGAAACGCGCGTTTTGTGCCAAAACTGAGCAAAACCGGCGATTCTGTGCACGAAACGAACGGTTTGTGCCAAAACTGAGCAAAAGCGGCGATTCTGTGCACGAAACACGGGTTTTGTGCCAAAACTGAGCAAAAGCGGCGATTCTGTGCACGAAACGCACGTTTTGTACCAAAACCGAGCAAATGCGGCGATTCTGAGCACGAAACACACACTTGTGCCAAAACCGAGCAAAAGCGGCGATTCTGAGCACGAAACGCACGTTTTGTGCCAGAAGGAACAATTCGGAGCGTGAAACGAACGTTTTGTGCCAAAACTGAGCAAAAGCGGCGATTCTGAGCACGAAACGCACGTTTTGTGCCAAAACTGAGCAAAAGCGGCGATACTGTGCACGAAACGCACGCTATGTGCCAGAACTGTGCAAAAGCGGCGATTCTGTGCACGAAACGCACGTTTTGTACCAAAACTGAGCAAATGCGGCCATTCTGTGCACGAAACACGGGTTTTGTGTCAAAACTAAGCAAAAGCTGCGATTCTGTGCACGAAATGCACGTTTTGTGTCAATAATGTGCAAAGGCGGCGACTCTGAGCACGAAACGCACGTTTTGTGCCAAAACTGAGCAGAAGCGGCGATTCTGTGCACGAAACACGGGTTTTGTGTCAAAACTGAGCAAAAGCTGCGATTCTGTGCACGAAACGCACGGTTTGTGCCAAAACTGAGCAAAGGCGACGATTCTGAGCACGAAACGCACGTTCTGTGTCAATAATGAGCAAAAGCGGCGGCTCTGCGCACGAAACGCACGTTTTGTGCCAAAACTGAGCAAAAGCGGCGATTCTGTGCACAAACCGCACGTTTTGTGCCAAAACTGGAAAAAGCGGCGATTCTGCGCACGAAACGCACGGTTTGTATCAAAAGGAGCAATTCGGTGAGTGAAACGCACGTTTTGTTCCAAAACTGAGCAAAAGAGGCGATTCTGTGCACGAAACACGGGTTTTGTCCCAAAACTGAGAAAAAGCGGCGATTCTGCGCACGAAACGCACGTTTTGTGCCAAAACTGACAAAAAGCGGCGATTCTGTGCACGAACCGCACGTTTTGTTCCAAAACTGAGAAAAAGCGGCGATTCTGTGCACGAAACGCACGTTTTGTGTCAATAATGAGCAAAAGCGGCGATTCTGAGCACGAAACGCACGTTTTGTGCCAAACCTGAGCAAATGCGGCGATTCTGTGCACGAAAAGCACGTTTTGTGCCAAAAGGTGCGTGAAATTCGGTGCGTGAAACGCACGTTTTCTGCCAAAACTGAGCAAAAGAGGCGATTCTGTGCACGAAACAAGGGTTTTGTCCCAAAACTGAGAAAAAGCGGCGATTCTGCGCTCGAAACGCACGTTTTGTGCCAAAACTGAGAAAAAGCGGCGATTCTGTGCACGAACCGCACGTTTTGTGCCAAAACTGAGAAAAAGCGGCGATTCTGTGCACGAAACGCACGTTTTGTGTCAATAATGAGCAAAAGCGGCGATTCTGTGCACGAAACGCACGTTTTGTGTCAATAATGTGCAAAAGCGACGACTCTGAGCACGAAACGCACGTTTTGTGCCAAAACTGAGCAGAAGCGGCGATTCTGTGCACGAAACACGGGTTTTGTGTCAAGACTGAGCAAAAGCTGCGATTCTGTGCACGAAACGCACGTTTTGTGTCAATAATGTGCAAAAGCGGCGACTCTCAGCACGAAACGCTCGTTTTGTGCCAAAACTGAGCAAAAGCGGCGATTCTGTGCACAAACCGCACGTTTTGTGCCAAACTGAGCAAAAGTGGCGATTCTGAGCACGAAACGCACGTTTTGTGCCAAAACTGAGCAAAGGCGACGATTCTGAGCACGAAACGCACGTTCTGTGTCAATAATGAGCAAAAGCGGCGACTCTGAGCACGAAACGCACGTTTTGTGCCAAAACTGAGCAAAACCGGCGATTCTGTGCACGAAACGAACGGTTTGTGCCAAAACTGAGCAAAAGCGGCGATTCTGCGCACGAAACACGGGTTTTGTGCCAAAACTGAGCAAAAGCGGCGATTCTGCGCACGAAACGCACGTTTTGTGCCAAAACTGACAAAAAGCGGCGATTCTGTGCACGAACCGCACGTTTTGTTCCAAAACTGAGAAAAAGCGGCGATTCTGTGCACGAAACGCACGTTTTGTGTCAATAATGAGCAAAAGCGGCGATTCTGAGCACGAAACGCACGCTTTGTGCCAAACCTGAGCAAATGCGGCGATTCTGTGCACGAAAAGCACGTTTTGTGCCAAAAGGTGCGTGAAATTCGGTGCGTGAAACGCACGTTTTGTGCCAAAACTGAGAAAAAGCGGCGATTCTGTGCACGAAACGCACGTTTTCTGTCAATAATGAGCAAAAGCGGCGATTCTGTGCACGAAACGCACGTTTTGAGTCAATAATGTGCAAAAGCAGCGACTCTGAGCACGAAACGCCCGTTTTGTGCCAAAACTGAGCAGAAGCGGCGATTCTGTGCACGAAACACGGGTTTTGTGTCAAAACTGAGCAAAAGCTGCGATTCTGTGCACGAAACGCACGTTTTGTGTCAATAATGTGCAAAAGCGGCGACTCTCAGCACGAAACGCACGTTTTGTGCCAAAACTGAGCAAAAGCGGCGATTCTGTGCACAAACCGCACGTTTTGTGCCAAACTGAGCAAAAGTGGCGATTCTGAGCACGAAACGCACGTTTTGTGCCAAAACTGAGCAAAGGCGACGATTCTGAGCACGAAACGCACGTTCTGTGCCAAAAGGTGCGTGAAATTCGGTGCGTGAAACGCACGTTTTGTGCCAAAACTGAGCAAAAGAGGCGATTCTGTGCACGAAACAAGGGTTTTGTCCCAAAACTGAGAAAAAGCGGCGATTCTGCGCTCGAAACGTACGTTTTGTGCCAAAACTGAGAAAAAGCGGCGATTCTGTGCACGAACCGCACGTTTTGTGCCAAAACTGAGAAAAAGCGGCGATTCTGTGCACGAAACGCACGTTTTGTGTCAATAATGAGCAAAAGCGGCGATTCTGTGCACGAAACGCACGTTTTGTGTCAATAATGTGCAAAAGCGACGACTCTGAGCACGAAACGCACGTTTTGTGCCAAAACTGAGCAGAAGCGGCGATTCTGTGCACGAAACACGGGTTTTGTGTCAAGACTGAGCAAAAGCTGCGATTCTGTGCACGAAACGCACGTTTTGTGTCAATAATGTGCAAAAGCGGCGACTCTCAGCACGAAACGCTCGTTTTGTGCCAAAACTGAGCAAAAGCGGCGATTCTGTGCACAAACCGCACGTTTTGTGCCAAACTGAGCAAAAGTGGCGATTCTGAGCACGAAACGCACGTTTTGTGCCAAAACTGAGCAAAGGCGACGATTCTGAGCACGAAACGCACGATCTGTGTCAATAATGAGCAAGAGCGGCGACTCTGAGCACGAAACGCACGTTTTGTGCCAAAACTGAGCAAAACCGGCGATTCTGTGCACGAAACGAACGGTTTGTGCCAAAACTGAGCAAAAGCGGCGATTCTGCGCACGAAACACGGGTTTTGTGCCAAAACTGAGCAAAAGCGGCGATTCTGTGCTCGAAACGCACGTTTTGTACCAAAACTGAGCAAATGCGGCGATTCTGAGCACGAAACACACATTTGTGCCAAAACCGAGCAAAAGCGGCGATTCTGAGCACGAAACGCACGTTTTGTGCCAGAAGGAACAATTCGGAGCGTGAAACGAACGTTTTGTGCCAAAACTGAGCAAAAGCGGCGATTCTGAGCACGAAACGCACGTTTTGTGCCAAAACTGAGCAAAAGCGGCGATACTGTGCACGAAACGCACGCTATGTGCCAGAACTGAGCAAAAGCGGCGATTCTGTGCACGAAACACGGGTTTTGTGTCAAAACTAAGCAAAGGCTGCGATTCTGTGCACGAAACGCACGTTTTGTGTCAATAATGTGCAAAAGCGGCGACTCTGAGCACGAAACGCACGTTTTGTGCCAAAACTTCAAAAAGCGGCGATTCTGCGCACGAAACGCACGGTTTGTGCCAAAAGGAGCAATTCGGTGAGTGAAACGCACGTTTTGTGCCAAAACTGAGCAAAAGCGGCGATTCTGAGCACGAAACGCACGTTTTGTGCCAAAACTTAGCAAAGGCGGCGATACTGTGCACGAAACGCACGCTATGTGCCAGAACTGAGCAAAAGCGGCGATTCTGTGCACGAAACGCACGATTTGTGCCAAAACTGGAAAAAGCGGCGATTCTGCGCACGAAACGCACGGTTTGTGCCAAAAGGAGCAATTCGGTGAGTGAAACGCACGTTTTGTGCCAAAACTGAGCAAAAGCGGCGATTCTGAGCACGAAACGCACGTTTTGTGCCAAAACTTAGCAAAGGCGGCGAAACTGTGCACGAAACGCACGCTATGTGCCAGAACTGAGCAAAAGCGGCGATTCTGTGCACGAAACGCACGATTTGTGCCAAAAGGGGCAATTCGGTGCGTGAAACGCACGTTTTGTGCCAAAACTGAGCAAAAGAGGCGATTCTGTGCACGAAACACGGGTATTGTCCCAAAACTGAGAAAAAGCGGCGATTCTGCGCACGAAACGCACGTTTTGTGCCAAAACTGACAAAAAGCGGCGATTCTTTGCACGAACCGCACGTTTTGTGCCAAAACTGAGAAAAAGAGGCGATTCTGTGCACGAAACACGGGTTTTGTCCCAAAACTGAGAAAAAGCGGCGATTCTGCGCACGAAACGCACGTTTTGTGCCAAAACTGAGAAAAAGCGGCGATTCTGTGCACGAACCGCACGTTTTGTGCCAAAACTGAGCAAAACCGGCGATTCTGTGCACGAAACGAACGGTTTGTGCCAAAACTGAGCAAAAGCGGCGATTCTGCGCACGAAACACGGGTTTTGTGCCAAAACTGAGCAAAAGCCGCGATTCTGTGCACGAAACGCACGTTTTGTACCAAAACTGAGCAAATGCGGCGATTCTGAGCACGAAACACACATTTGTGCCAAAACCGAGCAAAAGCGGCGATTCTGAGCACGAAACGCACGTTTTGTGCCAGAAGGAACAATTCGGAGCGTGAAACGAACGTTTTGTGCCAAAACTGAGCAAAAGCGGCGATTCTGAGCACGAAACGCACGTTTTGTGCCAAAACTGAGCAAAAGCGGCGATACTGTGCACGAAACGCACGCTATGTGCCAGAACTGAGCAAAAGCGGCGATTCTGTGCACGAAACGCACGTTCTGTGTCAATAATGAGCAAAAGCGGCGACTCTGAGCACGAAACGCGCGTTTTGTGCCAAAACTGAGCAAAATCGGCGATTCAGTGCTCGAAACGCACGTTTTGTGCCAGAAGGAACAATTCGGAGCGTGAAACGAACGTTTTGTGCCAAAACTGAGCAAAAGCGGCGATTCTGAGCAGGAAACGCACGTTTTGTGTCAATAATGAGCAAAAGCAGCGATTCTGTGCACGAAACGCACGTTTTGTGTCAATAATGTGCAAAAGCGGCGACTCTGAGCACGAAACGCACGTTTTGTGCCAAAACTGAGCAGAAGCGGCGATTCTGTGCACGAAACACGGGTTTTGTGTCAAAACTGAGCAAAAGCTGCGATTCTGTGCACGAAACGCACGTTTTGTGTCAATAATGTGCAAAAGCGGCGACTCTCAGCACGAAACGCACGTTTTGTGCCAAAACTGAGCAAAAGCGGCGATTCTGTGCACAAACCGCACGTTTTGTGCCAAACTGAGCAAAAGTGGCGATTCTGAGCACGAAACGCACGTTTTGTGCCAAAACTGAGCAAAGGCGACGATTCTGAGCACGAAACGCACGTTCTGTGTCAATAATGAGCAAAAGCGGCGACTCTGAGCACGAAACGCACGTTTTGTGCCAAAACTGAGCAAAACCGGCGATTCTGTGCACGAAACGAACGGTTTGTGCCAAAACTGAGCAAAAGCGGCGATTCTGCGCACGAAACACGGGTTTTGTGCCAAAACAGAGCAAAAGCCGCGAATCTGTGCACGAAACGCACGTTTTGTACCAAAACTGAGCAAATGCGGCGATTCTGAGCACGAAACACACATTTGTGCCAAAACCGAGCAAAAGCGGCGATTCTGAGCACGAAACGCACGTTTTGTGCCAGAAGGAACAATTCGGAGCGTGAAACGAACGTTTTGTGCCAAAACTGAGCAAAAGCGGCGATTCTGAGCACGAAACGCACGTTTTGTGCCAAAACTGAGCAAAAGCGGCGATACTGTGCACGAAACGCACGCTATGTGCCAGAACTGAGCAAAAGCGGCGATTCTGTGCACGAAACACGGGTTTTGTGTCAAAACTAAGCAAAGGCTGCGATTCTGTGCACGAAACGCACGTTTTGTGTCAATAATGTGCAAAAGCGGCGACTCTGAGCACGAAACGCACGTTTTGTGCCAAAACTGGAAAAAGCGGAGATTCTGCGCACGAAACGCACGGTTTGTGCCAAAAGGAGCAATTCGGTGAGTGAAACGCACGTTTTGTGCCAAAACTGAGCAAAAGCGGCGATTCTGAGCACGAAACGCACGCTATGTGCCAGAACTGAGCAAAAGCGGCGATTCTGTGCACGAAACGCACGTTCTGTGTCAATAATGAGCAAAAGCGGCGACTCTGAGCACGAAACGCGCGTTTTGTGCCAAAACTGAGCAAAACCGGCGATTCAGTGCACGAAACGCACGTTTTGTGCCAGAAGGAACAATTCGGAGCGTGAAACGAACGTTTTGTGCCAAAACTGAGCAAAAGCGGCGATTCTGAGCACGAAACGCACGTTTTGTGCCAAAACTGAGCAAAAGCGGCGATACTGTGCACGAAACGCACGCTATGTGCCAGAACTGAGCAAAAGCGGCGATTCTGTGCACGAAACGCACGTTTTGTGTCAATAATGTGCAAAAGCGGCGACTCTCAGCACGAAACGCACGTTTTGTGCCAAAACTGAGCAAAAGCGGCGATTCTGTGCACAAACCGCACGTTTTGTGCCAAACTGAGCAAAAGTGGCGATTCTGAGCACGAAACGCACGTTTTGTGCCAAAACGGAGCAAAGGCGACGATTCTGAGCA
Organism: Stelis phaeoptera; assembly: GCA_943735885.1. Lineage (NCBI taxonomy): Eukaryota > Metazoa > Arthropoda > Insecta > Hymenoptera > Megachilidae > Stelis > Stelis phaeoptera. Next base: position 1,572,418 of record CALSEM010000143.1, read on the forward strand.
CGAAACGCACGTTCTGTGTCAATAATGAGCAAAAGCGGCGACTCTGAGCACGAAACGAGCGTTTTGTGCCAAAACTGAGCAAAACCGGCGATTCTGTGCACGAAACGAACGGTTTGTGCCAAAACTGAGCAAAAGCGGCGATTCTGTGCACGAAACACGGGTTTTGTGCCAAAACTGAGCAAAAGCGGCGATTCTGTGCACGAAACGCACGTTTTGTACCAAAACTGAGCAAATGCGGCGATTCTGAGCACGAAACACACATTTGTGCCAAAACCGAGCAAAAGCGGCGATTCTGAGCACGAAACGCACGTTTTGTGCCAGAAGGAACAATTCGGAGCGTGAAACGAACGTTTTGTGCCAAAACTGAGCAAAAGCGGCGATTCTGAGCACGAAACGCACGTTTTGTGCCAAAACTGAGCAAAAGCGGCGATACTGTGCACGAAACGCACGCTATGTGCCAGAACTGAGCAAAAGCGGCGATTCTGTGCACGAAACACGGGTTTTGTGTCAAAACTAAGCAAAGGCTGCGATTCTGTGCACGAAACGCACGTTTTGTGTCAATAATGTGCAAAAGCGGCGACTCTGAGCACGAAACGCACGTTTTGTGCCAAAACTGGAAAAAGCGGCGATTCTGCGCACGAAACGCACGGTTTGTGCCAAAAGGAGCAATTCGGTGAGTGAAACGCACGTTTTGTGCCAAAACTGAGCAAAAGCGGCGATTCTGAGCACGAAACGCACGCTATGTGCCAGAACTGAGCAAAAGCGGCGATTCTGTGCACGAAACACGGGTTTTGTGTCAAAACTAAGCAAAGGCTGCGATTCAGTGCACGAAACGCACGTTTTGTGCCAGAAGGAACAATTCGGAGCGTGAAACGAACGTTTTGTGCCAAAACTGAGCAAAAGCGGCGATTCTGAGCACGAAACGCACGTTTTGTGCCAAAACTGAGCAAAAGCGGCGATACTGTGCACGAAACGCACGCTATGTGCCAGAACTGAGCAAAAGCGGCGATTCTGTGCACGAAACGCACGTTTTGTGTCAATAATGTGCAAAAGCGGCGACTCTCAGCACGAAACGCACGTTTTGTGCCAAAACTGAGCAAAAGCGGCGATTCTGTGCACAAACCGCACGTTTTGTGCCAAACTGAGCAAAAGTGGCGATTCTGAGCACGAAACGCACGTTTTGTGCCAAAACGGAGCAAAGGCGACGATTCTGAGCACGAAACGCACGTTCTGTGTCAATAATGAGCAAAAGCGGCGACTCTGAGCACGAAACGAGCGTTTTGTGCCAAAACTGAGCAAAACCGGCGATTCTGTGCACGAAACGAACGGTTTGTGCCAAAACTGAGCAAAAGCGGCGATTCTGTGCACGAAACACGGGTTTTGTGCCAAAACTGAGCAAAAGCGGCGATTCTGTGCACGAAACGCACGTTTTGTACCAAAACTGAGCAAATGCGGCGATTCTGAGCACGAAACACACATTTGTGCCAAAACCGAGCAAAAGCGGCGATTCTGAGCACGAAACGCACGTTTTGTGCCAGAAGGAACAATTCGGAGCGTGAAACGAACGTTTTGTGCCAAAACTGAGCAAAAGCGGCGATTCTGAGCACGAAACGCACGTTTTGTGCCAAAACTGAGCAAAAGCGGCGATACTGTGCACGAAACGCACGCTATGTGCCAGAACTGAGCAAAAGCGGCGATTCTGTGCACGAAACACGGGTTTTGTGTCAAAACTAAGCAAAGGCTGCGATTCTGTGCACGAAACGCACGTTTTGTGTCAATAATGTGCAAAAGCGGCGACTCTGAGCACGAAACGCACGTTTTGTGCCAAAACTGGAAAAAGCGGCGATTCTGCGCACGAAACGCACGGTTTGTGCCAAAAGGAGCAATTCGGTGAGTGAAACGCACGTTTTGTGCCAAAACTGAGCAAAAGCGGCGATTCTGAGCACGAAACGCACGCTATGTGCCAGAACTGAGCAAAAGCGGCGATTCTGTGCACGAAACACGGGTTTTGTGTCAAAACTAAGCAAAGGCTGCGATTCTGTGCACGAAACGCACGTTTTGTGTCAATAATGTGCAAAAGCGGCGACTCTGAGCACGAAACGCACGTTTTGTGCCAAAACTGGAAAAAGCGGCGATTCTGCGCACGAAACGCACGGTTTGTGCCAAAAGGAGCAATTCGGTGAGTGAAACGCACGTTTTGTGCCAAAACTGAGCAAAAGCGGCGATTCTGAGCACGAAACGCACGCTATGTGCCAGAACTGAGCAAAAGCGGCGATTCTGTGCACGAAACGCACGTTCTGTGTCAATAATGAGCAAAAGCGGCGACTCTGAGCACGAAACGCGCGTTTTGTGCCAAAACTGAGCAAAACCGGCGATTCAGTGCACGAAACGCACGTTTTGTGCCAGAAGGAACAATTCGGAGCGTGAAACGAACGTTTTGTGCCAAAACTGAGCAAAAGCGGCGATTCTGAGCACGAAACGCACGTTTTGTGCCAGAACTGAGCAAAAGCGGCGATTCTGTGCACGAAACGCACGTTTTGTGTCAATAATGTGCAAAAGCGGCGACTCTCAGCACGAAACGCACGTTTTGTGCCAAAACTGAGCAAAAGCGGCGATTCTGTGCACAAACCGCACGTTTTGTGCCAAACTGAGCAAAAGTGGCGATTCTGAGCACGAAACGCACGTTTTGTGCCAAAACGGAGCAAAGGCGACGATTCTGAGCACGAAACGCACGTTCTGTGTCAATAATGAGCAAAAGCGGCGACTCTGAGCACGAAACGAGCGTTTTGTGCCAAAACTGAGCAAAACCGGCGATTCTGTGCACGAAACGAACGGTTTGTGCCAAAACTGAGCAAAAGCGGCGATTCTGTGCACGAAACACGGGTTTTGTGCCAAAACTGAGCAAAAGCGGCGATTCTGTGCACGAAACGCACGTTTTGTACCAAAACTGAGCAAATGCGGCGATTCTGAGCACGAAACACACATTTGTGCCAAAACCGAGCAAAAGCGGCGATTCTGAGCACGAAACGCACGTTTTGTGCCAGAAGGAACAATTCGGAGCGTGAAACGAACGTTTTGTGCCAAAACTGAGCAAAAGCGGCGATTCTGAGCACGAAACGCACGTTTTGTGCCAAAACTGAGCAAAAGCGGCGGTACTGTGCACGAAACGCACGCTATGTGCCAGAACTGAGCAAAAGCGGCGATTCTGTGCACGAAACACGGGTTTTGTGTCAAAACTAAGCAAAGGCTGCGATTCTGTGCACGAAACGCACGTTTTGTGTCAATAATGTGCAAAAGCGGCGACTCTGAGCACGAAACGCACGTTATGTGCCAAAACTGGAAAAAGCGGCGATTCTGCGCACGAAACGCACGGTTTGTGCCAAAAGGAGCAATTCGGTGAGTGAAACGCACGTTTTGTGCCAAAACTGAGCAAAAGCGGCGATTCTGAGCACGAAACGCACGCTATGTGCCAGAACTGAGCAAAAGCGGCGATTCTGTGCACGAAACGCACGTTCTGTGTCAATAATGAGCAAAAGCGGCGACTCTGAGCACGAAACGCGCGTTTTGTGCCAAAACTGAGCAAAACCGGCGATTCAGTGCACGAAACGCACGTTTTGTGCCAGAAGGAACAATTCGGAGCGTGAAACGAACGTTTTGTGCCAAAACTGAGCAAAAGCGGCGATTCTGAGCACGAAACGCACGTTTTGTGCCAAAACTGAGCAAAAGCGGCGATACTGTGCACGAAACGCACGCTATGTGCCAGAACTGAGCAAAAGCGGCGATTCTGTGCACGAAACGCACGTTTTGTGTCAATAATGTGCAAAAGCGGCGACTCTCAGCACGAAACGCACGTTTTGTGCCAAAACTGAGCAAAAGCGGCGATTCTGTGCACAAACCGCACGTTTTGTGCCAAACTGAGCAAAAGTGGCGATTCTGAGCACGAAACGCACGTTTTGTGCCAAAACGGAGCAAAGGCGACGATTCTGAGCACGAAACGCACGTTCTGTGTCAATAATGAGCAAAAGCGGCGACTCTGAGCACGAAACGAGCGTTTTGTGCCAAAACTGAGCAAAACCGGCGATTCTGTGCACGAAACGAACGGTTTGTGCCAAAACTGAGCAAAAGCGGCGATTCTGTGCACGAAACACGGGTTTTGTGCCAAAACTGAGCAAAAGCGGCGATTCTGTGCACGAAACGCACGTTTTGTACCAAAACTGAGCAAATGCGGCGATTCTGAGCACGAAACACACATTTGTGCCAAAACCGAGCAAAAGCGGCGATTCTGAGCACGAAACGCACGTTTTGTGCCAGAAGGAACAATTCGGAGCGTGAAACGAACGTTTTGTGCCAAAACTGAGCAAAAGCGGCGATTCTGAGCACGAAACGCACGTTTTGTGCCAAAACTGAGCAAAAGCGGCGATACTGTGCACGAAACGCACGCTATGTGCCAGAACTTAGCAAAAGCGGCGATTCTGTGCACGAAACGCACGTTTTGTGTCAATAATGTGCAAAAGCGGCGACTCTCAGCACGAAACGCACGTTTTGTGCCAAAACTGAGCAAAAGCGGCGATTCTGTGCACAAACCGCACGTTTTGTGCCAAACTGAGCAAAAGTGGCGATTCTGAGCACGAAACGCACGTTTTGTGCCAAAACGGAGCAAAGGCGACGATTCTGAGCACGAAACGCACGTTCTGTGTCAATAATGAGCAAAAGCGGCGACTCTGAGCACGAAACGCGCGTTTTGTGCCAAAACTGAGCAAAAGCGGCGATTCTGAGCACGAAACGCACGTTTTGTGCCAAAACTTAGCAAAGGCGGCGAAACTGTGCACGAAACGCACGCTATGTGCCAGAACTGAGCAAAAGCGGCGATTCTGTGCACGAAACGCACGATTTGTGCCAAAAGGGGCAATTCGGTGCGTGAAACGCACGTTTTGTGCCAAAACTGAGCAAAAGAGGCGATTCTGTGCACGAAACACGGGTATTGTCCCAAAACTGAGAAAAAGCGGCGATTCTGCGCACGAAACGCACGTTTTGTGCCAAAACTGACAAAAAGCGGCGATTCTGTGCACGAACCGCACGTTTTGTGCCAAAACTGAGAAAAAGAGGCGATTCTGTGCACGAAACACGGGTTTTGTCCCAAAACTGAGAAAAAGCGGCGATTCTGCGCACGAAACGCACGTTTTGTGCCAAAACTGAGAAAAAGCGGCGATTCTGTGCACGAACCGCACGTTTTGTGCCAAAACTGAGCAAAACCGGCGATTCTGTGCACGAAACGAACGGTTTGTGCCAAAACTGAGCAAAAGCGGCGATTCTGCGCACGAAACACGGGTTTTGTGCCAAAACTGAGCAAAAGCCGCGATTCTGTGCACGAAACGCACGTTTTGTACCAAAACTGAGCAAATGCGGCGATTCTGAGCACGAAACACACATTTGTGCCAAAACCGAGCAAAAGCGGCGATTCTGAGCACGAAACGCACGTTTTGTGCCAGAAGGAACAATTCGGAGCGTGAAACGAACGTTTTGTGCCAAAACTGAGCAAAAGCGGCGATTCTGAGCACGAAACGCACGTTTTGTGCCAAAACTGAGCAAAAGCGGCGATACTGTGCACGAAACGCACGCTATGTGCCAGAACTGAGCAAAAGCGGCGATTCTGTGCACGAAACGCACGTTCTGTGTCAATAATGAGCAAAAGCGGCGACTCTGAGCACGAAACGCGCGTTTTGTGCCAAAACTGAGCAAAATCGGCGATTCAGTGCACGAAACGCACGTTTTGTGCCAGAAGGAACAATTCGGAGCGTGAAACGAACGTTTTGTGCCAAAACTGAGCAAAAGCGGCGATTCTGAGCACGAAACGCACGTTTTGTGTCAATAATGAGCAAAAGCAGCGATTCTGTGCACGAAACGCACGTTTTGTGTCAATAATGTGCAAAAGCGGCGACTCTGAGCACGAAACGCACGTTTTGTGCCAAAACTGAGCAAAAGCGGCGATTCTGTGCACGAAACACGGGTTTTGTACCAAAACTGAGCAAAAGCGGCGATTCTGTGCACGAAACGCACGTTTTGTACCAAAACTGAGCAAATGCGGCGATTCTGAGCACGAAACACACATTTGTGCCAAAACCGAGCAAAAGCGGCGATTCTGAGCACGAAACGCACGTTTTGTGCCAGAAGGAACAATTCGGAGCGTGAAACGAACGTTTTGTGCCAAAACTGAGCAAAAGCGGCGATTCTGAGCACGAAACGCACGTTTTGTGCCAAAACTGAGCAAAAGCGGCGATACTGTGCACGAAACGCACGCTATGTGCCAGAACTTAGCAAAAGCGGTGATTCTGTGCACGAAACGCACGTTTTGTGTCAATAATGTGCAAAAGCGGCGACTCTCAGCACGAAACGCACGTTTTGTGCCAAAACTGAGCAAAAGCGGCGATTCTGTGCACAAACCGCACGTTTTGTGCCAAACTGAGCAAAAGTGGCGATTCTGAGCACGAAACGCACGTTTTGTGCCAAAACGGAGCAAAGGCGACGATTCTGAGCACGAAACGCACGTTCTGTGTCAATAATGAGCAAAAGCGGCGACTCTGAGCACGAAACGCGCGTTTTGTGCCAAAACTGAGCAAAACCGGCGATTCTGTGCACGAAACGAACGGTTTGTGCCAAAACTGAGCAAAAGCGGCGATTCTGTGCACGAAACACGGGTTTTGTGCCAAAACTGAGCAAAAGCGGCGATTCTGTGCACGAAACGCGCGTTTTGTACCAAAACTGAGCAAATGCGGCGATTCTGAGCACGAAACACACATTTGTGCCAAAACCGAGCAAAAGCGGCGATTCTGAGCACGAAACGCACGTTTTGTGCCAGAAGGAACAATTCGGAGCGTGAAACGAACGTTTTGTGCCAAAACTGAGCAAAAGCGGCGATTCTGAGCACGAAACGCACGTTTTGTGCCAAAACTGAGCAAAAGCGGCGATACTGTGCACGAAACGCACGCTATGTGCCAGAACTGAGCAAAAGCGGCGATTCTGTGCACGAAACGCACGTTCTGTGTCAATAATGAGCAAAAGCGGCGACTCTGAGCACGAAACGCGCGTTTTGTGCCAAAACTGAGCAAAATCGGCGATTCAGTGCACGAAACGCACGTTTTGTGCCAGAAGGAACAATTCGGAGCGTGAAACGAACGTTTTGTGCCAAAACTGAGCAAAAGCGGCGATTCTGAGCACGAAACGCACGTTTTGTGTCAATAATGAGCAAAAGCAGCGATTCTGTGCACGAAACGCACGTTTTGTGTCAATAATGTGCAAAAGCGGCGACTCTGAGCACGAAACGCACGTTTTGTGCCAAAACTGAGCAAAAGCGGCGATTCTGTGCACGAAACACGGGTTTTGTACCAAAACTGAGCAAAAGCGGCGATTCTGTGCACGAAACGCACGTTTTGTACCAAAACTGAGCAAATGCGGCGATTCTGAGCACGAAACACACATTTGTGCCAAAACCGAGCAAAAGCGGCGATTCTGAGCACGAAACGCACGTTTTGTGCCAGAAGGAACAATTCGGAGCGTGAAACGAACGTTTTGTGCCAAAACTGTGCAAAAGCGGCGATTCTGAGCACGAAACGCACGTTTTGTGCCAAAACTGAGCAAAAGCGGCGATACTGTGCACGAAACGCACGCTATGTGCCAGAACTTAGCAAAAGCGGCGATTCTGTGCACGAAACGCACGTTTTGTGTCAATAATGTGCAAAAGCGGCGACTCTCAGCACGAAACGCACGTTTTGTGCCAAAACTGAGCAAAAGCGGCGATTCTGTGCACAAACCGCACGTTTTGTGCCAAACTGAGCAAAAGTGGCGATTCTGAGCACGAAACGCACGTTTTGTGCCAAAACGGAGCAAAGGCGACGATTCTGAGCACGAAACGCACGTTCTGTGTCAATAATGAGCAAAAGCGGCGACTCTGAGCACGAAACGCGCGTTTTGTGCCAAAACTGAGCAAAACCGGCGATTCTGTGCACGAAACGAACGGTTTGTGCCAAAACTGAGCAAAAGCGGCGATTCTGTGCACGAAACACGGGTTTTGTGCCAAAACTGAGCAAAAGCGGCGATTCTGTGCACGAAACGCACGTTTTGTACCAAAACTGAGCAAATGCGGCGATTCTGAGCACGAAACACACATTTGTGCCAAAACCGAGCAAAAGCGGCGATTCTGAGCACGAAACGCACGTTTTGTGCCAGAAGGAACAATTCGGAGCGTGAAACGAACGTTTTGTGCCAAAACTGAGCAAAAGCGGCGATTCTGAGCACGAAACCCACGTTTTGTGCCAAAACTGAGCAAAAGCGGCGATACTGTGCACGAAACGCACGCTATGTGCCAGAACTGAGCAAAAGCGGCGATTCTGTGCACGAAACACGGGTTTTGTGTCAAAACTAAGCAAAAGCTGCGATTCTGTGCACGAAACGCACGTTTTGTGTCAATAATGTGCAAAAGCGGCGACTCTGAGCACGAAACGCACGTTTTGTGCCAAAACTGAGCAAAAGCGGCGATTCTGTGCACAAACCGCACGTATTGTGCCAAAACTGGAAAAAGCGGCGATTCTGCGCACGAAACGCACGGTTTGTGCCAAAAGGAGCAATTCGGTGCGTGAAACGCACGTTTTGTGCCAAAACTGAGCAAAAGCGGCGATTCTGAGCACGAAACGCACGTTTTGTGCCAAAACTTAGCAAAGGCGGCGATACTGTGCACGAAACGCACGCTATGTGCCAGAACTGAGCAAAAGCGGCGATTCTGTGCACGAAACGCACGATTTTTGCCAAAAGGAGCGATTCGGTGCGTGAAACGCACGTTTTGTGCCAAAACTGAGCAAAAGAGGCGATTCTGTGCACGAAACACGGGTTTTGTCCCAAAACTGAGAAAAAGCGGCGATTCTGCGCACGAAACGCACGTTTTGTGCCAAAACTGACAAAAAGCGGCGATTCTGTGCACGAACCGCACGTTTTGTGCCAAAACTGAGAAAAAGCGGCGATTCTGTGCACGAAACGCACGTTTTGTGTCAATAATGAGCAAAAGCGGCGATTCTGTGCACGAAACGCACGTTTTGTGTCAATAATGTGCAAAAGCGGCGACTCTGAGCACGAAACGCACGTTTTGTGCCAAAACTGAGCAGAAGCGGCGATTCTGTGCACGAAACGCACGTTTTGTGTCAATAATGTGAAAAAGCGGCGACTCTCAGCACGAAACGCACGTTTTGTGCCAAAACTGAGCAAAAGCGGCGATTCTGTGCACAAACCGCACGTTTTGTGCCAAACTGAGCAAAAGTGGCGATTCTGAGCACGAAACGCACGTTTTGTGCCAAAACTGAGCAAAGGCGACGATTCTGAGCACGAAACGCACGTTCTGTGTCAATAATGAGCAAAAGCGGCGACTCTGAGCACGAAACGCACGTTTTGTGCCAAAACTGAGCAAAACCGGCGATTCTGTGCACGAAACTAACGGTTTGTGCCAAAACTGAGCAAAAGCGGCGATTCTGCGCACGAAACACGGGTTTTGTGCCAAAACTGAGCAAAAGCCGCGATTCTGTGCACGAAACGCACGTTTTGTACCAAAACTGAGCAAATGCGGCGATTCTGAGCACGAAACACACATTTGTGCCAAAACCGAGCAAAAGCGGCGATTCTGAGCACGAAACGCACGTTTTGTGCCAAAACTGAGCAAAAAGCGGCGATTCTGTGCACGAACCGCACGTTTTGTGCCAAAACTGAGAAAAAGCGGCGATTCTGCGCACGAAACGCACGTTTTGTGCCAAAACTGAGAAAAAGCGGCGATTCTGTGCACGAACCGCACGTTTTGTGCCAAAAGTGAGCAAAACCGGCGATTCTGTGCACGAAACGAACGGTTTGTGCCAAAACTGAGCAAAAGCGGCGATTCTGCGCACGAAACACGGGTTTTGTGCCAAAACTGAGCAAAAGCCGCGATTCTGTGCACGAAACGCACGTTTTGTACCAAAACTGAGCAAATGCGGCGATTCTGAGCACGAAACACACATTTGTGCCAAAACCGAGCAAAAGCGGCGATTCTGAGCACGAAACGCACGTTTTGTGCCAGAAGGAACAATTCGGAGCGTGAAACGAACGTTTTGTGCCAAAACTGAGCAAAAGCGGCGATACTGTGCACGAAACGCACGCTATGTGCCAGAACTGAGCAAAAGCGGCGATTCTGTGCACGAAACGCACGTTCTGTGTCAATAATGAGCAAAAGCGGCGACTCTGAGCACGAAACGCGCGTTTTGTGCCAAAACTGAGCAAAACCGGCGATTCAGTGCACGAAACGCACGTTTTGTGCCAGAAGGAACAATTCGGAGCGTGAAACGAACGTTTTGTGCCAAAACTGAGCAAAAGCGGCGATTCTGAGCACGAAACGCACGCTTTGTGTCAATAATGAGCAAAAGCAGCGATTCTGTGCACGAAACGCACGTTTTGTGTCAATAATGTGCAAAAGCGGCGACTCTGAGCACGAAACGCACGTTTTGTGCCAAAACTGAGCAGAAGCGGCGATTCTGTGCACGAAACACGGGTTTTGTGTCAAAACTGAGCAAAAGCTGCGATTCTGTGCACGAAACGCACGTTTTGTGTCAATAATGTGCAAAAGCGGCGACTCTCAGCACGAAACGCTCGTTTTGTGCCAAAACTGAGCAAAAGCAGCGATTCTGTGCACAAACCGCACGTTTTGTGCCAAACTGAGCAAAAGTGGCGATTCTGAGCACGAAACGCACGTTTTGTGCCAAAACTGAGCAAAAGCGGCGATACTGTGCACGAAACGCACGCTATGTGCCAGAACTGAGCAAAAGCGGCGATTCTGTGCACGAAACACGGGTTTTGTGTCAAAACTAAGCAAAAGCTGCGATTCTGTGCACGAAACGCACGTTTTGTGTCAATAATGTGCAAAAGCGGCGACTCTGAGCACGAAACGCACGTTTTGTGCCAAAACTGAGCAAAAGCGGCGATTCTGTGCACGAACCGCACGTTTTGTGCCAAAACTGAGAAAAAGCGGCGATTCTGTGCACGAAACGCACGTTTTGTGTCAATAATGAGCAAAAGCGGCGATTCTGAGCACGAAAAGCACGTTTTGAGCCAAAAGGTGCGTGAAATTCGGTGCGTGAAACGCACGTTTTGTGCCAAAACTGAGCAAAAGAGGCGATTCTGTGCACGAAACACGGGTTTTGTCCCAAAACTGAGAAAAAGCGGCGATTCTGCGCACGAAACGCACGTTTTGTGCCAAAACTGAGAAAAAGCGGCGATTCTGTGCACGAACCGCACGTTTTGTGCCAAAAGTGAGCAAAACCGGCGATTCTGTGCACGAAACGAACGGTTTGTGCCAAAACTGAGCAAAAGCGGCGATTCTGCGCACGAAACACGGGTTTTGTGCCAAAACTGAGCAAAAGCCGCGATTCTGTGCACGAAACGCACGTTTTGTACCAAAACTGAGCAAATGCGGCGATTCTGAGCACGAAACACACATTTGTGCCAAAACCGAGCAAAAGCGGCGATTCTGAGCACGAAACGCACGTTTTGTGCCAGAAGGAACAATTCGGAGCGTGAAACGAACGTTTTGTGCCAAAACTGAGCAAAAGCGGCGATTCTGAGCACGAAACGCACGTTTTGTGCCAAAACTGAGCAAAAGCGGCGATACTGTGCACGAAACGCACGCTATGTGCCAGAACTGAGCAAAAGCGGCGATTCTGTGCACGAAACGCACGTGCTGTATCAATAATGAGCAAAAGCGTCGACTCTGAGCACGAAACGCGCGTTTTGTGCCAAAACTGAGCAAAACCGGCGATTCAGTCCACGAAACGCACGTTTTGTGCCAGAAGGAACAATTCGGAGCGTGAAACGAACGTTTTGTGCCAAAACTGAGCAAAAGCGGCGATTCTGAGCACGAAACGCACGTTTTGTGCCAAAACTGAGCAAAAGCGGCGATACTGTGCACGAAACGCACGCTATGTGCCAGAACTGAGCAAAAGCGGCGATTCTGTGCACGAAACGCACGTTTTGTGTCAATAATGTGCAAAAGCGGCGACTCTCAGCACGAAACGCAGGTTTTGTGCCAAAACTGAGCAAAAGCGGCGATTCTGTGCACAAACCGCACGTTTTGTGCCAAACTGAGCAAAAGTGGCGATTCTGAGCACGAAACGCACGTTTTGTGCCAAAACTGAGCAAAGGCGACGATTCTGAGCACGAAACGCACGTTCTGTGTCAATAATGAGCAAAAGCGGCGACTCTGAGCACGAAACGCGCGTTTTGTGCCAAAACTGAGCAAAACCGGCGATTCAGTGCACGAAACGCACGTTTTGTGCCAGAAGGAACAATTCGGAGCGTGAAACGAACGTTTTGTGCCAAAACTGAGCAAAAGCGGCGATTCTGAGCACGAAACGCACGTTTTGTGCCAAAACTGAGCAAAAGCGGCGATACTGTGCACGAAACGCACGCTATGTGCCAGAACTTAGCAAAAGCGGCGATTCTGTGCACGAAACGCACGTTTTGTGTCAATAATGTGCAAAAGCGGCGACTCTCAGCACGAAACGCACGTTTTGTGCCAAAACTGAGCAAAAGCGGCGATTCTGTGCACAAACCGCACGTTTTGTGCCAAACTGAGCAAAAGTGGCGATTCTGAGCACGAAACGCCCGTTTTGTGCCAAAACGGAGCAAAGGCGACGATTCTGAGCACGAAACGCACGTTCTGTGTCAATAATGAGCAAAAGCGGCGACTCTGAGCACGAAACGCACGTTTTGTGCCAAAACTGAGCAAAACCGGCGATTCTGTGCACGAAACGAACGGTTTGTGCCAAAACTGAGCAAAAGCGGCGATTCTTCGCACGAAACACGGGTTTTGTGCCAAAACTGAGCAAAAGCCGCGATTCTGTGCACGAAACGCACGTTTTGTACCAAAACTGAGCAAATGCGGCGATTCTGAGCACGAAACACACATTTGTGCCAAAACCGAGCAAAAGCGGCGATTCTGAGCACGAAACGCACGTTTTGTGCCAGAAGGAACAATTCGGAGCGTGAAACGAACGTTTTGTGCCAAAACTGAGCAAAAGCGGCGATTCTGAGCACGAAACGCACGTTTTGTGCCAAAACTTAGCAAAGGCGGCGATTCTGAGCACGAAACGCACGTTTCGTGCCAAAACTTAGCAAAGGCGGCGATACTGTGCACGAAACGCACGCTATGTGCCAGAACTGAGCAAAAGCGGCGATTCTGTGCACGAAACGCACGATTTGTGCCAAAACTGGAAAAAGCGGCGATTCTGCGCACGAAACGCACGGTTTGTGCCAAAAGGAGCAATTCGGTGAGTGAAACGCACGTTTTGTGCCAAAACTGAGCAAAAGCGGCGATTCTGAGCACGAAACGCACGTTTCGTGCCAAAACTTAGCAAAGGCGGCGAAACTGTGCACGAAACACACATTTGTGCCAAAACCGAGCAAAAGCGGCGATTTTGAGCACGAAACGCACGTTTTGTGCCAGAAGGAACAATTCGGAGCGTGAAACGAACGTTTTGTGCCAAAACTGAGCAAAAGCGGCGATACTGTGCACGAAACGCACGCTATGTGCCAGAACTGAGCAAAAGCGGCGATTCTGTGCACGAAACGCACGTTCTGTGTCAATAATGAGCAAAAGCGGCGACTCTGAGCACGAAACGCGCGTTTTGTGCCAAAACTGTGCAAAACCGGCGATTCAGTGCACGAAACGCACGTTTTGTGCCAGAAGGAACAATTCGGAGCGTGAAACGAACGTTTTGTGCCAAAACTGAGCAAAAGAGGCGATTCTGTGCACGAAACACGGGTTTTGTCCCAAAACTGAGAAAAAGCGGCGATTCTGCGCACGAAACGCACGTTTTGTGCCAAAACTGAGAAAAAGCGGCGATTCTGTGCACGAACCGCGCGTTTTGTGCCAAAACTGAGCAAAACCGGCGATTCTGTGCACGAAACGAACGGTTTGTGCCAAAACTGAGCAAAAGCGGCGATTCTGCGCACGAAACACGGGTTTTGTGCCAAAACTGAGCAAAAGCCGCGATTCTGTGCACGAAACGCACGTTTTGTACCAAAACTGAGCAAATGCGGCGATTCTGAGCACGAAACACACATTTGTGCCAGAACTGAGCAAAAGCGGCGATTCTGTGCACGAAACGCACGTGCTGTATCAATAATGAGCAAAAGCGGCGACTCTGAGCACGAAACGCGCGTTTTGTGCCAAAACTGAGCAAAACCGGCGATTCAGTGCACGAAACGCACGTTTTGTGCCAGAAGGAACAATTCGGAGCGTGAAACGAACGTTTTGTGCCAAAACTGAGCAAAAGCGGCGATTCTGAGCACGAAACGCACGTTTTGTGCCAAAACTGAGCAAAAGCGGCGATACTGTGCACGAAACGCACGCTATGTGCCAGAACTGAGCAAAAGCGGCGATTCTGTGCACGAAACGCACGTTTTGTGTCAATAATGTGCAAAAGCGGCGACTCTCAGCACGAAACGCAGGTTTTGTGCCAAAACTGAGCAAAAGCGGCGATTCTGTGCACAAACCGCACGTTTTGTGCCAAACTGAGCAAAAGTGGCGATTCTGAGCACGAAACGCACGTTTTGTGCCAAAACTGAGCAAAGGCGACGATTCTGAGCACGAAACGCACGTTCTGTGTCAATAATGAGCAAAAGCGGCGACTCTGAGCACGAAACGCGCGTTTTGTGCCAAAACTGAGCAAAACCGGCGATTCAGTGCACGAAACGCACGTTTTGTGCCAGAAGGAACAATTCGGAGCGTGAAACGAACGTTTTGTGCCAAAACTGAGCAAAAGCGGCGATTCTGAGCACGAAACGCACGTTTTGTGCCAAAACTGAGCAAAAGCGGCGATACTGTGCACGAAACGCACGCTATGTGCCAGAACTTAGCAAAAGCGGCGATTCTGTGCACGAAACGCACGTTTTGTGTCAATAATGTGCAAAAGCGGCGACTCTCAGCACGAAACGCACGTTTTGTGCCAAAACTGAGCAAAAGCGGCGATTCTGTGCACAAACCGCACGTTTTGTGCCAAACTGAGCAAAAGTGGCGATTCTGAGCACGAAACGCCCGTTTTGTGCCAAAACGGAGCAAAGGCGACGATTCTGAGCACGAAACGCACGTTCTGTGTCAATAATGAGCAAAAGCGGCGACTCTGAGCACGAAACGCACGTTTTGTGCCAAAACTGAGCAAAACCGGCGATTCTGTGCACGAAACGAACGGTTTGTGCCAAAACTGAGCAAAAGCGGCGATTCTTCGCACGAAACACGGGTTTTGTGCCAAAACTGAGCAAAAGCCGCGATTCTGTGCACGAAACGCACGTTTTGTACCAAAACTGAGCAAATGCGGCGATTCTGAGCACGAAACACACATTTGTGCCAAAACCGAGCAAAAGCGGCGATTCTGAGCACGAAACGCACGTTTTGTGCCAGAAGGAACAATTCGGAGCGTGAAACGAACGTTTTGTGCCAAAACTGGGCAAAAGCGGCGATTCTGAGCACGAAACGCACGTTTTGTGCCAAAACTGAGCAAAAGCGGCGATACTGTGCACGAAACGCACGCTATGTGCCAGAACTGAGCAAAAGCGGCGATTCTGTGCACGAAACACGGGTTTTGTGTCAAAACTAAGCAAAGGCTGCGATTCTGTGCACGAAACGCACGTTTTGTGTCAATAATGTGCAAAAGCGGCGACTCTGAGCACGAAACGCACGGTTTGTGCCAAAACTGGAAAAAGCGGCGATTCTGCGCACGAAACGCACGTTTTGTGCCAAACTGAGCAAAAGTGGCGATTCTGAGCACGAAACGCACGTTTTGTGCCAAAACTGAGCAAAGGCGATGATTCTGAGCACGAAACGCACGTTCTGTGTCAATAATGAGCAAAAGCGGCGACTCTGAGCACGAAACGCGCGTTTTGTGCCAAAACTGAGCAAAACCGGCGATTCTGTGCACGAAACGCACGTTTTGTGCCAGAAGGAACAATTCGGAGCGTGAAACGAACGTTTTGTGCCAAAACTGAGCAGAAGCGGCGATTCTGTGCACGAAACACGGGTTTTGTGTCAAAACTGAGCAAAAGCTGCGATTCTGTGCACGAAACGCACGTTTTGTGTCAATAATGTGCAAAAGCCGCGACTCTCAGCACGAAACGCACGTTTTGTGCCAAAACTGAGCAAAAGCGGCGATTCTGTGCACAAACCGCACGTTTTGTGCCAAAACTGGAAAAAGCGGCGATTCTGCGCACGAAACGCACGGTTTGTGCCAAAAGGAGCAATTCGGTGAGTGAAACGCACGTTTTGTGCCAAAACTGAGCAAAAGCGGCGATTCTGAGCACGAAACGCACGTTTTGTGCCAAAACTTAGCAAAGGCGGCGATACTGTGCACGAAACGCACGCTATGTGCCAGAACTGAGCAAAAGCGGCGATTCTGTGCACGAAACGCACGATTTGTGCCAAAAGGAGCAATTCGGTGCGTGAAACGCACGTTTTGTGCCAAAACTGACCAAAAGAGGCGATTCTGTGCACGAAACACGGGTTTTGTCCCAAAACTGAGAAAAAGCGGCGATTCTGCGCACGAAACGCACGTTTTGTGCCAAAACTGACAAAAAGCGGCGATTCTGTGCACGAACCGCACGTTTTGTGCCAAAACTGAGAAAAAGCGGCGATTCTGTGCACGAAACGCACGTTTTGTGTCAATAATGAGCAAAAGCTGCGATTCTGTGCACGAAACGAACGTTTTGTACCAAAACTGAGCAAATGCGGCGATTCTGAGCACGGAACACACATTTGTGCCAAAACTGAGCAGAAGCGGCGATTCTGTGCACGAAACACGGGTTTTGTGTCATAACTGAGCAAAAGCGGCGATACTGTGCACGAAACGCACGCTATGTGCCAGAACTTAGCAAAAGCGGCGATTCTGTGCACGAAACGCACGTTTTGTGTCAATAATGTGCAAAAGCGGCGACTCTCAGCACGAAACGCACGTTTTGTGCCAAAACTGAGCAAAAGCGGCGATTCTGTGCACAAACCGCACGTTTTGTGCCAAACTGAGCAAAAGTGGCGATTCTGAGCACGAAACGCACGTTTTGTGCCAAAACGGAGCAAAGGCGACGATTCTGAGCACGAAACGCACGTTCTGTGTCAATAATGAGCAAAAGCGGCGACTCTGAGCACGAAACGCGCGTTTTGTGCCAAAACTGAGCAAAACCGGCGATTCTGTGCACGAAACGAACGGTTTGTGCCAAAACTGAGCAAAAGCGGCGATTCTGTGCACGAAACACGGGTTTTGTGTCAAAACTGAGCAAAAGCTGCGATTCTGTGCACGAAACGCACGTTTTGTGTCAATAATGTGCAAAAGCGGCGACTCTCAGCACGAAACGCACGTTTTGTGCCAAAACTGAGCAAAAGCGGCGATTCTGTGCACAAACCGCACGTATTGTGCCAAAACTGGAAAAAGCGGCGATTCTGCGCACGAAACGCACGGTTCGTGCCAAAAGGAGCAATTCGGTGAGTGAAACGCACGTTTTGTGCCAAAACTGAGCAAAAGCGGCGATTCTGAGCACGAAACGCACGTTTTGTGCCAAAACTTAGCAAAGGCGGCGATACTGTGCACGAAACGCACGCTATGTGCCAGAACTGAGCAAAAGCGGCGATTCTGTGCACGAAACGCACGATTTGTGCCAAAAGGAGCGATTCGGTGCGTGAAACGCACGTTTTGTGCCAAAACTGAGCAAAAGAGGCGATTCTGTGCACGAAACACGGGTTTTGTCCCAAAACTGAGAAAAAGCGGCGATTCTGCGCACGAAACGCACGTTTTGTGCCAAAACTGACAAAAAGCGGCGATTATGTGCACGAACCGCACGTTTTGTGCCAAAACTGAGAAAAAGCGGCGATTCTGTGCACGAAACGCACGTTTTGTGTCAATAATGTGCAAAAGCGGCGACTCTCAGCACGAAACGCTCGTTTTGTGCCAAAACTGAGCAAAAGCGGCGATTCTGTGCACAAACCGCACGTTTTGTGCCAAACTGAGCAAAAGTGGCGATTCTGAGCACGAAACGCACGTTTTGTGCCAAAACTGAGCAAAGGCGACGATTCTGAGCACGAAACGCACGTTCTGTGTCAATAATGAGCAAAAGCGGCGACTCTGAGCACGAAACGCACGTTTTGTGCCAAAACTGAGCAAAAGCGGCGATTCTGTGCACGAAACGCACGATTTGTGCCAAAAGGAGCAATTCGGTGAGTGAAACGCACGTTTTGTGCCAAAACTGAGCAAAAGCGGCGATTCTGAGCACGAAACGCACGTTTTGTGCCAAAACTTAGCAAAGGCGGCGAAACTGTGCACGAAACGCACGCTATGTGCCAGAACTGAGCAAAAGCGGCGATTCTGTGCACGAAACGCACGATTTGTGCCAAAAGGAGCAATTCGGTGCGTGAAACGCACGTTTTGTGCCAAAACTGAGCAAAAGAGGCGATTCTGTGCACGAAACACGGGTATTGTCCCAAAACTGAGAAAAAGCGGCGATTCTGCGCACGAAACGCACGTTTTGTGCCAAAACTGACAAAAAGCGGCGATTCTGTGCACGAACCGCACGTTTTGTGCCAAAACTGAGAAAAAGCGGCGATTCTGTGCACGAAACGCACGTTTTGTGTCAATAATGAGCAAAAGCGGCGATTCTGAGCACGAAACGCATGTTTTGTGCCAAACCTGAGCAAATGCGGCGATTCTGTGCACGAAAAGCACGTTTTGAGCCAAAAGGTGCGTGAAATTCGGTGCGTGAAACGCACGTTTTGTGCCAAAACTGAGCAAAAGAGGCGATTCTGTGCACGAAACACGGGTTTTGTCCCAAAACTGAGAAAAAGCGGCGATTCTGCGCACGAAACGCACGTTTTGTGCCAAAACTGAGAAAAAGCGGCGATTCTGTGCACGAACCGCACGTTTTGTGCCAAAACTGAGCAAAACCGGCGATTCTGTGCACGAAACGAACGGTTTGTGCCAAAACTGAGCAAAAGCGGCGATTCTGCGCACGAAACACGGGTTTTGTGCCAAAACTGAGCAAAAGCCGCGATTCTGTGCACGAAACGCACGTTTTGTACCAAAACTGAGCAAATGCGGCGATTCTGAGCACGAAACACACATTTGTGCCAAAACCGAGCAAAAGCGGCGATTCTGAGCACGAAACGCACGTTTTGTGCCAGAAGGAACAATTCGGAGCGTGAAACGAACGTTTTGTGCCAAAACTGAGCAAAAGCGGCGATTCTGAGCACGAAACGCACGTTTTGTGCCAAAACTGAGCAAAAGCGGCGATACTGTGCACGAAACGCACGCTATGTGCCAGAACTGAGCAAAAGCGGCGATTCTGTGCACGAAACGCACGTTTTGTGCCAAAAGGAGCAATTCGGTGCGTGAAGCGCACGTTTTGTGCCAAAACTGAGCAAAAGCGGCGATTCTGCGCACGAAACACGGGTTTTGTGTCAAAACTAAGCAAAAGCTGCGATTCTGTGCACGAAACGCACGTTTTGTGTCAATGATGTGCAATAGCGACGACTCTGAGGACGAAACGCACGTTGTGTGCCAAAACTGAGCAAAAGCGGCGATTCTGTGCACAAACCGCACGTTTTGTGCCAAAACTGGAAAAAGCGGCGATTCTGCGCACGAAACGCACGGTTTGTGCCAAAAGGAGCAATTCGGTGAGTGAAACGCACGTTTTGTGCCAAAACTGAGCAAAAGCGGCGATTCTGAGCACGAAACGCACGTTTTGTGCCAAAACTTAGCAAAGGCGGCGATACTGTGCACGAAACGCACGCTATGTGCCAGAACTGAGCAAAAGCGGCGATTCTGTGCACGAAACGCACGATTTGTGCCAAAAGGAGCAATTCGGTGTGTGAAACGCACGTTTTGTGCCAAAACTGACCAAAAGAGGCGATTCTGTGCACGAAACACGGGTTTTGTCCCAAAACTGAGAAAAAGCGGCGATTCTGCGCACGAAACCCACGTTTTGTGCCAAAACTGACAAAAAGCGGCGATTCTGTGCACGAACCGCACGTTTTGTGCCAAAACTGAGAAAAAGCGGCGATTCTGTGCACGAAACGCACGTTTTGTGTCAATAATGAGCAAAAGCGGCGATTCTGTGCACGAAACGCACGTTTTGTGTCAATAATGTGCAAAAGCAGCGACTCTGAGCACGAAACGCACGTTTTGTGCCAAAACTGAGCAGAAGCGGCGATTCTGTGCACGAAACACGGGTTTTGTGTCAAAACTGAGCAAAAGCTGCGATTCTGTGCACGAAACGCACGTTTTGTGTCAATAATGTGCAAAAGCGGCGACTCTCAGCACGAAACGCACGTTTTGTGCCAAAACTGAGCAAAAGCGGCGATTCTGTGCACAAACCGCACGTTTTGTGCCAAACTGAGCAAAAGTGGCGATTCTGAGCACGAAACGCACGTTTTGTGCCAAAACTGAGCAAAGGCGATGATTCTGAGCACGAAACGCACGTTCTGTGTCAATAATGAGCAAAAGCGGCGACTCTGAGCACGAAACGCGCGTTTTGTGCCAAAACTGAGCAAAACCGGCGATTCTGTGCACGAAACGCACGTTTTGTGCCAGAAGGAACAATTCGGAGCGTGAAACGAACGTTTTGTGCCAAAACTGCGCAGAAGCGGCGATTCTGTGCACGAAACACGGGTTTTGTGTCAAAACTGAGCAAAAGCTGCGATTCTGTGCACGAAACGCACGTTTTGTGTCAATAATGTGCAAAAGCCGCGACTCTCAGCACGAAACGCACGTTTTGTGCCAAAACTGAGCAAAAGCGGCGATTCTGTGCACAAACCGCACGTTTTGTGCCAAAACTGGAAAAAGCGGCGATTCTGCGCACGAAACGCACGGTTTGTGCCAAAAGGAGCAATTCGGTGAGTGAAACGCACGTTTTGTGCCAAAACTGAGCAAAAGCGGCGATTCTGAGCACGAAACGCACGTTTTGTGCCAAAACTTAGCAAAGGCGGCGATACTGTGCACGAAACGCACGCTATGTGCCAGAACTGAGCAAAAGCGGCGATTCTGTGCACGAAACGCACGATTTGTGCCAAAAGGAGCAATTCGGTGCGTGAAACGCACGTTTTGTGCCAAAACTGACCAAAAGAGGCGATTCTGTGCACGAAACACGGGTTTTGTCCCAAAACTGAGAAAAAGCGGCGATTCTGCGCACGAAACGCACGTTTTGTGCCAAAACTGACAAAAAGCGGCGATTCTGTGCACGAACCGCACGTTTTGTGCCAAAACTGAGAAAAAGCGGCGATTCTGTGCACGAAACGCACGTTTTGTGTCAATAATGAGCAAAAGCTGCGATTCTGTGCACGAAACGAACGTTTTGTACCAAAACTGAGCAAATGCGGCGATTCTGAGCACGGAACACACATTTGTGCCAAAACTGAGCAGAAGCGGCGATTCTGTGCACGAAACACGGGTTTTGTGTCATAACTGAGCAAAAGCGGCGATACTGTGCACGAAACGCACGCTATGTGCCAGAACTTAGCAAAAGCGGCGATTCTGTGCACGAAACGCACGTTTTGTGTCAATAATGTGCAAAAGCGGCGACTCTCAGCACGAAACGCACGTTTTGTGCCAAAACTGAGCAAAAGCGGCGATTCTGTGCACAAACCGCACGTTTTGTGCCAAACTGAGCAAAAGTGGCGATTCTGAGCACGAAACGCACGTTTTGTGCCAAAACGGAGCAAAGGCGACGATTCTGAGCACGAAACGCACGTTCTGTGTCAATAATGAGCAAAAGCGGCGACTCTGAGCACGAAACGCGCGTTTTGTGCCAAAACTGAGCAAAACCGGCGATTCTGTGCACGAAACGAACGGTTTGTGCCAAAACTGAGCAAAAGCGGCGATTCTGTGCACGAAACACGGGTTTTGTGTCAAAACTGAGCAAAAGCTGCGATTCTGTGCACGAAACGCACGTTTTGTGTCAATAATGTGCAAAAGCGGCGACTCTCAGCACGAAACGCACGTTTTGTGCCAAAACTGAGCAAAAGCGGCGATTCTGTGCACAAACCGCACGTATTGTGCCAAAACTGGAAAAAGCGGCGATTCTGCGCACGAAACGCACGGTTCGTGCCAAAAGGAGCAATTCGGTGAGTGAAACGCACGTTTTGTGCCAAAACTGAGCAAAAGCGGCGATTCTGAGCACGAAACGCACGTTTTGTGCCAAAACTTAGCAAAGGCGGCGATACTGTGCACGAAACGCACGCTATGTGCCAGAACTGAGCAAAAGCGGCGATTCTGTGCACGAAACGCACGATTTGTGCCGAAAGGAGCGATTCGGTGCGTGAAACGCACGTTTTGTGCCAAAACTGAGCAAAAGAGGCGATTCTGTGCACGAAACACGGGTTTTGTCCCAAAACTGAGAAAAAGCGGCGATTCTGCGCACGAAACGCACGTTTTGTGCCAAAACTGACAAAAAGCGGCGATTCTGTGCACGAACCGCACGTTTTGTGCCAAAACTGAGAAAAAGCGGCGATTCTGTGCACGAAACGCACGTTTTGTGTCAATAATGTGCAAAAGCGGCGACTCTCAGCACGAAACGCTCGTTTTGTGCCAAAACTGAGCAAAAGCGGCGATTCTGTGCACAAACCGCACGTTTTGTGCCAAACTGAGCAAAAGTGGCGATTCTGAGCACGAAACGCACGTTTTGTGCCAAAACTGAGCAAAGGCGACGATTCTGAGCACGAAACGCACGTTCTGTGTCAATAATGAGCAAAAGCGGCGACTCTGAGCACGAAACGCACGTTTTGTGCCAAAACTGAGCAAAACCGGCGATTCTGTGCACGAAACGAACGGTTTGTGCCAAAACTGAGCAAAAGCGGCGATTCTGCGCACGAAACACGGGTTTTGTGCCAAAACTGAGCAAAAGCGGCGATTCTGTGCACGAAACGCACGTTTTGTACCAAAACTGAGCAAATGCGGCGATTCTGAGCACGAAACACACATTTGTGCCAAAACCGAGCAAAAGCGGCGATTCTGAGCACGAAACGCACGTTTTGTGCCAGAAGGAACAATTCGGAGCGTGAAACGAACGTTTTGTGCCACAACTGAGCAAAAGCGGCGATTCTGAGCACGAAACGCACGTTTTGTGCCAAAACTGAGCAAAAGCGGCGATACTGTGCACGAAACGCACGCTATGTGCCAGAACTGAGCAAAAGCGGCGATTCTGTGCACGAAACGCACGTTTTGTGCCAAAAGGAGCAATTCAGTGCGTGAAGCGCACGTTTTGTGCCAAAACTGAGCAAAAGCGGCGATTCTGTGCACGAAACACGGGTTTTGTGTCAAAACTAAGCAAAAGCTGCGATTCTGTGCACGAAACGCACGTTTTGTGTCAATAATGTGCAAAAGCGACGACTCTGAGGACGAAACGCACGTTGTGTGCCAAAACTGAGCAAAAGCGGCGATTCTGTGCACAAACCGCACGTTTTGTGCCAAAACTGGAAAAAGCGGCGATTCTGCGCACGAAACGCACGGTTTGTGCCAAAAGGAGCAATTCGGTGAGTGAAACGCACGTTTTGTGCCAAAACTGAGCAAAAGCGGCGATTCTGAGCACGAAACGCACGTTTTGTGCCAAAACTTAGCAAAGGCGGCGATACTGTGCACGAAACGCACGCTATGTGCCAGAACTGAGCAAAAGCGGCGATTCTGTGCACGAAACGCACGATTTGTGCCAAAAGGAGCAATTCGGTGCGTGAAACGCACGTTTTGTGCCAAAACTGACCAAAAGAGGCGATTCTGTGCACGAAACACGGGTTTTGTCCCAAAACTGAGAAAAAGCGGCGATTCTGCGCACGAAACCCACGTTTTGTGCCAAAACTGACAAAAAGCGGCGATTCTGTGCACGAACCGCACGTTTTGTGCCAAAACTGAGAAAAAGCGGCGATTCTGTGCACGAAACGCACGTTTTGTGTCAATAATGAGCAAAAGCGGCGATTCTGTGCACGAAACGCACGTTTTGTGTCAATAATGTGCAAAAGCAGCGACTCTGAGCACGAAACGCACGTTTTGTTCCAAAACTGAGCAGAAGCGGCGATTCTGTGCACGAAACACGGGTTTTGTGTCAAAACTGAGCAAAAGCTGCGATTCTGTCCACGAAACGCACGTTTTGTGTCAATAATGTGCAAAAGCCGCGACTCTCAGCACGAAACGCACGTTTTGCGCCAAAACTGAGCAAAAGCGGCGATTCTGTGCACAAACCGCACGTTTTGTGCCAAAACTGGAAAAAGCGGCGATTCTGCGCACGAAACGCACGGTTTGTGCCAAAAGGAGCAATTCGGTGAGTGAAACGCACGTTTTGTGCCAAAACTTAGCAAAGGCGGCGATACTGTGCACGAAACGCACGCTATGTGCCAGAACTGAGCAAAAGCGGCGATTCTGTGCACGAAACGCACGATTTGTGCCAAAAGGAGCAATTCGGTGCGTGAAACGCACGTTTTGTGCCAAAACTGACCAAAAGAGGCGATTCTGTGCACGAAACACGGGTTTTGTACCAAAACTGAGAAAAAGCGGCGATTCTGCGCACGAAACGCACGTTTTGTGCCAAAACTGACAAAAAGCGGCGATTCTGTGCACGAACCGCACGTTTTGTGCCAAAACTGAGAAAAAGCGGCGATTCTGTGCACGAAACGCACGTTTTGTGTCAATAATGAGCAAAAGCGGCGATTCTGAGCACGAAACGCACGTTTTGTGCCAATCCTGAGCAAATGCGGCGATTCTGTGCACGAAAAGCACGTTTTGTGCCAAAAGGTGCGTGAAATTCGGTGCGTGAAACGCACGTTTTGTGCCAAAACTGAGCAAAAGAGGCGATTCTGTGCACGAAACACGGGTTTTGTCCCAAAACTGAGAAAAAGCGGCGATTCTGCGCACGAAACGCACGTTTTGTGCCAAAACTGAGAAAAAGCGGCGATTCTGTGCACGAACCGCACGTTTTGTGCCAAAACTGAGAAAAAGCGGCGATTCTGTGCACGAAACGCACGTTTTGTGTCAATAATGAGCAAAAGCGGCGATTCTGTGCACGAAACGCACGTTTTGTGTCAATAATGTGCAAAAGCGGCGACTCTGAGCACGAAACGCACGTTTTGTGCCAAAACTGAGCAGAAGCGGCGATTCTGTGCACAAACCGCACGTTTTGTGCCAAACTGAGCAAAAGTGGCGATTCTGAGCACGAAACGCACGTTTTGTGCCAAAACTGAGCAAAGGCGACGATTCTGAGCACGAAACGCACGTTCTGTGTCAATAATGAGCAAAAGCGGCGACTCTGAGCACGAAACGCGCGTTTTGTGCCAAAACTGAGCAAAACCGGCGATTCTGTGCACGAAACGAACGGTTTGTGCCAAAACTGAGCAAAAGCGGCGATTCTGTGCACGAAACACGGGTTTTATGCCAAAACTGAGCAAAAGCGGCGATTCTGTGCACGAAACGCACGTTTTGTACCAAAACTGAGCAAAAGTGGCGATTCTGAGCACGAAACGCACGTTTTGTGCCAAAACTGAGCAAAAGCGGCGATTCTGTGCACGAAACGCACGTTCTGTGTCAATAATGAGCAAAAGCGGCGACTCTGAGCACGAAACGCGCGTTTTGTGCCAAAACTGAGCAAAGGCGGCGATACTGTGCACGAAACGCACGCTATGTGCCAGAACTGAGCAAAAGCGGCGATTCTGTGCACGAAACGCACGATTTGTGCCAAAAGGAGCAATTCGGTGCGTGAAACGCACGTTTTGTGCCAAAACTGACCAAAAGAGGCGATTCTGTGCACGAAACACGGGTTTTGTCCCAAAACTGAGAAAAAGCGGCGATTCTGCGCACGAAACGCACGTTTTGTGCCAAAACTGACAAAAAGCGGCGATTCTGTGCACGAACCGCACGTTTTGTGCCAAAACTGAGAAAAAGCGGCGATTCTGTGCACGAAACGCACGTTTTGTGTCAATAATGAGCAAAAGCGGCGATTCTGAGCACGAAACGCACGTTTTGTGCCAATCCTGAGCAAATGCGGCGATTCTGTGCACGAAAAGCACGTTTTGTGCCAAAAGGTGCGTGAAATTCGGTGCGTGAAACGCACGTTTTGTGCCAAAACTGAGCAAAAGAGGCGATTCTGTGCACGAAACACGGGTTTTGTCCCAAAACTGAGAAAAAGCGGCGATTCTGCGCACGAAACGCACGTTTTGTGCCAAAACTGAGAAAAAGCGGCGATTCTGTGCACGAACCGCACGTTTTGTGCCAAAACTGAGAAAAAGCGGCGATTCTGTGCACGAAACGCACGTTTTGTGTCAATAATGAGCAAAAGCGGCGATTCTGTGCACGAAACGCACGTTTTGTGTCAATAATGTGCAAAAGCGGCGACTCTGAGCACGAAACGCACGTTTTGTGCCAAAACTGAGCAGAAGCGGCGATTCTGTGCACAAACCGCACGTTTTGTGCCAAACTGAGCAAAAGTGGCGATTCTGAGCACGAAACGCACGTTTTGTGCCAAAACTGAGCAAAGGCGACGATTCTGAGCACGAAACGCACGTTCTGTGTCAATAATGAGCAAAAGCGGCGACTCTGAGCACGAAACGCGCGTTTTGTGCCAAAACTGAGCAAAACCGGCGATTCTGTGCACGAAACGAACGGTTTGTGCCAAAACTGAGCAAAAGCGGCGATTCTGTGCACGAAACACGGGTTTTGTGCCAAAACTGAGCAAAAGCGGCGATTCTGTGCACGAAACGCACGTTTTGTACCAAAACTGAGCAAAAGTGGCGATTCTGAGCACGAAACGCACGTTTTGTGCCAAAACTGAGCAAAGGCGACGATTCTGAGCACGAAACGCACGTTCTGTGTCAATAATGAGCAAAAGCGGCGACTCTGAGCACGAAACGCGCGTTTTGTGCCAAAACTGAGCAAAACCGGCGATTCTGTGCACGAAACGAACGGTTTGTGCCAAAACTGAGCAAAAGCGGCGATTCTGTGCACGAAACACGGGTTTTGTGCCAAAACTGAGCAAAAGCGGCGATTCTGTGCACGAAACGCACGTTTTGTACCAAAACTGAGCAAATGCGGCGATTCTGAGCACGAAACACACATTTGTGCCAAAACCGAGCAAAAGCGGCGATTCTGAGCACGAAACGCACGTTTTGTGCCAGAAGGAACAATTCGGAGCGTGAAACGAACGTTTTGTGCCAAAACTGAGCAAAAGCGGCGATTCTGAGTACGAAACGCACGTTTTGTGCCAAAACTGATCAAAAGCGGCGATACGGTGCACGAAACGCACGCTAGGTGCCAGAACTGAGCAAAAGCGGCGATTCTGTGCACGAAACGCACGTTTTGTGCCAAAAGGAGCAATTCGGTGCGTGAAGCGCACGTTTTATGCCAAAACTGAGCAAAAGCGGCGATTCTGTGCACGAAACACGGGTTTTGTGTCAAAACTAAGCAAAAGCTGCGATTCTGTGCACGAAACGCACGTTTTGTGTCAATAATGTGCAAAAGCGGCGACTCTGAGCACGAAACGCACGTTTTGTGCCAAAACTGAGCAGAAGCGGCGATTCTGTGCACGAAACACGGGTTTTGTGTCAAAACTGAGCAAAAGCTGCGATTCTGTGCACGAAACGCACGTTTTGTGTCAATAATGTGCAAAAGCGGCGACTCTCAGCACGAAACGCACGTTTTGTGCCAAAACTGAGCAAAAGCGGCGATTCTGTGCACAAACCGCACGTTTTGTGCCAAAACTGGAAAAAGCGGCGATTCTGCGCACGAAACGCACGGTTTGTGCCAAAAGGAGCAATTCGGTGAGTGAAACGCACGTTTTGTGCCAAAACTGAGCAAAAGCGGCGATTCTGAGCACGAAACGCACGTTTTGTGCCAAAACTGAGCAAAAGCGGCGATTCTGTGCACGAAACACGGGTTTTGTGCCAAAACTGAGAAAAAGCGGCGATTCTGTGCACAAACCGCTCGTTTTGTGCCAAACTGAGCAAAAGTGGCGATTCTGTGCACGAAACACGGGTTTTGTGCCAAAACTGAGAAAAAGCGGCGATTCTGTGCACAAACCGCTCGTTTTGTGCCAAACTGAGCAAAAGTGGCGATTCTGAGCACGAAACGCACGTTTTGTGCCAAAACTGAGCAAAAGCGGCGATTCTGTGCACGAAACACGGGTTTTGTGCCAAAACTGAGAAAAAGCGGCGATTCTGTGCACAAACCGCTCGTTTTGTGCCAAACTGAGCAAAAGTGGCGATTCTGAGCACGAAACGCACGTTTTGTGCCAAAACTGAGCAAAGGCGACGATTCTGAGCACGAAACGCACGTTCTGTGTCAATAATGTGCAAAAGCGGCGACTCTGAGCACGAAACGCGCGTTTTGTGCCAAAACTGAGCAAAACCGGCGATTCTGTGCACGAAACGAACGGTTTGTGCCAAAACTGAGCAAAAGCGGCGATTCTGTGCACGAAACACGGGTTTTGTGCCAAAACTGAGCAAAAGCGGCGATTCTGTGCACGAAACGCACGTTTTGTACCAAAACTGAGCAAAAGTGGCGATTCTGAGCACGAAACGCACGTTTTGTGCCAAAACTGAGCAAAGGCGACGATTCTGAGCACGAAACGCACGTTCTGTGTCAATAATGAGCAA
Organism: Stelis phaeoptera; assembly: GCA_943735885.1. Taxonomy (NCBI): domain Eukaryota; kingdom Metazoa; phylum Arthropoda; class Insecta; order Hymenoptera; family Megachilidae; genus Stelis; species Stelis phaeoptera. Next base: position 1,601,078 of record CALSEM010000143.1, read on the forward strand.
AAGCGGCGACTCTGAGCACGAAACGCGCGTTTTGTGCCAAAACTGAGCAAAACCGGCGATTCTGTGCACGAAACGAACGGTTTGTGCCAAAACTGAGCAAAAGCGGCGATTCTGTGCACGAAACACGGGTTTTGTGCCAAAACTGAGCAAAAGCGGCGATTCTGTGCACGAAACGCACGTTTTGTACCAAAACTGAGCAAATGCGGCGATTCTGAGCACGAAACACACATTTGTGCCAAAACCGAGCAAAAGCGGCGATTCTGAGCACGAAACGCACGTTTTGTGCCAGAAGGAACAATTCGGAGCGTGAAACGAACGTTTTGTGCCAAAACTGAGCAAAAGCGGCGATTCTGAGCACGAAACGCACGTTTTGTGCCAAAACTGAGCAAAAGCGGCGATACTGTGCACGAAACGCACGCTATGTGCCAGAACTGAGCAAAAGCGGCGATTCTGTGCACGAAACGCACGTTTTGTGCCAAAAGGAGCAATTCGGTGCGTGAAGCGCACGTTTTATGCCAAAACTGAGCAAAAGCGGCGATTCTGTGCACGAAACACGGGTTTTGTGTCAAAACTAAGCAAAAGCTGCGATTCTGTGCACGAAACGCACGTTTTGTGTCAATAATGTGCAAAAGCGGCGACTCTGAGCACGAAACGCACGTTTTGTGCCAAAACTGAGCAGAAGCGGCGATTCTGTGCACGAAACACGGGTTTTGTTTCAAAACTGAGCAAAAGCTGCGATTCTGTGCACGAAACGCACGTTTTGTGTCAATAATGTGCAAAAGCGGCGACTCTCAGCACGAAACGCACGTTTTGTGCCAAAACTGAGCAAAAGCGGCGATTCTGTGCACAAACCGCACGTTTTGTGCCAAAACTGGAAAAAGCGGCGATTCTGCGCACGAAACGCACGGTTTGTGCCAAAAGGAGCAATTCGGTGAGTGAAACGCACGTTTTGTGCCAAAACTGAGCAAAAGCGGCGATTCTGAGCACGAAACGCACGTTTTGTGCCAAAACTTAGCAAAGGCGGCGATACTGTGCACGAAACGCACGCTATGTGCCAGAACTGAGCAAAAGCGGCGATTCTGTGCGCGAAACGCACGATTTGTGCCAAAAGGAGCAATTCGGTGCGTGAAACGCACGTTTTGTGCCAAAACTGAGCAAAAGAGGCGATTCTGTGCGCGAAACACGGGTTTTGTCCCAAAACTGAGAAAAAGCGGCGATTCTGCGCACGAAACGCACGTTTTGTGCCAATACTGAGGAAAAGCGGTGATTCTGTGCACGAAACACACGTTTTGTGCCAAAACTGAGCAAAAGCGGCGATTCTGTGCACGAAACGCACGTTTTGTGCCAAAAGGAGCAATTGCGTGCACGAAACGCACGTTTTGTGCCAAAACTTAGCAAAGGCGGCGATACTGTGCACGAAACGCACGCTATGTGCCAGAACTGAGCAAAAGCGGCGATTCTGTGCACGAAACGCACGTTTGTGCCAAACTGAGCAAATGCGGCGATTCTGAAGCACGAAACACACGTTTTGTGCCAAAACTGAGCAAAAGCGGCGATTCTGTGCACGAAACGCACGTTTTGTGCCAAAAGGAGCAATTGCGTGCACGAAACCGCACGTTTTGTGCCAAAACTGAGCAAAAGCGGCGATTTTGAGCACGAAACACACAATTGTTCCGACACCGAGCAAAAGCGGCGACCCCTGAGCACGAAACGCACGTTTTGTGCCAAAACTGAGCAAAAGCGGCGATTCTGTGCACGAAACACGGGTTTTGTGCCAAAACTGAGCAAATGCGGCGATTCTGAGCACGAAACGCACGTTTTGTGCCAGAACTGAGCAAAAGCGGCGATTCTGTGTACAAACTGCACGTTTTGTGCCAAACTGAGCAAAAGTGGCGATTCTGAGCATGAAACGCACGTTTTATGCCAAAACTGAGCAAAAGCGGCGATTCTGTGCACGAAACGCACGTTTTGTGTCAATAATGTGCAAAATCGGCGACTCTGAGCACGAAACGCACGTTTTGTGCCAGAACTGAGCAGAAGCGGCGATTCTGTGCACGAAACGAACGTATTGTGTCAATAATGAGCAAAAGCGGCGATTCTGTGCACGAAACTCGGGTTTTGTGCCAAAACTGAGCAAAAGCGACGATTCCGTGCACGAAACACGGGTTTTGTGCCAAAACTGAGCAAAAGCGGCGATTCTGTGCTCGAAACGCACGTTTTGTGCCAATAATGAGCAAAAGCGGCGATTCTGCGCACGAAACGCACGTTTTGTGCCAAAACTGAGAAAAAGCGGCGATTCTGTGCACGAAACGCACGTTTTGTGCCAAAACTGAGCAAAAGCGTCGATTCTGTGCATGGAACACGGGTTTTGTGCCAAAACTGAGAAAAAGCGGCGATTCTGCGCACGTAACGCACGTTTTGTGCCAAAACTGAGAAAAAGCTGCGATTCTGTGAACGAAACGCCCGTTTTGTGCCAAAAGGGGCAATTCGGTGCGTGAGGCACACGTTTTGTGCCAAAACTGAGCAAATGCGGCGATTCTGAGCAGGAAACACACGTTTTGTGCCAAAACTGAGCAAAAGCGGCGATTTTGTGTACAAACCGCACGTTTTGTGCCAAACTGAGCAAAAGTGGCGATTCTGAGCACGAAACGCACGTTTTGTGACAAAACTGAGCAAAAGCGGCGATTCTGTGCACGAAACGCACGTTTTGTGCCAAAAGGAGCAATTGCGTGCACGAAACGCACGTTTTGTGCCAAAACTTAGCAAAGGCGGCGATACTGTGCACGAAACGCACGCTTTGTGCCAGAACTGAGCAAAAGCGGCGATTCTGTGCACGAAACGCACGTTTTGTGCCAATACTGAGGAAAAGCGGTGATTCTGAGCACGAAACACACGTTTTGTGCCAAAACTGAGCAAAAGCGGCGATTCTGTGCACGAAACGCACGTTTTTGTGCCAAAAGGAGCAATTGCGTGCACGAAACGCACGTTTTGTGCCAAAACTGAGCAAAAGCGGCGATTTTGAGCACGAAACACACAATTGTTCCGACACCGAGCAAAAGCGGCGACCCTGAGCACGAAACGCACGTTTTGTGCCAAAACTGAGCAAAAGCGGCGATTCTGTGCACGAAACACGGGTTTTGTGCCAAAACTGAGCAAATGCGGCGATTCTGAGCACGAAACGCACGTTTTGTGCCAAAACTGAGCAAAAGCGGCGATACTGTGCACGAAACGCACGCTGTGCCAGAACTGAGCAAAAGCGGCGATTCTGTGTACAAACTGCACGTTTTGTGCCAAACTGAGCAAAAGTGGCGATTCTGAGCATGAAACGCACGTTTTATGCCAAAACTGAGCAAAAGCGGCGATTCTGTGCACGAAACGCACGTTTTGTGTCAATAATGTGCAAAAGCGGCGACTCTGAGCACGAAACGCATGTTTTGTGCCAGAACTGAGCAGAAGCGGCGATTCTGTGCACGAAACACGGGTTTTGTGTCAAAACTGAGCAAAAGCTGCGATTCTGTGCACGAAACGCACGTTTTGTGTCAATAATGTGCAAAAGCGGCGACTCTCAGCACGAAACGCATGTTTTGTGCTAAAACTGAGCAAAAGCGGTGATTCTGTGCACAAAACGCACGTTTTGTGCCAAACTGAGCAAAAGTGGCGATTCTGAGCACGAAACGCACGTTTTGTGCCAAAACTGAGCAAAGGCGACGATTCTGAGCACGAAACGCACGTTTTGTGTCAATAATGAGCAAAAGCGGCGACTCTGAGCACGAAACGCACGTTTTGTGCCAAAACTGAGCAACAGCGGCGATTCTGTGCACGAAACGAACGTATTGTGTCAATAATGAGCAAAAGCGGCGATTCTGTGCACGAAACACGGGTTTTGTGCCAAAACTGAGCAAAAGCGACGATTCTGTGCACGAAACACGGGGTTTTGTGTCAAAACTGAGCAAAAGCGGCGATTTTGTGTACAAACCGCACGTTTTGTGCCAAACTGAGCAAAAGCGGCGATTCTGTGCACGAAACGCACGTTTTGTGCCAAAAGGAGCAATTGCGTGCACGAAACGCACGTTTGGTGCCAAAACTTAGCAAAGGCGGCGATACTGTGCACGAAACGCACGCTATGTGCCAGAACTGAGCAAAAGCGGCGATTCTGTGCACGAAACGCACGTTTTGTGCCAAAACTGAGCAAAAGCGGCGATTTTGAGCACGAAACACACAATTGTTCCGAAACCGAGCAAAAGCGGCGACCCTGAGCACGAAACGCACGTTTTGTGCCAAAACTGAGCAAAAGCGGCGATTCTGAGCACGAAACGCACGTTTTGTGCCAAAACTGAGCAAAAGCGTCGATTCTGTGCACGGAACACGGGTTTTGTGCCAAAACTGAGAAAAAGCGGCGATTCTGCGCGCGAAACGCACGTTTTGTGCCAAATCTGAGAAAAAGCTGCGATTCTGTGCACGAAACGCTCGTTTTGTGCCAAAACTGAGCAAAAGCGTCGATTCTGTGCACGGAACACGGGTTTTGTGCCAAAACTGAGAAAAAGCGGCGATTCTGTGCACGAAACGCACGTTTTGTGCCAAAACTGAGCAAAAGCGTCGATTCTATGCATGGAACACCGGTTTTGTGCCAAAACTGAGAAAAAGCGGCGATTCTGCGCGCGAAACGCACGTTTTGTGCCAAATCTGAGCAAAAGCGGCGATTCTGTGCATGAAACGCACGTTTTGTGCCAAAAGGAGCAATTCGGTGCGTGAAACGCACCTGTTGTGCCAAAACTGAGAAAAAGCGGCGATTCTGTGCACGAAACGCACGTTTTGTGTCAATAATGCGCAAAAGCGGCGATTCTGAGCACGAAACGCACGTTTTGTGTCAATAATGAGCAAAAGCTGCGATTCTGTGCACGAAACGCACGATTTGTGCCAATAATGTGCAAAAGCGGCGACTCTCAGCACGAAACGCACGTTTTGTGCCAAAACTGAGCAAAAGCGGCGATTCTGCGCACGAAACGCGCGTTTTGTGCCAAAACTGAGAAAAAGCGGCGATTCTGTGCACGAAACGCACGTTTTGTGCCAAAACTGAGCAAAAGCGTCGATTCTGTGCACGGAACACGGGTTTTGTGCCAAAACTGAGAAAAAGCTGCGATTCTGTGAACGAAACGCCCGTTTTGTGCCAAAAGGGGCAATTCGGTGCGTGAGGCACACGTTTTGTGCCAAAACTGAGAAAAAGCGGCGATTCTGTGCACGAAACGCACATTTGTGCCAAAACTGAGCAAAAGCGGCGATTCTGTGTACGAAACGCCCGTTTTGTGCCAAAAGGAGCAATTCGGTGCGTGAAGCGCACGTTTTGTGTCAAAACTGAGCAAAAGCGGCGATTCTGTGCACGAAACACGGGTTTTGTGCCAAAACTGAGCAAAAGCGGCGACTCTGAGCACGAAACGCACGTTTTGTGCCAAAACTGAGCAAAAGCGGCGATTCTGTGCACAAACCGCACGTTTTGTGCCAAAACTGAGAAAAAGCGGCGATTCTGTGCACGAAACGCACGTATTGTGCCAAAACTGAGCAAAAGCGTCGATTCTGTGCATGGAACACGGGTTTTGTGCCAAAACTGAGAAAAAGCGGCGACTCTGAGCACGAAACACACGTTTTGTGCCAAACCTGAGCAAATGCGGCGATTCCGTGCACGAAAAGCACGTTTTGTGCCAAAAGGTGCGTGAAATTCCATGCGTGAAACGCACGTTTTGTGCCAAAACTGAGATAAAGCGGCGATTCTGTGCACGAAACGCACGTTTTGTGACAATAATGTGCAAAAGCGGCGACTCTGAGCACGAAACGCACGTTTTGTGCCAAAACTGAGCAGAAGCGGCGATTCTGTGCACGAAACACGGGTTTTGTGTCAAAACTGAGCAAAAGCTGCGATTCTGTGCACGAAACGCACGTTTTGTGTCAATAATGTGCAAAAGCGGCGACTCTCAGCACGAAACGCATGTTTTGTGCTAAAACTGAGCAAAACCGGTGATTCTGTGCACGAAACGAACGTATTGTGTCAATAATGAGCAAAAGCGGCGATTCTGTGCACGAAACACGGGTTTTGTGCCAAAACTGAGCAAAAGCGACGATTCTGTGCACGAAACACGGGTTTTGTGCCAAAACTGAACAAAAGCGGCGATTCTGTGCTCGAAACGCACGTTTTGTGCCAATAATGAGCAAAAGCGGCGATTCTGCGCACGAAACGCACGTTTTGTGCCAAAACTGAGAAAAAGCGGCGATTCTGTGCACGAAACGCACGTTTTGTGCCAAAACTGAGCAAAAGCGTCGATTCTGTGCATGGAACACGGGTTTTGTGCCAAAACTGAGAAAAAGCGGCGATTCTGCGCACGAAACACGGGTTTTGTGTCAAAACTGAGCAAAAGCGGCGATTTTGTGTACAAACCGCACGTTTTGTGCCAAACTGAGCAAAAGTGGCGACTCTCAGCACGAAACGCACGTTTTGTGCCAAAACTGAGCAAAAGCGGCGATTCTGTGCACGAAACGCACGTTTTGTGCCAAAAGGAGCAATTGCGTGCACGAAACGCACGTTTTGTGCCAAAACTGAGCAAAAGCGGCGATTTTGAGCACGAAACACACAATTGTTCCGAAACCGAGCAAAAGCGGCGACCCTGAGCACGAAACGCACGTTTTGTGCCAAAACTGAGCAAAAGCGGCGACTCTGTGCGCGAAACACGGGTTTTGTGCCAAAACTGAGCAAATGCGGCGATTCTGTGCACGAAACGCACGTTTTGTACCAAAACTGAGCAAATGCGGCGATTCTGAGCACGAAACACACATTTGTGCCAAAACCGAGCAAAAGCGGCAATTCTGAGCGCGAAACGCACCTTTTTGTGCCAGAAGGAACAATTCGGAGCGTGAAACGAACGTTTTGTGCCAAAACTGAGCAAAAGCGGCGATTCTGAGCACGAAACGCACGTTTTGTGCCAAAACTGAGCAAAGCGGCGATACTGTGCACGAAACGCACGCTATGTGCCAGAACTGAGCAAAAGCGGCGATTCTGTGTACAAACTGCACGTTTTGTGCCAAAAGGAGCAAAAGCGGCGATTCTGCGCACGAAACGCACGTTTTGTGCCAAAACTGAGAAAAAGCGGCGATCCTGTGCACGAAACGCACCTTTTGTGCCAAAACTGAGCAAAAGCGTCGATTCTGTGCACGGAACACGGGTTTTGTGCCAAAACTGAGAAAAGGCGGCGATTCTGTGCACGAAACGCACGTTTTGTGCCAAAACTGAGCAAAAGCGTCGATTCTGTGCATGGAACACGGGTTTTGTGCCAAAACTGAGAAAAAGCGGCGATTCTGCGCTCGAAACGCACGTTTTGTGCCAAATCTGAGAAAAAGCTGCGATTCTGTGCACGAAACGCTCGTTTTGTGCCAAAAGGAGCAATTCGGAGCGTGAAGCGCACGTTTTGTGCCAAAACTGAGCAAAAGCGGCGATTCTGTGCATGAAAAGCACGTTTTGTGCCAAAAGGAGCAATTCGGTGCGTGAAACGCACGTGTTGTGCCAAAACTGAGAAAAAGCGGCGATTCTGTGCACGAAACGCACGTTTTGTGTCAATAATGCGCAAAAGCGGCGATTCTGAGCACGAAACGCACGTTTTGTGCCAAACCTGAGCAAATGCGGCGATTCTGTGCACGAAAAGCACGTTTTGTGCCAAAAGGTGCGTGAAATTCGGGGCGTGAAAAGCACGTTTTGTGACAAAACTGAGCAAAAGAGGCGATTCTGTGCACGAAACACGGGTTTTGTCCCAAAACTGAGAAAAAGCGGCGAATCTGCGCACGAAACGCACGTTTTGTGTCAATAATGAGCAAAAGCTGCGATTCTGTGCACGAAACGCACGATTTGTGTCAATAATGTGCAAAAGCGGCGACTCTCAGCACGAAACGCACGTTTTGTGCCAAAACTGAGATAAAGCCGCGATTCTGTGCACGAAACGCACGTTTTGTGTCAATAATGTGCAAAAGCGGCGACTCTGAGCACGAAACACACGTTTTGTGCCAAACCTGAGCAAATGCGGCGATTCCGTGCACGAAAAGCACGTTTTGTGCCAAAAGGTGCGTGAAATTCCATGCGTGAAACGCACGTTTTGTGCCAAAACTGAGATAAAGCGGCGATTCTGTGCACGAAACGCACGTTTTGTGTCAGTAATGTGCAAAAGCGGCGACTCTGAGCACGAAACGCACGTTTTGTGCCAAAACTGAGCAGAAGCGGCGATTCTGTGCACGAAACACGGGTTTTGTGTCAAAACTGAGCAAAAGCTGCGATTCTGTGCACGAAACGCACGTTTTGTGTCAATAATGTGCAAAAGCGGCGACTCTCAGCACGAAACGCATGTTTTGTGCTAAAACTGAGCAAAAGCGGTGATTCTGTGCACAAAACGCACGTTTTGTGCCAAACTGAGCAAAAGTGGCGATTCTGAGCACGAAACGCACGTTGTGTGCCAAAACTGAGCAAAGGCGACGACTCTGAGCACGAAACGCACGTTTTGTGCCAAAACTGAGCAAAAGCGGCGATTCTGTGCACGATACACCGGTTTTGTGCCAAGACTGAGCAAAAGCGGCGATTCTGTGCATGAAACGCACGTTTTGTGCCAAAAGGAGCAATTCGGTGTGTGAAAACGCCGTTTTGTGCCAAAACTGAGCAAAAGCGGCGATTTTGTGCACGAAACGCACGCTATGTGCCAGAACTGAGCAAAAGCGGCGATTCTGTGCACGAAACGCACGTTTTGTGCCAAAACTGAGCAAAGGCGACGATTCTGAGCACGAAACGCACGTTTTGTGTCAATAATGAGCAAAAGCGGCGACTCTGAGCACGAAACGCACGTTTTGTGCCAAAACTGAGCAAAAGCGGCGATTCTGTGCACGAAACGAACGTATTGTGTCAATAATGAGCAAAAGCGGCGATTCTGTGCACGAAACACGGGTTTTGTGCCAAACTGAGCAAAAGTGGCGATTCTGAGCACGAAACGCACGTTTTGTGCCAAAACTGAGCAAAAGCGACGATTCTGAGCACGAAACGCACGTTTTGTGTCAATAATGAGCAAAAGCGGCCACTCTGAGCACGAAACACGGGTTTTGTGCCAAAACTGGAAAAAGCGGCGATTCTGCGCACGAAACGCACGGTTTGTGCCAAAAGGAGCAATTCGGTGAGTGAAACGCACGTTTTGTGCCAAAACTGAGCAAAAGCGACGATTCTGAGCACGAAACGCACGTTTTGTGTCAATAATGAGCAAAAGCGGCGACTCTGAGCACGAAACACGGGTTTTGTGTCCAAAACTGAGCTAAAGCGGCGATTCTGTGAACGAAACGCACGTTTTGTGCCAAAAGGAGCAATTGCGTGCACGAAACCCACGTTTTGTGCCAAAACTGAGCAAAAGCGGCGATTCTGTGCACGATACACCGGTTTTGTGCCAAGACTGAGCAAAAGCGGCGATTCTGTGCATGAAACGCACGTTTTGTGCCAAAAGGAGCAATTCGGTGTGTGAAAACGCCCGTTTTGTGCCAAAAACTGAGCAAAAGCGGCGATTCTGTGCATGAAACGCACGTTTTGTGCCAAAAGAGCAATTCGGTGCGTGAAACGCACGGTTTTGTGCCAAAAACTGAGCAAAAGCTGCGATTCTGAGCACGAAACACACATTTGTGCCAAAACCGAGCAAAAGCGGCGACCCTGAGCACGAAACGCACGTTTTGTGCCAAAACTGAGCAAAAGCGGCGATTCTGTGCACGAAACACGGGTTTTGTCCCAAAACTGAGAAAAAGCGGCGATTTTGTGCACGAAACGCACGCTATGTGCCAGAACTGAGCAAAAGCGGCGATTCTGTGCACGAAACGCACGTTTTGTGCCAAAACTGAGCAAAAGCGGCGATTCTGTGCACGAAACGCACGTTTTGTACCAAAACTGAGCAAATGCGGCGATTCTGAGCACGAAACACACATTTGTGCCAAAACCGAGCAAAAGTGGCGATTCTGAGCACGAAACGCACGTTTTGTGCTAACAGGAACAATTCGGAGCGTGAAACGAACGTTTTGTGCCAGAACTGAGCAAAAGCGGCGATTCTGTGCACGAAACGCACGTATTGTGCCAAAACTGAGCAAAAGCGTCGATTCTGTGCATGGAACACGGGTTTTGTGCCAAAACTGAGAAAAAAGCGGAGATTCTGTGCACGAAACGCACGTTTTGTGCCAAACCTGAGCAAATGCGGCGATTCCGTGCACGAAAAGCACGTTTTGTGCCAAAAGGTGCGTGAAATTTCATGCGTGAAACGCACGTTTTGTGCCAAAACTGAGATAAAGCGGCGATTCTGTGCACGAAACGCACGTTTTGTGTCAATAATGTGCAAAAGCGGCGATTCTGCGCACGAAACGCACGTTTTGTGCCAAAACTGAGAAAAAGCGGCGATTCTGAGCACGAATCACACGATTTGTGCCAAAACTGAGCAAAAGCGGCGATTTTGTGTACAAACCGCACGTTTTGTGCCAAAACTGAGCAAAAGCGGCGATTCTGTGCACAAACCGCACGTTTGTGCCAAACTGAGCAAAACGGCGATTCTGTGCACGAAACACGGGTTTTGTGCCAAAACTGAGCAAAAGCGGCGATTTTGTGTACAAACCGCACGTTTTGTGCCAAAACTGAGCAAAAGCGGCGATTCTGTGCACAAACCGCACGTTTTGTGCCAAACTGAGCAAAACCGGTGATTCTGTGCACAAAACGCACGTTTTGTGCCAAACTGAGCAAAAGTGGCTATTCTGAGCACGAACCGCACGTTTTGTGCCAAAACTGAGCAAAGGCGACGATTCTGAGCACGAAACGCACGTTTTGTGTCAATAATGAGCAAAAGCGGCGACTCTGAGCACGAAACGCACGTTTTGTGCCAAAACTGAGCAAAAGCGGCGATTCTGTGCACGAAACGAACGTATTGTGTCAATAATGTGCAAAAGCGGCAATTCTGTGCACGAAACACGGGTTTTGTGCCAAAACTGAGCAAAAGCGACGATTCTGTGCACGAAACACGGGTTTTGTGCCAAAACTGAACAAAAGCGGCGATTCTGTGCTCGAAACGCACGTTTTGTGCCAATAATGAGCAAAAGCGGCGATTCTGCGCACGAAACGCACGTTTTGTGCCAAAACTGAGAAAAAGCGGCGATTCTGTGCACGAAACGCACGTTTTGTGCCAAAACTGAGCAAAAGCGTCGATTCTGTGCATGGAACACGGGTTTTGTGCCAAAACTGAGAAAAAGCGGCGATTCTGCGCACGAAACACGGGTTTTGTGTCAAAACTGAGCAAAAGCGGCGATTCTGTGCACGATACACCGGTTTTGTGCCAAGACTGAGCAAAAGCGGCGATTCTGTGCATGAAACGCACGTTTTGTGCCAAAAGGAGCAATTCGGTGTGTGAAACGCCCGTTTTGTGCCAAAACTGAGCAAAAGCGGCGATTCTGTGCATGAAACGCACGTTTTGTGCCAAAAGGAGCAATTCGGTGCGTGAAACGCACGTTTTGTGCCAAAACTGAGCAAAAGCGGCGATTCTGAGCACGAAACACACATTTGTGCCAAAACCGAGCAAAAGCGGCGACCCTGAGCACGAAACGCACGTTTTGTGCCAAAACTGAGCAAAAGCGGCGATTCTGTGCACGAAACACGGGTTTTGTCCCAAAACTGAGAAAAAGCGGCGATTTTGTGCACGAAACGCACGCTATGTGCCAGAACTGAGCAAAAGCGGCGATTCTGTGCACGAAACGCACGTTTTGTGCCAAAACTGAGCAAAAGCGGCGATTCTGTGCACGAAACACGGGTTTTGTACCAAAACTGAGCAAAAGCGGCGATTCTGTGCACGAAACGCACGTTTTGTACCAAAACTGAGCAAATGCGGCGATTCTGAGCACGAAACACACATTTGTGCCAAAACCGAGCAAAAGCGGCGATTCTGAGCACGAAACGCACGTTTTGTGCTAAAAGGAACAATTCGGAGCGTGAAACGAACGTTTTGTGCCGAAACTGAGCAAAAGCGGCGATTCTGAGCACGAAACGCACGTTTTGTGCCAAAACTGAGCAAAAGCGGCGATACTGTGCACGAAACGCACGCTATGTGCCAGAACTGAGCAAAAGCGGCGATTGTGTGTACAAACCGCACGTTTTGTGCCAGAACTGAGCAAAAGCGGCGATTCTGTGCACGAAACGCACGTTTTGTGCCAAAAGGAGCAATTCGGTGCGTGAAGCGCACGTTTTGTGCCAAAACTGAGAAAAGGCGGCGATTCTGTTCACGAAACGCACGCTATGTGCCAGAACTGAGCAAAAGCGGCGATTCTGTGCACGAAACGCACGTATTGTGCCAAAACTGAGCAAAAGCGTCGATTCTGTGCATGGAACACGGGTTTTGTGCCAAAACTGAGAAAAAGCGGAGATTCTGTGCACGAAACGCACGTTTTGTGCCAAACCTGAGCAAATGCGGCGATTCCGTGCACGAAAAGCACGTTTTGTGCCAAAAGGTGCGTGAAATTTCATGCGTGAAACGCACGTTTTGTGCCAAAACTGAGATAAAGCGGCGATTCTGTGCACGAAACGCACGTTTTGTGTCAATAATGTGCAAAAGCGGCGATTCTGCGCACGAAACGCACGTTTTGTGCCAAAACTGAGAAAAAGCGGCGATTCTGAGCACGAATCACACGTTTTGTGCCAAAACTGAGCAAAAGCGGCGATTTTGTGTACAAACCGCACGTTTTGTGCCAAAACTGAGCAAAAGCGGCGATTCTGTGCACAAACCGCACGTTTGTGCCAAACTGAGCAAAACGGCGATTCTGTGCACGAAACACGGGTTTTGTGCCAAAACTGAGCAAAAGCGGCGATTTTGTGTACAAACCGCACGTTTTGTGCCAAAACTGAGCAAAAGCGGCGATTCTGTGCACAAACCGCACGTTTTGTGCCAAACTGAGCAAAACCGGTGATTCTGTGCACAAAACGCACGTTTTGTGCCAAACTGAGCAAAAGTGGCTATTCTGAGCACGAACCGCACGTTTTGTGCCAAAACTGAGCAAAGGCGACGATTCTGAGCACGAAACGCACGTTTTGTGTCAATAATGAGCAAAAGCGGCGACTCTGAGCACGAAACGCACGTTTTGTGCCAAAACTGAGCAAAAGCGGCGATTCTGTGCACGAAACGAACGTATTGTGTCAATAATGTGCAAAAGCGGCAACTCTGTGCACGAAACACGGGTTTTGTGCCAAAACTGAGCAAAAGCGACGATTCTGTGCACGAAACACGGGTTTTGTGCCAAAACTGAACAAAAGCGGCGATTCTGTGCTCGAAACGCACGTTTTGTGCCAATAATGAGCAAAAGCGGCGATTCTGCGCACGAAACGCACGTTTTGTGCCAAAACTGAGAAAAAGCGGCGATTCTGTGCACGAAACGCACGTTTTGTGCCAAAACTGAGCAAAAGCGTCGATTCTGTGCATGGAACACGGGTTTTGTGCCAAAACTGAGAAAAAGCGGCGATTCTGCGCACGAAACACGGGTTTTGTGTCAAAACTGAGCAAAAGCGGCGATTTTGTGTACAAACCGCACGTTTTGTGCCAAACTGAGCAAAAGTGGCGACTCTCAGCACGAAACGCACGTTTTGTGCCAAAACTTAGCAAAAGCGGCGATTCTGCGCACGAAACGCGCGTTTTGTGCAAAAACTGAGAAAAAGCGGCGATTCTGTGCACGAAACGCACGTTTTGTGCCAAAACTGAGCAAAAGCGTCGATTCTGTGCACGGAACACGGGTTTTGTGCCAAAACTGAGAAAAAGCTGCGATTCTGTGAACGAAACGCCCGTTTTGTGCCAAAAGGGGCAATTCGGTGCGTGAGGCACACGTTTTGTGCCAAAACTGAGAAAAAGCGGCGATTCTGTGCACGAAACGCACGTATTGTGCCAAAACTGAGCAAAAGCGTCGATTCTGTGCATGGAACACGGGTTTTGTGCCAAAACTGAGAAAAAGCGGCGATTCTGTGCACGAAACGCACGTTTTGTGCCAGACCTGAGCAAATGCGGCGATTCCGTGCACGAAAAGCACGTTTTGTGCCAAAAGGTGCGTGAAATTCCATGCGTGAAACGCACGTTTTGTGCCAAAACTGAGATAAAGCGGCGATTCTGTGCACGAAACGCACGTTTTGTGTCAATAATGTGCAAAAGCGGCGACTCTGAGCACGAAACACACGTTTTGTGCCAAACCTGAGCAAATGCGGCGATTCCGTGCACGAAAAGCACGTTTTGTGCCAAAAGGTGCGTGAAATTCCATGCGCGAAACGCACGTTTTGTGCCAAAACTGAGATAAAGCGGCGATTCTGTGCACGAAACGCACGTTTTGTGTCAATAATGAGCAAAAGCGGCGACTCTGAGCACGAAACGCACGTTTTGTGCCAAAACTGAGCAAAAACGGCGATTCTGTGCACGAAACACGGGTTTTGTCCCAAAACTGAGAAAAAGCGGCGATTTTGTGCACGAAACGCACGCTATGTGCCAGAACTGAGCAAAAGCGGCGATTCTGTGTACAAACCGCACGTTTTGTGCCAGAACTGAGCAAAAGCGGCGATTCTGTGCACGGAACGCACGTTTTGTGCCAAAACTGAGAAAAAGCGGCGATTCTGTGCACGAAACGCACGTTTTGTGCCAAACCTGAGCAAATGCGGCGATTCCGTGCACGAAAAGCACGTTTTGTGCCAAAAGGTGCGTGAAATTCCATGCGTGAAACGCACGTTTTGTGCCAAAACTGAGATAAAGCGGCGATTCTGTGCACGAAACGCACGTTTTGTGTCAATAATGTGCAAAAGCGGCGACTCTGAGCACGAAACACACGTTTTGTGCCAAACCTGAGCAAATGCGGCGATTCCGTGCACGAAAAGCACGTTTTGTGCCAAAAGGTGCGTGAAATTCCATGCGTGAAACGCACGTTTTGTGCCAAAACTCAGATAAAGCGGCGATTCTGTGCACGAAACGCACGTTTTGTGTCAATAATGTGCAAAAGCGGCGACTCTGAGCACGAAACGCACGTTTTGTGCCAAAACTGAGCAGAAACGGCGATTCTGTGCACGAAACACGGGTTTTGTGTCAAAACTGAGCAAAAGCTGCGATTCTGTGCACGAAACGCACGTTTTGTGTCAATAATGTGCAAAAGCGGCGACTCTCAGCACGAAACGCATGTTTTGTGCTAAAACTGAGCAAAAGCGGTGATTCTGTGCACAAAACGCACGTTTTGTGCCAAACTGAGCAAAGGCGACGATTCTGAGCACGAAACGCAAGTTTTGTGTCAATAATGAGCAAAAGCGGCGACTCTGAGCACGAAACGCACGTTTTGTGCCAAAACTGAGCAAAAGCGGCGATTCTGTGCACGAAACGAACGTATTGTGTCAATAATGAGCAAAAGCGGCGATTCTGTGCACGAAACACGGGTTTTGTGCCAAACTGAGCAAAAGTGGCGATTCTGAGCACGAAACGCACGTTTTGTGCCAAAACTGAGCAAAAGCGACGATTCTGAGCACGAAACGCACGTTTTGTGTCAATAATGAGCAAAAGCGGCGACTCTGAGCACGAAACACGGGTTTTGTGCGAAAACTGGAAAAAGCGGCGATTCTACGCACGAAACGCACGGTTTGTGCTAAAAGGAGCAATTCGGTGAGTGAAACGCACGTTTTGTGCCAAAACTGAGCAAAAGCGACGATTCTGAGCACGAAACGCACGTTTTGTGTCAATAATGAGCAAAAGCGGCGACTCTGAGCACGAAACACGGGTTTTGTGTCAAAACTGAGCAAAAGCGGCGATTCTGTGAACGAAACGCACGTTTTGTGCCAAAAGGAGCAATTGCGTGCACGAAACGCACGTTTTGTGCCAAAACTGAGCAAAAGCGGCGATTCTGTGCACGATACACCGGTTTTGTGCCAAGACTGAGCAAAAGCGGCGATTCTGTGCATGAAACGCACGTTTTGTGCCAAAAGGAGCAATTCGGTGTGTGAAACGCCCGTTTTGTGCCAAAACTGAGCAAAAGCGGCGATTCTGTGCATGAAACGCACGTTTTGTGCCAAAAGGAGCAATTCGGTGCGTGAAACGCACGTTTTGTGCCAAAACTGAGCAAAAGCGGCGATTCTGAGCACGAAACACACATTTGTGCCAAAACCGAGCAAAAGCGGCGACCCTGAGCACGAAACGCACGTTTTGTGCCAAAACTGAGCAAAAGCGGCGATTCTGTGCACGAAACACGGGTTTTGTCCCAAAACTGAGATAAAGCGGCGATTTTGTGCACGAAACGCACGCTATGTGCCAGAACTGAGCAAAAGCGGCGATTCTGTGCACGAAACGCACGTTTTGTGCCAAAACTGAGCAAAAGCGGCGATTCTGTGCACGAAACATGGGTTTTGTCCCAAAACTGAGCAAAAGCGGCGATTCTGTGCACGAAACGCACGTTTTGTACCAAAACTGAGCAAATGCGGCGATTCTGTGCACGAAACGCACGTATTGTGCCAAAACTGAGCAAAAGCGTCGATTCTGAGCACGAAACGCACGTTTTGTGCCAAAAGGAACAATTCGGAGCGTGAAACGAACGTTTTGTGCCGAAACTGAGAAAAAGCGGCGATTCTGTGCACGAAACGCACGTATTGTGCCAAAACTGAGCAAAAGCGTCGATTCTGTGCATGGAACACGGGTTTTGTGCCAAAACTGAGAAAAAGCGGAGATTCTGTGCACGAAACGCACGTTTTGTGTCAAACCTGAGCAAATGCGGCGATTCCGTGCACGAAAAGCACGTTTTGTGCCAAAAGGTGCGTGAAATTTCATGCGTGAAACGCACGTTTTGTGCCAAAACTGAGATAAAGCGGCGATTCTGTGCACGAAACGCACGTTTTGTGTCAATAATGTGCAAAAGCGGCGACTCTGAGCACGAAACGCACGTTTTGTGCCAAAACTGAGCAGAAACGGCGATTCTGTGCACGAAACACGGGTTTTGTGTCAAAACTGAGCAAAAGCTGCGATTCTGTGCACGAAACGCACGTTTTGTGCCAATAATGAGCAAAAGCGGCGATTCTGCGCACGAAACGCACGTTTTGTGCCAAAACTGAGAAAAAGCGGCGATTCTGAGCACGAATCACACGTTTTGTGCCAAAACTGAGCAAAAGCGGCGATTTTGTGTACAAACCGCACGTTTTGTGCCAAAACTGAGCAAAAGCGGCGATTCTGTGCACAAACCGCACGTTTTGTGCCAAACTGAGCAAAACCGGTGATTCTGTGCACAAAACGCACGTTTTGTGCCAAACTGAGCAAAAGTGGCTATTCTGAGCACGAAACGCACGTTTTGTGCCAAAACTGAGCAAAGGCGACGATTCTGAGCACGAAACGCACGTTTTGTGTCAATAATGAGCAAAAGCGGCGACTCTGACCACGAAACGCACGTTTTGTGCCAAAACTGAGCAAAAGCGGCGATTCTGTGCACGAAACGAACGTATTGTGTCAATAATGTGCAAAAGCGGCAATTCTGTGCACGAAACACGGGTTTTGTGCCAAAACTGAGCAAAAGCGACGATTCTGTGCACGAAACACGGGTTTTGTGCCAAAACTGAACAAAAGCGGCGATTCTGTGCTCGAAACGCACGTTTTGTGCCAATAATGAGCAAAAGCGGCGATTCTGCGCACGAAACGCACGTTTTGTGCCAAAACTGAGAAAAAGCGGCGATTCTGTGCACGAAACGCACGTTTTGTGCCAAAACTGAGCAAAAGCGTCGATTCTGTGCATGGAACACGGGTTTTGTGCCAAAACTGAGAAAAAGCGGCGATTCTGCGCACGAAACACGGGTTTTGTGTCAAAACTGAGCAAAAGCGGCGATTTTGTGTACAAACCGCACGTTTTGTGCCAAACTGAGCCAAAGTGGCGACTCTCAGCACGAAACGCACGTTTTGTGCCAAAACTTAGCAAAAGCGGCGATTCTGCGCACGAAACGCGCGTTTTGTGCCAAAACTGAGAAAAAGCGGCGATTCTGTGCACGAAACTCACGTTTTGTGCCAAAACTGAGCAAAAGCGTCGATTCTGTGCACGCAACACGGGTTTTGTGCCAAAACTGAGAAAAAGCTGCGATTCTGTGAACGAAACGCCCGTTTTGTGCCAAAAGGGGCAATTCGGTGCGTGAGGCACACGTTTTGTGCCAAAACTGAGAAAAAGCGGCGATTCTGTGCACGAAACGCACATTTGTGCCAAAACTGAGCAAAAGCGGCGATTCTGTGTACGAAACGCCCGTTTTGTGCCAAAAGGAGCAATTCGGTGCGTGAAGCGCACGTTTTGTGTCAAAACTGAGCAAAAGCGGCGATTCTGTGCACGAAACACGGGTTTTGTGCCAAAACTGAGCAAAAGCGGCGACTCTGAGCACGAAACGCACGTTTTGTGCCAAAACTGAGCAAAAGCGGCGATTCTGTGCACAAACCGCACGTTTTGTGCCAAAACTGAGAAAAAGCGGCGATTCTGTGCACGAAACGCACGTTTTGTGCCAGACCTGAGCAAATGCGGCGATTCCGTGCACGAAAAGCACGTTTTGTGCCAAAAGGTGCGTGAAATTCCATGCGTGAAACGCACGTTTTGTGCCAAAACTGAGATAAAGCGGCGCTTCTGTGCACGAAACGCACGTTTTGTGTCAATAATGTGCAAAAGCGGCGACTCTGAGCACGAAACACAGGTTTTGTGCCAAACCTGAGCAAATGCGGCGATTCCGTGCACGAAAAGCACGTTTTGTGCCAAAAGGTGCGTGAAATTCCATGCGTGAAACGCACGTTTTGTGCCAAAACTGAGATAAAGCGGCGATTCTGTGCACGAAACGCACGTTTTGTGTCAATAATGTGCAAAAGCGGCGACTCTGAGCACGAAACGCACGTTTTGTGCCAAAACTGAGCAGAAGCGGCGACTCTGTGCACGAAACACGGGTTTTGTGTCAAAACTGAGCAAAAGCTGCGATTCTGTGCACAAAACGCACGTTTTGTGTCAATAATGTGCAAAAGCGGCGACTCTCAGCACGAAACGCATGTTTTGTGCTAAAACTGAGCAAAAGCGGTGATTCTGTGCACAAAACGCACGTTTTGTGCCAAACTGAGCAAAAGTGGCGATTCTGAGCACGAAACGCACGTTTTGTGCCAAAACTGAGCAAAGGCGACGATTCTGAGCACGAAACGCACGTTTTGTGTCAATAATGAGCAAAAGAGGCGACTCTGAGCACGAAACGCACGTTTTGTGCCAAAACTGAGCAAAAGCGGCGATTCTGTGCACGAAACGAACGTATTGTGTCAATAATGAGCAAAAGCGGCGATTCTGTGCACGAAACACGGGTTTTGTGCCAAAACTGAGCAAATGCGACGATTCTGTGCACGAAACACGGGTTTTGTGTCAAAACTGAGCAAAAGCGGCGATTCTGTGCTCGAAACGCACGTTTTGTGCCAATAATGAGCAAAAGCGGCGATTCTGCGCACGAAACGCACGTTTTGTGCCAAAACTGAGAAAAAGCGGCGATTCTGTGCACGAAACGCACGTTTTGTGCCAAAACTGAGCAAAAGCGTCGATTCTGTGCATGGAACACGGGTTTTGTGCCAAAACTGAGAAAAAGCGGCGATTCTGCGCACGAAACGCACGTTTTGTGCCAAAACTGAGAAAAAGCTGCGATTCTGTGAACGAAACGCCCGTTTTGTGCCAAAAGGGGCAATTCGGTGCGTGAGGCACACGTTTTGTGCCAAAACTGAGCAAATGCGGCGATTCTGAGCACGAAACACACGTTTTGTGCCAAAACTGAGCAAAAGCGGCGATTCTGTGCACGAAACACGGGTTTTGTGCCAAAACTGAGCAAAAGCGGCGATTCTGTGCACGAAACGCACGTTTTGTGCCAAAACTGAGCAAAAGCGGCGATTCTGCGCACGAAACGCACGTATTGTGCCAAAACTGAGCAAAAGCGTGGATTCTGAGCACGAAACGCACGTTTTGTGCCAAAAGGAACAATTCGGAGCGTGAAACGAACGTTTTGTGCCGAAACTGAGAAAAAGCGGCGATTCTGTGCACGAAACGCACGTATTGTGCCAAAACTGAGCAAAAGCGTCGATTCTGTGCATGGAACACGGGTTTTGTGCCAAAACTGAGAAAAAGCGGAGATTCTGTGCACGAAACGCACGTTTTGTGCCAAACCTGAGCAAATGCGGCGATTCCGTGCACGAAAAGCACGTTTTGTGCCAAAAGGTGCGTGAAATTTCATGCGTGAAACGCACGTTTTGTGCCAAAACTGAGATAAAGCGGCGATTCTGTGCACGAAACGCACGTTTTGTGTCAATAATGTGCAAAAGCGGCGACTCTGAGCACGAAACGCACGTTTTGTGCCAAAACTGAGCAGAAACGGCGATTCTGTGCACGAAACACGGGTTTTGTGTCAAAACTGAGCAAAAGCTGCGATTCTGTGCACGAAACGCACGTTTTGTGCCAATAATGAGCAAAAGCGGCGATTCTGCGCACGAAACGCACGTTTTGTGCCAAAACTGAGAAAAAGCGGCGATTCTGAGCACGAATCACACGTTTTGTGCCAAAACTGAGCAAAAGCGGCGATTTTGTGTACAAACCGCACGTTTTGTGCCAAAACTGAGCAAAAGCGGCGATTCTGTGCACAAACCGCACGTTTTGTGCCAAACTGAGCAAAACCGGTGATTCTGTGCACAAAACGCACGTTTTGTGCCAAACTGAGCAAAAGTGGCTATTCTGAGCACGAAACGCACGTTTTGTGCCAAAACTGAGCAAAGGCGACGATTCTGAGCACGAAACGCACGTTTTGTGTCAATAATGAGCAAAAGCGGCGACTCTGACCACGAAACGCACGTTTTGTGCCAAAACTGAGCAAAAGCGGCGATTCTGTGCACGAAACGAACGTATTGTGTCAATAATGTGCAAAAGCGGCAATTCTGTGCACGAAACACGGGTTTTGTGCCAAAACTGAGCAAAAGCGACGATTCTGTGCACGAAACACGGGTTTTGTGCCAAAACTGAACAAAAGCGGCGATTCTGTGCTCGAAACGCACGTTTTGTGCCAATAATGAGCAAAAGCGGCGATTCTGCGCACGAAACGCACGTTTTGTGCCAAAACTGAGAAAAAGCGGCGATTCTGTGCACGAAACGCACGTTTTGTGCCAAAACTGAGCAAAAGCGTCGATTCTGTGCATGGAACACGGGTTTTGTGCCAAAACTGAGAAAAAGCGGCGATTCTGCGCACGAAACACGGGTTTTGTGTCAAAACTGAGCAAAAGCGGCGATTTTGTGTACAAACCGCACGTTTTGTGCCAAACTGAGCCAAAGTGGCGACTCTCAGCACGAAACGCACGTTTTGTGCCAAAACTTAGCAAAAGCGGCGATTCTGCGCACGAAACGCGCGTTTTGTGCCAAAACTGAGAAAAAGCGGCGATTCTGTGCACGAAACTCACGTTTTGTGCCAAAACTGAGCAAAAGCGTCGATTCTGTGCACGCAACACGGGTTTTGTATCAAAACTGAGAAAAAGCTGCGATTCTGTGAACGAAACGCCCGTTTTGTGCCAAAAGGGGCAATTCGGTGCGTGAGGCACACGTTTTGTGCCAAAACTGAGAAAAAGCGGCGATTCTGTGCACGAAACGCACATTTGTGCCAAAACTGAGCGAAAGCGCCGATTCTGTGTACGAAACGCCCGTTTTGTGCCAAAAGGAGCAATTCGGTGCGTGAAGCGCACGTTTTGTGTCAAAACTGAGCAAAAGCGGCGATTCTGTGCACGAAACACGGGTTTTGTGCCAAAACTGAGCAAAAGCGGCGACTCTGAGCACGAAACGCACGTTTTGTGCCAAAACTGAGCAAAAGCGGCGATTCTGTGCACAAACCGCACGTTTTGTGCCAAAACTGAGAAAAAGCGGCGATTCTGTGCACGAAACGCACGTTTTGTGCCAGACCTGAGCAAATGCGGCGATTCCGTGCACGAAAAGCACGTTTTGTGCCAAAAGGTGCGTGAAATTCCATGCGTGAAACGCACGTTTTGTGCCAAAACTGAGATAAAGCGGCGCTTCTGTGCACGAAACGCACGTTTTGTGTCAATAATGTGCAAAAGCGGCGACTCTGAGCACGAAACACAGGTTTTGTGCCAAACCTGAGCAAATGCGGCGATTCCGTGCACGAAAAGCACGTTTTGTGCCAAAAGGTGCGTGAAATTCCATGCGTGAAACGCACGTTTTGTGCCAAAACTGAGATAAAGCGGCGATTCTGTGCACGAAACGCACGTTTTGTGTCAATAATGTGCAAAAGCGGCGACTCTGAGCACGAAACGCACGTTTTGTGCCAAAACTGAGCAGAAGCGGCGACTCTGTGCACGAAACACGGGTTTTGTGTCAAAACTGAGCAAAAGCTGCGATTCTGTGCACGAAACGCACGTTTTGTGTCAATAATGTGCAAAAGCGGCGACTCTCAGCACGAAACGCATGTTTTGTGCTAAAACTGAGCAAAAGCGGTGATTCTGTGCACAAAACGCACGTTTTGTGCCAAACTGAGCAAAAGTGGCGATTCTGAGCACGAAACGCACGTTTTGTGCCAAAACTGAGCAAAGGCGACGATTCTGAGCACGAAACGCACGTTTTGTGTCAATAATGAGCAAAAGAGGCGACTCTGAGCACGAAACGCACGTTTTGTGCCAAAACTGAGCAAAAGCGGCGATTCTGTGCACGAAACGAACGTATTGTGTCAATATTGAGCAAAAGCGGCGATTCTGTGCACGAAACACGGGTTTTGTGCCAAAACTGAGCAAATGCGACGATTCTGTGCACGAAACACGGGTTTTGTGTCAAAACTGAGCAAAAGCGGCGATTCTGTGCTCGAAACGCACGTTTTGTGCCAATAATGAGCAAAAGCGGCGATTCTGCGCACGAAACGCACGTTTTGTGCCAAAACTGAGAAAAAGCGGCGATTCTGTGCACGAAACGCACGTTTTGTGCCAAAACTGAGCAAAAGCGTCGATTCTGTGCATGGAACACGGGTTTTGTGCCAAAACTGAGAAAAAGCGGCGATTCTGCGCACGAAACGCACGTTTTGTGCCAAAACTGAGAAAAAGCTGCGATTCTGTGAACGAAACGCCCGTTTTGTGCCAAAAGGGGCAATTCGGTGCGTGAGGCACACGTTTTGTGCCAAAACTGAGCAAATGCGGCGATTCTGAGCACGAAACACACGTTTTGTGCCAAAACTGAGCAAAAGCGGCGATTTTGTGCACGAAACACGGGTTTTGTCCCAAAACTGAGAAAAAGCGGCGATTCTGCGCACGAAACGCACGTTTTGTGCCAAAACTGAGCAAAAGCGGCGATTCTGCGCACGAAACGCACGTTTTGTGCCAATAATGAGCAAAAGCGGCCATTCTGCGCACGAAACGCACGTTTTGTGCCAAAACTGAGAAAAAGCGGCGATTCTGTGCACGAAACGCACGTTTTGTGCCAAAACTGAGCAAAAGCGTCGATTCTGTGCATGGAACACGGGTTTTTTGCCAAAACTGAGAAAAAGCGGCGATTCTGCGCACGAAACGCACGTTTTGTGCCAAGACTGAGCAAAAGCGGCGATTCTGTGTACGAAACACGGGTTTTGTGTCAAAACTGAGCAAAAGCTGCGATTCTGTGCACGAAACGCACGTTTTGTGTCAATAATGTGCAAAAGCGGCGACTCTCAGCACGAAATGCACGTTTTGTGCCAAAACTGAGCAAATGCGGCGATTCTGTGCACAAACCGCACGTTTTGTGCCAAAACTGAGAAAAAGCGGCGATTCTGTGCACGAAACGCACGTATTGTGCCAAAACTGAGCAAAAGCGTCGATTCTGTGCATGGAACACGGGTTTTGTGCCAAAACTGAGAAAAAGCGGCGATTCTGTGCACGAAACGCACGTTTTGTGCCAGACCTGAGCAAATGCGGCGATTCCGTGCACGAAAAGCACGTTTTGTGCCAAAAGGTGCGTGAAATTCCATGCGTGAAACGCACGTTTTGTGCCAAAACTGAGATAAAGCGGCGATTCAGTGCACGAAACGCACGTTTTGTGTCAATAATGTGCAAAAGCGGCGACTCTGAGCACGAAACACACGTTTTGTGCCAAACCTGAGCAAATGCGGCGATTCCGTGCACGAAAAGCACGTTTTGTGCCAAAAGGTGCGTGAAATTCCATGCGCGAAACGCACGTTTTGTGCCAAAACTGAGATAAAGCGGCGATTCTGTGCACGAAACGCACGTTTTGTGTCAATAATGAGCAAAAGCGGCGACTCTGAGCACGAAACGAACGTATTGTGTCAATAATGAGCAAAAGCGGCGATTCTGTGCACGAAACACGGGTTTTGTGCCAAACTGAGCAAAAGTGGCGATTCTGAGCACGAAACGCACGTTTTGTGCCAAAACTGAGCAAAAGCGACGATTCTGAGCACGAAACGCACGTTTTGTGTCAATAATGAGCAAAAGCGGCGACTCTGAGCACGAAACACGGGTTTTGTGCCAAAACTGGAAAAAGCGGCGATTCTGCGCACGAAACGCACGGTTTGTGCCAAAAGGAGCAATTCGGTGAGTGAAACGCACGTTTTGTGCCAAAACTGAGCAAAAGCGACGATTCTGAGCACGAAACGCACGTTTTGTGTCAATAATGAGCAAAAGCGGCGACTCTGAGCACGAAACACGGGTTTTGTGTCAAAACTGAGCAAAAGCGGCGATTCTGTGAACGAAACGCACGTTTTGTGCCAAAAGGAGCAATTGCGTGCACGAAACGCACGTTTTGTGCCAAAACTGAGCAAAAGCGGCGATTCTGTGCACGATACACCGGTTTTGTGCCAAGACTGAGCAAAAGCGGCGATTCTGTGCATGAAACGCACGTTTTGTGCCAAAACTGAGCAAATGCGGCGATTCTGAGCACGAAACACACATTTGTGCCAAAACCGAGCAAAAGCGGCGATTCTGAGCACGAAACGCACGTTTTGTGCCAAAAGGAACAATTCGGAGCGTGAAACGAACGTTTTGTGCCGAAACTGAGCAAAAGCGGCGATTCTGAGCACGAAACGCACGTTTTGTGCCAAAACTGAGCAAAAGCGGCGATACTGTGCACGAAACGCACGCTATGTGCCAGAACTGAGCAAAAGCGGCGATTCTGTGTACAAACCGCACGTTTTGTGCCAGAACTGAGCAAAAGCGGCGATTCTGTGCACGAAACGCACGTTTTGTGCCAGACCTGAGCAAATGCGGCGATTCCGTGCACGAAAAGCACGTTTTGTGCCAAAAGGTGCGTGAAATTCCATGCGTGAAACGCACGTTTTGTGCCAAAACTGAGATAAAGCGGCGCTTCTGTGCACGAAACGCACGTTTTGTGTCAATAATGTGCAAAAGCGGCGACTCTGAGCACGAAACACACGTTTTGTGCCAAACCTGAGCAAATGCGGCGATTCCGTGCACGAAAAGCACGTTTTGTGCCAAAAGGTGCGTGAAATTCCATGCGCGAAACGCACGTTTTGTGCCAAAACTGAGATAAAGCGGCGATTCTGTGCACGAAACGCACGTTTTGTGTTAATAATGTGCAAAAGCGGCGACTCTGAGCACGAAACGCACGTTTTGTGCCAAAACTGAGCAGAAGCGGCGACTCTGTGCACGAAACACGGGTTTTGTGTCAAAACTGAGCAAAAGCTGCGATTCTGTGCACGAAACGCACGTTTTGTGTCAATAATGTGCAAAAGCGGCGACTCTCAGCACGAAACGCATGTTTTGTGCTAAAACTGAGCAAAAGCGGTGATTCTGTGCACAAAACGCACGTTTTGTGCCAAACTGAGCAAAAGTGGCGATTCTGAGCACGAAACGCACGTTTTGTGCCAAAACTGAGCAAAGGCGACGATTCTGAGCACGCAACGCACGTTTTGTGTCAATAATGAGCAAAAGCGGCGACTCTGAGCACGAAACGCACGTTATGTGCCAAAACTGAGCAAAAGCGGCGATTCTGTGCACGAAACGAACGTATTGTGTCAATAATGAGCAAAAGCGGCGATTCTGTGCACGAAACGCACGTTTTGTGCCAAAAGGGGCAATTCGGTGCGTGAGGCACACGTTTTGTGCCAAAACTGAGCAAATGCGGCGATTCTGAGCACGAAACACACGTTTTGTGCCAAAACTGAGCAAAAGCGGCGATTTTGTGCACGAAACACGGGTTTTGTCCCAAAACTGAGAAAAAGCGGCGATTCTGCGCACGAAACGCACGTTTTGTGCCAAAACTGAGCAAAAGCGGCGATTCTGCGCACGAAACGCACGTTTTGTGCCAATAATGAGCATAAGCGGCGATTCTGCGCACGAAACGCACCTTTTGTGCCAAAACTGAGAAAAAGCGGCGATTCTGTGCACGAAACGCACGTTTTGTGCCAATAATGAGCAAAAGCGGCGATTCTGCGCACGAAACGCACGTTTTGTGCCAAAACTGAGAAAAAGCGGCGATTCTGTGCACGAAACGCACGTTTTGTGCCAAAACTGAGCAAAAGCGTCGATTCTGTGCATGGAACACGGGTTTTGTGCCAAAACTGAGAAAAAGCGGCGATTCTGCGCACGAAACGCACGTTTTGTGCCAAAACTGAGAAAAAGCTGCGATTCTGTGCACGAAACGCTCGTTTTGTGCCAAAAGGAGCAATTCGGAGCGTGAAGCGTACGTTTTGTGCCAAAACTGAGCAAAAGCGGCGATTCTGAGCACGAAACACACATTTGTGCCAAAACCGAGCGAAAGCGGCGACTCTGAGCACGAAACGCACGTTTTGTGCCAAGACTGAGCAAAAGCGGCGATTCTGTGTACGAAACACGCGTTTTGTGTCAAAACTGAGCAAAAGCTGCGATTCTGTGCACGAAACGCACGTTTTGTGTCAATAATGTCCAAAAGCGGCGACTCTCAGCACGAAATGCACGTTTTGTGCCAAAACTGAGCAAATGCGGCGATTCTGCGCACAAACCGCACGTTTTGTGCCAAAACTGAGAAAAAGCGGCGATTCTGTGCACGAAACGCACGTATTGTGCCAAAACTGAGCAAAAGCGTCGATTCTGTGCATGGAACACGGGTTTTGTGCCAAAACTGAGAAAAAGCGGCGATTCTGTGCACGAAACGCACGTTTTGGGCCAGACCTGAGCAAATGCGGCGATTCCGTGCACGAAAAGCACGTTTTGTGCCAAAAGGTGCGTGAAATTCCATGCGTGAAACGCACGTTTTGTGCCAAAACTGAGATAAAGCGGCGATTCTGTGCACGAAACGCACGTTTTGTGTCAATAATGTGCAAAAGCGGCGACTCTGAGCACGAAACACACGTTTTGTGCCAAACCTGAGCAAATGCGGCGATTCCGTGCACGAAAAGCACGTTTTGTGCCAAAAGGTGCGTGAAATTCCATGCGTGAAACGCACGTTTTGTGCCAAAACTGAGATAAAGCGGCGATTCTGTGCACGAAACGCACGTTTTGTGTCAATAATGTGCAAAAGCGGCGACTCTGAGCACGAAACGCACGTTTTGTGCCAAAACTGAGCAGAAGCGGCGACTCTGTGCACGAAACACGGGTTTTGTGTCAAAACAGAGCAAAAGCTGCGATTCTGTGCACGAAACGCACGTTTTGTGTCAATAATGAGCAAAAGCGGCGACTCTGAGCACGAAACGAACGTATTGTGTCAATAATGAGCAAAAGCGGCGATTCTGTGCACGAAACACGGGTTTTGTGCCAAACTGAGCAAAAGTGGCGATTCTGAGCACGAAACGCACGTTTTGTGCCAAAACTGAGCAAAAGCGACGATTCTGAGCACGAAACGCACGTTTTGTGTCAATAATGAGCAAAAGCGGCGACTCTGAGCACGAAACACGGGTTTTGTGCCAAAACTGGAAAAAGCGGCGATTCTGCGCACGAAACGCACGGTTTGTGCCAAAAGGAGCAATTCGGTGAGTGAAACGCACGTTTTGTGCCAAAACTGAGCAAAAGCGACGATTCTGAGCACGAAACGCACGTTTTGTGTCAATAATGAGCAAAAGCGGCGACTCTGAGCACGAAACACGGGTTTTGTGTCAAAACTGAGCAAAAGCGGCGATTGTGTGAACGAAACGCACGTTTTGTGCCAAAAGGAGCAATTGCGTGCACGAAACGCACGTTTTGTGCCAAAACTGAGCAAAAGCGGCGATTCTGTGCACGATACACCGGTTTTGTGCCAAGACTGAGCAAAAGCGGCGATTCTGTGCATGAAACGCACGTTTTGTGCCAAAACTGAGCAAATGCGGCGATTCTGAGCACGAAACACACATTTGTGCCAAAACCGAGCAAAAGCGGCGATTCTGAGCACGAAACGCACGTTTTGTGCCAAAAGGAACAATTCGGAGCGTGAAACGAACGTTTTGTGCCGAAACTGAGCAAAAGCGGCGATTCTGAGCACGAAACGCACGTTTTGTGCCAAAACTGAGCAAAAGCGGCGATACTGTGCACGAAACGCACGCTATGTGCCAGAACTGAGCAAAAGCGGCGATTCTGTGTACAAACCGCACGTTTTGTGCCAGAACTGAGCAAAAGCGGCGATTCTGTGCACGAAACGCACGTTTTGTGCCAGACCTGAGCAAATGCGGCGATTGCGTGCACGAAAAGCACGTTTTGTGCCAAAAGGTGCGTGAAATTCCATGCGTGAAACGCACGTTTTGTGCCAAAACTGAGATAAAGCGGCGCTTCTGTGCACGAAACGCACGTTTTGTGTCAATAATGTGCAAAAGCGGCGACTCTGAGCACGAAACACACGTTTTGTGCCAAACCTGAGCAAATGCGGCGATTCCGTGCACGAAAAGCACGTTTTGTGCCAAAAGGTGCGTGAAATTCCATGCGCGAAACGCACGTTTTGTGCCAAAACTGAGATAAAGCGGCGATTCTGTGCACGAAACGCACGTTTTGTGTTAATAATGTGCAAAAGCGGCGACTCTGAGCACGAAACGCACGTTTTGTGCCAAAACTGAGCAGAAGCGGCGACTCTGTGCACGAAACACGGGTTTTGTGTCAAAACTGAGCAAAAGCTGCGATTCTGTGCACGAAACGCACGTTTTGTGTCAATAATGTGCAAAAGCGGCGACTCTCAGCACGAAACGCATGTTTTGTGCTAAAACTGAGCAAAAGCGGTGATTCTGTGCACAAAACGCACGTTTTGTGCCAAACTGAGCAAAAGTGGCGATTCTGAGCACGAAACGCACGTTTTGTGCCAAAACTGAGCAAAGGCGACGATTCTGAGCACGCAACGCACGTTTTGTGTCAATAATGAGCAAAAGCGGCGACTCTGAGCACGAAACGCACGTTATGTGCCAAAACTGAGCAAAAGCGGCGATTCTGTGCACGAAACGAACGTATTGTGTCAATAATGAGCAAAAGCGGCGATTCTGTGCACGAAACGCACGTTTTGTGCCAAAAGGGGCAATTCGGTGCGTGAGGCACACGTTTTGTGCCAAAACTGAGCAAATGCGGCGATTCTGAGCACGAAACACACGTTTTGTGCCAAAACTGAGCAAAAGCGGCGATTTTGTGCACGAAACACGGGTTTTGTCCCAAAACTGAGAAAAAGCGGCGATTCTGCGCACGAAACGCACGTTTTGTGCCAAAACTGAGCAAAAGCGGCGATTCTGCGCACGAAACGCACGTTTTGTGCCAATAATGAGCAAAAGCGGCGATTCTGCCCACGAAACGCACGTTTTGTGCCAAAACTGA
The DNA here is from genome assembly GCA_943735885.1 of Stelis phaeoptera. Taxonomy (NCBI): domain Eukaryota; kingdom Metazoa; phylum Arthropoda; class Insecta; order Hymenoptera; family Megachilidae; genus Stelis; species Stelis phaeoptera. The sequence goes on from CALSEM010000143.1 coordinate 1,630,846, forward strand.
GAAAAAGCGGCGATTCTGTGCACGAAACGCACGTTTTGTGCCAATAATGAGCAAAAGCGGCGATTCTGCGCACGAAACGCACGTTTTGTGCCAAAACTGAGCAAAAGCGGCGATTCTGTGCACAAACCGCACGTTTTGAGTCAATAATGAGCAAAAGTGGCGACTCTGAGCACGAAACACGGGTTTTGTGCCAAAACTTGAAAAAGCGGCGATTCTGCACACGAAACGCACGGTTTGTGCCAAAACTGAGCAAAAGCGACGATTCTGAGCACGAAACGCACGTTTTGTGTCAATAATGAGCAAAAGCGGCGACTCTGAGCACGAAACACGGGTTTTGTGTCAAAACTGAGAAAAAGCGGCGATTCTGTGAACGAAACGCACGTTTTGCGCCAAAAGGAGCAATTGCGTGCACGAAACGCACGTTTTGTGCCAAAACTGAGCAAAAGCGGCGATTCTGTGCACGATACACGGGTTTTGTGCCAAGACTGAGCAAAAGCGGCGATTCTGTGCATGAAACGCACGTTTTGTGCCAAAAGGAGCAATTCGGTGCGTCAAACGCCCGTCTTGTGCCAAAACTGAGAAAAAGCGGCGATTCTGTTCACGAAACGCACGCTATGTGCCAGAACTGAGCAAGAGCGGCGATTCTGTGCACGAAACGCACGTTTTGTGCCAAAACTGAGAAAAAGCGGCGATTCTGTGCACGAAACGCACGTATTGTGCCAAAACTGAGCAAAAGCGTCGATTCTGTGCATGGAACACGGGTTTTGTGCCAAAACTGAGAAAAAGCGGCGATTCTGTGCACGAAACGCACGTTTTGTGCCAATAATGAGCAAAAGCGGCGATTCTGCGCACGAAACGCACGTTTTGTGCCAAAACTGAGAAAAAGCGGCGATTCTGTGCACGAAACGCACGTTTTGTGCCAAAACTGAGCAAAGGCGTCGATTCTGTGCATGGAACACGGGTTTTGTGCCAAAACTGAGAAAAAGCGGCGATTCTGCGCACGAAACGCACGTTTTGTGCCAAAACTGAGCAAAAGCGGCGATTCTGTGTACGAAACGCCCGTTTTGTGCCAAAAGGAGCAATTCGGTGCGTGAAGCGCACGTTTTGTGTCAAAACTGAGCAAAAGCGGCGATTCTGTGCACGAAACACGGGTTTTGTGCCAAAACTGAGCAAAAGCGGCGACTCTGAGCACGAAACGCACGTTTTGTGCCAAAACTGAGCAAAAGCGGCGATTCTGTGCACAAACCGCACGTTTTGTGCCAAAACTGAGAAAAAGCGGCGATTCTGTGCACAAACCGCACGTTTTGTGCCAAAACTGAGAAAAAGCGGCGATTCTGTGCACGAAACGCACGTATTGTGCCAAAACTGAGCAAAAGCGTCGATTCTGAGCACGAAACACGGGTTTTGTGCCAAAACTGGAAAAAGCGGCGATTCTGCACACGAAACGCACGGTTTGTGCCAAAACTGAGCAAAAGCGACGATTCTGAGCACGAAACGCACGTTTTGTGTCAATAATGAGCAAAAGCGGCGACTCTGAGCACGAAACACGGGTTTTGTGTCAAAACTGAGAAAAAGCGGCGATTCTGTGAACGAAACGCACGTTTTGCGCCAAAAGGAGCAATTGCGTGCACGAAACGCACGTTTTGTGCCAAAACTGAGCAAAAGCGGCGATTCTGTGCACGATACACGGGTTTTGTGCCAAGACTGAGCAAAAGCGGCGATTCTGTGCATGAAACGCACGTTTTGTGCCAAAAGGAGCAATTCGGTGCGTCAAACGCCCGTCTTGTGCCAAAACTGAGAAAAAGCGGCGATTCTGTTCACGAAACGCACGCTATGTGCCAGAACTGAGCAAAAGCGGCGATTCTGTGCACGAAACGCACGTTTTGTGCCAAAACTGAGAAAAAGCGGCGATTCTGTGCACGAAACGCACGTATTGTGCCAAAACTGAGCAAAAGCGTCGATTCTGTGCATGGAACACGGGTTTTGTGCCAAAACTGAGAAAAAGCGGCGATTCTGTGCACGAAACGCACGTTTTGTGCCAATAATGAGCAAAAGCGGCGATTCTGCGCACGAAACGCACGTTTTGTGCCAAAACTGAGAAAAAGCGGCGATTCTGTGCACGAAACGCACGTTTTGTGCCAAAACTGAGCAAAGGCGTCGATTCTGTGCATGGAACACGGGTTTTGTGCCAAAACTGAGAAAAAGCGGCGATTCTGCGCACGAAACGCACGTTTTGTGCCAAAACTGAGCAAAAGCGGCGATTCTGTGTACGAAACGCCCGTTTTGTGCCAAAAGGAGCAATTCGGTGCGTGAAGCGCACGTTTTGTGTCAAAACTGAGCAAAAGCGGCGATTCTGTGCACGAAACACGGGTTTTGTGCCAAAACTGAGCAAAAGCGGCGACTCTGAGCACGAAACGCACGTTTTGTGCCAAAACTGAGCAAAAGCGGCGATTCTGTGCACAAACCGCACGTTTTGTGCCAAAACTGAGAAAAAGCGGCGATTCTGTGCACGAAACGCACGTATTGTGCCAAAACTGAGCAAAAGCGTCGATTCTGTGCATGGAACACGGGTTTCGTGCCAAAACTGAGAAAAAGCGGCGATTCTGTGCACGAAACGCACGTTTTGTGCCAGACCTGAGCAAATGCGGCGATTCCGTGCACGAAAAGCACGTTTTGTGCCAAAAGGTGCGTGAAATTCCATGCGTGAAACGCACGTTTTGTGCCAAAACTGAGATAAAGCGGCGCTTCTGTGCACGAAACGCACGTTTTGTGTCAATAATGTGCAAAAGCGGCGACTCTGAGCACGAAACACACGTTTTGTGCCAAACCTGAGCAAATGCGGCGATTCCGTGCACGAAAAGCACGTTTTGTGCCAAAAGGTGCGTGAAATTCCATGCGCGAAACGCACGTTTTGTGCCAAAACTGAGATAAAGCGGCGATTCTGTGCACGAAACGCACGTTTTGTGTCAATAATGTGCAAAAGCGGCGACTCTGAGCACGAAACGCACGTTTTGTGCCAAAACTGAGCAGAAGCGGCGACTCTGTGCACGAAACACGGGTTTTGTGTCAAAACTGAGCAAAAGCTGCGATTCTGTGCACGAAACGCACGTTTTGTGTCAATAATGTGCAAAAGCGGCGACTCTCAGCACGAAACGCATGTTTTGTGCTAAAACTGAGCAAAAGCGGTGATTCTGTGCACAAAACGCACGTTTTGTGCCAAACTGAGCAAAAGTGGCGATTCTGAGCACGAAACGCACGTTTTGTGCCAAAACTGAGCAAAGGCGACGATTCTGAGCACGCAACGCACGTTTTGTGTCAATAATGAGCAAAAGCGGCGACTCTGAGCACGAAACGCACGTTTTGTGCCAAAAGGGGCAATTCGGTGCGTGAGGCACACGTTTTGTGCCAAAACTGAGCAAATGCGGCGATTCTGAGCACGAAACACACGTTTTGTGCCAAAACTGAGCAAAAGCGGCGATTTTGTGCACGAAACACGGGTTTTGTCCCAAAACTGAGAAAAAGCGGCGATTCTGCGCACGAAACGCACGTTTTGTGCCAAAACTGAGCAAAAGCGGCGATTCTGCGCACGAAACGCACGTTTTGTGCCAATAATGAGCAAAAGCGGCGATTCTGCGCACGAAACGCACGTTTTGTGCCAAAACTGAGAAAAAGCGGCGATTCTGTGCACGAAACGCACGTTTTGTGCCAATAATGAGCAAAAGCGGCGATTCTGCGCACGAAACGCACGTTTTGTGCCAAAACTGAGAAAAAGCGGCGATTCTGTGCACGAAACGCACGTTTTGTGCCAAAACTGAGCAAAAGCGTCGATTCTGTGCATGGAACACGGGTTTTGTGCCAAAACTGAGAAAAAGCGGCGATTCTGCGCACGAAACGCACGTTTTGTGCCAAAACTGAGAAAAAGCTGCGATTCTGTGCACGAAACGCTCGTTTTGTGCCAAAAGGAGCAATTCGGAGCGTGAAGCGCACGTTTTGTGCCAAAACTGAGCAAAAGCGGCGATTCTGAGCACGAAACACACATTTGTGCCAAAACCGAGCGAAAGCGGCGACTCTGAGCACGAAACGCACGTTTTGTGCCAAGACTGAGCAAAAGCGGCGATTCTGTGTACGAAACACGCGTTTTGTGTCAAAACTGAGCAAAAGCTGCGATTCTGTGCACGAAACGCACGTTTTGTGTCAATAATGTGCAAAAGCGGCGACTCTCAGCACGAAATGCACGTTTTGTGCCAGAACTGAGCAAATGCGGCGATTCTTCGCACAAACCGCACGTTTTGTGCCAAAACTGAGAAAAAGCGGCGATTCTGTGCACGAAACGCACGCATTGTGCCAAAACTGAGCAAAAGCGTCGATTCTGTGCATGGAACACGGGTTTTGTGCCAAAACTGAGAAAAAGCGGCGATTCTGTGCACGAAACGCACGTTTTGTGCCAGACCTGAGCAAATGCGGCGATTCCGTGCACGAAAAGCACGTTTTGTGCCAAAAGGTGCGTGAAATTCCATGCGTGAAACGCACGTTTTGTGCCAAAACTGAGATAAAGCGGCGATTCTGTGCACGAAACGCACGTTTTGTGTCAATAATGTGCAAAAGCGGCGACTCTGAGCACGAAACACACGTTTTGTGCCAAACCTGAGCAAATGCGGCGATTCCGTGCACGAAAAGCACGTTTTGTGCCAAAAGGTGCGTGAAATTCCATGCGTGAAACGCACGTTTTGTGCCAAAACTGAGATAAAGCGGCGATTCTGTGCACGAAACGCACGTTTTGTGTCAATAATGTGCAAAAGCGGCGACTCTGAGCACAAAACGCACGTTTTGTGCCAAAACTGAGCAGAAGCGGCGACTCTGTGCACGAAACACGGGTTTTGTGCCAAACTGAGCAAAAGTGGCGATTCTGAGCACGAAACGCACGTTTTGTGCCAAAACTGAGCAAAAGCGACGATTCTGAGCACGAAACGCACGTTTTGTGTCAATAATGAGCAAAAGCGGCGACTCTGAGCACGAAACACGGGTTTTGTGCCAAGACTGGAAAAAGCGGCGATTCTGCGCACGAAACGCACGGTTTGTGCCAAAAGGAGCAATTCGGTGAGTGAAACGCACGTTTTGTGCCAAAACTGAGCAAAAGCGGCGATTCTGTGCTCGAAACGCACGTTTTGTGCCAATAATGAGCAAAAGCGGCGATTCTGCGCACGAAACGCACGTTTTGTGCCAAAACTGAGAAAAAGCGGCGATTCTGAGCACGAATCACACGTTTTGTGCCAAAACTGAGCAAAAGCGGCGATTTTGTGTACAAACCGCACGTTTTGTGCCAAAACTGAGCAAAAGCGGCGATTCTGTGCACGAAACGCACGTTTTGTGCCAAAAGGAACAATTGCGTGCACGAAACGCACGTTTTGTGCCAAAACTTAGCAAAGGCGGCGATACTGTGCACGAAACGCACGCTATGTGCCAGAACTGAGCAAAAGCGGCGATTCTGTGCACGAAACGCACGATTTGTGCCAAAAGGAGAAATTCGGTGCGTGAAACGCACGTTTTGTGCCAAAACTGAGCAAAAGAGGCGATTATGTGCACGAAACGCACGTTTTGTGCCAAACCTGAGCAAATTGCGGCGATTCCGTGCACGAAAAGCACGTTTTGTGCCAAAAGGTGCGTGAAATTCCATGCGTGAAACGCACGTTTTGTGCCAAAACTGAGATAAAGCGGCGATTCTGTGCACGAAACGCACGTTTTGTGTCAATAATGTGCAAAAGCGGCGACTCTGAGCACGAAACACACGTTTTGTGCCAAACCTGAGCAAATGCGGCGATTCTGTGCACGAAAAGCACGTTTTGTGCCAAAAGGTGCGTGAAATTCCATGCGTGAAACGCACGTTTTGTGCCAAAACTGAGATAAAGCGGCGATTCTGTGCACGAAACGCACGTTTTGTGTCAATAATGTGCAAAAGCGGCGACTCTGAGCACGAAACGCACGTTTTGTGCCAAAACTGAGCAGAAACGGCGATTCTGTGCACGAAACACGGGTTTTGTGTCAAAACTGAGCAAAAGCTGCGATTCTCTGCACGAAACGCACGTTTTGTGTCAATAATGTGCAAAAGCGGCGACTCTCAGCACGAAACGCATGTTTTGTGCTAAAACTGAGCAAAAGCGGTGATTCTGTGCACAAAACGCACGTTTTGTGCCAAACTGAGCAAAAGTGGCGATTCTGAGCACGAAACGCACGTTTTGTGCCAAAACTGAGCAAAGGCGACGATTCTGAGCACGAAACGCACGTTTTGTGTCAATAATGAGCAAAAGCGGCGACTCTGAGCACGAAACGCACGTTTTGTGCCAAAACTGAGCAAAAGCGGCGATTCTGTGCACGAAACGCACGTTTTGTACCAAAACTGAGCAAATGCGGCGATTCTGAGCACGAAACACACATTTGTGCCAAAACCGAGCAAAAGCGGCGATTCTGAGCACGAAACGCACGTTTTGTGCCAAAAGGAACAATTCGGAGCGTGAAACGAACGTTTTGTGCCGAAACTGAGCAAAAGCGGCGATTCTGAGCACGAAACGCACGTTTTGTGACACAACTGAGCAAAAGCGGCGATACTGTGCACGAAACGCACGCTATGTGCCAGAACTGAGCAAAAGCGACGATTCTGTGCACGAAACAGGGGTTTTGTGCCAAAACTGAGCAAAAGCGGCGATTCTGTGCTCGAAACGCACGTTTTGTGCCAATAATGAGCAAAAGCGGCGATTTTGCGCACGAAACGCACGTTTTGTGCCAAAACTGAGAAAAAGCGGCGATTCTGAGCACGAATCACACGTTTTGTGCCAAAACTGAGCAAAAGCGGCGATTTTGTGTACAAACCGCACGTTTTGTGCCAAAACTGAGCAAAAGCGGCGATTCTGTGCACGAAACGCACGTTTTGTGCCAAAAGGAACAATTGCGTGCACGAAACGCACGTTTTGTGCCAAAACTTAGCAAAGGCGGCGATACTGTGCACGAAACGCACGCTATGTGCCAGAACTGAGCAAAAGCGGCGATTCTGTGCACGAAACGCACGATTTGTGCCAAAAGGAGAAATTCGGTGCGTGAAACGCACGTTTTGTGCCAAAACTGAGCAAAAGAGGCGATTATGTGCACGAAACGCACGTTTTGTGCCAAACCTGAGCAAATGCGGCGATTCCGTGCACGAAAAGCACGTTTTGTGCCAAAAGGTGCGTGAAATTCCATGCGTGAAACGCACGTTTTGTGCCAAAACTGAGATAAAGCGGCGATTCTGAGCACGAAACGCACGTTTTGTGTCAATAATGTGCAAAAGCGGCGACTCTGAGCACGAAACACACGTTTTGTGCCAAACCTGAGCAAATGCGGCGATTCTGTGCACGAAAAGCACGTTTTGTGCCAAAAGGTGCGTGAAACGCACGTTTTGTGCCAAAACTGAGATAAAGCGGCGATTCTGTGCACGAAACGCACGTTTTGTGTCAATAATGTGCAAAAGCGGCGACTCTGAGCACGAAACGCACGTTTTGTGCCAAAACTGAGCAGAAACGGCGATTCTGTGCACGAAACACGGGTTTTGTGTCAAAACTGAGCAAAAGCTGCGATTCTCTGCACGAAACGCACGTTTTGTGTCAATAATGTCTAAAAGCGGCGACTCTCAGCACGAAACGCATGTTTTGTGCTAAAACTGAGCAAAAGCGGTGATTCTGTGCACAAAACGCACGTTTTGTGCCAAACTGAGCAAAAGTGGCGATTCTGAGCACGAAACGCACGTTTTGTGCCAAAACTGAGCAAAGGCGACGATTCTGAGCACGAAACGCACGTTTTGTGTCAATAATGAGCAAAAGCGGCGACTCTGAGCACGAAACGCACGATTTGTGCCAAAAGGAGAAATTCGGTGCGTGAAACGCACGTTTTGTGCCAAAACTGAGCAAAAGAGGCGATTATGTGCACGAAACGCACGTTTTGTGCCAAACCTGAGCAAATGCGGCGATTCCGTGCACGAAAAGCACGTTTTGTGCCAAAAGGTGCGTGAAATTCCATGCGTGAAACGCACGTTTTGTGCCAAAACTGAGATAAAGCGGCGATTCTGTGCACGAAACGCACGTTTTGTGTCAATAATGTGCAAAAGCGGCGACTCTGAGCACGAAACACACGCTTTGTGCCAAACCTGAGCAAATGCGGCGATTCTGTGCACGAAAAGCACGTTTTGTGCCAAAAGGTGCGTGAAATTCCATGCGTGAAACGCACGTTTTGTGCCAAAACTGAGATAAAGCGGCGATTCTGTGCACGAAACGCACGTTTTGTGTCAATAATGTGCAAAAGCGGCGACTCTGAGCACGAAACGCACGTTTTGTGCCAAAACTGAGCAGAAACGGCGATTCTGTGCACGAAACACGGGTTTTGTGTCAAAACTGAGCAAAAGCTGCGATTCTCTGCACGAAACGCACGTTTTGTGTCAATAATGTGCAAAAGCGGTGACTCTCAGCACGAAACGCATGTTTTGTGCTAAAACTGAGCAAAAGCGGTGATTCTGTGCACAAAACGCACGTTTTGTGCCAAACTGAGCAAAAGTGGCGATTCTGAGCACGAAACGCACGTTTTGTGCCAAAACTGAGCAAAGGCGACGATTCTGAGCACGAAACGCACGTTTTGTGTCAATAATGAGCAAAAGCGGCGACTCTGAGCACGAAACGCACGTTTTGTGCCAAAACTGAGCAAAAGCGGCGATTCTGTGCACGAAACGAACGTATTGTGTCAATAATGAGCAAAAGCGGCGATTCTGTGCACGAAACACGGGTTTTGTGCCAAACTGAGCAAAAGTGGCGATTCTGAGCACGAAACGCACGTTTTGTGCCAAAACTGAGCAAAAGCGACGATTCTGAGCACGAAACGCACGTTTTGTGTCAATAATGAGCAAAAGCGGCGACTCTGAGCACGAAACACGGGTTTTGTGCCAAAACTGGAAAAAGCGGCGATTCTGCGCAAGAAACGCACGGTTTGTGCCAAAAGGAGCAATTCGGTGAGTGAAACGCACGTTTTGTGCCAAAACTGAGCAAAAGCGACGATTCTGAGCACGAAACGCACGTTTTGTGTCAATAATGAGCAAAAGCGGCGACTCTGAGCACGAAACACGGGTTTTGTGTCAAAACTGAGCAAAAGCGGCGATTCTGTGAACGAAACGCACGTTTTGCGCCAAAAGGAGCAATTGCGTGCACGAAACGCACGTTTTGTGCCAAAACTGAGCAAAAGCGGCGATTCTGTGCACGATACACGGGTTTTGTGCCAAGACTGAGCAAAAGCGGCGATTCTGTGCATGAAACGCACGTTTTGTGCCAAAAGGAGCAATTCGGTGCGTCAAACGCCCGTTTTGTGCCAAAACTGAGCAAAAGCGGCGATTCTGTGCATGAAACGCACGTTTTGTGCCAAAAGGAGCAATTCGGTGCGTGAAACGCACGTTTTGTGCCAAAACTGAGCAAAAACGGCGATTCTGTGCACGAAACACGGGTTTTGTCCCAAAACTGAGAAAAAGAGGCGATTTTGTGCACGAAACGCACGCTATGTGCCAGAACTGAGCAAAAGCGGCGATTCTGTGTACAAACCGCACGTTTTGTGCCAGAACTGAGCAAAAGCGGCGATTCTGTGCACGAAACGCACGTTTTGTGCCAAAAGGAGCAATTCGGTGCGTGAAGCGCACGTTTTGTGCCAAAACTGAGAAAAAGCGGCGATTCTGTTCACGAAACGCACGTTTTGTGTCAATAATGTGCAAAAGCGGCGACTCTGAGCACGAAACACACGTTTTGTGCCAAACCTGAGCAAATGCGGCGATTCCGTGCACGAAAAGCACGTTTTGTGCCAAAAGGTGCGTGAAATTCCATGCGTGAAACGCACGTTTTGTGCCAAAACTGAGCAAAAGCGACGATTCTGAGCACGAAACGCACGTTTTGTGTCAATAATGAGCAAAAGCGGCGACTCTGAGCACGAAACACGGGTTTTGTGTCAAAACTGAGCAAAAGCGGCGATTCTGTGAACGAAACGCACGTTTTGTGCCGAAAGGAGCAATTGCGTGCACGAAACGCACGTTTTGTGCCAAAACTGAGCAAAAGCGGCGATTCTGTGCACGATACACCGGTTTTGTGCCAAGACTGAGCAAAAGCGGCGATTCTGTGCATGAAACGCACGTTTTGTGCCAAAAGGAGCAATTCGGTGTGTGAAACGCCCGTTTTGTGCCAAAACTGAGCAAAAGCGGCGATTCTGTGCATGAAACGCACGTTTTGTGCCAAAAGGAACAATTGCGTGCCCGAAACGCACGTTTTGTGCCAAAACTTAGCAAAGGCGGCGATACTGTGCACGAAACGCACGCTATGTGCCAGAACTGAGCAAAAGCGGCGATTCTGTGCACGAAACGCACGATTTGTGCCAAAAGGAGAAATTCGGTGCGTGAAACGCACGTTTTGTGCCAAAACTGAGCAAAAGAGGCGATTATGTGCACGAAACGCACGTTTTGTGCCAAACCTGAGCAAATGCGGCGATTCCGTGCACGAAAAGCACGTTTTGTGCCAAAAGGTGCGTGAAATTCCATGCGTGAAACGCACGTTTTGTGCCAAAACTGAGATAAAGCGGCGATTCTGTGCACGAAACGCACGTTTTGTGTCAATAATGTGCAAAAGCGGCGACTCTGAGCACGAAACACACGTTTTGTGCCAAACCTGAGCAAATGCGGCGATTCTGTGCACGAAAAGCACGTTTTGTGCCAAAAGGTGCGTGAAATTCCATGCGTGAAACGCACGTTTTGTGCCAAAACTGAGATAAAGCGGCGATTCTGTGCACGAAACGCACGTTTTGTGTCAATAATGTGCAAAAGCGGCGACTCTGAGCACGAAACGCACGTTTTGTGCCAAAACTGAGCAGAAACGGCGATTCTGTGCACGAAACACGGGTTTTGTGTCAAAACTGAGCAAAAGCTGCGATTCTCTGCACGAAACGCACGTTTTGTGTCAATAATGTGCAAAAGCGGCGACTCTCAGCACGAAACGCATGTTTTGTGCTAAAACTGAGCAAAAGCGGTGATTCTGTGCACAAAACGCACGTTTTGTGCCAAACTGAGCAAAAGTGGCGATTCTGAGCACGAAACGCACGTTTTGTGCCAAAACTGAGCAAAGGCGACGATTCTGAGCACGAAACGCACGTTTTGTGCCAATAATGAGCAAAAGCGGCGACTCTGAGCACGAAACGCACGTTTTGTGCCAAAACTGAGCAAAAGCGGCGATTCTGAGCACGAAACGCACGTTTTGTGTCAATAATGAGCAAAAGCGGCGACTCTGAGCACGAAACACGGGTTTTGTGTCAAAACTGAGCAAAAGCGGCGATTCTGTGAACGAAACGCACGTTTTGTGCCGAAAGGAGCAATTGCGTGCACGAAACGCACGTTTTGTGCCAAAACTGAGCAAAAGCGGCGATTCTGTGCACGATACACCGGTTTTGTGCCAAGACTGAGCAAAAGCGGCGATTCTGTGCATGAAACGCACGTTTTGTGCCAAAAGGAGCAATTCGGTGTGTGAAACGCCCGTTTTGTGCCAAAACTGAGCAAAAGCGGCGATTCTGTGCATGAAACGCACGTTTTGTGCCAAAAGGAGCAATTCGGTGCGTGAAACGCACGTTTTGTGCCAAAACTGAGCAAAAGCGGCGATTCTGAGCACGAAACACACATTTGTGCCAAAACCGAGCAAAAGCGGCGATTCTGTGCACGAAACACGGGTTTTGTACCAAAACTGAGAAAAAGCGGCGATTTTGTGCACGAAACGCACGCTATGTGCCAGAACTGAGCAAAAGCTGCGATTCTGTGCACGAAACGCACGTTTTGTGCCAAAACTGAGCAAAAGCGGCGATTCTGTGCACGAAACACGGGTTTTGTGCCAAAACTGAGCAAAAGCGGCGATTCTGTGCACGAAACGCACGTTTTGTACCAAAACTGAGCAAATGCGGCGATTCTGAGCACGAAACACACATTTGTGCCAAAACCGAGCAAAAGCGGCGATTCTGAGCACGAAACGCACGTTTTGTGCCAAAAGGAACAATTCGGAGCGTGAAACGAACGTTTTGTGCCGAAACTGAGCAAAAGCGGCGATTCTGAGCACGAAACGCACGTTTTGTGCCAAAACTGAGCAAAAGCGGCGATACTGTGCATGAAACGCACGCTATGTGCCAGAACTGAGCAAAAGCGACGATTCTGTGCACGAAACAGGGGTTTTGTGCCAAAACTGAGCAAAAGCGGCGATTCTGTGCTCGAAACGCACGTTTTGTGCCAATAATGAGCAAAAGCGGCGATTCTGCGCACGAAACGCACGTTTTGTGCCAAAACTGAGAAAAAGCGGCGATTCTGAGCACGAATCACACGTTTTGTGCAAAACCGAGCAAAAGCGGCGATTTTGTGTACAAACCGCACGTTTTGTGCCAAAACTGAGCAAAAGCGGCGATTCTGTGCACGAAACGCACGTTTTGTGCCAAAAGGAACAATTGCGTGCACGAAACGCACGTTTTGTGCCAAAACTGAGCAAAAGCGACGATTCTGAGCACGAAACGCACGTTTTGTGTCAATAATGAGCAAAAGCGGCGACTCTGAGCACGAAACACGGGTTTTGTGCCAAAACTGGAAAAAGCGGCGATTCTGCGCACGAAACGCACGGTTTGTGCCAAAAGGAGCAATTCGGTGAGTGAAACGCACGTTTTGTGCCAAAACTGAGCAAAAGCGACGATTCTGAGCACGAAACGCACGTTTTGTGTCAATAATGAGCAAAAGCGGCGACTCTGAGCACGAAACACGGGTTTTGTGTCAAAACTGAGCAAAAGCGGCGATTCTGTGAACGAAACGCACGTTTTGTGCCAAAAGGAGCAATTGCGTGCACGAAACGCACGTTTTGTGCCAAAACTGAGCAAAAGCGGCGATTCTGTGCACGATACACCGGTTTTGTGCCAAGACTGAGCAAAAGCGGCGATTCTGTGCATGAAACGCACGTTTTGTGCCAAAAGGAGCAATTCGGTGTGTGAAACGCCCGTTTTGTGCCAAAACTGAGCAAAAGCGGCGATTCTGTGCATGAAACGCACGTTTTGTGCCAAAAGGAGCAATTCGGTGCGTGAAACGCACGTTTTGTGCCAAAACTGAGCAAAAGCGGCGATTCTGAGCACGAAACACACATTTGTGCCAAAACCGAGCAAAAGCGGCGATTCTGTGCACGAAACACGGGTTTTGTACCAAAACTGAGAAAAAGCGGCGATTTTGTGCACGAAACGCACGCTATGTGCCAGAACTGAGCAAAAGCTGCGATTCTGTGCACGAAACGCACGTTTTGTGCCAAAACTGAGCAAAAGCGGCGATTCTGTGCACGAAACACGGGTTTTGTGCCAAAACTGAGCAAAAGCGGCGATTCTGTGCACGAAACGCACGTTTTGTACCAAAACTGAGCAAATGCGGCGATTCTGAGCACGAAACACACATTTGTGCCAAAACCGAGCAAAAGCGGCGATTCTGAGCACGAAACGCACGTTTTGTGCCAAAAGGAACAATTCGGAGCGTGAAACGAACGTTTTGTGCCGAAACTGAGCAAAAGCGGCGATTCTGAGCACGAAACGCACGTTTTGTGCCAAAACTGAGCAAAAGCGGCGATACTGTGCATGAAACGCACGCTATGTGCCAGAACTGAGCAAAAGCGACGATTCTGTGCACGAAACAGGGGTTTTGTGCCAAAACTGAGCAAAAGCGGCGATTCTGTGCTCGAAACGCACGTTTTGTGCCAATAATGAGCAAAAGCGGCGATTCTGCGCACGAAACGCACGTTTTGTGCCAAAACTGAGAAAAAGCGGAGATTCTGAGCACGAATCACACGTTTTGTGCAAAACCGAGCAAAAGCGGCGATTTTGTGTACAAACCGCACGTTTTGTGCCAAAACTGAGCAAAAGCGGCGATTCTGTGCACGAAACGCACGTTTTGTGCCAAAAGGAACAATTGCGTGCACGAAACGCACGTTTTGTGCCAAAACTTAGCAAAGGCGGCGATACTGTGCACGAACCGCACACTATGTGCCAGAACTGAGCAAAAGCGGCGATTCTGTGCACGAAACGCACGATTTGTGCCAAAAGGAGAAATTCGGTGCGTGAAACGCACGTTTTGTGCCAAAACTGAGCAAAAGAGGCGATTATGTGCACGAAACGCACGTTTTGTGCCAAAGCTGAGCAAATGCGGCGATTCCGTGCACGAAAAGCACGTTTTGTGCCAATAGGTGCGTGAAATTCCATGCGTGAAACGCACGTTTTGTGCCAAAACTGAGATAAAGCGGCGATTCTGTGCACGAAACGCACGTTTTGTGTCAATAATGTGCAAAAGCGGCGACTCTGAGCACGAAACACACGTTTTGTGCCAAACCTGAGCAAATGCGGCGATTCTGTGCACGAAAAGCACGTTTTGTGCCAAAAGGTGCGTGAAATTCCATGCGTGAAACGCACGTTTTGTGCCAAAACTGAGATAAAGCGGCGATTCTGTGCACGAAACGCACGTTTTGTGTCAATAATGTGCAAAAGCGGCGACTCTGAGCACGAAACGCACGTTTTGTGCCAAAACTGAGCAGAAACGGCGATTCTGTGCACGAAACACGGGTTTTGTGTCAAAACTGAGCAAAAGCTGCGATTCTCTGCACGAAACGCACGTTTTGTGTCAATAATGTGCAAAAGCGGCGACTCTCAGCACGAAACGCATGTTTTGTGCCAAACTGAGCAAAAGTGGCGATTCTGAGCACGAAACGCACGTTTTGTGCCAAAACTGAGCAAAAGCGACGATTCTGAGCACGAAACGCACGTTTTGTGTCAATAATGAGCAAAAGCGGCGACTCTGAGCACGAAACACGGGTTTTGTGCCAAAACTGGAAAAAGCGGCGATTCTGCGCACGAAACGCACGGTTTGTGCCAAAAGGAGCAATTCGGTGAGTGAAACGCACGTTTTGTGCCAAAACTGAGCAAAAGCGACGATTCTGAGCACGAAACGCACGTTTTGTGTCAATAATGAGCAAAAGCGGCGACTCTGAGCACGAAACACGGGTTTTGTGTCAAAACTGAGCAAAAGCGGCGATTCTGTGAACGAAACGCACGTTTTGTGCCGAAAGGAGCAATTGCGTGCACGAAACGCACGTTTTGTGCCAAAACTGAGCAAAAGCGGCGATTCTGTGCACGATACACCGGTTTTGTGCCAAGACTGAGCAAAAGCGGCGATTCTGTGCATGAAACGCACGTTTTGTGCCAAAAGGAGCAATTCGGTGTGTGAAACGCCCGTTTTGTGCCAAAACTGAGCAAAAGCGGCGATTCTGTGCATGAAACGCACGTTTTGTGCCAAAAGGAACAATTGCGTGCCCGAAACGCACGTTTTGTGCCAAAACTTAGCAAAGGCGGCGATACTGTGCACGAAACGCACGCTATGTGCCAGAACTGAGCAAAAGCGGCGATTCTGTGCACGAAACGCACGATTTGTGCCAAAAGGAGAAATTCGGTGCGTGAAACGCACGTTTTGTGCCAAAACTGAGCAAAAGAGGCGATTATGTGCACGAAACGCACGTTTTGTGCCAAACCTGAGCAAATGCGGCGATTCCGTGCACGTTTTGTGCCAAAAGGTGCGTGAAATTCCATGCGTGAAACGCACGTTTTGTGCCAAAACTGAGATAAAGCGGCGATTCTGTGCACGAAACGCACGTTTTGTGTCAATAATGTGCAAAAGCGGCGACTCTGAGCACGAAACACACGTTTTGTGCCAAACCTGAGCAAATGCGGCGATTCTGTGCACGAAAAGCACGTTTTGTGCCAAAAGGTGCGTGAAATTCCATGCGTGAAACGCACGTTTTGTGCCAAAACTGAGATAAAGCGGCGATTCTGTGCACGAAACGCACGTTTTGTGTCAATAATGTGCAAAAGCGGCGACTCTGAGCACGAAACGCACGTTTTGTGCCAAAACTGAGCAGAAACGGCGATTCTGTGCACGAAACACGGGTTTTGTGTCAAAACTGAGCAAAAGCTGCGATTCTCTGCACGAAACGCACGTTTTGTGTCAATAATGTGCAAAAGCGGCGACTCTCAGCACGAAACGCATGTTTTGTGCTAAAACTGAGCAAAAGCGGTGATTCTGTGCACAAAACGCACGTTTTGTGCCAAACTGAGCAAAAGTGGCGATTCTGAGCACGAAACGCACGTTTTGTGCCAAAACTGAGCAAAGGCGACGATTCTGAGCACGAAACGCACGTTTTGTGTCAATAATGAGCAAAAGCGGCGACTCTGAGCACGAAACGCACGTTTTGTGCCAAAACTGAGCAAAAGCGGCGATTCTGTGCACGAAACGAACGTATTGTGTCAATAATGAGCAAAAGCGGCGATTCTGTGCACGAAACACGGGTTTTGTGCCAAACTGAGCAAAAGTGGCGATTCTGAGCACGAAACGCACGTTTTGTGCCAAAACTGAGCAAAAGCGACGATTCTGAGCACGAAACGCACGTTTTGTGTCAATAATGAGCAAAAGCGGCGACTCTGAGCACGAAACACGGGTTTTGTGCCAAAACTGGAAAAAGCGGCGATTCTGCGCACGAAACGCACGGTTTGTGCCAAAAGGAGCAATTCGGTGAGTGAAACGCACGTTTTGTGCCAAAACTGAGCAAAAGCGACGATTCTGAGCACGAAACGCACGTTTTGTGTCAATAATGAGCAAAAGCGGCGACTCTGAGCACGAAACACGGGTTTTGTGTCAAAACTGAGCAAAAGCGGCGATTCTGTGAACGAAACGCACGTTTTGTGCCGAAAGGAGCAATTGCGTGCACGAAACGCACGTTTTGTGCCAAAACTGAGCAAAAGCGGCGATTCTGTGCACGATACACCGGTTTTGTGCCAAGACTGAGCAAAAGCGGCGATTCTGTGCATGAAACGCACGTTTTGTGCCAAAAGGAGCAATTCGGTGTGTGAAACGCCCGTTTTGTGCCAAAACTGAGCAAAAGCGGCGATTCTGTGCATGAAACGCACGTTTTGTGCCAAAAGGAGCAATTCGGTGCGTGAAACGCACGTTTTGTGCCAAAACTGAGCAAAAGCGGCGATTCTGAGCACGAAACACACATTTGTGCCAAAACCGAGCAAAAGCGGCGATTCTGTGCACGAAACACGGGTTTTGTACCAAAACTGAGAAAAAGCGGCGATTTTGTGCACGAAACGCACGCTATGTGCCAGAACTGAGCAAAAGCTGCGATTCTGTGCACGAAACGCACGTTTTGTGCCAAAACTGAGCAAAAGCGGCGATTCTGTGCACGAAACACGGGTTTTGTGCCAAAACTGAGCAAAAGCGGCGATTCTGTGCACGAAACGCACGTTTTGTACCAACACTGAGCAAATGCGGCGATTCTGAGCACGAAACACACATTTGTGCCAAAACCGAGCAAAAGCGGCGATTCTGAGCACGAAACGCACGTTTTGTGCCAAAAGGAACAATTCGGAGCGTGAAACGAACGTTTTGTGCCGAAACTGAGCAAAAGCGGCGATTCTGAGCACGAAACGCACGTTTTGTGCCAAAACTGAGCAAAAGCGGCGATACTGTGCATGAAACGCACGCTATGTGCCAGAACTGAGCAAAAGCGACGATTCTGTGCACGAAACAGGGGTTTTGTGCCAAAACTGAGCAAAAGCGGCGATTCTGTGCTCGAAACGCACGTTTTGTGCCAATAATGAGCAAAAGCG
The DNA here is from genome assembly GCA_943735885.1 of Stelis phaeoptera. NCBI lineage: Eukaryota > Metazoa > Arthropoda > Insecta > Hymenoptera > Megachilidae > Stelis > Stelis phaeoptera. The sequence goes on from CALSEM010000143.1 coordinate 1,648,594, forward strand.
GCGATTCTGCGCACGAAACGCACGTTTTGTGCCAAAACTGAGAAAAAGCGGCGATTCTGAGCACGAATCAAACGTTTTGTGCAAAACCGAGCAAAAGCGGCGATTTTGTGTACAAACCGCACGTTTTGTGCCAAAACTGAGCAAAAGCGGCGATTCTGTGCACGAAACGCACGTTTTGTGCCAAAAGGAACAATTGCGTGCACGAAACGCACGTTTTGTGCCAAAACTGAGCAAAAGCGACGATTCTGAGCACGAAACGCACGTTTTGTGTCAATAATGAGCAAAAGCGGCGACTCTGAGCACGAAACACGGGTTTTGTGCCAAAACTGGAAAAAGCGGCGATTCTGCGCACGAAACGCACGGTTTGTGCCAAAAGGAGCAATTCGGTGAGTGAAACGCACGTTTTGTGCCAAAACTGAGCAAAAGCGACGATTCTGAGCACGAAACGCACGTTTTGTGTCAATAATGAGCAAAAGCGGCGACTCTGAGCACGAAACACGGGTTTTGTGTCAAAACTGAGCAAAAGCGGCGATTCTGTGAACGAAACGCACGTTTTGTGCCAAAAGGAGCAATTGCGTGCACGAAACGCACGTTTTGTGCCAAAACTGAGCAAAAGCGGCGATTCTGTGCACGATACACCGGTTTTGTGCCAAGACTGAGCAAAAGCGGCGATTCTGTGCATGAAACGCACGTTTTGTGCCAAAAGGAGCAATTCGGTGTGTGAAACGCCCGTTTTGTGCCAAAACTGAGCAAAAGCGGCGATTCTGTGCATGAAACGCACGTTTTGTGCCAAAAGGAGCAATTCGGTGCGTGAAACGCACGTTTTGTGCCAAAACTGAGCAAAAGCGGCGATTCTGAGCACGAAACACACATTTGTGCCAAAACCGAGCAAAAGCGGCGATTCTGTGCACGAAACACGGGTTTTGTACCAAAACTGAGAAAAAGCGGCGATTTTGTGCACGAAACGCACGCTATGTGCCAGAACTGAGCAAAAGCTGCGATTCTGTGCACGAAACGCACGTTTTGTGCCAAAACTGAGCAAAAGCGGCGATTCTGTGCACGAAACACGGGTTTTGTGCCAAAACTGAGCAAAAGCGGCGATTCTGTGCACGAAACGCACGTTTTGTACCAAAACTGAGCAAATGCGGCGATTCTGAGCACGAAACACACATTTGTGCCAAAACCGAGCAAAAGCGGCGATTCTGAGCACGAAACGCACGTTTTGTGCCAAAAGGAACAATTCGGAGCGTGAAACGAACGTTTTGTGCCGAAACTGAGCAAAAGCGGCGATTCTGAGCACGAAACGCACGTTTTGTGCCAAAACTGAGCAAAAGCGGCGATACTGTGCATGAAACGCACGCTATGTGCCAGAACTGAGCAAAAGCGACGATTCTGTGCACGAAACAGGGGTTTTGTGCCAAAACTGAGCAAAAGCGGCGATTCTGTGCTCGAAACGCACGTTTTGTGCCAATAATGAGCAAAAGCGGCGATTCTGCGCACGAAACGCACGTTTTGTGCCAAAACTGAGAAAAAGCGGAGATTCTGAGCACGAATCACACGTTTTGTGCAAAACCGAGCAAAAGCGGCGATTTTGTGTACAAACCGCACGTTTTGTGCCAAAACTGAGCAAAAGCGGCGATTCTGTGCACGAAACGCACGTTTTGTGCCAAAAGGAACAATTGCGTGCACGAAACGCACGTTTTGTGCCAAAACTTAGCAAAGGCGGCGATACTGTGCACGAACCGCACACTATGTGCCAGAACTGAGCAAAAGCGGCGATTCTGTGCACGAAACGCACGATTTGTGCCAAAAGGAGAAATTCGGTGCGTGAAACGCACGTTTTGTGCCAAAACTGAGCAAAAGAGGCGATTATGTGCACGAAACGCACGTTTTGTGCCAAAGCTGAGCAAATGCGGCGATTCCGTGCACGAAAAGCACGTTTTGTGCCAATAGGTGCGTGAAATTCCATGCGTGAAACGCACGTTTTGTGCCAAAACTGAGATAAAGCGGCGATTCTGTGCACGAAACGCACGTTTTGTGTCAATAATGTGCAAAAGCGGCGACTCTGAGCACGAAACACACGTTTTGTGCCAAACCTGAGCAAATGCGGCGATTCTGTGCACGAAAAGCACGTTTTGTGCCAAAAGGTGCGTGAAATTCCATGCGTGAAACGCACGTTTTGTGCCAAAACTGAGATAAAGCGGCGATTCTGTGCACGAAACGCACGTTTTGTGTCAATAATGTGCAAAAGCGGCGACTCTGAGCACGAAACGCACGTTTTGTGCCAAAACTGAGCAGAAACGGCGATTCTGTGCACGAAACACGGGTTTTGTGTCAAAACTGAGCAAAAGCTGCGATTCTCTGCACGAAACGCACGTTTTGTGTCAATAATGTGCAAAAGCGGCGACTCTCAGCACGAAACGCATGTTTTGTGCCAAACTGAGCAAAAGTGGCGATTCTGAGCACGAAACGCACGTTTTGTGCCAAAACTGAGCAAAAGCGACGATTCTGAGCACGAAACGCACGTTTTGTGTCAATAATGAGCAAAAGCGGCGACTCTGAGCACGAAACACGGGTTTTGTGCCAAAACTGGAAAAAGCGGCGATTCTGCGCACGAAACGCACGGTTTGTGCCAAAAGGAGCAATTCGGTGAGTGAAACGCACGTTTTGTGCCAAAACTGAGCAAAAGCGACGATTCTGAGCACGAAACGCACGTTTTGTGTCAATAATGAGCAAAAGCGGCGACTCTGAGCACGAAACACGGGTTTTGTGTCAAAACTGAGCAAAAGCGGCGATTCTGTGAACGAAACGCACGTTTTGTGCCAAAAGGAGCAATTGCGTGCACGAAACGCACGTTTTGTGCCAAAACTGAGCAAAAGCGGCGATTCTGTGCACGATACACCGGTTTTGTGCCAAGACTGAGCAAAAGCGGCGATTCTGTGCATGAAACGCACGTTTTGTGCCAAAAGGAGCAATTCGGTGTGTGAAACGCCCGTTTTGTGCCAAAACTGAGCAAAAGCGGCGATTCTGTGCATGAAACGCACGTTTTGTGCCAAAAGGAGCAATTCGGTGCGTGAAACGCACGTTTTGTGCCAAAACTGAGCAAAAGCGGCGATTCTGAGCACGAAACACGGGTTTTGTCCCAAAACTGAGAAAAAGCGGCGATTTTGTGCACGAAACGCACGCTATGTGCCAGAACTGAGCAAAAGCGGCGATTCTGTGTACAAACCGCACGTATTGTGCCAGAACTGAGCAAAAGCGGCGATTCTGTGCACGAAACGCACGTTTTGTGCCAAAAGGAGCAATTCGGTGCGTGAAGCGCACGTTTTGTGCCAAAACTGAGAAAAAGCGGCGATTCTGTTCACGAAACGCACGTTTTGTGTCAATAATGTGCAAAAGCGGCGACTCTGAGCACGAAACACACGTTTTGTGCCAAACCTGAGCAAATGCGGCGATTCCGTGCACGAAAAGCACGTTTTGTGCCAAAAGGAGCAATTCGGTGCGTCAAACGCACGTTTTGTGTCAATAATGTGCAAAAGCGGCGACTCTGAGCACGAAACGCACGTTTTGTGCCAAAAGGAACAATTCGGAGCGTGAAACGAACGTTTTGTGCCAAAACTGAGCAAAAGCGGCGATTCTGAGCACGAAACGCACGTTTTGTGCCAAAACTGAGCAAAAGCGGCGATACTGTGCGCGAAACGCACGCTATGTGCCAGAACTGAGCAAAAGCGGCGATTCTGTGTACAAACCGCACGTTTTGTGCCAGAACTGAGCAAAAGCGGCGATTCTGTGCACGAAACGCACGTTTTGTGCCAAAAGGAGCAATTCGGTGCGTGAAGCGCACGTTTTGTGCCAAAACTGAGAAAAAGCTGCGATTCTGTTCACGAAACGCACGCTATGTGCCAGAACTGAGCGAAAGCGGCGATTCTGTGCACGGAACGCACGTTTTGTGCCAAAACTGAGAAAAAGCGGCGATTCTGTGCACGAAACGCACGTTTTGTGCCAAACCTGCGCAAATGCGGTGATTCCGTGCACGAAAAGCACGTTTTGTGCCAAAAGGTGCGTGAAATTCCATGCGTGAAACGCACGTTTTGTGCCAAAACTGAGATAAAGCGGCGATTCTGTGCACGAAACGCACGTTTTGTGCCAATAATGAGCAAAAGCGGCGATTCTGCGCACGAAACGCACGTTTTGTGCCAAAACTGAGAAAAAGCGGCGATTCTGTGCACGAAACGCACGTTTTGTGCCAAAACTGAGCAAAAGCGTCGATTCTGTGCATGGAACACGGGTTTTGTGCCAAAACTGAGAAAAAGCGGCGATTCTGCGCACGAAACGCACGTTTTGTGCCAAAACTGAGAAAAAGCTGCGATTCTGTGCACGAAACGCTCGTTTTGTGCCAAAAGGAGCAATTCGGAGCGTGAAGCGCACGTTTTGTGCCAAAACTGAGCAAAAGCGGCGATTCTGTGCACGAAACACGGGTTTTGTGCCAAAACTGAGCAAAAGCGGCGATTCTGTGCACGAAACGCACGTTTTGTGCCAAAACTGAGCAAAAGCGGCGATACTGTGCACGAAACGCACGTTTTGTGCCAAAACTGAGCAAAAGCGGCGATTCTGTGCACGAAACGCACGTTTTGTGCCAAAAGGAGCAATTGCGTGCACGAAACGCACGTTTTGTGCCAAAACTTAGCAAAGGCGGCGATACTGTGCACGAAACGCACGCTATGCGCCAGAACTGAGCAAAAGCGGCGATTCTGTGCACGAAACGCACGATTTGTGCCAAAAGGAGAAATTCGGTGCGTGAAACGCACGTTTTGTGCCAAAACTGAGCAAAAGAGGCGATTCTGTGCACCAAACACGGGTTTTGTCCCAAAACTGAGAAAAAGCGGCGATTCTGTGCACGAAACGCACGTTTTGTGCCAATAATGAGCAAAAGCGGCGATTCTGCGCACGAAACGCACGTTTTGTGCCAAAACTGAGCAAAAGCGGCGATTCTGTGCACGAAACACGGGTTTTGTGCCAAAACTGAGCAAATGCGGCGATTCTGAGCACGAAACACACATTTGTGCGAAAACCGAGCAAAAGCGGCGACTCTGAGCACGAAACGCACGTTTTGTGCCAAAACTGAGCAAAAGCGGCGATTCTGTGCACGAAACACGGGTTTTGTGTCAAAACTGAGCAAAAGCTGCGATTCTGTGCACGAAACGCACGTTTTGTGTCAATAATGTGCAAAAGCGGCCACCCTCAGCACGAAATGCACGTTTTGTGCCAAAACTGAGCAAAAGTGGCGATTCTGTGCACAAACCGCACGTTTTGTGCCAAACTGAGCAAAAGTGGCGATTCTGAGCACGAAACGCACGTTTTGTGTCAATAATGAGCAAAAGCGGCGACTCTGAGCACGAAACACGGGTTTTGTGCCAAAACTGGAAAAAGCGGCGATTCTGCGCACGAAACGCACGGTTTGTGCCAAAAGGAGCAATTCGGTGAGTGAAACGCACGTTTTGTGCCAAAACTGAGCAAAAGCGACGATTCTGAGCACGAAACGCACGTTTTGTGTCAATAATGAGCAAAAGCGGCGACTCTGTGCACGAAACGCACGTTTTGTGCCAAAACTGAGCAAAAGCGGCGATACTGTGCACGAAACGTACGCTATGTGCCAGAACTGAGCAAAAGCGGCGATTCTGTGTACAAACAGCACGTTTTGTGCCAGAACTGAGCAAAAGCGTCGATTCTGTGCATGGAACACGGGTTTTGTGCCAAAACTGAGAAAAAGCGGCGATTCTGTGCACGAAACGCACGTTTTGTGCCAAAAGGTGCAATTGCGTGCACGAAACGCACGTTTTGTGCCAAAACTGAGCGAAAGCGGCGATTCTGAGCACGAAACGCACGTTTTGTGCCAAAACTGAGCAAATGCGGCGATTCCGTGCACGAAAAGCACGTTTTGTGCCAAAAGGTGCGTGAAATTCCATGCGTGAAACGCACGTTTTGTGCCAAAACTGAGATAAAGCGGCGATTCTGTGCACGAAACGCACGTTTTGTGTCAATAATGTGCAAAAGCGGCGACTCTGAGCACGAAACGCACGTTTTGTGCCAAAACTGAGCAGAAGCGGCGATTCTGTGCACGAAACACGGGTTTTGTGTCAAAACTGAGCAAAAGCTGCGATTCTGTGCACGAAACGCACGTTTTGTGTCAATAATGAGCAAAAGCGGCGATTCTGCGCACGAAACGCACGTTTTGTGCCAAAACTGAGAAAAAGCGGCGATTCTGTGCACGAAACGCACGTTTTGTGCCAAAACTGAGCAAAAGCGTCGATTCTGTGCATGGAACACGGGTTTTGTGCCAAAACTGAGAAAAAGCGGCGATTCTGCGCACGAAACGCACGTTTTGTGCCAAAACTGAGAAAAAGCTGCGATTCTGTGAACGAAACGCCCGTTTTGTGCCAAAAGAGGCAATTCGGTGCGTGAGGCACACGTTTTGTGCCAAAACTGAGCAAATGCGGCGATTCTGAGCACGAAACACACGTTTTGTGCCAAAACTGAGCAAAAGCGGCGATTTTGTGTACAAACCGCACGTTTTGTGCCAAACTGAGCAAAAGTGGCGATTGTGTGCACGAAACACACGTTTTGTGCCAAAACTGAGCAAAAGCGGCGATTCTGTGCACGAAACGCACGTTTTGTGCCAAAAGGAGCAATTGCGTGCACGAAACGCACGTTTTGTGCCAAAACTTAGCAAAGGCGGCGATACTGTGCACGAAACGCACGCAATGTGCCAGAACTGAGCAAAAGCGGCGATTCTGTGCACGAAACGCACGTTTTGTGCCAAAACTGAGAAAAAGCGGCGATTCTGCGCACGAAACGCACGTTTTGTGCCAAAACTGAGAAAAAGCTGCGATTCTGTGCACGAAACGCTCGTTTTGTGCCAAAAGGAGCAATTCGGAGCGTGAAGTGCACGTTTTGTGCCAAAACTGAGCAAAAGCGGCGATTCTGTGCACGAAACACGGGTTTTGTGCCAAAACTGAGCAAAAGCGGCGATTCTGTGCACGAAACGCACGTTTTGTACCAAAACTGAGCAAATGCGGCGATTCTGAGCACGAAACACACATTTGTGCGAAAACCGAGCAAAAGCGGCGACTCTGAGCACGAAACGCACGTTTTGTGCCAAAACTGAGCAAAAGCGGCGATTCTGTGCACGAAACACGGGTTTTGTGTCAAAACTGAGCAAAAGCTGCGATTCTGTGCACGAAACGCACGTTTTGTGCCAAAAGGAGCAATTGCGTGCACGAAACGCACGTTTTGTGCCAAAACTTAGCAAAGGCGGCGATACTGTGCACGAAACGCACGCAATGTGCCAGAACTGAGCAAAAGCGGCGATTCTGTGCACGAAACGCACGATTTGTGCCAAAAGGAGAAATTCGGTGCGTGAAACGCACGTTTTGTGCCAAAACTGAGCAAAAGAGGCGATTCTGTGCACGAAACACGGGTTTTGTCCCAAAACTGAGAAAAAGCGGCGATTCTGCGCACGAAACGCACGTTTTGTGCCAAAACTGAGCAAAAGCGGCGATTCTGTGCACGAAACACGGGTTTTGTGCCAAAACTGAGCAAAAACGGCGATTCTGTGCACGAAACACGGGTTTTGTGCCAAAACTGAGCAAAAGCGGCGATTCGGTGCACGAAACGCACGTTTTGTGCCAAAACTGAGAAAAAGCGGCGATTCTGCGCACGAAACGCACGTTTTGTGCCAAAACTGAGCAAAAACGGCGATTCTGTGCACGAAACACGGGTTTTGTGCCAAAACTGAGCAAAAGCGGCGATTCTGTGCACGAAACGCACGTTTTGTGCCAAAACTGAGAAAAAGCGGCGATTCTGCGCACGAAACGCACGTTTTGTGCCAAAACTGAGAAAAAGCTGCGATTCTGTGCACGAAACGCTCGTTTTGTGCCAAAAGGAGCAATTCGGAGCGTGAAGCGCACGTTTTGTGCCAAAACTGAGCAAAAGCGGCGATTCTGTGCACGAAACACGGGTTTTGTGCTAAAACTGAGCAAAAGCGGCGATTCTGTGCACGAAACGCACGTTTTGTACCAAAACTGAGCAAATGCGGCGATTCTGAGCACGAAACACACATTTGTGCGAAAACCGAGCAAAAGCGGCGACTCTGAGCACGAAACGCACGTTTTGTGCCAAAACTGAGCAAAAGCGGCGATTCTGTGCACGAAACACGGGTTTTGTGTCAAAACTGAGCAAAAGCTGCGATTCTGTGCACGAAACGCACGTTTTGTGTCAATAATGTGCAAAAGCGGCCACTCTCAGCACGAAATGCACGTTTTGTGCCAAAACTGAGCAAAAGCGGCGATTCTGTGCACAAACCGCACGTTTTGTGCCAAACTGAGCAAAAGTGGCGATTCTGAGCACGAAACGCACGTTTTGTGTCAATAATGAGCAAAAGCGGCGACTGTGAGCACGAAACACGGGTTTTGTGCCAAAACTGGAAAAAACGGCGAATCTGCGCACGAAACGCACGGATTGTGCCAAAAGGAGCAATTCGGTGAGTGAAACGCACGTTTTGTGCCAAAACTGAGCAAAAGCGACGATTCTGAGCACGAAACGCACGTTTTGTGTCAATAATGAGCAAAAGCGGCGACTCTGTGCACGAAACGCACGTTTTGTGCCAAAACTGAGCAAAAGCGGCGATTCTGTGCACGAAACACGGATTTTGTGTCAAAACTGAGCAAAAGCGGCGATTCTGTGAACGAAACGCACGTTTTGTGCCAAAAGGAGCAATTGCGTGCACGAAGCGCACGTTTTGTGCCAAAACTGAGCAAAAGCGGCGATTCTGTGCACGATACACGGGTTTTGTGCCAAGACTGAGCAAAAGCGGCGATTCTGAGCACGAAACGCACGTTTTGTGCCAAAACTGAGCAAAAGCGGCGATACTGTGCACGAAACGCACGCTATGTGCCAGAACTGAGCAAAAGCGGCGATTCTGTGTACAAACCGCACGTTTTGTGCCAGAACTGAGCAAAAGCGTCGATTCTGTGCATGGAACACGGGTTTTGTGCCAAAACTGAGAAAAAGCGGAGATTCTGTGCACGAAACGCACGTTTTGTGCCAAAAGGAACAATTGCGTGCACGAAACGCACGTTTTGTGACAAAACTGAGCAAAAGCGGCGATTCTGAGCACGCAACGCACGTTTTGTGCCAAAACTGAGCAAATGCGGCGGTTCCGTGCACGAAAGCACGTATTGTGCCAAAAGGTGCGTGAAATTCCATGCGTGAAACGCACGTTTTGTGCCAAAACTGAGATAAAGCGGCGATTCTGTGCACGAAACGCACGTTTTGTGTCAATAATGTGCAAAAGCGGCGACTCTGAGCACGAAACACACGTTTTGTGCCAAAACTGAGCAGAAGCGGCGATTCTGTGCACGAAACACGGGTTTTGTGTCAAAACTGAGCAAAAGCTGCGATTCTGTGCACGAAACGCACGTTTTGTGTCAATAATGTGCAAAAGTGGCGACTCTCAGCACGAAACGCATGTTTTGTGCTAAAACTGAGCAAAACCGGTGATTCTGAGCACGAAACGCACGTTTTGTGTCAATAATGAGCAAAAGCGGCGACTCTGAGCACGAAACGCACGTTTTGTGCCAAAACTGAGCAAAAGCGGCGATTCTGTGCACGAAACGAACGTATTGTGTCAATAATGAGCAAAAGCGGCGATTCTGTGCACGAAACACGGGTTTTGTGCCAAAACTGAGCAAAAGCGACGATTCTGTGCACGAAACACGGGTTTTGTGCCAAAACTGAGCAAAAGCGGCGATTCTGTGCTCGAAACGCACGTTTTGTGCCAATAATGAGCAAAAGCGGCGATTCTGCGCACGAAACGCACGTTTTGTGATAAACTGAGCAAAAGTGGCGATTCTGAGCACGAAACGCACGTTTTGTGCCAAAACTGAGCAAAGGCGACGATTCTGAGCACGAAACGCACGTTTTGTGTCAATAATGAGCAAAAGCGGCGACTCTGAGCACGAAACGCACGTTTTGTGCCAAAACTGAGCAAAAGCGGCGATTCTGTGCACGAAACGAACGTATTGTGTCAATAATGAGCAAAAGCGGCGATTCTGTGCACGAAACACGGGTTTTGTGCCAAAACTGAGCAAAAGCGACGATTCTGTGCACGAAACACGGGTTTTGTGCCAAAACTGAGCAAAAGCGGCGATTCTGTGCTCGAAACGCACGTTTTGTGCCAATAATGAGCAAAAGCGGCGATTCTGCGCACGAAACGCACGTTTTGTGCCAAAACTGAGAAAAAGCGGCGATTCTGTGCACGAAACGCACGTTTTGTGCCAAAACTGAGCAAAAGCGTCGATTCTGTGCATGGAACACGGGTTTTGTGCCAAAACTGAGAAAAAGCGGCGATTCTGCGCACGAAACGCACGTTTTGTGCCAAAACTGAGAAAAAGCTGCGATTCTGTGAACGAAACGCCCGTTTTGTATCAAAAGGGGCAATTCGGTGCGTGAGGCACACGTTTTGTGCCAAAACTGAGCAAATGCGGCGATTCTGAGCACGAAACACACGTTTTGTGCCAAAACTGAGCAAAAGCGGCGATTTTGTGTACAAACCGCACGTTTTGTGCCAAACTGAGCAAAAGTGGCGATTCTGAGCACGAAACGCACGTTTTGTGCCAAAACTGAGCAAAAGCGGCGATTCTGTGCACGAAACGCACGTTTTGTGCCAAAACTTAGCAAAGGCGGCGATTCAGTGAACGAAACGCCCGTTTTGTGCCAAAAGGGGCAATTCGGTGCGTGAGGCACACGTTTTGTGCCAAAACTGAGCAAATGCGGCGATTCTGAGCACGAAACACGCGTTTTGTGCCAAAACTGAGCAAAAGCGGCGATTTTGTGTACCAACCGCACGTTTTGTGCCAAACTGAGCAAAAGTGGCGATTCTGAGCACGAAACGCACGTTTTGTGCCAAAACTGAGCAAAAGCGGCGATTCTGTGCACGAAACGCACGTTTTGTGCCAAAACTTAGCAAAGGCGGCGATACTGTGCACGAAACGCACGCTATGTGCCAGAACTGAGCAAAAGCGGCGATTCTGTGCACGAAACGCACGTTTTGTGCCAAAACTGAGCAAATGCGGCGATTCTGAGCACGAAACACACGTTTTGTGCCAAAACTGAGCAAAAGCGGCGATTCTGTGCACGAAACGAACGTATTGTGTCAATAATGAGCAAAAGCGGCGATTCTGTGCACGAAACACGGGTTTTGTGCCAAAACTGAGCAAAAGCGACGATTCTGTGCACGAAACACGGGTTTTGTGCCAAAACTGAGCAAAAGCGACGATTCTGTGCACGAAACACGGGTTTTGTGCCAAAACTGAGAAAAAGCGGCGATTCTGTGCACGAAACGCACGTTTTGTGCCAAAACTGAGCAAAAGCGTCGATTCTGTGCATGGAACACGGGTTTTGTGCCAAAACTGAGAAAAAGCGACGATTCTGCGCACGAAACGCACGTTTTGTGCCAAAACTGAGAAAAAGCTGCGATTCTGTGAACGAAACGCCCGTTTTGTGCCAAAAGGGGCAATTCGGTGCGTGAGGCACACGTTTTGTGCCAAAACTGAGCAAATGCGGCGATTCTGAGCACGAAACACACGTTTTGTGCCAAAACTGAGCAAAAGCGGCGATTTTGTGTACAAACCGCACGTTTTGTGCCAAACTGAGCAAAAGTGGCGATTCTGAGCACGAAACGCACGTTTTGTGCCAAAACTGAGCAAAAGCGGCGATTCTGTGCACGAAACGCACGTTTTGTGCCAAAAGGAGCAATTGCGTGCACGAAACGCACGTTTTGTGCCAAAACTTAGCAAAGGCGGCGATACTGTGCACGAAACGCACGCTATGTGCCAGAACTGAGCAAAAGCGGCGATTCTGTGCACGAAACGCACGTTTTGTGCCAAAACTGAGCAAATGCGGCGATTCTGAGCACGAAACACACGTTTTGTGCCAAAACTGAGCAGAAGCGGCGATTCTGTGCACGAAACACGGGTTTTGTGTCAAAACTGAGCAAAAGCTGCGATTCTGTGCACGAAACGCACGTTTTGTGTCAATAATGTGCAAAAGCGGCGACTCTCAGCACGAAACGCATGTTTTGTGCTAAAACTGAGCAAAAGCGTCGATTCTGTGCATGGAACACGGGTTTTGTGCCAAAACTGAGAAAAAGCGGCGATTCTGCGCACGAAACGCACGTTTTGTGTCAATAATGAGCAAAAGCGGCGACTCTGAGCACGAAACGCACGCTATGTGCCAGAACTGAGCAAAAGCGGCGATTCTGTGCACGAAACGCACGTTTTGTGCCAAAACTGAGCAAATGCGGCGATTCTGAGCACGAAACACACGTTTTGTGCCAAAACTGAGCAGAAGCGGCGATTCTGTGCACGAAACACGGGTTTTGTGTCAAAACTGAGCAAAAGCTGCGATTCTGTGCACGAAACGCACGTTTTGTGTCAATAATGTGCAAAAGCGGCGACTCTGAGCACGAAACGCACGTTTTGTGCCAAAACTGAGCAGAAGCGGCGATTCTGTGCACGAAACACGGGTTTTGTGTCAAAACTGAGCAAAAGCGGCGATTCTGTGCACGAAACGCACGTTTTGTGCCAAAACTGAGCAAAAGCGGCGATTCTGTGCACGAAACGCACGTTTTGTGCCAAAAGGAGCAATTGCGTGCACGAAACGCACGTTTTGTGCCAAAACTGAGCAAAAGCGGCGATTTTGAGCACGAAACACACAATTGTTCCGAAACCGAGCAAAAGCGGCGACCCTGAGCACGAAACGCACGTTTTGTGCCAAAACTGAGCAAAAGCGGCGATTCTGTGCACGTAACACGGGTTTTGTGCCAAAACTGAGCAAATGCGGCGATTCTGTGCACGAAACGCACGTTTTGTACCAAAACTGAGCAAATGCGGCGATTCTGAGCACGAGACACACATTTGTGCCAAAACCGAGCAAAAGCGGCAATTCTGAGCGCGAAACGCACCTTTTTTGCCAGAAGGAACAATTCGGTGCGTGAAACGAACGTTTTGTGCCAAAACTGAGAAAAAGCGGCGATTCTGCGCACGAAACGCACGTTTTGTGCCAAAACTGAGAAAAAGCTGCGATTCTGTGAACGAAACGCCCGTTTTGTATCAAAAGGGGCAATTCGGTGCGTGAGGCACACGTTTTGTGCCAAAACTGAGCAAATGCGGCGATTCTGAGCACGAAACACACGTTTTGTGCCAAAACTGAGCAAAAGCGGCGATTTTGTGTACAAACCGCACGTTTTGTGCCAAACTGAGCAAAAGTGGCGATTCTGAGCACGAAACGCACGTTTTGTGCCAAAACTGAGCAAAAGCGGCGATTCTGTGCACGAAACGCACGTTTTGTGCCAAAACTTAGCAAAGGCGGCGATTCAGTGAACGAAACGCCCGTTTTGTGCCAAAAGGGGCAATTCGGTGCGTGAGGCACACGTTTTGTGCCAAAACTGAGCAAATGCGGCGATTCTGAGCACGAAACACGCGTTTTGTGCCAAAACTGAGCAAAAGCGGCGATTTTGTGTACCAACCGCACGTTTTGTGCCAAACTGAGCAAAAGTGGCGATTCTGAGCACGAAACGCACGTTTTGTGCCAAAACTGAGCAAAAGCGGCGATTCTGTGCACGAAACGCACGTTTTGCGCCAAAACTTAGCAAAGGCGGCGATACTGTGCACGAAACGCACGCTATGTGCCAGAACTGAGCAAAAGCGGCGATTCTGTGCACGAAACGCACGTTTTGTGCCAAAACTGAGCAAATGCGGCGATTCTGAGCACGAAACACACGTTTTGTGCCAAAACTGAGCAAAAGCGGCGATTCTGTGCACGAAACGAACGTATTGTGTCAATAATGAGCAAAAGCGGCGATTCTGTGCACGAAACACGGGTTTTGTGCCAAAACTGAGCAAAAGCGACGATTCTGTGCACGAAACACGGGTTTTGTGCCAAAACTGAGCAAAAGCGACGATTCTGTGCACGAAACACGGGTTTTGTGCCAAAACTGAGAAAAAGCGGCGATTCTGTGCACGAAACGCACGTTTTGTGCCAAAACTGAGCAAAAGCGTCGATTCTGTGCATGGAACACGGGTTTTGTGCCAAAACTGAGAAAAAGCGGCGATTCTGCGCACGAAACGCACGTTTTGTGCCAAAACTGAGAAAAAGCTGCGATTCTGTGAACGAAACGCCCGTTTTGTGCCAAAAGGGGCAATTCGGTGCGTGAGGCACACGTTTTGTGCCAAAACTGAGCAAATGCGGCGATTCTGAGCACGAAACACACGTTTTGTGCCAAAACTGAGCAAAAGCGGCGATTTTGTGTACAAACCGCACGTTTTGTGCCAAACTGAGCAAAAGTGGCGATTCTGAGCACGAAACGCACGTTTTGTGCCAAAACTGAGCAAAAGCGGCGATTCTGTGCACGAAACGCACGTTTTGTGCCAAAAGGAGCAATTGCGTGCACGAAACGCACGTTTTGTGCCAAAACTTAGCAAAGGCGGCGATACTGTGCACGAAACGCACGCTATGTGCCAGAACTGAGCAAAAGCGGCGATTCTGTGCACGAAACGCACGTTTTGTGCCAAAACTGAGCAAATGCATCGATTCTGAGCACGAAACACACGTTTTGTGCCAAAACTGAGCAGAAGCGGCGATTCTGTGCACGAAACACGGGTTTTGTGTCAAAACTGAGCAAAAGCTGCGATTCTGTGCACGAAACGCACGTTTTGTGTCAATAATGTGCAAAAGCGGCGACTCTCAGCACGAAACGCATGTTTTGTGCTAAAACTGAGCAAAAGCGTCGATTCTGTGCATGGAACACGGGTTTTGTGCCAAAACTGAGAAAAAGCGGCGATTCTGCGCACGAAACGCACGTTTTGTGTCAATAATGAGCAAAAGCGGCGACTCTGAGCACGAAACGCACGCTATGTGCCAGAACTGAGCAAAAGCGGCGATTCTGTGCACGAAACGCACGTTTTGTGCCAAAACTGAGCAAATGCGGCGATTCTGAGCACGAAACACACGTTTTGTGCCAAAACTGAGCAGAAGCGGCGATTCTGTGCACGAAACACGGGTTTTGTGTCAAAACTGAGCAAAAGCTGCGATTCTGTGCACGAAACGCACGTTTTGTGTCAATAATGTGCAAAAGCGGCGACTCTGAGCACGAAACGCACGTTTTGTGCCAAAACTGAGCAGAAGCGGCGATTCTGTGCACGAAACACGGGTTTTGTGTCAAAACTGAGCAAAAGCGGCGATTCTGTGCACGAAACGCACGTTTTGTGCCAAAACTGAGCAAAAGCGGCGATTCTGTGCACGAAACGCACGTTTTGTGCCAAAAGGAGCAATTGCGTGCACGAAACGCACGTTTTGTGCCAAAACTGAGCAAAAGCGGCGATTTTGAGCACGAAACACACAATTGTTCCGAAACCGAGCAAAAGCGGCGACCCTGAGCACGAAACGCACGTTTTGTGCCAAAACTGAGCAAAAGCGGCGATTCTGTGCACGTAACACGGGTTTTGTGCCAAAACTGAGCAAATGCGGCGATTCTGTGCACGAAACGCACGTTTTGTACCAAAACTGAGCAAATGCGGCGATTCTGAGCACGAGACACACATTTGTGCCAAAACCGAGCAAAAGCGGCAATTCTGAGCGCGAAACGCACCTTTTTTGCCAGAAGGAACAATTCGGTGCGTGAAACGAACGTTTTGTGCCAGAACTGAGCAAAAGCGGCGATTCTGTGTACAAACTGCACGTTTTGTGCCAAAAGGAGCAAAAGCGGCGATTCTGCGCACGAAACGCACGTTTTGTGCCAAAACTGAGAAAAAGCGGCGATCCTGTGCACGAAACGCACCTTTTGTGCCAAAACTGAGCAAAAGCGTCGATTCTGTGCACGGAACACGGGTTTTGTGCCAAAACTGAGAAAAAGCGGCGATTCTGTGCACGAAACGCACGTTTTGTGCCAAAACTGAGCAAAAGCGTCGATTCTGTGCATGGAACACGGGTTTTGTGCCAAAACTGAGAAAAAGCGGCGATTCTGCGCTCGAAACGCACGTTTTGTGCCAAATCTGAGAAAAAGCTGCGATTCTGTGCACGAAACGCTCGTTTTGTGCCGAAAGGAGCAATTCGGAGCGTGAAGCGCACGTTTTGTGCCAAAACTGATCAAAAGCGGCGATTCTGTGCATGAAACGCACGTTTTGTGCCAAAAGGAGCAATTCGGTGCGTGAAACGCACGTGTTGTGCCAAAACTGAGAAAAAGCGGCGATTCTGTGCACGAAACGCACGTTTTGTGTCAATAATGCGCAAAAGCGGCGATTCTGAGCACGAAACGCACGTTTTGTGCCAAACCTGAGCAAATGCGGCGATTCTGTGCACGAAAAGCACGTTTTGTGCCAAAAGGTGCGTGAAATTCGGGGCGTGAAAAGCACGTTTTGTGACAAAACTGAGCAAAAGAGGCGATTCTGTGCACGAAACACGGGTTTTGTCCCAAAACTGAGAAAAAGCGGCGAATCAGCGCACGAAACGCACGTTTTGTGTCAATAATGAGCAAAAGCTGCGATTCTGTGCACGAAACGCACGATTTGTGTCAATAATGTGCAAAAGCGGCGACTCTCAGCACGAAACGCATGTTTTGTGCTAAAACTGAGCAAAACCGGTGATTCTGTGCACAAAACGCACGTTTTGTGCCAAACTGAGCAAAAGTGGCGATTCTGAGCACGAAACGCACGTTTTGTGCCAAAACTGAGCAAAGGCGACGATTCTGAGCACAAAACGCACGTTTTGTGTCAATAATGAGCAAAAGCGGCGACTCTGAGCACGAAACGCACGTTTTGTGCCAAAACTGAGCAAAAGCGGCGATTCTGTGCACGAAACGAACGTATTGTGTCAATAATGAGCAAAAGCGGCGATTCTGTGCACGAAACACGGGTTTTGTGCCAAAACTGAGCAAAAGCGACGATTCTGTGCACGAAACACGGGTTTTGTGCCAAAACTGAACAAAAGCGGCGATTCTAAGCTCGAAACGCACGTTTTGTGCCAATAATGAGCAAAAGCGGCGATTCTGCGCACGAAACGCACGTTTTGTGCCAAAACTGAGAAAAAGCGGCGATTCTGTGCACGAAACGCACGTATTGTGCCAAAACTGAGCAAAAGCGTCGATTCTGTGCATGGAACACGGGTTTTGTGCCAAAACTGAGAAAAAGCGGCGATTCTGTGCACGAAACGCACGTTTTGTGCCAGACCTGAGCAAATGCGGCGATTCCGTGCACGAAAAGCACGTTTTGTGCCAAAGGGTGCGTGAAATTCCATGCGTGAAACGCACGTTTTGTGCCAAAACTGAGCAAAAGCGGCGATTCTGTGCACGAAACGCACGTTTTGTGCCAAAACTTAGCAAAGGCGGCGATTCAGTGAACGAAACGCCCGTTTTGTGCCAAAAGGGGCAATTCGGTGCGTGAGGCACACGTTTTGTGCCAAAACTGAGCAAATGCGGCGATTCTGAGCACGAAACACGCGTTTTGTGCCAAAACTGAGCAAAAGCGGCGATTTTGTGTACCAACCGCACGTTTTGTGCCAAACTGAGCAAAAGTGGCGATTCTGAGCACGAAACGCACGTTTTGTGCCAAAACTGAGCAAAAGCGGCGATTCTGTGCACGAAACGCACGTTTTGCGCCAAAACTTAGCAAAGGCGGCGATACTGTGCACGAAACGCACGCTATGTGCCAGAACTGAGCAAAAGCGGCGATTCTGTGCACGAAACGCACGTTTTGTGCCAAAACTGAGCAAATGCGGCGATTCTGAGCACGAAACACACGTTTTGTGCCAAAACTGAGCAAAAGCGGCGATTCTGTGCACGAAACGAACGTATTGTGTCAATAATGAGCAAAAGCGGCGATTCTGTGCACGAAACACGGGTTTTGTGCCAAAACTGAGCAAAAGCGACGATTCTGTGCACGAAACACGGGTTTTGTGCCAAAACTGAGCAAAAGCGACGATTCTGTGCACGAAACACGGGTTTTGTGCCAAAACTGAGAAAAAGCGGCGATTCTGTGCACGAAACGCACGTTTTGTGCCAAAACTGAGCAAAAGCGTCGATTCTGTGCATGGAACACGGGTTTTGTGCCAAAACTGAGAAAAAGCGGCGATTCTGCGCACGAAACGCACGTTTTGTGCCAAAACTGAGCAGAAGCGGCGATTCTGTGCACGAAACACGGGTTTTGTGTCAAAACTGAGCAAAAGCGGCGATTCTGTGCACGAAACGCACGTTTTGTGCCAAAACTGAGCAAAAGCGGCGATTCTGTGCACGAAACGCACGTTTTGTGCCAAAAGGAGCAATTGCGTGCACGAAACGCACGTTTTGTGCCAAAACTGAGCAAAAGCGGCGATTTTGAGCACGAAACACACAATTGTTCCGAAACCGAGCAAAAGCGGCGACCCTGAGCACGAAACGCACGTTTTGTGCCAAAACTGAGCAAAAGCGGCGATTCTGTGCACGTAACACGGGTTTTGTGCCAAAACTGAGCAAATGCGGCGATTCTGTGCACGAAACGCACGTTTTGTACCAAAACTGAGCAAATGCGGCGATTCTGAGCACGAGACACACATTTGTGCCAAAACCGAGCAAAAGCGGCAATTCTGAGCGCGAAACGCACCTTTTTTGCCAGAAGGAACAATTCGGTGCGTGAAACGAACGTTTTGTGCCAGAACTGAGCAAAAGCGGCGATTCTGTGTACAAACTGCACGTTTTGTGCCAAAAGGAGCAAAAGCGTCGATTCTGTGCATGGAACACGGGTTTTGTGCCAAAACTGAGAAAAAGCGGCGATTCTGCGCACGAAACGCACGTTTTGTGCCAAAACTGAGAAAAAGCGGCGATCCTGTGCACGAAACGCACCTTTTGTGCCAAAACTGAGCAAAAGCGTCGATTCTGTGCACGGAACACGGGTTTTGTGCCAAAACTGAGAAAAAGCGGCGATTCTGTGCACGAAACGCACGTTTTGTGCCAAAACTGAGCAAAAGCGTCGATTCTGTGCATGGAACACGGGTTTTGTGCCAAAACTGAGAAAAAGCGGCGATTCTGCGCTCGAAACGCACGTTTTGTGCCAAATCTGAGAAAAAGCTGCGATTCTGTGCACGAAACGCTCGTTTTGTGCCGAAAGGAGCAATTCGGAGCGTGAAGCGCACGTTTTGTGCCAAAACTGATCAAAAGCGGCGATTCTGTGCATGAAACGCACGTTTTGTGCCAAAAGGAGCAATTCGGTGCGTGAAACGCACGTGTTGTGCCAAAACTGAGAAAAAGCGGCGATTCTGTGCACGAAACGCACGTTTTGTGTCAATAATGCGCAAAAGCGGCGATTCTGAGCACGAAACGCACGTTTTGTGCCAAACCTGAGCAAATGCGGCGATTCTGTGCACGAAAAGCACGTTTTGTGCCAAAAGGTGCGTGAAATTCGGGGCGTGAAAAGCACGTTTTGTGACAAAACTGAGCAAAAGAGGCGATTCTGTGCACGAAACACGGGTTTTGTCCCAAAACTGAGAAAAAGCGGCGAATCAGCGCACGAAACGCACGTTTTGTGTCAATAATGAGCAAAAGCTGCGATTCTGTGCACGAAACGCACGATTTGTGTCAATAATGTGCAAAAGCGGCGACTCTCAGCACGAAACGCATGTTTTGTGCTAAAACTGAGCAAAACCGGTGATTCTGTGCACAAAACGCACGTTTTGTGCCAAACTGAGCAAAAGTGGCGATTCTGAGCACGAAACGCACGTTTTGTGCCAAAACTGAGCAAAGGCGACGATTCTGAGCACAAAACGCACGTTTTGTGTCAATAATGAGCAAAAGCGGCGACTCTGAGCACGAAACGCACGTTTTGTGCCAAAACTGAGCAAAAGCGGCGATTCTGTGCACGAAACGAACGTATTGTGTCAATAATGAGCAAAAGCGGCGATTCTGTGCACGAAACACGGGTTTTGTGCCAAAACTGAGCAAAAGCGACGATTCTGTGCACGAAACACGGGTTTTGTGCCAAAACTGAACAAAAGCGGCGATTCTAAGCTCGAAACGCACGTTTTGTGCCAATAATGAGCAAAAGCGGCGATTCTGCGCACGAAACGCACGTTTTGTGCCAAAACTGAGAAAAAGCGGCGATTCTGTGCACGAAACGCACGTATTGTGCCAAAACTGAGCAAAAGCGTCGATTCTGTGCATGGAACACGGGTTTTGTGCCAAAACTGAGAAAAAGCGGCGATTCTGTGCACGAAACGCACGTTTTGTGCCAGACCTGAGCAAATGCGGCGATTCCGTGCACGAAAAGCACGTTTTGTGCCAAAGGGTGCGTGAAATTCCATGCGTGAAACGCACGTTTTGTGCCAAAACTGAGATAAAGCGGCGATTCTGTGCACGAAACGCACGTTTTGTGTCAATAATGTGCAAAAGCGGCGACTCTGAGCACGAAACACACGTTTTGTGCCAAACCTGAGCAAATGCGGCGATTCCGTGCACGAAAAGCACGTTTTGTGCCAAAAGGTGCGTGAAATTCCATGCGTGAAACGCACGTTTTGTGCCAAAACTGAGATAAAGCGGCGATTCTGTGCACGAAACGCACGTTTTGTGTCAATAATGTGCAAAAGCGGCGACTCTGAGCACGAAACGCACGTTTTGTGCCAAAACTGAGCAGAAGCGTCGATTCTGTGCACGAAACACGGGTTTTGTGTCAAAACTGAGCAAAAGCTGCGATTCTGTGCACGAAACGCACGTTTTGTGTCAATAATGTGCAAAAGCGGCGACTCTCAGCACGAAACGCATGTTTTGTGCTAAAACTGAGCAAAACCGGTGATTCTGTGCACAAAACGCACGTTTTGTGCCAAACTGAGCAAAAGTGGCGATTCTGAGCACGAAACGCACGTTTTGTGCCAAAACTGAGCAAAGGCGACGATTCTGAGCACGAAACGCACGTTTTGTGTCAATAATGAGCAAAAGCGGCGACTCTGAGCACGAAACGCACGTTTTGTGCCAAAACTGAGCAAAAGCGGCGATTCTGTGCACGAAACGCACGTTTTGTGCCAAAACTGAGCAAAGGCGACGATTCTGAGCACAAAACGCACGTTTTGTGTCAATAATGAGCAAAAGCGGCGACTCTGAGCACGAAACGCACGTTTTGTGCCAAAACTGAGCAAAAGCGGCGATTCTGTGCACGAAACGCACGTTTTGTGCCAAAAGGAGCAATTGCGTGCACGAAACGCACGTTTTGTGCCAAAACTTAGCAAAGGCGGCGATACTGTGCACGAAACGCACGCTATGTGCCAGAACTGAGCAAAAGCGGCGATTCTGTGCACGAAACGCACGTTTTGTGCCAAAACTGAGCAAATGCGGCGATTCTGAGCACGAAACACACGTTTTGTGCCAAAACTGAGCAGAAGCGGCGATTCTGTGCACGAAACACGGGTTTTGTGTCAAAACTGAGCAAAAGCTGCGATTCTGTGCACGAAACGCACGTTTTGTGTCAATAATGTGCAAAAGCGGCGACTCTCAGCACGAAACGCATGTTTTGTGCTAAAACTGAGCAAAAGCGTCGATTCTGTGCATGGAACACGGGTTTTGTGCCAAAACTGAGAAAAAGCGGCGATTCTGCGCACGAAACGCACGTTTTGTGTCAATAATGAGCAAAAGCGGCGACTCTGAGCACGAAACGCACGCTATGTGCCAGAACTGAGCAAAAGCGGCGATTCTGTGCACGAAACGCACGTTTTGTGCCAAAACTGAGCAAATGCGGCGATTCTGAGCACGAAACACACGTTTTGTGCCAAAACTGAGCAGAAGCGGCGATTCTGTGCACGAAACACGGGTTTTGTGTCAAAACTGAGCAAAAGCTGCGATTCTGTGCACGAAACGCACGTTTTGTGTCAATAATGTGCAAAAGCGGCGACTCTGAGCACGAAACGCACGTTTTGTGCCAAAACTGAGCCGAAGCGGCGATTCTGTGCACGAAACACGGGTTTTGTGTCAAAACTGAGCAAAAGCGGCGATTCTGTGCACGAAACGCACGTTTTGTGCCAAAACTGAGCAATAGCGGCGATTCTGTGCACGAAACGCACGTTTTGTGCCAAAAGGAGCAATTGCGTGCACGAAACGCACGTTTTGTGCCAAAACTGAGCAAAAGCGGCGATTTTGAGCACGAAACACACAATTGTTCCGAAACCGAGCAAAAGCGGCGACCCTGAGCACGAAACGCACGTTTTGTGCCAAAACTGAGCAAAAGCGGCGATTCTGTGCACGTAACACGGGTTTTGTGCCAAAACTGAGCAAATGCGGCGATTCTGTGCACGAAACGCACGTTTTGCACCAAAACTGAGCAAATGCGGCGATTCTGAGCACGAGACACACATTTGTGCCAAAACCGAGCAAAAGCGGCAATTCTGAGCGCGAAACGCACCTTTTTTGCCAGAAGGAACAATTCGGTGCGTGAAACGAACGTTTTGTGCCAAAACTGAGCAAAAGCGGCGATTCTGAGCACGAAACGCACGTTTTGTGCCAAAACTGAGCAAAAGCGGCGATACTGTGCACGAAACGCACGCTATGTGCCAGAACTGAGCAAAAGCGGCGATTCTGTGTACAAACTGCACGTTTTGTGCCAAAAGGAGCAAAAGCGGCGATTCTGCGCACGAAACGCACGTTTTGTGCCAAAACTGAGAAAAAGCGGCGATCCTGTGCACGAAACGCACCTTTTGTGCCAAAACTGAGCAAAAGCGTCGATTCTGTGCACGGAACACGGGTTTTGTGCCAAAACTGAGAAAAAGCGGCGATTCTGTGCACGAAACGCACGTTTTGTGCCAAAACTGAGCAAAAGCGTCGATTCTGTGCATGGAACACGGGTTTTGTGCCAAAACTGAGAAAAAGCGGCGATTCTGCGCTCGAAACGCACGTTTTGTGCCAAATCTGAGAAAAAGCTGCGATTCTGTGCACGAAACGCTCGTTTTGTGCCGAAAGGAGCAATTCGGAGCGTGAAGCGCACGTTTTGTGCCAAAACTGATCAAAAGCGGCGATTCTGTGCATGAAACGCACGTTTTGTGCCAAAAGGAGCAATTCGGTGCGTGAAACGCACGTGTTGTGCCAAAACTGAGAAAAAGCGGCGATTCTGTGCACGAAACGCACGTTTTGTGTCAATAATGCGCAAAAGCGGCGATTCTGAGCACGAAACGCACGTTTTGTGCCAAACCTGAGCAAATGCGGCGATTCTGTGCACGAAAAGCACGTTTTGTGCCAAAAGGTGCGTGAAATTCGGGGCGTGAAAAGCACGTTTTGTGACAAAACTGAGCAAAAGAGGCGATTCTGTGCACGAAACACGGGTTTTGTCCCAAAACTGAGAAAAAGCGGCGAATCAGCGCACGAAACGCACGTTTTGTGTCAATAATGAGCAAAAGCTGCGATTCTGTGCACGAAACGCACGATTTGTGTCAATAATGTGCAAAAGCGGCGACTCTGAGCACGAAACACACGTTTTGTGCCAAACCTGAGCAAATGCGGCGATTCCGTGCACGAAAAGCACGTTTTGTGCCAAAAGGTGCGTGAAATTCCATGCGTGAAACGCACGTTTTGTGCCAAAACTGAGATAAAGCGGCGATTCTGTGCACGAAACGCACGTTTTGTGTCAATAATGTGCAAAAGCGGCGACTCTGAGCACGAAACGCAGGTTTTGTGCCAAAACTGAGCAGAAGCGTCGATTCTGTGCACGAAACACGGGTTTTGTGTCAAAACTGAGCAAAAGCTGCGATTCTGTGCACGAAACGCACGTTTTGTGTCAATAATGTGCAAAAGCGGCGACTCTCAGCACGAAACGCATGTTTTGTGCTAAAACTGAGCAAAACCGGTGATTCTGTGCACAAAACGCACGTTTTGTGCCAAACTGAGCAAAAGTGGCGATTCTGAGCACGAAACGCACGTTTTGTGCCAAAACTGAGCAAAGGCGACGATTCTGAGCACGAAACGCACGTTTTGTGTCAATAATGAGCAAAAGCGGCGACTCTGAGCACGAAACGCACATTTTGTGCCAAAACTGAGCAAAAGCGGCGATTCTGTGCACGAAACGAACGTATTGTGTCAATAATGAGCAAAAGCGGCGATTCTGTGCACGAAACACGGGTTTTGTGCCAAAACTGAGCAAATGCGACGATTCTGTGCACGAAACACGGGTTTTGTGCCAAAACTGAACAAAAGCGGCGATTCTGTGCTCTAAAACGCACGTTTTGTGCCAATAATGAGCAAAAGCGGCGATTCTGCGCACGAAACGCACGTTTTGTGCCAAAACTGAGAAAAAGCGGCGATTCTGTGCACGAAACGCACGTATTGTGCCAAAACTGAGCAAAAGCGTCGATTCTGTGCATGGAACACGGGTTTTGTGCCAAAACTGAGAAAAAGCGGCGATTCTGTGCACGAAACGCACGTTTTGTGCCAGACCTGAGCAAATGCGGCGACTCCGTGCACGAAAAGCACGTTTTGTGCCAAAGGGTGCGTGAAATTCCATGCGTGAAACGCACGTTTTGTGCCAAAACTGAGATAAAGCGGCGATTCTGTGCACGAAACGCACGTTTTGTGTCAATAATGTGCAAAAGCGGCGACTCTGAGCACGAAACACACGTTTTGTGCCAAACCTGAGCAAATGCGGCGATTCCGTGCACGAAAAGCACGTTTTGTGCCAAAAGGTGCGTGAAATTCCATGCGTGAAACGCACGTTTTGTGCCAAAACTGAGATAAAGCGGCGATTTTGTGCACGAAACGCACGTTTTGTGTCAATAATGTGCAAAAGCGGCGACTCTGAGCACGAAACGCACGTTTTGTGCCAAAACTGAGCAGAAGCGTCGATTCTGTGCACGAAACACGGGTTTTGTGTCAAAACTGAGCAAAAGCTGCGATTCTGTGCACGAAACGCACGTTTTGTGTCAATAATGTGCAAAAGCGGCGACTCTCAGCACGAAACGCATGTTTTGTGCTAAAACTGAGCAAAACCGGTGATTCTGTGCACAAAACGCACGTTTTGTGCCAAACTGAGCAAAAGTGGCGATTCTGAGCACGAAACGCACGTTTTGTGCCAAAACTGAGCAAAGGCGACGATTCTGAGCACGAAACGCACGTTTTGTGTCAATAATGAGCAAAAGCGGCGACTCTGAGCACGAAACGCACGTTTTGTGCCAAAACTGAGCAAAAGCGGCGATTCTGTGCACGAAACGAACGTATTGTGTCAATAATGAGCAAAAGCGGCGATTCTGTGCACGAAACACGGGTTTTGTGCCAAAACTGAGCAAAAGCGACGATTCTGTGCACGAAACACGGGTTTTGTGCCAAAACTGAACAAAAGCGGCGATTCTGTGCTCGAAACGCACGTTTTGTGCCAATAATGAGCAAAAGCGGCGATTCTGCGCACGAAACGCACGTTTTGTGCCAAAACTGAGAAAAAGCGGCGATTCTGTGCACGAAACGCACGTTTTGTGCCAAAACTGAGCAAAAGCGTCGATTCTGTGCATGGAACACGGGTTTTGTGCCAAAACTGAGAAAAAGCGGCGATTCTGCGCACGAAACGCACGTTTTGTGCCAAAACTGAGAAAAAGCTGCGATTCTGTGAACGAAACGCCCGTTTTGTGCCAAAAGGGGCAATTCGGTGCGTGAGGCACACGTTTTGTGCCAAAACTGAGCAAATGCGGCGATTCTGAGCACAAAACACACGTTTTGTGCCAAAACTGAGCAAAAGCGGCGATTCTGTGCACGAAACCCACGTTTTGTGCCAAAAGGAGCAATTGCGTGCACGAAACGCACGTTTTGTGCCAAAACTGAGCAAAAGAGGCGATTCTGTGCACGAAACACGGGTTTTGTCCCAAAACTGAGAAAAAGCGGCGATTCTGCGCACGAAACGGTCGTTTTGTGCCAAAAGGAGCAATTCGGAGCGTGAAGCCCACGTTTTGTGCCAAAACTGAGCAAAAGCGGCGATTCTGAGCACGAAACACACATTTGTGCCAAAACCGAGCAAAAGCGGCGACTCTGAGCACGAAACGCACGTTTTGTGCCAAGACTGAGCAAAAGCGGCGATTCTGTGTACGAAACACGGGTTTTGTGTCAAAACTGAGCAAAAGCTGCGATTCTGTGCACGAAACGCACGTTTTGTGTCAATAATGTGCAAAAGCGGCGACTCTCAGCACGAAATGCACGTTTTGTGCCAAAACTGAGCAAAAGCGGCGATTCTGTGCACAAACCGCACGTTTTGTGCCAAAACTGAGAAAAAGCGGCGATTCTGTGCACGAAACGCACGTTTTGTGTCAATAATGTGCAAAAGCGGCGACTCTGAGCACGAAACACACGTTTTGTGCCAAACCTGAGCAAATGCGGCGATTCCGTGCACGAAAAGCACGTTTTGTGCCAAAAGGTGCGTGAAATTCCATGCGTGAAACGCACGTTTTGTGCCAAAACTGAGATAAAGCGGCGATTCTGTGCACGAAACGCACGTTTTGTGTCAATAATGTGCAAAAGCGGCGACTCTGAGCACGAAACGCACGTTTTGTGCCAAAACTGAGCAGAAGCGGCGACTCTGTGCACGAAACACGGGTTTTGTGTCAAAACTGAGCAAAAGCTGCGATTCTGTGCACGAAACGCACGTTTTGTGTCAATAATGTGCAAAAGCGGCGACTCTCAGCACGAAACGCATGTTTTGTGCTAAAACTGAGCAAAAGCGGTGATTCTGTGCACAAAACGCACGTTTTGTGCCAAACTGAGCAAAAGTGGCGATTCTGAGCGCGAAACGCACGTTTTGTGCCAAAACTGAGCAAAGGCGACGATTTTGAGCACGAAACGCACGTTTTGTGTCAATAATGAGCAAAAGCGGCGACTCTGAGCACGAAACGCACGTTTTGTGCCAAAACTGAGCAAAAGCGGCGATTCTGTGCACGAAATGAACGTATTGTGTCAATAATGAGCAAAAGCGGCGATTCTGTGCACGAAACACTGGTTTTGTGCCAAAACTGAGCAAAAGCGACGATTCTGTGCACGAAACACGGGTTTTGTGCCAAAACTGAGCAAAAGCGGCGATTCTATGCTCGAAACGCACGTTTTGTGCCAATAATGAGCAAAAGCGGCGATTCTGCGCACGAAACGCACGTTTT
The DNA here is from genome assembly GCA_943735885.1 of Stelis phaeoptera. NCBI lineage: Eukaryota > Metazoa > Arthropoda > Insecta > Hymenoptera > Megachilidae > Stelis > Stelis phaeoptera. The sequence continues at coordinate 1,675,771 of CALSEM010000143.1, forward strand.
GTGCCAAAACTGAGAAAAAGCGGCGATTCTGAGCACGAAAAGCACGTTTTGTGCCAAAACTGAGCAAAAGCGTCGATTCTGTGCATGGAACACGGGTTTTGTGCCAAAACTGAGAAAAAGCGGCGATTCTGCGCACGAAACGCACGTTTTGTGCCAAAACTGAGAAAAAGCTGCGATTCTGTGAACGAAACGCCCGTTTTGTGCCAAAAGGGGCAATTCGGTGCGTGAGGCACACGTTTTGTGCCAAAACTGAGCAAATGCGGCGATTCTGAGCACGAAACACACGTTTTGTGCCAAAACTGAGCAAAAGCGGCGATTTTGTGTACAAACCGCACGTTTTGTGCCAAACTGAGCAAAAGTGGCGATTCTGAGCACGAAACGCACGTTTTTTGCCAAAACTGAGCAAAAGCGGCGATTCTGTGCACGAAACGCACGTTTTGTGCCAAAAGGAACAATTCGGAGCGTGAAACGAACGTTTTGTGCCAAAACTGAGCAAAAGCGGCGATACTGTGCACGAAACGCACGCTATGTGCCAGAACTGAGCAAAAGCGGCGATTCTGTGCACGAAACGCACGTTCTGTGTCAATAATGAGCAAAAGCGGCGACTCTGAGCACGAAACGCGCGTTTTGTGCCAAAACTGTGCAAAACCGGCGATTCAGTGCACGAAACGCACGTTTTGTGCCAGAAGGAACAATTCGGAGCGTGAAACGAACGTTTTGTGCTAAAACTGAGCAAAAGAGGCGATTCTGTGCACGAAACACGGGTTTTGTCCCAAAACTGAGAAAAAGCGGCGATTCTGCGCACGAAACGCACGTTTTGTGCCAAAACTGAGAAAAAGCGGCGATTCTGTGCACGAACCGCGCGTTTTGTGCCAAAACTGAGCAAAACCGGCGATTCTGTGCACGAAACGAACGGTTTGTGCCAAAACTGAGCAAAAGCGGCGATTCTGCGCACGAAACACGGGTTTTGTGCCAAAACTGAGCAAAAGCCGCGATTCTGTGCACGAAACGCACGTTTTGTACCAAAACTGAGCAAATGCGGCGATTCTGAGCACGAAACACACATTTGTGCCAAAACCGAGCAAAAGCGGCGATTCTGAGCACGAAACGCACGTTTTGTGCCAGAAGGAACAATTCGGAGCGTGAAACGAACGTTTTGTGCCAAAACTGAGCAAAAGCGGCGATTCTGAGCACGAAACGCACGTTTTGTGCCAAAACTGAGCAAAAGCGGCGATACTGTGCACGAAACGCACGCTATGTGCCAGAACTGAGCAAAAGCGGCGATTCTGTGCACGAAACGCACGTGCTGTATCAATAATGAGCAAAAGCGGCGACTCTGAGCACGAAACGCGCGTTTTGTGCCAAAACTGAGCAAAACCGGCGATTCAGTGCACGAAACGCACGTTTTGTGCCAGAAGGAACAATTCGGAGCGTGAAACGAACGTTTTGTGCCAAAACTGAGCAAAAGCGGCGATTCTGAGCACGAAACGCACGTTTTGTGCCAAAACTGAGCAAAAGCGGCGATACTGTGCACGAAACGCACGCTATGTGCCAGAACTGAGCAAAAGCGGCGATTCTGTGCACGAAACGCACGTTTTGTGTCAATAATGTGCAAAAGCGGCGACTCTCAGCACGAAACGCAGGTTTTGTGCCAAAACTGAGCAAAAGCGGCGATTCTGTGCACAAACCGCACGTTTTGTGCCAAACTGAGCAAAAGTGGCGATTCTGAGCACGAAACGCACGTTTTGTGCCAAAACTGAGCAAAGGCGACGATTCTGAGCACGAAACGCACGTTCTGTGTCAATAATGAGCAAAAGCGGCGACTCTGAGCACGAAACGCGCGTTTTGTGCCAAAACTGAGCAAAACCGGCGATTCAGTGCACGAAACGCACGTTTTGTGCCAGAAGGAACAATTCGGAGCGTGAAACGAACGTTTTGTGCCAAAACTGAGCAAAAGCGGCGATTCTGAGCACGAAACGCACGTTTTGTGCCAAAACTGAGCAAAAGCGGCGATACTGTGCACGAAACGCACGCTATGTGCCAGAACTTAGCAAAAGCGGCGATTCTGTGCACGAAACGCACGTTTTGTGTCAATAATGTGCAAAAGCGGCGACTCTCAGCACGAAACGCACGTTTTGTGCCAAAACTGAGCAAAAGCGGCGATTCTGTGCACAAACCGCACGTTTTGTGCCAAACTGAGCAAAAGTGGCGATTCTGAGCACGAAACGCCCGTTTTGTGCCAAAACGGAGCAAAGGCGACGATTCTGAGCACGAAACGCACGTTCTGTGTCAATAATGAGCAAAAGCGGCGACTCTGAGCACGAAACGCACGTTTTGTGCCAAAACTGAGCAAAACCGGCGATTCTGTGCACGAAACGAACGGTTTGTGCCAAAACTGAGCAAAAGCGGCGATTCTTCGCACGAAACACGGGTTTTGTGCCAAAACTGAGCAAAAGCCGCGATTCTGTGCACGAAACGCACGTTTTGTACCAAAACTGAGCAAATGCGGCGATTCTGAGCACGAAACACACATTTGTGACAAAACCGAGCAAAAGCGGCGATTCTGAGCACGAAACGCACGTTTTGTGCCAGAAGGAACAATTCGGAGCGTGAAACGAACGTTTTGTGCCAAAACTGAGCAAAAGCGGCGATTCTGAGCACGAAACGCACGTTTTGTGCCAAAACTGAGCAAAAGCGGCGATACTGTGCACGAAACGCACGCTATGTGCCAGAACTGAGCAAAAGCGGCGATTCTGTGCACGAAACACGGGTTTTGTGTCAAAACTAAGCAAAGGCTGCGATTCTGTGCACGAAACGCACGTTTTGTGTCAATAATGTGCAAAAGCGGCGACTCTGAGCACGAAACGCACGGTTTGTGCCAAAACTGGAAAAAGCGGCGATTCTGCGCACGAAACGCACGGTTTGTGCCAAAAGGAGCAATTCGGTGAGTGAAACGCACGTTTTGTGCCAAAACTGAGCAAAAGCGGCGATTCTGAGCACGAAACGCACGTTTTGTGCCAAAACTTAGCAAAGGCGGCGAAACTGTGCACGAAACGCACGCTATGTGCCAGAACTGAGCAAAAGCGGCGATTCTGTGCACGAAACGCACGATTTGTGCCAAAAGGAGCAATTCGGTGCGTGAAACGCACGTTTTGTGCCAAAACTGAGCAAAAGAGGCGATTCTGTGCACGAAACACGGGTATTGTCCCAAAACTGAGAAAAAGCGGCGATTCTGCGCACGAAACGCACGTTTTGTGCCAAAACTGACAAAAAGCGGCGATTCTGTGCACGAACCGCACGTTTTGTGCCAAAACTGAGAAAAAGCGGCGATTCTGTGCACGAAACGCACGTTTTGTGTCAATAATGAGCAAAAGCGGCGATTCTGAGCACGAAACGCATGTTTTGTGCCAAACCTGAGCAAATGCGGCGATTCTGTGCACGAAAAGCACGTTTTGAGCCAAAAGGTGCGTGAAATTCGGTGCGTGAAACGCACGTTTTGTGCCAAAACTGAGCAAAAGAGGCGATTCTGTGCACGAAACACGGGTTTTGTCCCAAAACTGAGAAAAAGCGGCGATTCTGAGCACGAAACGCACGTTTTGTGCCAAAACTGAGCAAAAGCGGCGATACTGTGCACGAAACGCACGCTATGTGCCAGAACTGAGCAAAAGCGGCGATTCTGTGCACGAAACGCACGTTTTGTGTCAATAATGTGCAAAAGCGGCGACTCTCAGCACGAAACGCAGGTTTTGTGCCAAAACTGAGCAAAAGCGGCGATTCTGTGCACAAACCGCACGTTTTGTGCCAAACTGAGCAAAAGTGGCGATTCTGAGCACGAAACGCACGTTTTGTGCCAAAACTGAGCAAAGGCGACGATTCTGAGCACGAAACGCACGTTCTGTGTCAATAATGAGCAAAAGCGGCGACTCTGAGCACGAAACGCACGTTTTGTGCCAAAACTGAGCAAAACCGGCGATTCTGTGCACGAAACGAACGGTTTGTGCCAAAACTGAGCAAAAGCGGCGATTCTTCGCACGAAACACGGGTTTTGTGCCAAAACTGAGCAAAAGCCGCGATTCTGTGCACGAAACGCACGTTTTGTACCAAAACTGAGCAAATGCGGCGATTCTGAGCACGAAACACACATTTGTGCCAAAACCGAGCAAAAGCGGCGATTCTGAGCACGAAACGCACGTTTTGTGCCAGAAGGAACAATTCGGAGCGTGAAACGAACGTTTTGTGCCAAAACTGAGCAAAAGCGGCGATTCTGAGCACGAAACGCACGTTTTGTGCCAAAACTGAGCAAAAGCGGCGATACTGTGCACGAAACGCACGCTATGTGCCAGAACTGAGCAAAAGCGGCGATTCTGTGCACGAAACACGGGTTTTGTGTCAAAACTAAGCAAAGGCTGCGATTCTGTGCACGAAACGCACGTTTTGTGTCAATAATGTGCAAAAGCGGCGACTCTGAGCACGAAACGCACGGTTTGTGCCAAAACTGGAAAAAGCGGCGATTCTGCGCACGAAACGCACGGTTTGTTCCAAAAGGAGCAATTCGGTGAGTGAAACGCACGTTTTGTGCCAAAACTGAGCAAAAGCGGCGATTCTGAGCACGAAACGCACGTTTTGTGCCAAAACTTAGCAAAGGCGGCGATACTGTGCACGAAACGCACGCTATGTGCCAGAACTGAGCAAAAGCGGCGATTCTGTGCACGAAACGCACGATTTGTGCCAAAACTGGAAAAAGCGGCGATTCTGCGCACGAAACGCACGGTTTGTGCCAAAAGGAGCAATTCGGTGAGTGAAACGCACGTTTTGTGCCAAAACTGAGCAAAAGCGGCGATTCTGAGCACGAAACGCACGTTTTGTGCCAAAACTTAGCAAAGGCGGCGAAACTGTGCACGAAACGCACGCTATGTGCCAGAACTGAGCAAAAGCGGCGATTCTGTGCACGAAACGCACGATTTGTGCCAAAAGGAGCAATTCGGTGCGTGAAACGCACGTTTTGTGCCAAAACTGAGCAAAAGAGGCGATTCTGTGCACGAAACACGGGTATTGTCCCAAAACTGAGAAAAAGCGGCGATTCTGCGCACGAAACGCACGTTTTGTGCCAAAACTGACAAAAAGCGGCGATTCTGTGCACGAACCGCACGTTTTGTGCCAAAACTGAGAAAAAGCGGCGATTCTGTGCACGAAACGCACGTTTTGTGTCAATAATGAGCAAAAGCGGCGATTCTGAGCACGAAACGCATGTTTTGTGCCAAACCTGAGCAAATGCGGCGATTCTGTGCACGAAAAGCACGTTTTGAGCCAAAAGGTGCGTGAAATTCGGTGCGTGAAACGCACGTTTTGTGCCAAAACTGAGCAAAAGAGGCGATTCTGTGCACGAAACACGGGTTTTGTCCCAAAACTGAGAAAAAGCGGCGATTCTGCGCACGAAACGCACGTTTTGTGCCAAAACTGAGAAAAAGCGGCGATTCTGTGCACGAACCGCACGTTTTGTGCCAAAACTGAGCAAAACCGGCGATTCTGTGCACGAAACGAACGGTTTGTGCCAAAACTGAGCAAAAGCGGCGATTCTGCGCACGAAACACGGGTTTTGTGCCAAAACTGAGCAAAAGCCGCGATTCTGTGCACGAAACGCACGTTTTGTACCAAAACTGAGCAAATGCGGCGATTCTGAGCACGAAACACACATTTGTGCCAAAACCGAGCAAAAGCGGCGATTCTGAGCACGAAACGCACGTTTTGTGCCAAAACTTAGCAAAGGCGGCGAAACTGTGCACGAAACGCACGCTATGTGCCAGAACTGAGCAAAAGCGGCGATTCTGTGCACGAAACGCACGATTTGTGCCAAAAGGAGCAATTCGGTGCGTGAAACGCACGTTTTGTGCCAAAACTGAGCAAAAGAGGCGATTCTGTGCACGAAACACGGGTATTGTCCCAAAACTGAGAAAAAGCGGCGATTCTGCGCACGAAACGCACGTTTTGTGCCAAAACTGACAAAAAGCGGCGATTCTGTGCACGAACCGCACGTTTTGTGCCAAAACTGAGAAAAAGCGGCGATTCTGTGCACGAAACGCACGTTTTGTGTCAATAATGAGCAAAAGCGGCGATTCTGAGCACGAAACGCATGTTTTGTGCCAAACCTGAGCAAATGCGGCGATTCTGTGCACGAAAAGCACGTTTTGAGCCAAAAGGTGCGTGAAATTCGGTGCGTGAAACGCACGTTTTGTGCCAAAACTGAGCAAAAGAGGCGATTCTGTGCACGAAACACGGGTTTTGTCCCAAAACTGAGAAAAAGCGGCGATTCTGAGCACGAAACGCACGTTTTGTGCCAAAACTGAGCAAAAGCGGCGATACTGTGCACGAAACGCACGCTATGTGCCAGAACTGAGCAAAAGCGGCGATTCTGTGCACGAAACGCACGTTTTGTGTCAATAATGTGCAAAAGCGGCGACTCTCAGCACGAAACGCACGGTTTGTGCCAAAACTGAGCAAAAGCGGCGATTCTGTGCACAAACCGCACGTTTTGTGCCAAACTGAGCAAAAGTGGCGATTCTGAGCACGAAACGCACGTTTTGTGCCAAAACTGAGCAAAGGCGACGATTCTGAGCACGAAACGCACGTTCTGTGTCAATAATGAGCAAAAGCGGCGACTCTGAGCACGAAACGCACGTTTTGTGCCAAAACTGAGCAAAACCGGCGATTCTGTGCACGAAACGAACGGTTTGTGCCAAAACTGAGCAAAAGCGGCGATTCTTCGCACGAAACACGGGTTTTGTGCCAAAACTGAGCAAAAGCCGCGATTCTGTGCACGAAACGCACGTTTTGTACCAAAACTGAGCAAATGCGGCGATTCTGAGCACGAAACACACATTTGTGCCAAAACCGAGCAAAAGCGGCGATTCTGAGCACGAAACGCACGTTTTGTGCCAGAAGGAACAATTCGGAGCGTGAAACGAACGTTTTGTGCCAAAACTGAGCAAAAGCGGCGATTCTGAGCACGAAACGCACGTTTTGTGCCAAAACTGAGCAAAAGCGGCGATACTGTGCACGAAACGCACGCTATGTGCCAGAACTGAGCAAAAGCGGCGATTCTGTGCACGAAACACGGGTTTTGTGTCAAAACTAAGCAAAGGCTGCGATTCTGTGCACGAAACGCACGTTTTGTGTCAATAATGTGCAAAAGCGGCGACTCTGAGCACGAAACGCACGGTTTGTGCCAAAACTGGAAAAAGCGGCGATTCTGCGCACGAAACGCACGGTTTGTTCCAAAAGGAGCAATTCGGTGAGTGAAACGCACGTTTTGTGCCAAAACTGAGCAAAAGCGGCGATTCTGAGCACGAAACGCACGTTTTGTGCCAAAACTTAGCAAAGGCGGCGATACTGTGCACGAAACGCACGCTATGTGCCAGAACTGAGCAAAAGCGGCGATTCTGTGCACGAAACGCACGATTTGTGCCAAAACTGGAAAAAGCGGCGATTCTGCGCACGAAACGCACGGTTTGTGCCAAAAGGAGCAATTCGGTGAGTGAAACGCACGTTTTGTGCCAAAACTGAGCAAAAGCGGCGATTCTGAGCACGAAACGCACGTTTTGTGCCAAAACTTAGCAAAGGCGGCGAAACTGTGCACGAAACGCACGCTATGTGCCAGAACTGAGCAAAAGCGGCGATTCTGTGCACGAAACGCACGATTTGTGCCAAAAGGAGCAATTCGGTGCGTGAAACGCACGTTTTGTGCCAAAACTGAGCAAAAGAGGCGATTCTGTGCACGAAACACGGGTATTGTCCCAAAACTGAGAAAAAGCGGCGATTCTGCGCACGAAACGCACGTTTTGTGCCAAAACTGACAAAAAGCGGCGATTCTGTGCACGAACCGCACGTTTTGTGCCAAAACTGAGAAAAAGCGGCGATTCTGTGCACGAAACGCACGTTTTGTGTCAATAATGAGCAAAAGCGGCGATTCTGAGCACGAAACGCATGTTTTGTGCCAAACCTGAGCAAATGCGGCGATTCTGTGCACGAAAAGCACGTTTTGAGCCAAAAGGTGCGTGAAATTCGGTGCGTGAAACGCACGTTTTGTGCCAAAACTGAGCAAAAGAGGCGATTCTGTGCACGAAACACGGGGTTTGTCCCAAAACTGAGAAAAAGCGGCGATTCTGCGCACGAAACGCACGTTTTGTGCCAAAACTGAGAAAAAGCGGCGATTCTGTGCACGAACCGCACGTTTTGTGCCAAAACTGAGCAAAACCGGCGATTCTGTGCACGAAACGAACGGTTTGTGCCAAAACTGAGCAAAAGCGGCGATTCTGCGCACGAAACACGGGTTTTGTGCCAAAACTGAGCAAAAGCCGCGATTCTGTGCACGAAACGCACGTTTTGTACCAAAACTGAGCAAATGCGGCGATTCTGAGCACGAAACACACATTTGTGCCAAAACCGAGCAAAAGCGGCGATTCTGAGCACGAAACGCACGTTTTGTGCCAAAACTTAGCAAAGGCGGCGAAACTGTGCACGAAACGCACGCTATGTGCCAGAACTGAGCAAAAGCGGCGATTCTGTGCACGAAACGCACGATTTGTGCCAAAAGGAGCAATTCGGTGCGTGAAACGCACGTTTTGTGCCAAAACTGAGCAAAAGAGGCGATTCTGTGCACGAAACACGGGTATTGTCCCAAAACTGAGAAAAAGCGGCGATTCTGCGCACGAAACGCACGTTTTGTGCCAAAACTGACAAAAAGCGGCGATTCTGTGCACGAACCGCACGTTTTGTGCCAAAACTGAGAAAAAGCGGCGATTCTGTGCACGAAACGCACGTTTTGTGTCAATAATGAGCAAAAGCGGCGATTCTGAGCACGAAACGCATGTTTTGTGCCAAACCTGAGCAAATGCGGCGATTCTGTGCACGAAAAGCACGTTTTGAGCCAAAAGGTGCGTGAAATTCGGTGCGTGAAACGCACGTTTTGTGCCAAAACTGAGCAAAAGAGGCGATTCTGTGCACGAAACACGGGGTTTGTCCCAAAACTGAGAAAAAGCGGCGATTCTGCGCACGAAACGCACGTTTTGTGCCAAAACTGAGAAAAAGCGGCGATTCTGTGCACGAACCGCACGTTTTGTGCCAAAACTGAGCAAAACCGGCGATTCTGTGCACGAAACGAACGGTTTGTGCCAAAACTGAGCAAAAGCGGCGATTCTGCGCACGAAACACGGGTTTTGTGCCAAAACTGAGCAAAAGCCGCGATTCTGTGCACGAAACGCACGTTTTGTACCAAAACTGAGCAAATGCGGCGATTCTGAGCACGAAACACACATTTGTGCCAAAACCGAGCAAAAGCGGCGATTCTGAGCACGAAACGCACGTTTTGTGCCAAAACTTAGCAAAGGCGGCGAAACTGTGCACGAAACGCACGCTATGTGCCAGAACTGAGCAAAAGCGGCGATTCTGTGCACGAAACGCACGATTTGTGCCAAAAGGAGCAATTCGGTGCGTGAAACGCACGTTTTGTGCCAAAACTGAGCAAAAGAGGCGATTCTGTGCACGAAACACGGGTATTGTCCCAAAACTGAGAAAAAGCGGCGATTCTGCGCACGAAACGCACGTTTTGTGCCAAAACTGACAAAAAGCGGCGATTCTGTGCACGAACCGCACGTTTTGTGCCAAAACTGAGAAAAAGCGGCGATTCTGTGCACGAAACGCACGTTTTGTGTCAATAATGAGCAAAAGCGGCGATTCTGAGCACGAAACGCATGTTTTGTGCCAAACCTGAGTAAATGCGGCGATTCTGTGCACGAAAAGCACGTTTTGAGCCAAAAGGTGCGTGAAATTCGGTGCGTGAAACGCACGTTTTGTGCCAAAACTGAGCAAAAGAGGCGATTCTGTGCACGAAACACGGGTTTTGTCCCAAAACTGAGAAAAAGCGGCGATTCTGCGCACGAAACGCACGTTTTGTGCCAAAACTGAGAAAAAGCGGCGATTCTGTGCACGAACCGCACGTTTTGTGCCAAAACTGAGCAAAACCGGCGATTCTGTGCACGAAACGAACGGTTTGTGCCAAAACTGAGCAAAAGCGGCGATTCTGCGCACGAAACACGGGTTTTGTGCCAAAACTGAGCAAAAGCCGCGATTCTGTGCACGAAACGCACGATTTGTGCCAAAAGGAGCAATTCGGTGCGTGAAACGCACGTTTTGTGCCAAAACTGACCAAAAGAGGCGATTCTGTGCACGAAACACGGGTTTTGTCCCAAAACTGAGAAAAAGCGGCGATTCTGCGCACGAAACGCACGTTTTGTGCCAAAACTGACAAAAAGCGGCGATTCTGTGCACGAACCGCACGTTTTGTGCCAAAACTGAGAAAAAGCGGCGATTCTGTGCACGAAACGCACGTTTTGTGTCAATAATGAGCAAAAGCGGCGATTCTGAGCACGAAACGCACGTTTTGTGCCAATCCTGAGCAAATGCGGCGATTCTGTGCACGAAAAGCACGTTTTGTGCCAAAAGGTGCGTGAAATTCGGTGCGTGAAACGCACGTTTTGTGCCAAAACTGAGCAAAAGAGGCGATTCTGTGCACGAAACACGGGTTTTGTCCCAAAACTGAGAAAAAGCGGCGATTCTGCGCACGAAACGCACGTTTTGTGCCAAAACTGAGAAAAAGCGGCGATTCTGTGCACGAACCGCACGTTTTGTGCCAAAACTGAGAAAAAGCGGCGATTCTGTGCACGAAACGCACGTTTTGTGTCAATAATGAGCAAAAGCGGCGATTCTGTGCACGAAACGCACGTTTTGTGTCAATAATGTGCAAAAGCGGCGACTCTGAGCACGAAACGCACGTTTTGTGCCAAAACTGAGCAGAAGCGGCGATTCTGTGCACGAAACACGGGTTTTGTGTCAAAACTGAGCAAAAGCTGCGATTCTGTGCACGAAACGAACGTTTTGTACCAAAACTGAGCAAATGCGGCGATTCTGAGCACGAAACACACATTTGTGCCAAAACTGAGCAGAAGCGGCGATTCTGTGCACGAAACACGGGTTTTGTGTCAAAACTGAGCAAAAGCGGCGATACTGTGCACGAAACGCACGCTATGTGCCAGAACTTAGCAAAAGCGGCGATTCTGTGCACGAAACGCACGTTTTGTGTCAATAATGTGCAAAAGCGGCGACTCTCAGCACGAAACGCACGTTTTGTGCCAAAACTGAGCAAAAGCGGCGATTCTGTGCACAAACCGCACGTTTTGTGCCAAACTGAGCAAAAGTGGCGATTCTGAGCACGAAACGCACGTTTTGTGCCAAAACGGAGCAAAGGCGACGATTCTGAGCACGAAACGCACGTTCTGTGTCAATAATGAGCAAAAGCGGCGACTCTGAGCACGAAACGCGCGTTTTGTGCCAAAACTGAGCAAAACCGGCGATTCTGTGCACGAAACGAACGGTTTGTGCCAAAACTGAGCAAAAGCGGCGATTCTGTGCACGAAACACGGGTTTTGTGCCAAAACTGAGCAAAAGCGGCGATTCTGTGCACGAAACGCACGTTTTGTACCAAAACTGAGCAAATGCGGCGATTCTGAGCACGAAACACACATTTGTGCCAAAACCGAGCAAAAGCGGCGATTCTGAGCACGAAACGCACGTTTTGTGCCAGAAGGAACAATTCGGAGCGTGAAACGAACGTTTTGTGCCAAAACTGAGCAAAAGCGGCGATTCTGAGCACGAAACGCACGTTTTGTGCCAAAACTGAGCAAAAGCGGCGATACTGTGCACGAAACGCACGCTATGTGCCAGAACTGAGCAAAAGCGGCGATTCTGTGCACGAAACACGGGTTTTGTGTCAAAACTAAGCAAAAGCTGCGATTCTGTGCACGAAACGCACGTTTTGTGTCAATAATGTGCAAAAGCGGCGACTCTGAGCACGAAACGCACGTTTTGTGCCAAAACTGAGCAGAAGCGGCGATTCTGTGCACGAAACACGGGTTTTGTGTCAAAACTGAGCAAAAGCTGCGATTCTGTGCACGAAACGCACGTTTTGTGTCAATAATGTGCAAAAGCGGCGACTCTCAGCACGAAACGCACGTTTTGTGCCAAAACTGAGCAGAAGCGGCGATTCTGTGCACGAAACACGGGTTTTGTGTCAAAACTGAGCAAAAGCTGCGATTCTGTGCACGAAACGCACGTTTTGTGTCAATAATGTGCAAAAGCGGCGACTCTCAGCACGAAACGCACGTTTTGTGCCAAAACTGAGCAAAAGCGGCGATTCTGTGCACAAACCGCACGTATTGTGCCAAAACTGGAAAAAGCGGCGATTCTGCGCACGAAACGCACGGTTCGTGCCAAAAGGAGCAATTCGGTGAGTGAAACGCACGTTTTGTGCCACAACTGAGCAAAAGCGGCGATTCTGAGCACGAAACGCACGTTTTGTGCCAAAACTGAGCAAAAGCGGCGATACTGTGCACGAAACGCACGCTATGTGCCAGAACTGAGCAAAAGCGGCGATTCTGTGCACGAAACGCACGTTTTGTGCCAAAAGGAGCAATTCGGTGCGTGAAGCGCACGTTTTGTGCCAAAACTGAGCAAAAGCGGCGATTCTGTGCACGAAACACGGGTTTTGTGTCAAAACTAAGCAAAAGCTGCGATTCTGTGCACGAAACGCACGTTTTGTGTCAATAATGTGCGAAAGCGACGACTCTGAGGACGAAACGCACGTTGTGTGCCAAAACTGAGCAAAAGCGGCGATTCTGTGCACAAACCGCACGTTTTGTGCCAAAACTGAGAAAAAGCGGCGATTCTGTGCACGAAACGCACGTTTTGTGCCAATCCTGAGCAAATGCGGCGATTCTGTGCACGAAAAGCACGTTTTGTGCCAAAAGGTGCGTGAAATTCGGTGCGTGAAACGCACGTTTTGTGCCAAAACTGAGCAAAAGAGGCGATTCTGTGCACGAAACACGGGTTTTGTCCCAAAACTGAGAAAAAGCGGCGATTCTGCGCACGAAACGCACGTTTTGTGCCAAAACTGAGAAAAAGCGGCGATTCTGTGCACGAACCGCACGTTTTGTGCCAAAACTGAGAAAAAGCGGCGATTCTGTGCACGAAACGCACGTTTTGTGTCAATAATGAGCAAAAGCGGCGATTCTGTGCACGAAACGCACGTTTTGTGTCAATAATGTGCAAAAGCGGCGACTCTGAGCACGAAACGCACGTTTTGTGCCAAAACTGAGCAGAAGCGGCGATTCTGTGCACGAAACACGGGTTTTGTGTCAAAACTGAGCAAAAGCTGCGATTCTGTGCACGAAACGAACGTTTTGTACCAAAACTGAGCAAATGCGGCGATTCTGAGCACGAAACACACATTTGTGCCAAAACTGAGCAGAAGCGGCGATTCTGTGCACGAAACACGGGTTTTGTGTCAAAACTGAGCAAAAGCGGCGATACTGTGCACGAAACGCACGCTATGTGCCAGAACTTAGCAAAAGCGGCGATTCTGTGCACGAAACGCACGTTTTGTGTCAATAATGTGCAAAAGCGGCGACTCTCAGCACGAAACGCACGTTTTGTGCCAAAACTGAGCAAAAGCGGCGATTCTGTGCACAAACCGCACGTTTTGTGCCAAACTGAGCAAAAGTGGCGATTCTGAGCACGAAACGCACGTTTTGTGCCAAAACGGAGCAAAGGCGACGATTCTGAGCACGAAACGCACGTTCTGTGTCAATAATGAGCAAAAGCGGCGACTCTGAGCACGAAACGCGCGTTTTGTGCCAAAACTGAGCAAAACCGGCGATTCTGTGCACGAAACGAACGGTTTGTGCCAAAACTGAGCAAAAGCGGCGATTCTGTGCACGAAACACGGGTTTTGTGCCAAAACTGAGCAAAAGCGGCGATTCTGTGCACGAAACGCACGTTTTGTACCAAAACTGAGCAAATGCGGCGATTCTGAGCACGAAACACACATTTGTGCCAAAACCGAGCAAAAGCGGCGATTCTGAGCACGAAACGCACGTTTTGTGCCAGAAGGAACAATTCGGAGCGTGAAACGAACGTTTTGTGCCAAAACTGAGCAAAAGCGGCGATTCTGAGCACGAAACGCACGTTTTGTGCCAAAACTGAGCAAAAGCGGCGATACTGTGCACGAAACGCACGCTATGTGCCAGAACTGAGCAAAAGCGGCGATTCTGTGCACGAAACACGGGTTTTGTGTCAAAACTAAGCAAAAGCTGCGATTCTGTGCACGAAACGCACGTTTTGTGTCAATAATGTGCAAAAGCGGCGACTCTGAGCACGAAACGCACGTTTTGTGCCAAAACTGAGCAGAAGCGGCGATTCTGTGCACGAAACACGGGTTTTGTGTCAAAACTGAGCAAAAGCTGCGATTCTGTGCACGAAACGCACGTTTTGTGTCAATAATGTGCAAAAGCGGCGACTCTCAGCACGAAACGCACGTTTTGTGCCAAAACTGAGCAGAAGCGGCGATTCTGTGCACGAAACACGGGTTTTGTGTCAAAACTGAGCAAAAGCTGCGATTCTGTGCACGAAACGCACGTTTTGTGTCAATAATGTGCAAAAGCGGCGACTCTCAGCACGAAACGCACGTTTTGTGCCAAAACTGAGCAAAAGCGGCGATTCTGTGCACAAACCGCACGTATTGTGCCAAAACTGGAAAAAGCGGCGATTCTGCGCACGAAACGCACGGTTCGTGCCAAAAGGAGCAATTCGGTGAGTGAAACGCACGTTTTGTGCCACAACTGAGCAAAAGCGGCGATTCTGAGCACGAAACGCACGTTTTGTGCCAAAACTGAGCAAAAGCGGCGATACTGTGCACGAAACGCACGCTATGTGCCAGAACTGAGCAAAAGCGGCGATTCTGTGCACGAAACGCACGTTTTGTGCCAAAAGGAGCAATTCGGTGCGTGAAGCGCACGTTTTGTGCCAAAACTGAGCAAAAGCGGCGATTCTGTGCACGAAACACGGGTTTTGTGTCAAAACTAAGCAAAAGCTGCGATTCTGTGCACGAAACGCACGTTTTGTGTCAATAATGTGCAAAAGCGACGACTCTGAGGACGAAACGCACGTTGTGTGCCAAAACTGAGCAAAAGCGGCGATTCTGTGCACAAACCGCACGTTTTGTGCCAAAACTGGAAAAAGCGGCGATTCTGCGCACGAAACGCACGGTTTGTGCCAAAACTGAGCAAAAGCGGCGATTCTGAGCACGAAACGCACGTTTTGTGCCAAAACTTAGCAAAGGCGGCGATACTGTGCACGAAACGCACGCTATGTGCCAGAACTGAGCAAAAGCGGCGATTCTGTGCACGAAACGCACGATTTGTGCCAAAAGGAGCAATTCGGTGCGTGAAACGCACGTTTTGTGCCAAAACTGACCAAAAGAGGCGATTCTGTGCACGAAACACGGGTTTTGTCCCAAAACTGAGAAAAAGCGGCGATTCTGCGCACGAAACCCACGTTTTGTGCCAAAACTGACAAAAAGCGGCGATTCTGTGCACGAACCGCACGTTTTGTGCCAAAACTGAGAAAAAGCGGCGATTCTGTGCACGAAACGCACGTTTTGTGTCAATAATGAGCAAAAGCGGCGATTCTGTGCACGAAACGCACGTTTTGTGTCAATAATGTGCAAAAGCAGCGACTCTGAGCACGAAACGCACGTTTTGTTCCAAAACTGAGCAGAAGCGGCGATTCTGTGCACGAAACACGGGTTTTGTGTCAAAACTGAGCAAAAGCTGCGATTCTGTGCACGAAACGCACGTTTTGTGTCAATAATGTGCAAAAGCCGCGACTCTCAGCACGAAACGCACGTTTTGCGCCAAAACTGAGCAAAAGCGGCGATTCTGTGCACAAACCGCACGTTTTGTGCCAAAACTGGAAAAAGCGGCGATTCTGCGCACGAAACGCACGGTTTGTGCCAAAAGGAGCAATTCGGTGAGTGAAACGCACGTTTTGTGCCAAAACTTAGCAAAGGCGGCGATACTGTGCACGAAACGCACGCTATGTGCCAGAACTGAGCAAAAGCGGCGATTCTGTGCACGAAACGCACGATTTGTGCCAAAAGGAGCAATTCGGTGCGTGAAACGCACGTTTTGTGCCAAAACTGACCAAAAGAGGCGATTCTGTGCACGAAACACGGGTTTTGTCCCAAAACTGAGAAAAAGCGGCGATTCTGCGCACGAAACGCACGTTTTGTGCCAAAACTGACAAAAAGCGGCGATTCTGTGCACGAACCGCACGTTTTGTGCCAAAACTGAGAAAAAGCGGCGATTCTGTGCACGAAACGCACGTTTTGTGTCAATAATGAGCAAAAGCGGCGATTCTGAGCACGAAACGCACGTTTTGTGCCAATCCTGAGCAAATGCGGCGATTCTGTGCACGAAAAGCACGTTTTGTGCCAAAAGGTGCGTGAAATTCGGTGCGTGAAACGCACGTTTTGTGCCAAAACTGAGCAAAAGAGGCGATTCTGTGCACGAAACACGGGTTTTGTCCCAAAACTGAGAAAAAGCGGCGATTCTGCGCACGAAACGCACGTTTTGTGCCAAAACTGAGAAAAAGCGGCGATTCTGTGCACGAACCGCACGTTTTGTGCCAAAACTGAGAAAAAGCGGCGATTCTGTGCACGAAACGCACGTTTTGTGTCAATAATGAGCAAAAGCGGCGATTCTGTGCACGAAACGCACGTTTTGTGTCAATAATGTGCAAAAGCGGCGACTCTGAGCACGAAACGCACGTTTTGTGCCAAAACTGAGCAGAAGCGGCGATTCTGTGCACAAACCGCACGTTTTGTGCCAAACTGAGCAAAAGTGGCGATTCTGAGCACGAAACGCACGTTTTGTGCCAAAACTGAGCAAAGGCGACGATTCTGAGCACGAAACGCACGTTCTGTGTCAATAATGAGCAAAAGCGGCGACTCTGAGCACGAAACGCGCGTTTTGTGCCAAAACTGAGCAAAACCGGCGATTCTGCGCACGAAACGAACGGTTTGTGCCAAAACTGAGCAAAAGCGGCGATTCTGTGCACGAAACACGGGTTTTGTGCCAAAACTGAGCAAAAGCGGCGATTCTGTGCACGAAACGCACGTTTTGTACCAAAACTGAGCAAAAGTGGCGATTCTGAGCACGAAACGCACGTTTTGTGCCAAAACTGAGCAAAGGCGACGATTCTGAGCACGAAACGCACGTTCTGTGTCAATAATGAGCAAAAGCGGCGACTCTGAGCACGAAACGCGCGTTTTGTGCCAAAACTGAGCAAAACCGGCGATTCTGTGCACGAAACGAACGGTTTGTGCCAAAACTGAGCAAAAGCGGCGATTCTGTGCACGAAACACGGGTTTTGTGCCAAAACTGAGCAAAAGCGGCGATTCTGTGCACGAAACGCACGTTTTGTACCAAAACTGAGCAAATGCGGCGATTCTGAGCACGAAACACACATTTGTGCCAAAACCGAGCAAAAGCGGCGATTCTGAGCACGAAACGCACGTTTTGTGCCAGAAGGAACAATTCGGAGCGTGAAACGAACGTTTTGTGCCAAAACTGAGCAAAAGCGGCGATTCTGAGTACGAAACGCACGTTTTGTGCCAAAACTGAGCAAAAGCGGCGATACTGTGCACGAAACGCACGCTAGGTGCCAGAACTGAGCAAAAGCGGCGATTCTGTGCACGAAACGCACGTTTTGTGCCAAAAGGAGCAATTCGGTGCGTGAAGCGCACGTTTTATGCCAAAACTGAGCAAAAGCGGCGATTCTGTGCACGAAACACGGGTTTTGTGTCAAAACTAAGCAAAAGCTGCGATTCTGTGCACGAAACGCACGTTTTGTGTCAATAATGTGCAAAAGCGGCGACTCTGAGCACGAAACGCACGTTTTGTGCCAAAACTGAGCAGAAGCGGCGATTCTGTGCACGAAACACGGGTTTTGTGTCAAAACTGAGCAAAAGCTGCGATTCTGTGCACGAAACGCACGTTTTGTGTCAATAATGTGCAAAAGCGGCGACTCTCAGCACGAAACGCACGTTTTGTGCCAAAACTGAGCAAAAGCGGCGATTCTGTGCACAAACCGCACGTTTTGTGCCAAAACTGGAAAAAGCGGCGATTCTGCGCACGAAACGCACGGTTTGTGCCAAAAGGAGCAATTCGGTGAGTGAAACGCACGTTTTGTGCCAAAACTGAGCAAAAGCGGCGATTCTGAGCACGAAACGCACGTTTTGTGCCAAAACTGAGCAAAAGCGGCGATTCTGTGCACGAAACACGGGTTTTGTGCCAAAACTGAGAAAAAGCGGCGATTCTGTGCACAAACCGCTCGTTTTGTGCCAAACTGAGCAAAAGTGGCGATTCTGTGCACGAAACACGGGTTTTGTGCCAAAACTGAGAAAAAGCGGCGATTCTGTGCACAAACCGCTCGTTTTGTGCCAAACTGAGCAAAAGTGGCGATTCTGAGCACGAAACGCACGTTTTGTGCCAAAACTGAGCAAAAGCGGCGATTCTGTGCACGAAACACGGGTTTTGTGCCAAAACTGAGAAAAAGCGGCGATTCTGTGCACAAACCGCTCGTTTTGTGCCAAACTGAGCAAAAGTGGCGATTCTGAGCACGAAACGCACGTTTTGTGCCAAAACTGAGCAAAGGCGACGATTCTGAGCACGAAACGCACGTTCTGTGTCAATAATGAGCAAAAGCGGCGACTCTGAGCACGAAACGCGCGTTTTGTGCCAAAACTGAGCAAAACCGGCGATTCTGTGCACGAAACGAACGGTTTGTGCCAAAACTGAGCAAAAGCGGCGATTCTGTGCACGAAACGCACCTTTTGTGCCAAAACTGAGAAAAAGCGGCGATTCTGTGCACGAAACGCACGTTTTGTGCCAAAACTGAGCAAAAGCGTCGATTCTGTGCATGGAACACGGGTTTTGTGCCAAAACTGAGAAAAAGCGGCGATTCTGCGCACGTAACGCACGTTTTGTGCCAAAACTGAGAAAAAGCTGCGATTCTGTGAACGAAACGCCCGTTTTGTGCCAAAAGGGGCAATTCGGTGCGTGAGGCACACGTTTTGTGCCAAAACTGAGCAAATGCGGCGATTCTGAGCACGAAACACACGTTTTGTGCCAAAACTGAGCAAAAGCGGCGATTTTGTGTACAAACCGCACGTTTTGTGCCAAACTGAGCAAAAGTGGCGATTCTGAGCACGAAACGCACGTTTTGTGACAAAACTGAGCAAAAGCGGCGATTCTGTGCACGAAACGCACGTTTTGTGCCAAAAGGAGCAATTGCGTGCACGAAACGCACGTATTGTGCCAAAACTTAGCAAAGGCGGCGATACTGTGCACGAAACGCACGCTTTGTGCCAGAACTGAGCAAAAGCGGCGATTCTGTGCACGAAACGCACGTTTTGTGCCAAAACTGAGCAAATGCGGCGATTCTGAGCACGAAACACACGTTTTGTGCCAAAACTGAGCAAAAGCGGCGATTCTGTGCACGAAACGCACGTTTTGTGCCAAAAGGAGCAATTGCGTGCACGAAACGCACGTTTTGTGCCAAAACTGAGCAAAAGCGGCGATTTTGAGCACGAAACACACAATTGTTCCGACACCGAGCAAAAGCGGCGACCCTGAGCACGAAACGCACGTTTTGTGCCAAAACTGAGCAAAAGCGGCGATTCTGTGCACGAAACACGGGTTTTGTGCCAAAACTGAGCAAATGCGGCGATTCTGAGCACGAAACGCACGTTTTGTGCCAAAACTGAGCAAAAGCGGCGATACTGTGCACGAAACGCACGCTGTGCCAGAACTGAGCAAAAGCGGCGATTCTGTGTACAAACTGCACGTTTTGTGCCAAACTGAGCAAAAGTGGCGATTCTGAGCATGAAACGCACGTTTTATGCCAAAACTGAGCAAAAGCGGCGATTCTGTGCACGAAACGCACGTTTTGTGTCAATAATGTGCAAAAGCGGCGACTCTGAGCACGAAACGCATGTTTTGTGCCAGAACTGAGCAGAAGCGGCGATTCTGTGCACGAAACACGGGTTTTGTGTCAAAACTGAGCAAAAGCTGCGATTCTGTGCACGAAACGCACGTTTTGTGTCAATAATGTGCAAAAGCGGCGACTCTCAGCACGAAACGCATGTTTTGTGCTAAAACTGAGCAAAAGCGGTGATTCTGTGCACAAAAGGCACGTTTTGTGCCAAACTGAGCAAAAGTGGCGATTCTGAGCACGAAACGCACGTTTTGTGCCAAAACTGAGCAAAGGCGACGATTCTGAGCACGAAACGCACGTTTTGTGTCAATAATGAGCAAAAGCGGCGACTCTGAGCACGAAACGCACGTTTTGTGCCAAAACTGAGCAACAGCGGCGATTCTGTGCACGAAACGAACGTATTGTGTCAATAATGAGCAAAAGCGGCGATTCTGTGCACGAAACACGGGTTTTGTGCCAAAACTGAGCAAAAGCGACGATTCTGTGCACGAAACACGGGTTTTGTGTCAAAACTGAGCAAAAGCGGCGATTTTGTGTACAAACCGCAAGTTTTGTGCCAAACTGAGCAAAAGTGGCGATTCTGAGCACGAAACGCACGTTTTGTGCCAAAACTGAGCAAAAGCGGCGATTCTGTGCACGAAACGCACGTTTTGTGCCAAAAGGAGCAATTGCGTGCACGAAACGCACGTTTGGTGCCAAAACTTAGCAAAGGCGGCGATACTGTGCACGAAACGCACGCTATGTGCCAGAACTGAGCAAAAGCGGCGATTCTGTGCACGAAACGCACGTTTTGTGCCAAAACTGAGCAAAAGCGGCGATTTTGAGCACGAAACACACAATTGTTCCGAAACCGAGCAAAAGCGGCGACCCTGAGCACGAAACGCACGTTTTGTGCCAAAACTGAGCAAAAGCGGCGATTCTGTGCACGAAACACGGGTTTTGAGCCAAAACTGAGCAAATGCGGCGATTCTGTGCACGAAACGCACGTTTTGTACCAAAACTGAGCAAATGCGGCGATTCTGAGCACGAGACACACATTTGTGCCAAAACCGAGCAAAAGCGGCAACTCTGAGCGCGAAACGCACCTTTTTGTGCCAGAAGGAACAATTCGGAGCGTGAAACGAACGTTTTGTGCCAAAACTGAGCAAAAGCGGCGATTCTGAGCACGAAACGCACGTTTTGTGCCAAAACTGAGCAAAAGCGTCGATTCTGTGCACGGAACACGGGTTTTGTGCCAAAACTGAGAAAAAGCGGCGATTCTGCGCGCGAAACGCACGTTTTGTGCCAAATCTGAGAAAAAGCTGCGATTCTGTGCACGAAACGCTCGTTTTGTGCCAAAACTGAGCAAAAGCGTCGATTCTGTGCACGGAACACGGGTTTTGTGCCAAAACTGAGAAAAAGCGGCGATTCTGTGCACGAAACGCACGTTTTGTGCCAAAACTGAGCAAAAGCGTCGATTCTGTGCATGGAACACCGGTTTTGTGCCAAAACTGAGAAAAAGCGGCGATTCTGCGCGCGAAACGCACGTTTTGTGCCAAATCTGAGAAAAAGCTGCGATTCTGTGCACGAAACGCTCGTTTTGTGCCAAAAGGAGCAATTCGGAGCGTGAAGCGCACGTTTTGTGCCAAAACTGAGCAAAAGCGGCGATTCTGTGCATGAAACGCACGTTTTGTGCCAAAAGGAGCAATTCGGTGCGTGAAACGCACCTGTTGTGCCAAAACTGAGAAAAAGCGGCGATTCTGTGCACGAAACGCACGTTTTGTGTCAATAATGCGCAAAAGCGGCGATTCTGAGCACGAAACGCACGTTTTGTGCCAAACCTGAGCAAATGCGGCGATTCTGTGCATGAAAAGCACGTTTTGTGCCAAAAGGTGCGTGAAATTCGGGGCGTGAAAAGCACGTTTTGTGACAAAACTGAGCAAAAGAGGCGATTCTGTGCACGAAACACGGGTTTTGTCCCAAAACTGAGAAAAAGCGGCGAATCTGCGCACGAAACGCACGTTTTGTGTCAATAATGAGCAAAAGCGGCGATTCTGTGCACGAAACGCACGTTTTGTGTCAATAATGCGCAAAAGCGGCGATTCTGCGCACGAAACGCGCGTTTTGTGCCAAAACTGAGAAAAAGCGGCGATTCTGTGCACGAAACGCACGTTTTGTGCCAAAACTGAGCAAAAGCGTCGATTCTGTGCACGGAACACGGGTTTTGTGCCAAAACTGAGAAAAAGCTGCGATTCTGTGAACGAAACGCCCGTTTTGTGCCAAAAGGGGCAATTCGGTGCGTGAGGCACACGTTTTGTGCCAAAACTGAGAAAAAGCGGCGATTCTGTGCACGAAACGCACATTTGTGCCAAAACTGAGCAAAAGCGGCGATTCTGTGTACGAAACGCCCGTTTTGTGCCAAAAGGAGCAATTCGGTGCGTGAAGCGCACGTTTTGTGTCAAAACTGAGCAAAAGCGGCGATTCTGTGCACGAAACGCACATTTGTGCCAAAACTGAGAAAAAGCGGCGATTCTGTGCACGAAACGCACGTTTTGTACCAAAACTGAGCAAATGCGGCGATTCTGAGCACGAAACACACATTTGTGCCAAAACCGAGCAAAAGTGGCGATTCTGAGCACGAAACGCACGTTTTGTGCTAAAAGGAACAATTCGGAGCGTGAAACGAACGTTTTGTGCCGAAACTGAGCAAAAGCGGCGATTCTGAGCACGAAACGCACGTTTTGTGCCAAACTGAGCAAAAGCGGCGATACTGTGCACGAAACGCACGCTATGTGCCAGAACTGAGCAAAAGCGGCGATTGTGTGTACAAACCGCACGTTTTGTGCCAGAACTGAGCAAAAGCGGCGATTCTGTGCACGAAACGCACGTTTTGTGCCAAAAGGAGCAATTCGGTGCGTGAAGCGCACGTTTTGTGCCAAAACTGAGAAAAAGCGGCGATTCTGTTCACGAAACGCACGCTATGTGCCAGAACTGAGCAAAAGCGGCGATTCTGTGCACGAAACGCACGTATTGTGCCAAAACTGAGCAAAAGCGTCGATTCTGTGCATGGAACACGGGTTTTGTGCCAAAACTGAGAAAAAGCGGAGATTCTGTGCACGAAACGCACGTTTTGTGCCAAACCTGAGCAAATGCGGCGATTCCGTGCACGAAAAGCACGTTTTGTGCCAAAAGGTGCGTGAAATTTCATGCGTGAAACGCACGTTTTGTGCCAAAACTGAGATAAAGCGGCGATTCTGTGCACGAAACGCACGTTTTGTGTCAATAATGTGCAAAAGCGGCGATTCTGCGCACGAAACGCACGTTTTGTGCCAAAACTGAGAAAAAGCGGCGATTCTGAGCACGAATCACACGATTTGTGCCAAAACTGAGCAAAAGCGGCGATTTTGTGTACAAACCGCACGTTTTGTGCCAAAACTGAGCAAAAGCGGCGATTCTGTGCACAAACCGCACGTTTGTGCCAAACTGAGCAAAACGGCGATTCTGTGCACGAAACACGGGTTTTGTGCCAAAACTGAGCAAAAGCGGCGATTTTGTGTACAAACCGCACGTTTTGTGCCAAAACTGAGCAAAAGCGGCGATTCTGTGCACAAACCGCACGTTTTGTGCCAAACTGAGCAAAACCGGTGATTCTGTGCACAAAACGCACGTTTTGTGCCAAACTGAGCAAAAGTGGCTATTCTGAGCACGAACCGCACGTTTTGTGCCAAAACTGAGCAAAGGCGACGATTCTGAGCACGAAACGCACGTTTTGTGTCAATAATGAGCAAAAGCGGCGACTCTGAGCACGAAACGCACGTTTTGTGCCAAAACTGAGCAAAAGCGGCGATTCTGTGCACGAAACGAACGTATTGTGTCAATAATGTGCAAAAGCGGCAATTCTGTGCACGAAACACGGGTTTTGTGCCAAAACTGAGCAAAAGCGACGATTCTGTGCACGAAACACGGGTTTTGTGCCAAAACTGAACAAAAGCGGCGATTCTGTGCTCGAAACGCACGTTTTGTGCCAATAATGAGCAAAAGCGGCGATTCTGCGCACGAAACGCACGTTTTGTGCCAAAACTGAGAAAAAGCGGCGATTCTGTGCACGAAACGCACGTTTTGTGCCAAAACTGAGCAAAAGCGTCGATTCTGTGCATGGAACACGGGTTTTGTGCCAAAACTGAGAAAAAGCGGCGATTCTGCGCACGAAACACGGGTTTTGTGTCAAAACTGAGCAAAAGCGGCGATTCTGTGCACGATACACCGGTTTTGTGCCAAGACTGAGCAAAAGCGGCGATTCTGTGCATGAAACGCACGTTTTGTGCCAAAAGGAGCAATTCGGTGTGTGAAACGCCCGTTTTGTGCGAAAACTGAGCAAAAGCGGCGATTCTGTGCATGAAACGCACGTTTTGTGCCAAAAGGAGCAATTCGGTGCGTGAAACGCACGTTTTGTGCCAAAACTGAGCAAAAGCGGCGATTCTGAGCACGAAACACACATTTGTGCCAAAACCGAGCAAAAGCGGCGACCCTGAGCACGAAACGCACGTTTTGTGCCAAAACTGAGCAAAAGCGGCGATTCTGTGCACGAAACACGGGTTTTGTCCCAAAACTGAGAAAAAGCGGCGATTTTGTGCACGAAACGCACGCTATGTGCCAGAACTGAGCAAAAGCGGCGATTCTGTGCACGAAACGCACGTTTTGTGCCAAAACTGAGCAAAACCGGCGATTCTGTGCACGAAACACGGGTTTTGTGCCAAAACTGAGCAAAAGCGGCGATTCTGTGCACGAAACGCACGTTTTGTACCAAAACTGAGCAAATGCGGCGATTCTGAGCACGAAACACACATTTGTGCCAAAACCGAGCAAAAGCGGCGATTCTGAGCACGAAACGCACGTTTTGTGCTAAAAGGAACAATTCGGAGCGTGAAACGAACGTTTTGTGCCGAAACTGAGCAAAAGCGGCGATTCTGAGCACGAAACGCACGTTTTGTGCCAAAACTGAGCAAAAGCGGCGATACTGTGCACGAAACGCACGCTATGTGCCAGAACTGAGCAAAAGCGGCGATTGTGTGTACAAACCGCACGTTTTGTGCCAGAACTGAGCAAAAGCGGCGATTCTGTGCACGAAACGCACGTTTTGTGCCAAAAGGAGCAATTCGGTGCGTGAAGCGCACGTTTTGTGCCAAAACTGAGAAAAAGCGGCGATTCTGTTCACGAAACGCACGCTATGTGCCAGAACTGAGCAAAAGCGGCGATTCTGTGCACGAAACGCACGTATTGTGCCAAAACTGAGCAAAAGCGTCGATTCTGTGCATGGAACACGGGTTTTGTGCCAAAACTGAGAAAAAGCGGAGATTCTGTGCACGAAACGCACGTTTTGTGCCAAACCTGAGCAAATGCGGCGATTCCGTGCACGAAAAGCACGTTTTGTGCCAAAAGGTGCGTGAAATTTCATGCGTGAAACGCACGTTTTGTGCCAAAACTGAGATAAAGCGGCGATTCTGTGCACGAAACGCACGTTTTGTGTCAATAATGTGCAAAAGCGGCGATTCTGCGCACGAAACGCACGTTTTGTGCCAAAACTGAGAAAAAGCGGCGATTCTGAGCACGAATCACACGTTTTGTGCCAAAACTGAGCAAAAGCGGCGATTTTGTGTAAAAGCCGCACGTTTTGTGCCAAAACTGATCAAAAGCGGCGATTCTGTGCACAAACCGCACGTTTGTGCCAAACTGAGCAAAACGGCGATTCTGTGCACGAAACACGGGTTTTGTGCCAAAACTGAGCAAAAGCGGCGATTTTGTGTACAAACCGCACGTTTTGTGCCAAAACTGAGCAAAAGCGGCGATTCTGTGCACAAACCGCACGTTTTGTGCCAAACTGAGCAAAACCGGTGATTCTGTGCACAAAACGCACGTTTTGTGCCAAACTGAGCAAAAGTGGCTATTCTGAGCACGAACCGCACGTTTTGTGCCAAAACTGAGCAAAGGCGACGATTCTGAGCACGAAACGCACGTTTTGTGTCAATAATGAGCAAAAGCGGCGACTCTGAGCACGAAACGCACGTTTTGTGCCAAAACTGAGCAAAAGCGGCGATTCTGTGCACGAAACGAACGTATTGTGTCAATAATGTGCAAAAGCGGCAACTCTGTGCACGAAACACGGGTTTTGTGCCAAAACTGAGCAAAAGCGACGATTCTGTGCACGAAACACGGGTTTTGTGCCAAAACTGAACAAAAGCGGCGATTCTGTGCTCGAAACGCACGTTTTGTGCCAATAATGAGCAAAAGCGGCGATTCTGCGCACGAAACGCACGTTTTGTGCCAAAACTGAGAAAAAGCGGCGATTCTGTGCACGAAACGCACGTTTTGTGCCAAAACTGAGCAAAAGCGTCGATTCTGTGCATGGAACACGGGTTTTGTGCCAAAACTGAGAAAAAGCGGCGATTCTGCGCACGAAACACGGGTTTTGTGTCAAAACTGAGCAAAAGCGGCGATTTTGTGTACAAACCGCACGTTTTGTGCCAAACTGAGCAAAAGTGGCGACTCTCAGCACGAAACGCACGTTTTGTGCCAAAACTTAGCAAAAGCGGCGATTCTGCGCACGAAACGCGCGTTTTGTGCCAAAACTGAGAAAAAGCGGCGATTCTGTGCACGAAACGCACGTTTTGTGCCAAAACTGAGCAAAAGCGTCGATTCTGTGCACGGAACACGGGTTTTGTGCCAAAACTGAGAAAAAGCTGCGATTCTGTGAACGAAACGCCCGTTTTGTGCCAAAAGGGGCAATTCGGTGCGTGAGGCACACGTTTTGTGCCAAAACTGAGAAAAAGCGGCGATTCTGTGCACGAAACGCACATTTGTGCCAAAACTGAGCAAAAGCGGCGATTCTGTGTACGAAACGCCCGTTTTGTGCCAAAAGGAGCAATTCGGTGCGTGAAGCGCACGTTTTGTGTCAAAACTGAGCAAAAGCGGCGATTCTGTGCACGAAACACGGGTTTTGTGCCAAAACTGAGCAAAAGCGGCGACTCTGAGCACGAAACGCACGTTCTGTGCCAAAACTGAGCAAAAGCGGCGATTCTGTGCACAAACCGCACGTTTTGTGCCAAAACTGAGAAAAAGCGGCGATTCTGTGCACGATACGCACGTATTGTGCCAAAACTGAGCAAAAGCGTCGATTCTGTGCATGGAACACGGGTTTTGTGCCAAAACTGAGAAAAAGCGGCGATTCTGTGCACGAAACGCACGTTTTGTGCCAGACCTGAGCAAATGCGGCGATTCCGTGCACGAAAAGCACGTTTTGTGCCAAAAGGTGCGTGAAATTCCATGCGTGAAACGCACGTTTTGTGCCAAAACTGAGATAAAGCGGCGATTCTGTGCACGAAACGCACGTTTTGTGTCAATAATGTGCAAAAGCGGCGACTCTGAGCACGAAACACACGTTTTGTGCCAAACCTGAGCAAATGCGGCGATTCCGTGCACGAAAAGCACGTTTTGTGCCAAAAGGTGCGTGAAATTCCATGCGCGAAACGCACGTTTTGTGCCAAAACTGAGATAAAGCGGCGATTCTGTGCACGAAACGCACGTTTTGTGTCAATAATGAGCAAAAGCGGCGACTCTGAGCACGAAACGCACGTTTTGTGCCAAAACTGAGCAAAAGCGGCGATTCTGTGCACGAAACGAACGTATTGTGTCAATAATGAGCAAAAGCGGCGATTCTGTGCACGAAACGCACGTTTTGTGCAAAAAGGAGCAATTCGGTGCGTGAAACGCACGTTTTGTGCCAAAACTGAGCAAAAACGGCGATTCTGTGCACGAAACACGGGTTTTGTCCCAAAACTGAGAAAAAGCGGCGATTTTGTGCACGAAACGCACGCTATGTGCCAGAACTGAGCAAAAGCGGCGATTCTGTGTACAAACCGCACGTTTTGTGCCAGAACTGAGCAAAAGCGGCGATTCTGTGCACGGAACGCACGTTTTGTGCCAAAACTGAGAAAAAGCGGCGATTCTGTGCACGAAACGCACGTTTTGTGCCAAACCTGAGCAAATGCGGCGATTCCGTGCACGAAAAGCACGTTTTGTGCCAAAAGGTGCGTGAAATTCCATGCGTGAAACGCACGTTTTGTGCCAAAACTGAGATAAAGCGGCGATTCTGTGCACGAAACGCACGTTTTGTGTCAATAATGTGCTAAAGCGGCGACTCTGAGCACGAAACACACGTTTTGTGCCAAACCTGAGCAAATGCGGCGATTCCGTGCCCGAAAAGCACGTTTTGTGCCAAAAGGTGCGTGAAATTCCATGCGTGAAACGCACGTTTTGTGCCAAAACTCAGATAAAGCGGCGATTCTGTGCACGAAACGCACGTTTTGTGTCAATAATGTGCAAAAGCGGCGACTCTGAGCACGAAACGCACGTTTTGTGCCAAAACTGAGCAGAAACGGCGATTCTGTGCACGAAACACGGGTTTTGTGTCAAAACTGAGCAAAAGCTGCGATTCTGTGCACGAAACGCACGTTTTGTGTCAATAATGTGCAAAAGCGGCGACTCTCAGCACGAAACGCATGTTTTGTGCTAAAACTGAGCAAAAGCGGTGATTCTGTGCACAAAACGCACGTTTTGTGCCAAACTGAGCAAAGGCGACGATTCTGAGCACGAAACGCAAGTTTTGTGTCAATAATGAGCAAAAGCGGCGACTCTGAGCACGAAACGCACGTTTTGTGCCAAAACTGAGCAAAAGCGGCGATTCTGTGCACGAAACGAACGTATTGTGTCAATAATGAGCAAAAGCGGCGATTCTGTGCACGAAACACGGGTTTTGTGCCAAACTGAGCAAAAGTGGCGATTCTGAGCACGAAACGCACGTTTTGTGCCAAAACTGAGCAAAAGCGACGATTCTGAGCACGAAACGCACGTTTTGTGTCAATAATGAGCAAAAGCGGCGACTCTGAGCACGAAACACGGGTTTTGTGCGAAAACTGGAAAAAGCGGCGATTCTGCGCACGAAACGCACGGTTTGTGCTAAAAGGAGCAATTCGGTGAGTGAAACGCACGTTTTGTGCCAAAACTGAGCAAAAGCGACGATTCTGAGCACGAAACGCACGTTTTGTGTCAATAATGAGCAAAAGCGGCGACTCTGAGCACGAAACACGGGTTTTGTGTCAAAACTGAGCAAAAGCGGCGATTCTGTGAACGAAGCGCACGTTTTGTGCCAAAAGGAGCAATTGCGTGCACGAAACGCACGTTTTGTGCCAAAACTGAGCAAAAGCGGCGATTCTGTGCACGATACACCGGTTTTGTGCCAAGACTGAGCAAAAGCGGCGATTCTGTGCATGAAACGCACGTTTTGTGCCAAAAGGAGCAATTCGGTGTGTGAAACGCCCGTTTTGTGCCAAAACTGAGCAAAAGCGGCGATTCTGTGCATGAAACGCACGTTTTGTGCCAAAAGGAGCAATTCGGTGCGTGAAACGCACGTTTTGTGCCAAAACTGAGCAAAAGCGGCGATTCTGAGCACGAAACACACATTTGTGCCAAAACCGAGCAAAAGCGGCGACCCTGAGCACGAAACGCACGTTTTGTGCCAAAACTGAGCAAAAGCGGCGATTCTGTGCACGAAACACGGGTTTTGTCCCAAAACTGAGATAAAGCGGCGATTTTGTGCACGAAACGCACGCTATGTGCCAGAACTGAGCAAAAGCGGCGATTCTGTGCACGAAACGCACGTTTTGTGCCAAAACTGAGCAAAAGCGGCGATTCTGTGCACGAAACACGGGTTTTGTGCCAAAACTGAGCAAAAGCGGCGATTCTGTGCACGAAACGCACGTTTTGTACCAAAACTGAGCAAATGCGGCGATTCTGTGCACGAAACGCACGTATTGTGCCAAAACTGAGCAAAAGCGTCGATTCTGAGCACGAAACGCACGTTTTGTGCCAAAAGGAACAATTCGGAGCGTGAAACGAACGTTTTGTGCCAAAACTGAGAAAAAGCGGCGATTCTGTGCACGAAACGCACGTATTGTGCCAAAACTGAGCAAAAGCGTCGATTCTGTGCATGGAACACGGGTTTTGTGCCAAAACTGAGAAAAAGCGGAGATTCTGTGCACGAAACGCACGTTTTGTGCCAAACCTGAGCAAATGCGGCGATTCCGTGCACGAAAAGCACGTTTTGTGCCAAAAGGTGCGTGAAATTTCATGCGTGAAACGCACGTTTTGTGCCAAAACTGAGATAAAGCGGCGATTCTGTGCACGAAACGCACGTTTTGTGTCAATAATGTGCAAAAGCGGCGACTCTGAGCACGAAACGCACGTTTTGTGCCAAAACTGAGCAGAAACGGCGATTCTGTGCACGAAACACGGGTTTTGTGTCAAAACTGAGCAAAAGCTGCGATTCTGTGCACGAAACGCACGTTTTGTGCCAATAATGAGCAAAAGCGGCGATTCTGCGCACGAAACGCACGTTTTGTGCCAAAACTGAGAAAAAGCGGCGATTCTGAGCACGAATCACACGTTTTGTGCCAAAACTGAGCAAAAGCGGCGATTTTGTGTACAAACCGCACGTTTTGTGCCAAAACTGAGCAAAAGCGGCGATTCTGTGCACAAACCGCACGTTTTGTGCCAAACTGAGCAAAACCGGTGATTCTGTGCACAAAACGCACGTTTTGTGTCAAACTGAGCAAAAGTGGCTATTCTGAGCACGAAACGCACGTTTTGTGCCAAAACTGAGCAAAGGCGACGATTCTGAGCACGAAACGCACGTTTTGTGTCAATAATGAGCAAAAGCGGCGACTCTGACCACGAAACGCACGTTTTGTGCCAAAACTGAGCAAAAGCGGCGATTCTGTGCACGAAACGAACGTATTGTGTCAATAATGTGCAAAAGCGGCAATTCTGTGCACGAAACACGGGTTTTGTGCCAAAACTGAGCAAAAGCGACGATTCTGTGCACGAAACACGGGTTTTGTGCCAAAACTGAACAAAAGCGGCGATTCTGTGCTCGAAACGCACGTTTTGTGCCAATAATGAGCAAAAGCGGCGATTCTGCGCACGAAACGCACGTTTTGTGCCAAAACTGAGAAAAAGCGGCGATTCTGTGCACGAAACGCACGTTTTGTGCCAAAACTGAGCAAAAGCGTCGATTCTGTGCATGGAACACGGGTTTTGTGCCAAAACTGAGAAAAAGCGGCGATTCTGCGCACGAAACACGGGTTTTGTGTCAAAACTGAGCAAAAGCGGCGATTTTGTGTACAAACCGCACGTTTTGTGCCAAACTGAGCCAAAGTGGCGACTCTCAGCACGAAACGCACGTTTTGTGCCAAAACTTAGC
Organism: Stelis phaeoptera; assembly: GCA_943735885.1. NCBI lineage: Eukaryota > Metazoa > Arthropoda > Insecta > Hymenoptera > Megachilidae > Stelis > Stelis phaeoptera. The sequence goes on from CALSEM010000143.1 coordinate 1,707,008, forward strand.
AAAAGCGGCGATTCTGCGCACGAAACGCGCGTTTTGTGCCAAAACTGAGAAAAAGCGGCGATTCTGTGCACGAAACTCACGTTTTGTGCCAAAACTGAGCAAAAGCGTCGATTCTGTGCACGCAACACGGGTTTTGTGCCAAAACTGAGAAAAAGCTGCGATTCTGTGAACGAAACGCCCGTTTTGTGCCAAAAGGGGCAATTCGGTGCGTGAGGCACACGTTTTGTGCCAAAACTGAGAAAAAGCGGCGATTCTGTGCACGAAACGCACATTTGTGCCAAAACTGAGCGAAAGCGGCGATTCTGTGTACGAAACGCCCGTTTTGTGCCAAAAGGAGCAATTCGGTGCGTGAAGCGCACGTTTTGTGTCAAAACTGAGCAAAAGCGGCGATTCTGTGCACGAAACACGGGTTTTGTGCCAAAACTGAGCAAAAGCGGCGACTCTGAGCACGAAACGCACGTTTTGTGCCAAAACTGAGCAAAAGCGGCGATTCTGTGCACAAACCGCACGTTTTGTGCCAAAACTGTGAAAAAGCGGCGATTCTGTGCACGAAACGCACGTTTTGTGCCAGACCTGAGCAAATGCGGCGATTCCGTGCACGAAAAGCACGTTTTGTGCCAAAAGGTGCGTGAAATTCCATGCGTGAAACGCACGTTTTGTGCCAAAACTGAGATAAAGCGGCGCTTCTGTGCACGAAACGCACGTTTTGTGTCAATAATGTGCAAAAGCGGCGACTCTGAGCACGAAACACAGGTTTTGTGCCAAACCTGAGCAAATGCGGCGATTCCGTGCACGAAAAGCACGTTTTGTGCCAAAAGGTGCGTGAAATTCCATGCGTGAAACGCACGTTTTGTGCCAAAACTGAGATAAAGCGGCGATTCTGTGCACGAAACGCACGTTTTGTGTCAATAATGTGCAAAAGCGGCGACTCTGAGCACGAAACGCACGTTTTGTGCCAAAACTGAGCAGAAGCGGCGACTCTGTGCACGAAACACGGGTTTTGTGTCAAAACTGAGCAAAAGCTGCGATTCTGTGCACGAAACGCACGTTTTGTGTCAATAATGTGCAAAAGCGGCGACTCTCAGCACGAAACGCATGTTTTGTGCTAAAACTGAGCAAAAGCGGTGATTCTGTGCACAAAAGGCACGTTTTGTGCCAAACTGAGCAAAAGTGGCGATTCTGAGCACGAAACGCACGTTTTGTGCCAAAACTGAGCAAAGGCGACGATTCTGAGCACGAAACGCACGTTTTGTGTCAATAATGAGCAAAAGAGGCGACTCTGAGCACGAAACGCACGTTTTGTGCCAAAACTGAGCAAAAGCGGCGATTCTGTGCACGAAACGAACGTATTGTGTCAATAATGAGCAAAAGCGGCGATTCTGTGCACGAAACACGGGTTTTGTGCCAAAACTGAGCAAATGCGACGATTCTGTGCACGAAACACGGGTTTTGTGTCAAAACTGAGCAAAAGCGGCGATTCTGTGCTCGAAACGCACGTTTTGTGCCAATAATGAGCAAAAGCGGCGATTCTGCGCACGAAACGCACGTTTTGTGCCAAAACTGAGAAAAAGCGGCGATTCTGTGCACGAAACGCACGTTTTGTGCCAAAACTGAGCAAAAGCGTCGATTCTGTGCATGGAACACGGGTTTTGTGCCAAAACTGAGAAAAAGCGGCGATTCTGCGCACGAAACGCACGTTTTGTGCCAAAACTGAGAAAAAGCTGCGATTCTGTGAACGAAACGCCCGTTTTGTGCCAAAAGGGGCAATTCGGTGCGTGAGGCACACGTTTTGTGCCAAAACTGAGCAAATGCGGCGATTCTGAGCACGAAACACACGTTTTGTGCCAAAACTGAGCAAAAGCGGCGATTTTGTGCACGAAACACGGGTTTTGTCCCAAAACTGAGAAAAAGCGGCGATTCTGCGCACGAAACGCACGTTTTGTGCCAAAACTGAGCAAAAGCGGCGATTCTGCGCACGAAACGCACGTTTTGTGCCAATAATGAGCAAAAGCGGCCATTCTGCGCACGAAACGCACGTTTTGTGCCAAAACTGAGAAAAAGCGGCGATTCTGTGCACGAAACGCACGTTTTGTGCCAAAACTGAGCAAAAGCGTCGATTCTGTGCATGGAACACGGGTTTTTTGCCAAAACTGAGAAAAAGCGGCGATTCTGCGCACGAAACGCACGTTTTGTGCCAAGACTGAGCAAAAGCGGCGATTCTGTGTACGAAACACGGGTTTTGTGTCAAAACTGAGCAAAAGCTGCGATTCTGTGCACGAAACGCACGTTTTGTGTCAATAATGTGCAAAAGCGGCGACTCTCAGCACGAAATGCACGTTTTGTGCCAAAACTGAGCAAATGCGGCGATTCTGTGCACAAACCGCACGTTTTGTGCCAAAACTGAGAAAAAGCGGCGATTCTGTGCACGAAACGCACGTATTGTGCCAAAACTGAGCAAAAGCGTCGATTCTGTGCATGGAACACGGGTTTTGTGCCAAAACTGAGAAAAAGCGGCGATTCTGTGCACGAAACGCACGTTTTGTGCCAGACCTGAGCAAATGCGGCGATTCCGTGCACGAAAAGCACGTTTTGTGCCAAAAGGTGCGTGAAATTCCATGCGTGAAACGCACGTTTTGTGCCAAAACTGAGATAAAGCGGCGATTCAGTGCACGAAACGCACGTTTTGTGTCAATAATGTGCAAAAGCGGCGACTCTCAGCACGAAACGCATGTTTTGTGCTAAAACTGAGCAAAAGCGGTGATTCTGTGCACAAAACGCACGTTTTGTGCCAAACTGAGCAAAAGTGGCGATTCTGAGCACGAAACGCACGTTTTGTGCCAAAACTGAGCAAAGGCGACGATTCTGAGCACGCAACGCACGTTTTGTGTCAATAATGAGCAAAAGCGGCGACTCTGAGCACGAAACGCACGTTATGTGCCAAAACTGAGCAAAAGCGGCGATTCTGTGCACGAAACGAACGTATTGTGTCAATAATGAGCAAAAGCGGCGATTCTGTGCACGAAACGCACGTTTTGTGCCAAAAGGGGCAATTCGGTGCGTGAGGCACACGTTTTGTGCCAAAACTGAGCAAATGCGGCGATTCTGAGCACGAAACACACGTTTTGTGCCAAAACTGAGCAAAAGCGGCGATTTTGTGCACGAAACACGGGTTTTGTCCCAAAACTGAGAAAAAGCGGCGATTCTGCGCACGAAACGCACGTTTTGTGCCAAAACTGAGCAAAAGCGGCGATTCTGCGCACGAAACGCACGTTTTGTGCCAATAATGAGCAAAAGCGGCGATTCTGCGCACGAAACGCACGTTTTGTGCCAAAACTGAGAAAAAGCGGCGATTCTGTGCACGAAACGCACGTTTTGTGCCAAAACTGAGCAAAAGCGTCGATTCTGTGCATGGAACACGGGTTTTGTGCCAAAACTGAGAAAAAGCGGCGATTCTGCGCACGAAACGCACGTTTTGTGCCAAAACTGAGAAAAAGCTGCGATTCTGTGCACGAAACGCTCGTTTTGTGCCAAAAGGAGCAATTCGGAGCGTGAAGCGCACGTTTTGTGCCAAAACTGAGCAAAAGCGGCGATTCTGAGCACGAAACACACATTTGTGCCAAAACCGAGCGAAAGCGGCGACTCTGAGCACGAAACGCACGTTTTGTGCCAAGACTGAGCAAAAGCGGCGATTCTGTGTACGAAACACGCGTTTTGTGTCAAAACTGAGCAAAAGCTGCGATTCTGTGCACGAAACGCACGTTTTGTGTCAATAATGTGCAAAAGCGGCGACTCTCAGCACGAAATGCACGTTTTGTGCCAAAACTGAGCAAATGCGGCGATTCTGCGCACAAACCGCACGTTTTGTGCCAAAACTGAGAAAAAGCGGCGATTCTGTGCACGAAACGCACGTATTGTGCCAAAACTGAGCAAAAGCGTCGATTCTGTGCATGGAACACGGGTTTTGTGCCAAAACTGAGAAAAAGCGGCGATTCTGTGCACGAAACGCACGTTTTGTGCCAGACCTGAGCAAATGCGGCGATTCCGTGCACGAAAAGCACGTTTTGTGCCAAAAGGTGCGTGAAATTCCATGCGTGAAACGCACGTTTTGTGCCAAAACTGAGATAAAGCGGCGATTCTGTGCACGAAACGCACGTTTTGTGTCAATAATGTGCAAAAGCGGCGACTCTGAGCACGAAACACACGTTTTGTGCCAAACCTGAGCAAATGCGGCGATTCCGTGCACGAAAAGCACGTTTTGTGCCAAAAGGTGCGTGAAATTCCATGCGTGAAACGCACGTTTTGTGCCAAAACTGAGATAAAGCGGCGATTCTGTGCACGAAACGCACGTTTTGTGTCAATAATGTGCAAAAGCGGCGACTCTGAGCACGAAACGCACGTTTTGTGCCAAAACTGAGCAGAAGCGGCGACTCTGTGCACGAAACACGGGTTTTGTGTCAAAACAGAGCAAAAGCTGCGATTCTGTGCACGAAACGCACGTTTTGTGTCAATAATGTGCAAAAGCGGCGACTCTCAGCACGAAACGCATGTTTTGTGCTAAAACTGAGCAAAAGCGGTGATTCTGTGCACAAAACGCACGTTTTGTGCCAAACTGAGCAAAAGTGGCGATTCTGAGCACGAAACGCACGTTTTGTGCCAAAATTGAGCAAAGGCGACGATTCTGAGCACGAAACGCACGTTTTGTGTCAATAATGAGCAAAAGCGGCGACTCTGAGCACGAAACGCACGTTTTGTGCCAAAACTGAGCAAAAGCGGCGATTCTGTGCACGAAACGAACGTATTGTGTCAATAATGAGCAAAAGCGGCGATTCTGTGCACGAAACGCACGTTTTGTGCCAAAAGGGGCAATTCGGTGCGTGAGGCACACGTTTTGTGCCAAAACTGAGCAAATGCGGCGATTCTGAGCACGAAACACACGTTTTGTGCCAAAACTGAGCAAAAGCGGCGATTCTGCGCACGAAACGCACGTTTTGTGCCAAAACTGAGCAAAAGCGGCGATTCTGTGCACGAAACGAACGTATTGTGTCAATAATGAGCAAAAGCGGCGATTCTGTGCACGAAACACGGGTTTTGTGCCAAACTGAGCAAAAGTGGCGATTCTGAGCACGAAACGCACGTTTTGTGCCAAAACTGAGCAAAAGCGACGATTCTGAGCACGAAACGCACGTTTTGTGTCAATAATGAGCAAAAGCGGCGACTCTGAGCACGAAACACGGGTTTTGTGCCAAAACTGGAAAAAGCGGCGATTCTGCGCACGAAACGCACGGTTTGTGACAAAAGGAGCAATTCGGTGAGTGAAACGCACGTTTTGTGCCAAAACTGAGCAAAAGCGGCGATTCTGTGCTCGAAACGCACGTTTTGTGCCAATAATGAGCAAAAGCGGCGATTCTGCGCACGAAACGCACGTTTTGTGCCAAAACTGAGAAAAAGCGGCGATTCTGAGCACGAATCACACGTTTTGTGCCAAAACTGAGCAAAAGCGGCGATTTTGTGTACAAACCGCACGTTTTGTGCCAAAACTGAGCAAAAGCGGCGATTCTGTGCACGAAACGCACGTTTTGTGCCAAAAGGAACAATTGCGTGCACGAAACGCACGTTTTGTGCCAAAACTTAGCAAAGGCGGCGATACTGTGCACGAAACGCACGCTATGTGCCAGAACTGAGCAAAAGCGGCGATTCTGTGCACGAAACGCACGATTTGTGCCAAAAGGAGAAATTCGGTGCGTGAAACGCACGTTTTGTGCCAAAACTGAGCAAAAGAGGCGATTATGTGCACGAAACGCACGTTTTGTGCCAAACCTGAGCAAATTGCGGCGATTCCGTGCACGAAAAGCACGTTTTGTGCCAAAAGGTGCGTGAAATTCCATGCGTGAAACGCACGTTTTGTGCCAAAACTGAGATAAAGCGGCGATTCTGTGCACGAAACGCACGTTTTGTGTCAATAATGTGCAAAAGCGGCGACTCTGAGCACGAAACACACGTTTTGTGCCAAACCTGAGCAAATGCGGCGATTCTGTGCACGAAAAGCACGTTTTGTGCCAAAAGGTGCGTGAAATTCCATGCGTGAAACGCACGTTTTGTGCCAAAACTGAGATAAAGCGGCGATTCTGTGCACGAAACGCACGTTTTGTGTCAATAATGTGCAAAAGCGGCGACTCTGAGCACGAAACGCACGTTTTGTGCCAAAACTGAGCAGAAGCGGCGACTCTGTGCACGAAACACGGGTTTTGTGTCAAAACAGAGCAAAAGCTGCGATTCTGTGCACGAAACGCACGTTTTGTGTCAATAATGTGCAAAAGCGGCGACTCTCAGCACGAAACGCATGTTTTGTGCTAAAACTGAGCAAAAGCGGTGATTCTGTGCACAAAACGCACGTTTTGTGCCAAACTGAGCAAAAGTGGCGATTCTGAGCACGAAACGCACGTTTTGTGCCAAAATTGAGCAAAGGCGACGATTCTGAGCACGAAACGCACGTTTTGTGTCAATAATGAGCAAAAGCGGCGACTCTGAGCACGAAACGCACGTTTTGTGCCAAAACTGAGCAAAAGCGGCGATTCTGTGCACGAAACGAACGTATTGTGTCAATAATGAGCAAAAGCGGCGATTCTGTGCACGAAACGCACGTTTTGTGCCAAAAGGGGCAATTCGGTGCGTGAGGCACACGTTTTGTGCCAAAACTGAGCAAATGCGGCGATTCTGAGCACGAAACACACGTTTTGTGCCAAAACTGAGCAAAAGCGGCGATTTTGTGCACGAAACACGGGTTTTGTCCCAATACTGAGAAAAAGCGGCGATTCTGCGCACGAAACGCACGTTTTGTGCCAAAACTGAGCAAAAGCGGCGATTCTGCGCACGAAACGCACGTTTTGTGCCAAAACTGAGCAAAAGCGGCGATTCTGTGCACGAAACGAACGTATTGTGTCAATAATGAGCAAAAGCGGCGATTCTGTGCACGAAACACGGGTTTTGTGCCAAACTGAGCAAAAGTGGCGATTCTGAGCACGAAACGCACGTTTTGTGCCAAAACTGAGCAAAAGCGACGATTCTGAGCACGAAACGCACGTTTTGTGTCAATAATGAGCAAAAGCGGCGACTCTGAGCACGAAACACGGGTTTTGTGCCAAAACTGGAAAAAGCGGCGATTCTGCGCACGAAACGCACGGTTTGTGACAAAAGGAGCAATTCGGTGAGTGAAACGCACGTTTTGTGCCAAAACTGAGCAAAAGCGGCGATTCTGTGCTCGAAACGCACGTTTTGTGCCAATAATGAGCAAAAGCGGCGATTCTGCGCACGAAACGCACGTTTTGTGCCAAAACTGAGAAAAAGCGGCGATTCTGAGCACGAATCACACGTTTTGTGCCAAAACTGAGCAAAAGCGGCGATTTTGTGTACAAACCGCACGTTTTGTGCCAAAACTGAGCAAAAGCGGCGATTCTGTGCACGAAACGCACGTTTTGTGCCAAAAGGAACAATTGCGTGCACGAAACGCACGTTTTGTGCCAAAACTTAGCAAAGGCGGCGATACTGTGCACGAAACGCACGCTATGTGCCAGAACTGAGCAAAAGCGGCGATTCTGTGCACGAAACGCACGATTTGTGCCAAAAGGAGAAATTCGGTGCGTGAAACGCACGTTTTGTGCCAAAACTGAGCAAAAGAGGCGATTATGTGCACGAAACGCACGTTTTGTGCCAAACCTGAGCAAATTGCGGCGATTCCGTGCACGAAAAGCACGTTTTGTGCCAAAAGGTGCGTGAAATTCCATGCGTGAAACGCACGTTTTGTGCCAAAACTGAGATAAAGCGGCGATTCTGTGCACGAAACGCACGTTTTGTGTCAATAATGTGCAAAAGCGGCGACTCTGAGCACGAAACACACGTTTTGTGCCAAACCTGAGCAAATGCGGCGATTCTGTGCACGAAAAGCACGTTTTGTGCCAAAAGGTGCGTGAAATTCCATGCGTGAAACGCACGTTTTGTGCCAAAACTGAGATAAAGCGGCGATTCTGTGCACGAAACGCACGTTTTGTGTCAATAATGTGCAAAAGCGGCGACTCTGAGCACGAAACGCACGTTTTGTGCCAAAACTGAGCAGAAACGGCGATTCTGTGCACGAAACACGGGTTTTGTGTCAAAACTGAGCAAAAGCTGCGATTCTCTGCACGAAACGCACGTTTTGTGTCAATAATGTGCAAAAGCGGCGACTCTCAGCACGAAACGCATGTTTTGTGCTAAAACTGAGCAAAAGCGGTGATTCTGTGCACAAAACGCACGTTTTGTGCCAAACTGAGCAAAAGTGGCGATTCTGAGCACGAAACGCACGTTTTGTGCCAAAACTGAGCAAAGGCGACGATTCTGAGCACGAAACGCACGTTTTGTGTCAATAATGAGCAAAAGCGGCGACTCTGAGCACGAAACGCACGTTCTGTGCCAAAACTGAGCAAAAGCGGCGATTCTGTGCACGAAACGCACGTTTTGTACCAAAACTGAGCAAATGCGGCGATTCTGAGCACGAAACACACATTTGTGCCAAAACCGAGCAAAAGCGGCGATTCTGAGCACGAAACGCACGTTTTGTGCCAAAAGGAACAATTCGGAGCGTGAAACGAACGTTTTGTGCCGAAACTGAGCAAAAGCGGCGATTCTGAGCACGAAACGCACGTTTTGTGACACAACTGAGCAAAAGCGGCGATACTGTGCACGAAACGCACGCTATGTGCCAGAACTGAGCAAAAGCGACGATTCTGTGCACGAAACAGGGGTTTTGTGCCAAAACTGAGCAAAAGCGGCGATTCTGTGCTCGAAACGCACGTTTTGTGCCAATAATGAGCAAAAGCGGCGATTTTGCGCACGAAACGCACGTTTTGTGCCAAAACTGAGAAAAAGCGGCGATTCTGAGCACGAATCACACGTTTTGTGCCAAAACTGAGCAAAAGCGGCGATTTTGTGTACAAACCGCACGTTTTGTGCCAAAACTGAGCAAAAGCGGCGATTCTGTGCACGAAACGCACGTTTTGTGCCAAAAGGAACAATTGCGTGCACGAAACGCACGTTTTGTGCCAAAACTTAGCAAAGGCGGCGATACTGTGCACGAAACGCACGCTATGTGCCAGAACTGAGCAAAAGCGGCGATTCTGTGCACGAAACGCACGATTTGTGCCAAAAGGAGAAATTCGGTGCGTGAAACGCACGTTTTGTGCCAAAACTGAGCAAAAGAGGCGATTATGTGCACGAAACGCACGTTTTGTGCCAAACCTGAGCAAATGCGGCGATTCCGTGCACGAAAAGCACGTTTTGTGCCAAAAGGTGCGTGAAATTCCATGCGTGAAACGCACGTTTTGTGCCAAAACTGAGATAAAGCGGCGATTCTGTGCACGAAACGCACGTTTTGTGTCAATAATGTGCAAAAGCGGCGACTCTGAGCACGAAACACACGTTTTGTGCCAAACCTGAGCAAATGCGGCGATTCTGTGCACGAAAAGCACGTTTTGTGCCAAAAGGTGCGTGAAACGCACGTTTTGTGCCAAAACTGAGATAAAGCGGCGATTCTGTGCACGAAACGCACGTTTTGTGTCAATAATGTGCAAAAGCGGCGACTCTGAGCACGAAACGCACGTTTTGTGCCAAAACTGAGCAGAAACGGCGATTCTGTGCACGAAACACGGGTTTTGTGTCAAAACTGAGCAAAAGCTGCGATTCTCTGCACGAAACGCACGTTTTGTGTCAATAATGTCCAAAAGCGGCGACTCTCAGCACGAAACGCATGTTTTGTGCTAAAACTGAGCAAAAGCGGTGATTCTGTGCACAAAACGCACGTTTTGTGCCAAACTGAGCAAAAGTGGCGATTCTGAGCACGAAACGCACGTTTTGTGCCAAAACTGAGCAAAGGCGACGATTCTGAGCACGAAACGCACGTTTTGTGTCAATAATGAGCAAAAGCGGCGACTCTGAGCACGAAACGCACGATTTGTGCCAAAAGGAGAAATTCGGTGCGTGAAACGCACGTTTTGTGCCAAAACTGAGCAAAAGAGGCGATTATGTGCACGAAACGCACGTTTTGTGCCAAACCTGAGCAAATGCGGCGATTCCGTGCACGAAAAGCACGTTTTGTGCCAAAAGGTGCGTGAAATTCCATGCGTGAAACGCACGTTTTGTGCCAAAACTGAGATAAAGCGGCGATTCTGTGCACGAAACGCACGTTTTGTGTCAATAATGTGCAAAAGCGGCGACTCTGAGCACGAAACACACGTTTTGTGCCAAACCTGAGCAAATGCGGCGATTCTGTGCACGAAAAGCACGTTTTGTGCCAAAAGGTGCGTGAAATTCCATGCGTGAAACGCACGTTTTGTGCCAAAACTGAGATAAAGCGGCGATTCTGTGCACGAAACGCACGTTTTGTGTCAATAATGTGCAAAAGCGGCGACTCTGAGCACGAAACGCACGTTTTGTGCCAAAACTGAGCAGAAACGGCGATTCTGTGCACGAAACACGGGTTTTGTGTCAAAACTGAGCAAAAGCTGCGATTCTCTGCACGAAACGCACGTTTTGTGTCAATAATGTGCAAAAGCGGCGACTCTCAGCACGAAACGCATGTTTTGTGCTAAAACTGAGCAAAAGCGGTGATTCTGTGCACAAAACGCACGTTTTGTGCCAAACTGAGCAAAAGTGGCGATTCTGAGCACGAAACGCACGTTTTGTGCCAAAACTGAGCAAAGGCGACGATTCTGAGCACGAAACGCACGTTTTGTGTCAATAATGAGCAAAAGCGGCGACTCTGAGCACGAAACGCACGTTTTGTGCCAAAACTGAGCAAAAGCGGCGATTCTGTGCACGAAACGAACGTATTGTGTCAATAATGAGCAAAAGCGGCGATTCTGTGCACGAAACACGGGTTTTGTGCCAAACTGAGCAAAAGTGGCGATTCTGAGCACGAAACGCACGTTTTGTGCCAAAACTGAGCAAAAGCGACGATTCTGAGCACGAAACGCACGTTTTGTGTCAATAATGAGCAAAAGCGGCGACTCTGAGCACGAAACACGGGTTTTGTGCCAAAACTGGAAAAAGCGGCGATTCTGCGCAAGAAGCGCACGGTTTGTGCCAAAAGGAGCAATTCGGTGAGTGAAACGCACGTTTTGTGCCAAAACTGAGCAAAAGCGACGATTCTGAGCACGAAACGCACGTTTTGTGTCAATAATGAGCAAAAGCGGCGACTCTGAGCACGAAACACGGGTTTTGTGTCAAAACTGAGCAAAAGCGGCGATTCTGTGAACGAAACGCACGTTTTGCGCCAAAAGGAGCAATTGCGTGCACGAAACGCACGTTTTGTGCCAAAACTGAGCAAAAGCGGCGATTCTGTGCACGATACACGGGTTTTGTGCCAAGACTGAGCAAAAGCGGCGATTCTGTGCATGAAACGCACGTTTTGTGCCAAAAGGAGCAATTCGGTGCGTCAAACGCCCGTTTTGTGCCAAAACTGAGCAAAAGCGGCGATTCTGTGCACAAAACGCACGTTTTGTGCCAAACTGAGCAAAAGTGGCGATTCTGAGCACGAAACGCACGTTTTGTGCCAAAACTGAGCAAAGGCGACGATTCTGAGCACGAAACGCACGTTTTGTGTCAATAATGAGCAAAAGCGGCGACTCTGAGCACGAAACGCACGATTTGTGCCAAAAGGAGAAATTCGGTGCGTGAAACGCACGTTTTGTGCCAAAACTGAGCAAAAGAGGCGATTATGTGCACGAAACGCACGTTTTGTGCCAAACCTGAGCAAATGCGGCGATTCCGTGCACGAAAAGCACGTTTTGTGCCAAAAGGTGCGTGAAATTCCATGCGTGAAACGCACGTTTTGTGCCAAAACTGAGATAAAGCGGCGATTCTGTGCACGAAACGCACGTTTTGTGTCAATAATGTGCAAAAGCGGCGACTCTGAGCACGAAACACACGTTTTGTGCCAAACCTGAGCAAATGCGGCGATTCTGTGCACGAAAAGCACGTTTTGTGCCAAAAGGTGCGTGAAATTCCATGCGTGAAACGCACGTTTTGTGCCAAAACTGAGATAAAGCGGCGATTCTGTGCACGAAACGCACGTTTTGTGTCAATAATGTGCAAAAGCGGCGACTCTGAGCACGAAACGCACGTTTTGTGCCAAAACTGAGCAGAAACGGCGATTCTGTGCACGAAACACGGGTTTTGTGTCAAAACTGAGCAAAAGCTGCGATTCTCTGCACGAAACGCACGTTTTGTGTCAATAATGTGCAAAAGCGGCGACTCTCAGCACGAAACGCATGTTTTGTGCTAAAACTGAGGAAAAGCGGTGATTCTGTGCACAAAACGCACGTTTTGTGCCAAAAGGAGCAATTCGGTGTGTGAAACGCCCGTTTTGTGCCAAAACTGAGCAAAAGCGGCGATTCTGTGCATGAAACGCACGTTTTGTGCCAAAAGGAGCAATTCGGTGCGTGAAACGCACGTTTTGTGCCAAAACTGAGCAAAAGCGGCGATTCTGAGCACGAAACACACATTTGTGCCAAAACCGAGCAAAAGCGGCGATTCTGTGCACGAAACACGGGTTTTGTACCAAAACTGAGAAAAAGCGGCGATTTTGTGCACGAAACGCACGCTATGTGCCAGAACTGAGCAAAAGCTGCGATTCTGTGCACGAAACGCACGTTTTGTGCCAAAACTGAGCAAAAGCGGCGATTCTGTGCACGAAACACGGGTTTTGTGCCAAAACTGAGCAAAAGCGGCGATTCTGTGCACGAAACGCACGTTTTGTACCAAAACTGAGCAAATGCGGCGATTCTGAGCACGAAACACACATTTGTGCCAAAACCGAGCAAAAGCGGCGATTCTGAGCACGAAACGCACGTTTTGTGCCAAAAGGAACAATTCGGAGCGTGAAACGAACGTTTTGTGCCGAAACTGAGCAAAAGCGGCGATTCTGAGCACGAAACGCACGTTTTGTGCCAAAACTGAGCAAAAGCGGCGATACTGTGCATGAAACGCACGCTATGTGCCAGAACTGAGCAAAAGCGACGATTCTGTGCACGAAACAGGGGTTTTGTGCCAAAACTGAGCAAAAGCGGCGATTCTGTGCTCGAAACGCACGTTTTGTGCCAATAATGAGCAAAAGCGGCGATTCTGCGCACGAAACGCACGTTTTGTGCCAAAACTGAGAAAAAGCGGCGATTCTGAGCACGAATCACACGTTTTGTGCAAAACCGAGCAAAAGCGGCGATTTTGTGTACAAACCGCACGTTTTGTGCCAAAACTGAGCAAAAGCGGCGATTCTGTGCACGAAACGCACGTTTTGTGCCAAAAGGAACAATTGCGTGCACGAAACGCACGTTTTGTGCCAAAACTTAGCAAAGGCGGCGATACTGTGCACGAACCGCACGCTATGTGCCAGAACTGAGCAAAAGCGGCGATTCTGTGCACGAAACGCACGATTTGTGCCAAAAGGAGAAATTCGGTGCGTGAAACGCACGTTTTGTGCCAAAACTGAGCAAAAGAGGCGATTATGTGCACGAAACGCACGTTTTGTGCCAAAGCTGAGCAAATGCGGCGATTCTGAGCACGAAACGCACGTTTTGTGTCAGTAATGAGCAAAAGCGGCGACTCTGAGCACGAAACGCACGTTTTGTGCCAAAACTGAGCAAAAGCGGCGATTCTGTGCACGAAAAGCACGTTTTGTGCCAAAAGGTGCGTGAAATTCCATGCGTGAAACGCACGTTTTGTGCCAAAACTGAGATAAAGCGGCGATTCTGTGCACGAAACGCACGTTTTGTGTCAATAATGTGCAAAAGCGGCGACTCTGAGCACGAAACGCACGTTTTGTGCCAAAACTGAGCAGAAACGGCGATTCTGTGCACGAAACACGGGTTTTGTGTCAAAACTGAGCAAAAGCTGCGATTCTCTGCACGAAACGCACGTTTTGTGTCAATAATGTGCAAAAGCGGCGACTCTCAGCACGAAACGCATGTTTTGTGCTAAAACTGAGCAAAAGCGGTGATTCTGTGCACAAAACGCACGTTTTGTGCCAAACTGAGCAAAAGTGGCGATTCTGAGCACGAAACGCACGTTTTGTGCCAAAACTGAGCAAAGGCGACGATTCTGAGCACGAAACGCACGTTTTGTGTCAGTAATGAGCAAAAGCGGCGACTCTGAGCACGAAACGCACGTTTTGTGCCAAAACTGAGCAAAAGCGGCGATTCTGTGCACGAAACGAACGTATTGTGTCAATAATGAGCAAAAGCGGCGATTCTGTGCACGAAACACGGGTTTTGTGCCAAACTGAGCAAAAGTGGCGATTCTGAGCACGAAACGCACGTTTTGTGCCAAAACTGAGCAAAAGCGACGATTCTGAGCACGAAACGCACGTTTTGTGTCAATAATGAGCAAAAGCGGCGACTCTGAGCACGAAACACGGGTTTTGTGCCAAAACTGGAAAAAGCGGCGATTCTGCGCACGAAGCGCACGGTTTGTGCCAAAAGGAGCAATTCGGTGAGTGAAACGCACGTTTTGTGCCAAAACTGAGCAAAAGCGGCGATTCTGTGCACGATACACCGGTTTTGTGCCAAGACTGAGCAAAAGCGGCGATTCTGTGCATGAAACGCACGTTTTGTGCCAAAAGGAGCAATTCGGTGTGTGAAACGCCCGTTTTGTGACAAAACTGAGCAAAAGCGGCGATTCTGTGCATGAAACGCACGTTTTGTGCCAAAAGGAGCAATTCGGTGCGTGAAACGCACGTTTTGTGCCAAAACTGAGCAAAAGCGGCGATTCTGAGCACGAAACACGGGTTTTGTCCCAAAACTGAGAAAAAGCGGCGATTTTGTGCACGAAACGCACGCTATGTGCCAGAACTGAGCAAAAGCGGCGATTCTGTGTACAAACCGCACGTATTGTGCCAGAACTGAGCAAAAGCGGCGATTCTGTGCACGAAACGCACGTTTTGTGCCAAAAGGAGCAATTCGGTGCGTGAAGCGCACGTTTTGTGCCAAAACTGAGAAAAAGCGGCGATTCTGTTCACGAAACGCACGTTTTGTGTCAATAATGTGCAAAAGCGGCGACTCTGAGCACGAAACACACGTTTTGTGCCAAACCTGAGCAAATGCGGCGATTCCGTGCACGAAAAGCACGTTTTGTGCCAAAAGGAGCAATTCGGTGCGTCAAACGCACGTTTTGTGTCAATAATGTGCAAAAGCGGCGACTCTGAGCACGAAACGCACGTTTTGTGCCAAAAGGAACAATTCGGAGCGTGAAACGAACGTTTTGTGCCAAAACTGAGCAAAAGCGGCGATTCTGAGCACGAAACGCACGTTTTGTGCCAAAACTGAGCAAAAGCGGCGATACTGTGCACGAAACGCACGCTATGTGCCAGAACTGAGCAAAAGCGGCGATTCTGTGTACAAACCGCACGTTTTGTGTCAGAACTGAGCAAAAGCGGCGATTCTGTGCACGAAACGCACGTTTTGTGCCAAAAGGAGCAATTCGGTGCGTGAAGCGCACGTTTTGTGCCAAAACTGAGAAAAAGCTGCGATTCTGTTCACGAAACGCACGCTATGTGCCAGAACTGAGCGAAAGCGGCGATTCTGTGCACGGAACGCACGTTTTGTGCCAAAACTGAGAAAAAGCGGCGATTCTGTGCACGAAACGCACGTTTTGTGCCAAACCTGCGCAAATGCGGTGATTCCGTGCACGAAAAGCACGTTTTGTGCCAAAAGGTGCGTGAAATTCCATGCGTGAAACGCACGTTTTGTGCCAAAACTGAGATAAAGCGGCGATTCTGTGCACGAAACGCACGTTTTGTGCCAATAATGAGCAAAAGCGGCGATTCTGCGCACGAAACGCACGTTTTGTGCCAAAACTGAGAAAAAGCGGCGATTCTGTGCACGAAACGCACGTTTTGTGCCAAAACTGAGCAAAAGCGTCGATTCTGTGCATGGAACACGGGTTTTGTGCCAAAACTGAGAAAAAGCGGCGATTCTGCGCACGAAACGCACGTTTTGTGCCAAAACTGAGAAAAAGCTGCGATTCTGTGCACGAAACGCTCGTTTTGTGCCAAAAGGAGCAATTCGGAGCGTGAAGCGCACGTTTTGTGCCAAAACTGAGCAAAAGCGGCGATTCTGTGCACGAAACACGGGTTTTGTGCCAAAACTGAGCAAAAGCGGCGATTCTGTGCACGAAACGCACGTTTTGTGCCAAAACTGAGCAAAAGCGGCGATACTGTGCACGAAACGCACGTTTTGTGCCAAAACTGAGCAAAAGCGGCGATTCTGTGCACGAAACGCACGTTTTGTGCCAAAAGGAGCAATTGCGTGCACGAAACGCACGTTTTGTGCCAAAACTTAGCAAAGGCGGCGATACTGTGCACGAAACGCACGCTATGCGCCAGAACTGAGCAAAAGCGGCGATTCTGTGCACGAAACGCACGATTTGTGCCAAAAGGAGAAATTCGGTGCGTGAAACGCACGTTTTGTGCCAAAACTGAGCAAAAGAGGCGATTCTGTGCACCAAACACGGGTTTTGTCCCAAAACTGAGAAAAAGCGGCGATTCTGTGCACGAAACGCACGTTTTGTGCCAATAATGAGCAAAAGCGGCGATTCTGCGCACGAAACGCACGTTTTGTGCCAAAACTGAGCAAAAGCGGCGATTCTGTGCACGAAACACGGGTTTTGTGCCAAAACTGAGCAAATGCGGCGATTCTGAGCACGAAACACACATTTGTGCGAAAACCGAGCAAAAGCGGCGACTCTGAGCACGAAACGCACGTTTTGTGCCAAAACTGAGCAAAAGCGGCGATTCTGTGCACGAAACACGGGTTTTGTGTCAAAACTGAGCAAAAGCTGCGATTCTGTGCACGAAACGCACGTTTTGTGTCAATAATGTGCAAAAGCGGCCACCCTCAGCACGAAATGCACGTTTTGTGCCAAAACTGAGCAAAAGTGGCGATTCTGTGCACAAACCGCACGTTTTGTGCCAAACTGAGCAAAAGTGGCGATTCTGAGCACGAAACGCACGTTTTGTGTCAATAATGAGCAAAAGCGGCGACTCTGAGCACGAAACACGGGTTTTGTGCCAAAACTGGAAAAAGCGGCGATTCTGCGCACGAAACGCACGGTTTGTGCCAAAAGGAGCAATTCGGTGAGTGAAACGCACGTTTTGTGCCAAAACTGAGCAAAAGCGACGATTCTGAGCACGAAACGCACGTTTTGTGTCAATAATGAGCAAAAGCGGCGACTCTGTGCACGAAACGCACGTTTTGTGCCAAAACTGAGCAAAAGCGGCGATTCTGTGCACGAAACGCACGTTTTGTGTCAATAATGTGCAAAAGCGGCGACTCTGAGCACGAAACGCACGTTTTGTGCCAAAACTGAGCAGAAGCGGCGATTCTGTGCACGAAACACGGGTTTTGTGTCAAAACTGAGCAAAAGCTGCGATTCTGTGCACGAAACGCACGTTTTGTGTCAATAATGAGCAAAAGCGGCGATTCTGCGCACGAAACGCACGTTTTGTGCCAAAACTGAGAAAAAGCGGCGATTCTGTGCACGAAACGCACGTTTTGTGCCAAAACTGAGCAAAAGCGTCGATTCTGTGCATGGAACACGGGTTTTGTGCCAAAACTGAGAAAAAGCGGCGATTCTGCGCACGAAACGCACGTTTTGTGCCAAAACTGAGAAAAAGCTGCGATTCTGTGAACGAAACGCCCGTTTTGTGCCAAAAGAGGCAATTCGGTGCGTGAGGCACACGTTTTGTGCCAAAACTGAGCAAATGCGGCGATTCTGAGCACGAAACACACGTTTTGTGCCAAAACTGAGCAAAAGCGGCGATTTTGTGTACAAACCGCACGTTTTGTGCCAAACTGAGCAAAAGTGGCGATTGTGAGCACGAAACACACGTTTTGTGCCAAAACTGAGCAAAAGCGGCGATTCTGTGCACGAAACGCACGTTTTGTGCCAAAAGGAGCAATTGCGTGCACGAAACGCACGTTTTGTGCCAAAACTTAGCAAAGGCGGCGATACTGTGCACGAAACGCACGCAATGTGCCAGAACTGAGCAAAAGCGGCGATTCTGTGCACGAAACGCACGATTTGTGCCAAAAGGAGAAATTCGGTGCGTGAAACGCACGTTTTGTGCCAAAACTGAGCAAAAGAGGCGATTCTGTGCACGAAACACGGGTTTTGTCCCAAAACTGAGAAAAAGCGGCGATTCTGCGCACGAAACGCACGTTTTGTGCTAAAACTGAGCAAAAGCGGCGATTCTGTGCACGAAACACGGGTTTTGTGCCAAAACTGAGCAAAAACGGCGATTCTGTGCACGAAACACGGGTTTTGTGCCAAAACTGAGCAAAAGCGGCGATTCTGTGCACGAAACGCACGTTTTGTGCCAAAACTGAGAAAAAGCGGCGATTCTGCGCACGAAACGCACGTTTTGTGCCAAAACTGAGAAAAAGCTGCGATTCTGTGCACGAAACGCTCGTTTTGTGCCAAAAGGAGCAATTCGGAGCGTGAAGTGCACGTTTTGTGCCAAAACTGAGCAAAAGCGGCGATTCTGTGCACGAAACACGGGTTTTGTGCCAAAACTGAGCAAAAGCGGCGATTCTGTGCACGAAACGCACGTTTTGTACCAAAACTGAGCAAATGCGGCGATTCTGAGCACGAAACACACATTTGTGCGAAAACCGAGCAAAAGCGGCGACTCTGAGCACGAAACGCACGTTTTGTGCCAAAACTGAGCAAAAGCGGCGATTCTGTGCACGAAACACGGGTTTTGTGTCAAAACTGAGCAAAAGCTGCGATTCTGTGCACGAAACGCACGTTTTGTGCCAAAAGGAGCAATTGCGTGCACGAAACGCACGTTTTGTGCCAAAACTTAGCAAAGGCGGCGATACTGTGCACGAAACGCACGCAATGTGCCAGAACTGAGCAAAAGCGGCGATTCTGTGCACGAAACGCACGATTTGTGCCAAAAGGAGAAAATTCGGTGCGTGAAACGCACGTTTTGTGCCAAAACTGAGCAAAAGAGGCGATTCTGTGCACGAAACACGGGTTTTGTCCCAAAACTGAGAAAAAGCGGCGATTCTGCGCACGAAACGCACGTTTTGTGCCAAAACTGAGCAAAAGCGGCGATTCTGTGCACGAAACACGGGTTTTGTGCCAAAACTGAGCAAAAACGGCGATTCTGTGCACGAAACACGGGTTTTGTGCCAAAACTGAGCAAAAGCGGCGATTCTGTGCACGAAACGCACGTTTTGTGCCAAAACTGAGAAAAAGCGGCGACTGTGAGCACGAAACACGGGTTTTGTGCCAAAACTGGAAAAAGCGGCGATTCTGCGCACGAAACGCACGGTTTGTGCCAAAAGGAGCAATTCGGTGAGTGAAACGCACGTTTTGTGCCAAAACTGAGCAAAAGCGACGATTCTGAGCACGAAACGCACGTTTTGTGTCAATAATGAGCAAAAGCGGCGACTCTGTGCACGAAACGCACGTTTTGTGCCAAAACTGAGCAAAAGCGGCGATTCTGTGCACGAAACACGGATTTTGTGTCAAAACTGAGCAAAAGCGGCGATTCTGTGAACGAAACGCACGTTTTGTGCCAAAAGGAGCAATTGCGTGCACGAAGCGCACGTTTTGTGCCAAAACTGAGCAAAAGCGGCGATTCTGTGCACGATACACGGGTTTTGTGCCAAGACTGAGCAAAAGCGGCGATTCTGAGCACGAAACGCACGTTTTGTGCCAAAACTGAGCAAAAGCGGCGATACTGTGCACGAAACGCACGCTATGTGCCAGAACTGAGCAAAAGCGGCGATTCTGTGTACAAACCGCACGTTTTGTGCCAGAACTGAGCAAAAGCGTCGATTCTGTGCATGGAACACGGGTTTTGTGCCAAAACTGAGAAAAAGCGGAGATTCTGTGCACGAAACGCACGTTTTGTGCCAAAAGGAACAATTGCGTGCACGAAACGCACGTTTTGTGACAAAACTGAGCAAAAGCGGCGATTCTGAGCACGCAACGCACGTTTTGTGCCAAAACTGAGCAAATGCGGCGGTTCCGTGCACGAAAGCACGTTTTGTGCCAAAAGGTGCGTGAAATTCCATGCGTGAAACGCACGTTTTGTGCCAAAACTGAGATAAAGCGGCGATTCTGTGCACGAAACGCACGTTTTGTGTCAATAATGTGCAAAAGCGGCGACTCTGAGCACGAAACACACGTTTTGTGCCAAAACTGAGCAGAAGCGGCGATTCTGTGCACGAAACACGGGTTTTGTGTCAAAACTGAGCAAAAACTGCGATTCTGTGCACGAAACGCACGTTTTGTGTCAATAATGTGCAAAAGTGGCGACTCTCAGCACGAAACGCATGTTTTGTGCTAAAACTGAGCAAAACCGGTGATTCTGAGCACGAAACGCACGTTTTGTGTCAATAATGAGCAAAAGCGGCGACTCTGAGCACGAAACGCACGTTTTGTGCCAAAACTGAGCAAAAGCGGCGATTCTGTGCACGAAACGAACGTATTGTGTCAATAATGAGCAAAAGCGGCGATTCTGTGCACGAAACACGGGTTTTGTGCCAAAACTGAGCAAAAGCGACGATTCTGTGCACGAAACACGGGTTTTGTGCCAAAACTGAGCAAAAGCGGCGATTCTGTGCTCGAAACGCACGTTTTGTGCCAATAATGAGCAAAAGCGGCGATTCTGCGCACGAAACGCACGTTTTGTGATAAACTGAGCAAAAGTGGCGATTCTGAGCACGAAACGCACGTTTTGTGCCAAAACTGAGCAAAGGCGACGATTCTGAGCACGAAACGCACGTTTTGTGTCAATAATGAGCAAAAGCGGCGACTCTGAGCACGAAACACGGGTTTTGTGTCAAAACTGAGCAAAAGCGGCGATTCTGTGAACGAAACGCACGTTTTGTGCCAAAAGGAGCAATTGCGTGCACGAAACGCACGTTTTGTGCCAAAACTGAGCAAAAGCGGCGATTCTGTGCACGATACACCGGTTTTGTGCCAAGACTGAGCAAAAGCGGCGATTCTGTGCATGAAACGCACGTTTTGTGCCAAAAGGAGCAATTCGGTGTGTGAAACGCCCGTTTTGTGACAAAACTGAGCAAAAGCGGCGATTCTGTGCATGAAACGCACGTTTTGTGCCAAAAGGAGCAATTCGGTGCGTGAAACGCACGTTTTGTGCCAAAACTGAGCAAAAGCGGCGATTCTGAGCACGAAACACGGGTTTTGTCCCAAAACTGAGAAAAAGCGGCGATTTTGTGCACGAAACGCACGCTATGTGCCAGAACTGAGCAAAAGCGGCGATTCTGTGTACAAACCGCACGTATTGTGCCAGAACTGAGCAAAAGCGGCGATTCTGTGCACGAAACGCACGTTTTGTGCCAAAAGGAGCAATTCGGTGCGTGAAGCGCACGTTTTGTGCCAAAACTGAGAAAAAGCGGCGATACTGTTCACGAAACGCACGTTTTGTGTCAATAATGTGCAAAAGCGGCGACTCTGAGCACGAAACACACGTTTTGTGCCAAACCTGAGCAAATGCGGCGATTCCGTGCACGAAAAGCACGTTTTGTGCCAAAAGGAACAATTCGGTGCGTCAAACGCACGTTTTGTGTCAATAATGTGCAAAAGCGGCGACTCTGAGCACGAAACGCACGTTTTGTGCCAAAAGGAACAATTCGGAGCGTGAAACGAACGTTTTGTGCCAAAACTGAGCAAAAGCGGCGATTCTGAGCACGAAACGCACGTTTTGTGCCAAAACTGAGCAAAAGCGGCGATACTGTGCACGAAACGCACGCTATGTGCCAGAACTGAGCAAAAGCGGCGATTCTGTGTACAAACCGCACGTTTTGTGCCAGAACTGAGCAAAAGCGGCGATTCTGTGCACGAAACGCACGTTTTGTGCCAAAAGGAGCAATTCGGTGCGTGAAGCGCACGTTTTGTGCCAAAACTGAGAAAAAGCTGCGATTCTGTTCACGAAACGCACGCTATGTGCCAGAACTGAGCGAAAGCGGCGATTCTGTGCACGGAACGCACGTTTTGTGCCAAAACTGAGAAAAAGCGGCGATTCTGTGCACGAAACGCACGTTTTGTGCCAAACCTGCGCAAATGCGGTGATTCCGTGCACGAAAAGCACGTTTTGTGCCAAAAGGTGCGTGAAATTCCATGCGTGAAACGCACGTTTTGTGCCAAAACTGAGATAAAGCGGCGATTCTGTGCACGAAACGCACGTTTTGTGCCAATAATGAGCAAAAGCGGCGATTCTGTGCACGAAACGCACGTTTTGTGTCAATAATGAGCAAAAGCGGCGATTCTGCGCACGAAACGCACGTTTTGTGCCAAAACTGAGAAAAAGCGGCGATTCTGTGCACGAAACGCACGTTTTGTGCCAAAACTGAGCAAAAGCGTCGATTCTGTGCATGGAACACGGGTTTTGTGCCAAAACTGAGAAAAAGCGGCGATTCTGCGCACGAAACGCACGTTTTGTGCCAAAACTGAGAAAAAGCTGCGATTCTGTGAACGAAACGCCCGTTTTGTGCCAAAAGAGGCAATTCGGTGCGTGAGGCACACGTTTTGTGCCAAAACTGAGCAAATGCGGCGATTCTGAGCACGAAACACACGTTTTGTGCCAAAACTGAGCAAAAGCGGCGATTTTGTGTACAAACCGCACGTTTTGTGCCAAACTGAGCAAAAGTGGCGATTGTGAGCACGAAACACACGTTTTGTGCCAAAACTGAGCAAAAGCGGCGATTCTGTGCACGAAACGCACGTTTTGTGCCAAAAGGAGCAATTGCGTGCACGAAACGCACGTTTTGTGCCAAAACTTAGCAAAGGCGGCGATACTGTGCACGAAACGCACGCAATGTGCCAGAACTGAGCAAAAGCGGCGATTCTGTGCACGAAACGCACGATTTGTGCCAAAAGGAGAAATTCGGTGCGTGAAACGCACGTTTTGTGCCAAAACTGAGCAAAAGAGGCGATTCTGTGCACGAAACACGGGTTTTGTCCCAAAACTGAGAAAAAGCGGCGATTCTGCGCACGAAACGCACGTTTTGTGCTAAAACTGAGCAAAAGCGGCGATTCTGTGCACGAAACACGGGTTTTGTGCCAAAACTGAGCAAAAACGGCGATTCTGTGCACGAAACACGGGTTTTGTGCCAAAACTGAGCAAAAGCGGCGATTCTGTGCACGAAACGCACGTTTTGTGCCAAAACTGAGAAAAAGCGGCGATTCTGCGCACGAAACGCACGTTTTGTGCCAAAACTGAGAAAAAGCTGCGATTCTGTGCACGAAACGCTCGTTTTGTGCCAAAAGGAGCAATTCGGAGCGTGAAGTGCACGTTTTGTGCCAAAACTGAGCAAAAGCGGCGATTCTGTGCACGAAACACGGGTTTTGTGCCAAAACTGAGCAAAAGCGGCGATTCTGTGCACGAAACGCACGTTTTGTACCAAAACTGAGCAAATGCGGCGATTCTGAGCACGAAACACACATTTGTGCGAAAACCGAGCAAAAGCGGCGACTCTGAGCACGAAACGCACGTTTTGTGCCAAAACTGAGCAAAAGCGGCGATTCTGTGCACGAAACACGGGTTTTGTGTCAAAACTGAGCAAAAGCTGCGATTCTGTGCACGAAACGCACGTTTTGTGCCAAAAGGAGCAATTGCGTGCACGAAACGCACGTTTTGTGCCAAAACTTAGCAAAGGCGGCGATACTGTGCACGAAACGCACGCAATGTGCCAGAACTGAGCAAAAGCGGCGATTCTGTGCACGAAACGCACGATTTGTGCCAAAAGGAGAAATTCGGTGCGTGAAACGCACGTTTTGTGCCAAAACTGAGCAAAAGAGGCGATTCTGTGCACGAAACACGGGTTTTGTCCCAAAACTGAGAAAAAGCGGCGATTCTGCGCACGAAACGCACGTTTTGTGCCAAAACTGAGCAAAAGCGGCGATTCTGTGCACGAAACACGGGTTTTGTGCCAAAACTGAGCAAAAACGGCGATTCTGTGCACGAAACACGGGTTTTGTGCCAAAACTGAGCAAAAGCGGCGATTCTGTGCACGAAACGCACGTTTTGTGCCAAAACTGAGAAAAAGCGGCGATTCTGCGCACGAAACGCACGTTTTGTGCCAAAACTGAGAAAAAGCTGCGATTCTGTGCACGAAACGCTCGTTTTGTGCCAAAAGGAGCAATTCGGAGCGTGAAGCGCACGTTTTGTGCCAAAACTGAGCAAAAGCGGCGATTCTGTGCACGAAACACGGGTTTTGTGCTAAAACTGAGCAAAAGCGGCGATTCTGTGCACGAAACGCACGTTTTGTACCAAAACTGAGCAAATGCGGCGATTCTGAGCACGAAACACACATTTGTGCGAAAACCGAGCAAAAGCGGCGACTCTGAGCACGAAACGCACGTTTTGTGCCAAAACTGAGCAAAAGCGGCGATTCTGTGCACGAAACACGGGTTTTGTGTCAAAACTGAGCAAAAGCTGCGATTCTGTGCACGAAACGCACGTTTTGTGTCAATAATGTGCAAAAGCGGCCACTCTCAGCACGAAATGCACGTTTTGTGCCAAAACTGAGCAAAAGCGGCGATTCTGTGCACAAACCGCACGTTTTGTGCCAAACTGAGCAAAAGTGGCGATTCTGAGCACGAAACGCACGTTTTGTGTCAATAATGAGCAAAAGCGGCGACTGTGAGCACGAAACACGGGTTTTGTGCCAAAACTGGAAAAAGCGGCGATTCTGCGCACGAAACGCACGGTTTGTGCCAAAAGGAGCAATTCGGTGAGTGAAACGCACGTTTTGTGCCAAAACTGAGCAAAAGCGACGATTCTGAGCACGAAACGCACGTTTTGTGTCAATAATGAGCAAAAGCGGCGACTCTGTGCACGAAACGCACGTTTTGTGCCAAAACTGAGCAAAAGCGGCGATTCTGTGCACGAAACACGGATTTTGTGTCAAAACTGAGCAAAAGCGGCGATTCTGTGAACGAAACGCACGTTTTGTGCCAAAAGGAGCAATTGCGTGCACGAAGCGCACGTTTTGTGCCAAAACTGAGCAAAAGCGGCGATTCTGTGCACGATACACGGGTTTTGTGCCAAGACTGAGCAAAAGCGGCGATTCTGAGCACGAAACGCACGTTTTGTGCCAAAACTGAGCAAAAGCGGCGATACTGTGCACGAAACGCACGCTATGTGCCAGAACTGAGCAAAAGCGGCGATTCTGTGTACAAACCGCACGTTTTGTGCCAGAACTGAGCAAAAGCGTCGATTCTGTGCATGGAACACGGGTTTTGTGCCAAAACTGAGAAAAAGCGGAGATTCTGTGCACGAAACGCACGTTTTGTGCCAAAAGGAACAATTGCGTGCACGAAACGCACGTTTTGTGACAAAACTGAGCAAAAGCGGCGATTCTGAGCACGCAACGCACGTTTTGTGCCAAAACTGAGCAAATGCGGCGGTTCCGTGCACGAAAGCACGTTTTGTGCCAAAAGGTGCGTGAAATTCCATGCGTGAAACGCACGTTTTGTGCCAAAACTGAGATAAAGCGGCGATTCTGTGCACGAAACGCACGTTTTGTGTCAATAATGTGCAAAAGCGGCGACTCTGAGCACGAAACACACGTTTTGTGCCAAAACTGAGCAGAAGCGGCGATTCTGTGCACGAAACACGGGTTTTGTGTCAAAACTGAGCAAAAGCTGCGATTCTGTGCACGAAACGCACGTTTTGTGTCAATAATGTGCAAAAGTGGCGACTCTCAGCACGAAACGCATGTTTTGTGCTAAAACTGAGCAAAACCGGTGATTCTGAGCACGAAACGCACGTTTTGTGTCAATAATGAGCAAAAGCGGCGACTCTGAGCACGAAACGCACGTTTTGTGCCAAAACTGAGCAAAAGCGGCGATTCTGTGCACGAAACGAACGTATTGTGTCAATAATGAGCAAAAGCGGCGATTCTGTGCACGAAACACGGGTTTTGTGCCAAAACTGAGCAAAAGCGACGATTCTGTGCACGAAACACGGGTTTTGTGCCAAAACTGAGCAAAAGCGGCGATTCTGTGCTCGAAACGCACGTTTTGTGCCAATAATGAGCAAAAGCGGCGATTCTGCGCACGAAACGCACGTTTTGTGATAAACTGAGCAAAAGTGGCGATTCTGAGCACGAAACGCACGTTTTGTGCCAAAACTGAGCAAAGGCGACGATTCTGAGCACGAAACGCACGTTTTGTGTCAATAATGAGCAAAAGCGGCGACTCTGAGCACGAAACGCACGTTTTGTGCCAAAACTGAGCAAAAGCGGCGATTCTGTGCACGAAACGAACGTATTGTGTCAATAATGAGCAAAAGCGGCGATTCTGTGCACGAAACACGGGTTTTGTGCCAAAACTGAGCAAAAGCGACGATTCTGTGCACGAAACACGGGTTTTGTGCCAAAACTGAGCAAAAGCGGCGATTCTGTGCTCGAAACGCACGTTTTGTGCCAATAATGAGCAAAAGCGGCGATTCTGCGCACGAAACGCACGTTTTGTGCCAAAACTGAGAAAAAGCGGCGATTCTGTGCACGAAACGCACGTTTTGTGCCAAAACTGAGCAAAAGCGTCGATTCTGTGCATGGAACACGGGTTTTGTGCCAAAACTGAGAAAAAGCGGCGATTCTGCGCACGAAACGCACGTTTTGTGCCAAAACTGAGAAAAAGCTGCGATTCTGTGAACGAAACGCCCGTTTTGTATCAAAAGGGGCAATTCGGTGCGTGAGGCACACGTTTTGTGCCAAAACTGAGCAAATGCGGCGATTCTGAGCACGAAACACACGTTTTGTGCCAAAACTGAGCAAAAGCGGCGATTTTGTGTACAAACCGCACGTTTTGTGCCAAACTGAGCAAAAGTGGCGATTCTGAGCACGAAACGCACGTTTTGTGCCAAAACTGAGCAAAAGCGGCGATTCTGTGCACGAAACGCACGTTTTGTGCCAAAACTTAGCAAAGGCGGCGATTCAGTGAACGAAACGCCCGTTTTGTGCCAAAAGGGGCAATTCGGTGCGTGAGGCACACGTTTTGTGCCAAAACTGAGCAAATGCGGCGATTCTGAGCACGAAACACGCGTTTTGTGCCAAAACTGAGCAAAAGCGGCGATTTTGTGTACAAACCGCACGTTTTGTGCCAAACTGAGCAAAAGTGGCGATTCTGAGCACGAAACGCACGTTTTGTGCCAAAACTGAGCAAAAGCGGCGATTCTGTGCACGAAACGCACGTTTTGTGCCAAAACTTAGCAAAGGCGGCGATACTGTGCACGAAACGCACGCTATGTGCCAGAACTGAGCAAAAGCGGCGATTCTGTGCACGAAACGCACGTTTTGTGCCAAAACTGAGCAAATGCGGCGATTCTGAGCACGAAACACACGTTTTGTGCCAAAACTGAGCAAAAGCGGCGATTCTGTGCACGAAACGAACGTATTGTGTCAATAATGAGCAAAAGCGGCGATTCTGTGCACGAAACACGGGTTTTGTGCCAAAACTGAGCAAAAGCGACGATTCTGTGCACGAAACACGGGTTTTGTGCCAAAACTGAGCAAAAGCGACGATTCTGTGCACGAAACACGGGTTTTGTGCCAAAACTGAGAAAAAGCGGCGATTCTGTGCACGAAACGCACGTTTTGTGCCAAAACTGAGCAAAAGCGTCGATTCTGTGCATGGAACACGGGTTTTGTGCCAAAACTGAGAAAAAGCGGCGATTCTGCGCACGAAACGCACGTTTTGTGCCAAAACTGAGAAAAAGCTGCGATTCTGTGAACGAAACGCCCGTTTTGTGCCAAAAGGGGCAATTCGGTGCGTGAGGCACACGTTTTGTGCCAAAACTGAGCAAATGCGGCAATTCTGAGCACGAAACACACGTTTTGTGCCAAAACTGAGCAAAAGCGGCGATTTTGTGTACAAACCGCACGTTTTGTGCCAAACTGAGCAAAAGTGGCGATTCTGAGCACGAAACGCACGTTTTGTGCCAAAACTGAGCAAAAGCGGCGATTCTGTGCACGAAACGCACGTTTTGTGCCAAAAGGAGCAATTGCGTGCACGAAACGCACGTTTTGTGCCAAAACTTAGCAAAGGCGGCGATACTGTGCACGAAACGCACGCTATGTGCCAGAACTGAGCAAAAGCGGCGATTCTGTGCACGAAACGCACGTTTTGTGCCAAAACTGAGCAAATGCGGCGATTCTGAGCACGAAACACACGTTTTGTGCCAAAACTGAGCAGAAGCGGCGATTCTGTGCACGAAACACGGGTTTTGTGTCAAAACTGAGCAAAAGCTGCGATTCTGTGCACGAAACGCACGTTTTGTGTCAATAATGTGCAAAAGCGGCGACTCTCAGCACGAAACGCATGTTTTGTGCTAAAACTGAGCAAAAGCGTCGATTCTGTGCATGGAACACGGGTTTTGTGCCAAAACTGAGAAAAGCGGCGATTCTGCGCACGAAACGCACGTTTTGTGTCAATAATGAGCAAAAGCGGCGACTCTGAGCACGAAACGCACGCTATGTGCCAGAACTGAGCAAAAGCGGCGATTCTGTGCACGAAACGCACGTTTTGTGCCAAAACTGAGCAAATGCGGCGATTCTGAGCACGAAACACACGTTTTGTGCCAAAACTGAGCAGAAGCGGCGATTCTGTGCACGAAACACGGGTTTTGTGTCAAAACTGAGCAAAAGCTGCGATTCTGTGCACGAAACGCACGTTTTGTGTCAATAATGTGCAAAAGCGGCGACTCTGAGCACGAAACGCACGTTTTGTGCCAAAACTGAGCAGAAGCGGCGATTCTGTGCACGAAACACGGGTTTTGTGTCAAAACTGAGCAAAAGCGGCGATTCTGTGCACGAAACGCACGTTTTGTGCCAAAACTGAGCAAAAGCGTCGATTCTGTGCATGGAACACGGGTTTTGTGCCAAAACTGAGAAAAAGCGGCGATTCTGCGCACGAAACGCACGTTTTGTGCCAAAACTGAGAAAAAGCTGCGATTCTGTGAACGAAACGCCCGTTTTGTGCCAAAAGGGGCAATTCGGTGCGTGAGGCACACGTTTTGTGCCAAAACTGAGCAAATGCGGCGATTCTGAGCACGAAACACACGTTTTGTGCCAAAACTGAGCAAAAGCGGCGATTTTGTGTACAAACCGCACGTTTTGTGCCAAACTGAGCAAAAGTGGCGATTCTGAGCACGAAACGCACGTTTTGTGCCAAAACTGAGCAAAAGCGGCGATTCTGTGCACGAAACGCACGTTTTGTGCCAAAAGGAGCAATTGCGTGCACGAAACGCACGTTTTGTGCCAAAACTTAGCAAAGGCGGCGATACTGTGCACGAAACGCACGCTATGTGCCAGAACTGAGCAAAAGCGGCGATTCTGTGCACGAAACGCACGTTTTGTGCCAAAACTGAGCAAATGCGGCGATTCTGAGCACGAAACACACGTTTTGTGCCAAAACTGAGCAGAAGCGGCGATTCTGTGCACGAAACACGGGTTTTGTGTCAAAACTGAGCAAAAGCTGCGATTCTGTGCACGAAACGCACGTTTTGTGTCAATAATGTGCAAAAGCGGCGACTCTCAGCACGAAACGCATGTTTTGTGCTAAAACTGAGCAAAAGCGTCGATTCTGTGCATGGAACACGGGTTTTGTGCCAAAACTGAGAAAAAGCGGCGATTCTGCGCACGAAACGCACGTTTTGTGTCAATAATGAGCAAAAGCGGCGACTCTGAGCACGAAACGCACGCTATGTGCCAGAACTGAGCAAAAGCGGCGATTCTGTGCACGAAACGCACGTTTTGTGCCAAAACTGAGCAAATGCGGCGATTCTGAGCACGAAACACACGTTTTGTGCCAAAACTGAGCAGAAGCGGCGATTCTGTGCACGAAACACGGGTTTTGTGTCAAAACTGAGCAAAAGCTGCGATTCTGTGCACGAAACGCACGTTTTGTGTCAATAATGTGCAAAAGCGGCGACTCTGAGCACGAAACGCACGTTTTGTGCCAAAACTGAGCAGAAGCGGCGATTCTGTGCACGAAACACGGGTTTTGTGTCAAAACTGAGCAAAAGCGGCGATTCTGTGCACGAAACGCACGTTTTGTGCCAAAACTGAGCAAAAGCGGCGATTCTGTGCACGAAACGCACGTTTTGTGCCAAAAGGAGCAATTGCGTGCACGAAACGCACGTTTTGTGCCAAAACTGAGCAAAAGCGGCGATTTTGAGCACGAAACACACAATTGTTCCGAAACCGAGCAAAAGCGGCGACCCTGAGCACGAAACGCACGTTTTGTGCCAAAACTGAGCAAAAGCGGCGATTCTGCGCACGAAACGCACGTTTTGTGCCAATAATGAGCATAAGCGGCGATTCTGTGTACAAACTGCACGTTTTGTGCCAAAAGGAGCAAAAGCGGCGATTCTGCGCACGAAACGCACGTTTTGTGCCAAAACTGAGAAAAAGCGGCGATCCTGTGCACGAAACGCACCTTTTGTGCCAAAACTGAGCAAAAGCGTCGATTCTGTGCACGGAACACGGGTTTTGTGCCAAAACTGAGAAAAAGCGGCGATTCTGTGCACGAAACGCACGTTTTGTGCCAAAACTGAGCAAAAGCGTCGATTCTGTGCATGGAACACGGGTTTTGTGCCAAAACTGAGAAAAAGCGGCGATTCTGCGCTCGAAACGCACGTTTTGTGCCAAATCTGAGAAAAAGCTGCGATTCTGTGCACGAAACGCTCGTTTTGTGCCGAAAGGAGCAATTCGGAGCGTGAAGCGCACGTTTTGTGCCAAAACTGATCAAAAGCGGCGATTCTGTGCATGAAACGCACGTTTTGTGCCAAAAGGAGCAATTCGGTGCGTGAAACGCACGTGTTGTGCCAAAACTGAGAAAAAGCGGCGATTCTGTGCACGAAACGCACGTTTTGTGTCAATAATGCGCAAAAGCGGCGATTCTGAGCACGAAACGCACGTTTTGTGCCAAACCTGAGCAAATGCGGCGATTCTGTGCACGAAAAGCACGTTTTGTGCCAAAAGGTGCGTGAAATTCGGGGCGTGAAAAGCACGTTTTGTGACAAAACTGAGCAAAAGAGGCGATTCTGTGCACGAAACACGGGTTTTGTCCCAAAACTGAGAAAAAGCGGCGAATCAGCGCACGAAACGCACGTTTTGTGTCAATTATGAGCAAAAGCTGCGATTCTGTGCACGAAACGCACGATTTGTGTCAATAATGTGCAAAAGCGGCGACTCTCAGCACGAAACGCATGTTTTGTGCTAAAACTGAGCAAAACCGGTGATTCTGTGCACAAAACGCACGTTTTGTGCCAAACTGAGCAAAAGTGGCGATTCTGAGCACGAAACGCACGTTTTGTGCCAAAACTGAGCAAAGGCGACGATTCTGAGCACAAAACGCACGTTTTGTGTCAATAATGAGCAAAAGCGGCGACTCTGAGCACGAAACGCACGTTTTGTGCCAAAACTGAGCAAAAGCGGCGATTCTGTGCACGAAACGAACGTATTGTGTCAATAATGAGCAAAAGCGGCGATTCTGTGCACGAAACACGGGTTTTGTGCCAAAACTGAGCAAAAGCGACGATTCTGTGCACGAAACACGGGTTTTGTGCCAAAACTGAACAAAAGCGGCGATTCTGTGCTCGAAACGCACGTTTTGTGCCAATAATGAGCAAAAGCGGCGATTCTGCGCACGAAACGCACGTTTTGTGCCAAAACTGAGAAAAAGCGGCGATTCTGTGCACGAAACGCACGTATTGTGCCAAAACTGAGCAAAAGCGTCGATTCTGTGCATGGAACACGGGTTTTGTGCCAAAACTGAGAAAAAGCGGCGATTCTGTGCACGAAACGCACGTTTTGTGCCAGACCTGAGCAAACGCGGCGATTCCGTGCACGAAAAGCACGTTTTGTGCCAAAGGGTGCGTGAAATTCCATGCGTGAAACGCACGTTTTGTGCCAAAACTGAGATAAAGCGGCGATTCTGTGCACGAAACGCACGTTTTGTGTCAATAATGTGCAAAAGCGGCGACTCTGAGCACGAAACACACGTTTTGTGCCAAACCTGAGCAAATGCGGCGATTCCGTGCACGAAAAGCACGTTTTGTGCCAAAAGGTGCGTGAAATTCCATGCGTGAAACGCACGTTTTGTGCCAAAACTGAGATAAAGCGGCGATTCTGTGCACGAAACGCACGTTTTGTGTCAATAATGTGCAAAAGCGGCGACTCTGAGCACGAAACGCACGTTTTGTGCCAAAACTGAGCAGAAGCGTCGATTCTGTGCACGAAACACGGGTTTTGTGTCAAAACTGAGCAAAAGCTGCGATTCTGTGCACGAAACGCACGTTTTGTGTCAATAATGTGCAAAAGCGGCGACTCTGAGCACGAAACGCACGTTTTGTGTCAATAATGAGCAAAAGCTGCGATTCTGTGCACGAAACGCACGATTTGTGTCAATAATGTGCAAAAGCGGCGACTCTCAGCACGAAACGCACGTTTTGTGCCAAAACTGAGCAAAAGCGGCGATTCTGCGCACGGAACGCGCGTTTTGTGCCAAAACTGAGAAAAAGCGGCGATTCTGTGCACGAAACGCACGTTTTGTGCCAAAACTGAGCAAAAGCGTCGATTCTGTGCACGGAACACGGGTTTTGTGCCAAAACTGAGAAAAAGCTGCGATTCTGTGAACGAAACGCCCGTTTTGTGCCAAAAGGGGCAATTCGGTGCGTGAGGCACACGTTTTGTGCCAAAACTGAGAAAAAGCGGCGATTCTGTGCACGAAACGCACATTTGTGCCAAAACTGAGCAAAAGCGGCGATTCTGTGTACGAAACGCCCGTTTTGTGCCAAAAGGAGCAATTCGGTGCGTGAAGCGCACGTTTTGTGTCAAAACTGAGCAAAAGCGGCGATTCTGTGCACGAAACATGGGTTTTGTGCCAAAACTGAGCAAAAGCGGCGACTCTGAGCACGAAACGCACGTTTTGTGCCAAAACTGAGCAAAAGCGGCGATTCTGTGCACAAACCGCACGTTTTGTGGCAAAACTGAGAAAAAGCGGCGATTCTGTGCACGAAACGCACGTATTGTGCCAAAACTGAGCAAAAGCGTCGATTCTGTGCATGGAACACGGGTTTTGTGCCAAAACTGAGAAAAAGCGGCGATTCTGTGCACGAAACGCACGTTTTGTGCCAGACCGGAGCAAATGCGGCGATTCCGTGCACGAAAAGCACGTTTTGTGCCAAAGGGTGCGTGAAATTCCATGCGTGAAACGCACGTTTTGTGCCAAAACTGAGATAAAGCGGCGATTCTGTGCACGAAACGCACGTTTTGTGTCAATAATGTGCAAAAGCGGCGACTCTGAGCACGAAACACACGTTTTGTGCCAAACCTGAGCAAATGCGGCGATTCCGTGCACGAAAAGCACGTTTTGTGCCAAAAGGTGCGTGAAATTCCATGCGTGAAACGCACGTTTTGTGCCAAAACTGAGATAAAGCGGCGATTCTGTGCACGAAACGCACGTTTTGTGTCAATAATGTGCAAAAGCGGCGACTCTGAGCACGAAACGCAGGTTTTGTGCCAAAACTGAGCAGAAGCGTCGATTCTGTGCACGAAACACGGGTTTTGTGTCAAAACTGAGCAAAAGCTGCGATTCTGTGCACGAAACGCACGTTTTGTGTCAATAATGTGCAAAAGCGGCGACTCTCAGCACGAAACGCATGTTTTGTGCTAAAACTGAGCAAAACCGGTGATTCTGTGCACAAAACGCACGTTTTGTGCCAAACTGAGCAAAAGTGGCGATTCTGAGCACGAAACGCACGTTTTGTGCCAAAACTGAGCAAAGGCGACGATTCTGAGCACGAAACGCACGTTTTGTGTCAATAATGAGCAAAAGCGGCGACTCTGAGCACGAAACGCACGTTTTGTGCCAAAACTGAGCAAAAGCGGCGATTCTGTGCACGAAACGAACGTATTGTGTCAATAATGAGCAAAAGCGGCGATTCTGTGCACGAAACACGGGTTTTGTGCCAAAACTGAGCAAATGCGACGATTCTGTGCACGAAACACGGGTTTTGTGCCAAAACTGAACAAAAGCGGCGATTCTGTGCTCTAAAACGCACGTTTTGTGCCAATAATGAGCAAAAGCGGCGATTCTGCGCACGAAACGCACGTTTTGTGCCAAAACTGAGAAAAAGCGGCGATTCTGTGCACGAAACGCACGTATTGTGCCAAAACTGAGCAAAAGCGTCGATTCTGTGCATGGAACACGGGTTTTGTGCCAAAACTGAGAAAAAGCGGCGATTCTGTGCACGAAACGCACGTTTTGTGCCAGACCTGAGCAAATGCGGCGATTCCGTGCACGAAAAGCACGTTTTGTGCCAAAGGGTGCGTGAAATTCCATGCGTGAAACGCACGTTTTGTGCCAAAACTGAGATAAAGCGGCGATTCTGTGCACGAAACGCACGTTTTGTGTCAATAATGTGCAAAAGCGGCGACTCTGAGCACGAAACACACGTTTTGTGCCAAACCTGAGCAAATGCGGCGATTCCGTGCACGAAAAGCACGTTTTGTGCCAAAAGGTGCGTGAAATTCCATGCGTGAAACGCACGTTTTGTGCCAAAACTGAGATAAAGCGGCGATTTTGTGCACGAAACGCACGTTTTGTGTCAATAATGTGCAAAAGCGGCGACTCTGAGCACGAAACGCACGTTTTGTGCCAAAACTGAGCAGAAGCGTCGATTCTGTGCACGAAACACGGGTTTTGTGTCAAAACTGAGCAAAAGCTGCGATTCTGTGCACGAAACGCACGTTTTGTGTCAATAATGTGCAAAAGCGGCGACTCTCAGCACGAAACGCATGTTTTGTGCTAAAACTGAGCAAAACCGGTGATTCTGTGCACAAAACGCACGTTTTGTGCCAAACTGAGCAAAAGTGGCGATTCTGAGCACGAAACGCACGTTTTGTGCCAAAACTGAGCAAAGGCGACGATTCTGAGCACGAAACGCACGTTTTGTGTCAATAATGAGCAAAAGCGGCGACTCTGAGCACGAAACGCACGTTTTGTGCCAAAACTGAGCAAAAGCGGCGATTCTGTGCACGAAACGAACGTATTGTGTCAATAATGAGCAAAAGCGGCGATTCTGTGCACGAAACACGGGTTTTGTGCCAAAACTGAGCAAAAGCGACGATTCTGTGCACGAAACACGGGTTTTGTGCCAAAACTGAACAAAAGCGGCGATTCTGTGCTCGAAACGCACGTTTTGTGCCAATAATGAGCAAAAGCGGCGATTCTGCGCACGAAACGCACGTTTTGTGCCAAAACTGAGAAAAAGCGGCGATTCTGTGCACGAAACGCACGTTTTGTGCCAAAACTGAGCAAAAGCGTCGATTCTGTGCATGGAACACGGGTTTTGTGCCAAAACTGAGAAAAAGCGGCGATTCTGCGCACGAAACGCACGTTTTGTGCCAAAAGGAGCAATTGCGTGCACGAAACGCACGTTTTGTGCCAAAACTGAGCAAAAGAGGCGATTCTGTGCACGAAACACGGGTTTTGTCCCAAAACTGAGAAAAAGCGGCGATTCTGCGCACGAAACGGTCGTTTTGTGCCAAAAGGAGCAATTCGGAGCGTGAAGCCCACGTTTTGTGCCAAAACTGAGCAAAAGCGGCGATTCTGAGCACGAAACACACATTTGTGCCAAAACCGAGCAAAAGCGGCGACTCTGAGCACGAAACGCACGTTTTGTGCCAAGACTGAGCAAAAGCGGCGATTCTGTGTACGAAACACGGGTTTTGTGTCAAAACTGAGCAAAAGCTGCGATTCTGTGCACGAAACGCACGTTTTGTGTCAATAATGTGCAAAAGCGGCGACTCTCAGCACGAAATGCACGTTTTGTGCCAAAACTGAGCAAAAGCGGCGATTCTGTGCACAAACCGCACGTTTTGTGCCAAAACTGAGAAAAAGCGGCGATTCTGTGCACGAAACGCACGTTTTGTGTCAATAATGTGCAAAAGCGGCGACTCTGAGCACGAAACACACGTTTTGTGCCAAACCTGAGCAAATGCGGCGATTCCGTGCACGAAAAGCACGTTTTGTGCCAAAAGGTGCGTGAAATTCCATGCGTGAAACGCACGTTTTGTGCCAAAACTGAGATAAAGCGGCGATTCTGTGCACGAAACGCACGTTTTGTGTCAATAATGTGCAAAAGCGGCGACTCTGTGCACAAAACGCACGTTTTGTGCCAAACTGAGCAAAAGTGGCGATTCTGAGCGCGAAACGCACGTTTTGTGCCAAAACTGAGCAAAGGCGACGATTTTGAGCACGAAACGCACGTTTTGTGTCAATAATGAGCAAAAGCGGCGACTCTGAGCACGAAACGCACGTTTTGTGCCAAAACTGAGCAAAAGCGGCGATTCTGTGCACGAAATGAACGTATTGTGTCAATAATGAGCAAAAGCGGCGATTCTGTGCACGAAACACTGGTTTTGTGCCAAAACTGAGCAAAAGCGACGATTCTGTGCACGAAACACGGGTTTTGTGCCAAAACTGAGCAAAAGCGGCGATTCTATGCTCGAAACGCACGTTTTGTGCCAATAATGAGCAAAAGCGGCGATTCTGCGCACGAAACGCACGTTTTGTGCCAAAACTGAGAAAAAGCGGCGATTCTGAGCACGAAAAGCACGTTTTGTGCCAAAACTGAGCAAAAGCGTCGATTCTGTGCATGGAACACGGGTTTTGTGCCAAAACTGAGAAAAAGCGGCGATTCTGCGCACGAAACGCACGTTTTGTGCCAAAACTGAGAAAAAGCTGCGATTCTGTGAACGAAACGCCCGTTTTGTGCCAAAAGGGGCAATTCGGTGCGTGAGGCACACGTTTTGTGCCAAAACTGAGCAAATGCGGCGATTCTGAGCACGAAACACACGTTTTGTGCCAAAACTGAGCAAAAGCGGCGATTTTGTGTACAAACCGCACGTTTTGTGCCAAACTGAGCAAAAGTGGCGATTCTGAGCACGAAACGCACGTTTTGTGCCAAAACTGAGCAAAAGCGGCGATTCTGTGCACGAAACGCACGTTTTGTGCCAAAAGGAGCAATTGCGTGCACGAAACGCACGTTTTGTGCCAAAACTTAGCAAAGGCGGCGATACTGTGCACGAAACGCACGCTATGTGCCAGAACTGAGCAAAAGCGGCGATTCTGTGCACGAAACGCACGATTTGTGCCAAAAGGAGAAATTCGGTGCGTGCAAAAGAGGCGATTCTGTGCACGAAAGACGGGTTTTGTCCCAAAACTGAGAAAAAGCGGCGATTCTGTGCACGAAACACGGGTTTTGTGCCAAAACTGAGCAAAAGCGGCGATTCTGTGCACGAAACGCACGTTTTGTGCCAATAATGACCAAAAGCGGCGATTCTGCGCACGAAACGCACGTTTTGTGCCAAAACTGAGAAAAAGCGGCGATTCTGTGCACGAAACGCACGTTTTGTGCCAAAACTGAGCAAAAGCGTCGATTCTGTGCATGGAACACGGGTTTTGTGCCAAAACTGAGAAAAAGCGGCGATTCTGCGCACGAAACGCACGTTTTGTGCCAAAACTGAGAAAAAGCTGCGATTCTGTGAACGAAACGCCCGTTTTGTGCCAAAACTGAGCAAAAGCGGCGATTTTGTGTACAAACCGCACGTTTTGTGCCAAACTGAGCAAAAGCGGCGATTCTGTGCACGAAACGCGGGTTTTGTCCCAAAACTGAGAAAAAGCGGCGATACTGTGCACGAAACGCACGCTATGTGGCAGAACTGAGCAAAAGCGGCGATTCTGTGTACAAACCGCACGTTTTGTGCCAGAACTGAGCAAAAGCGGCGATTCTGTGCACGAAACGCACGTTTTGTGCCAAAAGGAGCAATTCGGTGCGTGAAGCGCACGTTTTGTGCCAAAACTGAGAAAATGCGGCGATTCTGTTCACGAAACGCACGTTTTGTGCCAAAAGGAGCAATTGCGTGCACGAAACGCACGTTTTGTGCCAAAACTGAGCAAAAGCGGCGATTCTGTGCACGATACACGGGTTTTGTGCCAAGACTGAGCAAAAGCGGCGATTCTGTGCATGAAACGCACGTTTTGTGCCAAAAGGAGCAATTCGGTGCGTCAAACGCCCGTTTTGTGCCAAAACTGAGCTAAAGCGGCGATTCTGTGCATGAAACGCACGTTTTGTGCCAAAAGGAGCAATTCGGTGCGTGAAACGCACGTTTTGTGCCAAAACTGAGCAAAAGCGGCGATTCTGTGCACGAAACACGGGTTTTGTCCCAAAACTGAGAAAAAGCGGCGATTTTGTGCACGAAACGCACGCTATGTGCCAGAACTGAGCAAAAGCGGCGATTCTGTGTACAAACCGCACGTTTTGTGCCAGAACTGAGCAAAAGCGGCGATTCTGTGCACGAAACGCACGTTTTGTGCCAAAAGGAGCAATTCGGTGCGTGAAGCGCACGTTTTGTGCCAAAACTGAGAAAAAGCGGCGATTCTGTTCACGAAACGCACGCTATGTGCCAGAACTGAGCAAAAGCGGCGATTCTGTGCACGGAACGCACGTATTGTGCCAAAACTGAGCAAAAGCGTCGATTCTGTGCATGGAACACGGGTTTTGTGCCAAAACTGAGAAAAAGCGGCGATTCTGTGCACGAAACGCACGTTTTGTGCCAAACCTGAGCAAATGCGGCGATTCCGTGCACGAAAAGCACGTTTTGTGCCAAAAGGTGCGTGAAATTCCATGCGTGAAACGCACGTTTTGTGCCAAAACTGAGATAAAGCGGCGATTCTGTGCACGAAACGCACGTTTTGTGTCAATAATGTGCAAAAGCGGCGACTCTGAGCACGAAACGCACGTTTTGTGCCAAAACTGAGCAGAAACGGCGATTCTGTGCACGAAACACGGGTTTTGTGTCAAAACTGAGCAAAAGCTGCGATTCTGTGCACGAAACGCACGTTTTGTGCCAAACTGAGCAAAAGTGGCGATTCTGAGCACGAAACGCACGTTTTGTGCCAAAACTGAGCAAAGGCGACGATTCTGAGCACGAAACGCACGTTTTGTGTCAATAATGAGCAAAAGCGGCCACTCTGAGCACGAAACGCACGTTTTGTGCCAAAACTGAGCAAAAGCGACGATTCTGAGCTCGAAACGCACGTTTTGTGTCAATAATGAGCAAAAGCGGCGACTCTGAGCACGAAACACGGGTTTTGTGCCCAAACTGGAAAAAGCGGCGATTCTGCGCACGAAACGCACGGTTTGTGCCAAGAGGAGCAATTCGGTGAGTGAAACGCACGTTTTGTGCCAAAACTGAGCAAAAGCGACGATTCTGAGCACGAAACGCACGTTTTGTGTCAATAATGAGCAAAAGCGGCGACTCTGAGCACGAAACACGGGTTTTGTGTCAAAACTGAGCAAAAGCGGCGATTCTGTGAACGAAACGCACGTTTTGTGCCAAAAGGAGCAATTGCGTGCACGAAACGCACGTTTTGTGCCAAAACTGAGCAAAAGCGGCGATTCTGTGCACGATACACCGGTTTTGTGCCAAGACTGAGCAAAAGCGGCGATTCTGTGCATGAAACGCACGTTTTGTGCCAAAAGGAGCAATTCGGTGTGTGAAACGCCCGTTTTGTGCCAGAACTGAGCAAAAGCGGCGATTCTGTGCATGAAACGCACGTTTTGTGCCAAAAGGAGCAATTCGGTGCGTGAAACGCACGTTTTGTGCCAAAACTGAGCAAAAGCGGCGATTCAGAGCACGAAACACACATTTGTGCCAAAACCGAGCAAAAGCGGCGACCCTGAGCACGAAACGCACGTTTTGTGCCAAAACTGAGCAAAAGCGGCGATTCTGTGCACGAAACACGGGTTTTGTCCCAAAACTGAGAAAAAGCGGCGATTTTGTGCACGAAACGCACGCTATGTGCCAGAACTGAGCAAAAGCGGCGATTCTGTGCACGAAACGCACGTTTTGTGCCAAAACTGAGCAAAAGCGGCGATTCTGTGCACGACACACGGGTTTTGTGCTAAAACTGAGCAAAAGCGGCGATTCTGTGCACGAAACGCACGTTTTGTGCCAAAACTGAGCAAAAGCGGCGATTCTGTGCACGAAACACGGGTTTTGTGCCAAAACTGAGCAAAAGCGGCGATTCTGTGCACGAAACGCACGTTTTGTGCCAATAATGAGCAAAAGCGGCGATTCTGGGCACGAAACGCACGTTTTGTGCCAAAACTGAGAAAAAGCGGCGATTCTGTGCACGAAACGCACGTTTTGTGCCAAAACTGAGCAAAAGCGTCGATTCTGTGCATGGAACACGGGTTTTGTGCCAAAACTGAGAAAAAGCGGCGATTCTGCGCACGAAACGCACGTTTTGTGCCAAAACTGAGAAAAAGCTGCGATTCTGTGCACGAAACGCTCGTTTTGTGCCAAAAGGAGCAATTCGGAGCGTGAAGCGCACGTTTTGTGCCAAAACTGAGCAAAAGCGGCGATTCTGAGCACGAAACACACATTTGTGCCAAAACCGAGCAAAAGCGGCGACTCTGAGCACGAAACGCACGTTTTGTGCCAAGACTGAGCAAAAGCGGCGATTCTGTGTACGAAACACGGGTTTTGTGTCAAAACTGAGCAAAAGCTGCGATTCTGTGCACGAAACGCACGTTTTGTGTCAATAATGTGCAAAAGCGGCGACTCTCAGCACGAAATGCACGTTTTGTGCCAAAACTGAGCAAAAGCGGCGATTCTGTGCACAAACCGCACGTTTTGTGCCAAAACTGAGAAAAAGCGGCGATTCTGTGCACGAAACGCACGTTTTGTGTCAATAATGTGCAAAAGCGGCGACTCTGAGCACGAAACACACGTTTTGTGCCAAACCTGAGCAAATGCGGCGATTCCGTGCACGAAAAGCACGTTTTGTGCCAAAAGGTGCGTGAAATTCCATGCGTGAAACGCACGTTTTGTGCCAAAACTGAGATAAAGCGGAGACTCTGAGCACGAAACGCACGTTTTGTGCCAAAACTGAGCAGAAACGGCGACTCTGTGCACGAAACACGGGTTTTGTGTCAAAACTGAGCAAAAGCTGCGATTCTGTGCACGAAACGCACGTTTTGTGTCAATAATGTGCAAAAGCGGCGACTCTCAGCACGAAACGCATGTTTTGTGCTAAAACTGAGCAAAAGCGGTGATTCTGTGCACAAAACGCACTTTTTGTGCCAAACTGAGCAAAAGTGGCGATTCTGAGCACGAAACGCACGTTTTGTGCCAAAACTGAGCAAAGGCGACGATTTTGAGCACGAAACGCACATTTTGTGTCAATAATGAGCAAAAGCGGCGACTCTGAGCACGAAACGCACGTTTTGTGCCAAAACTGAGCAAAAGCGGCGATTCTGTGCACGAAACGAACGTATTGTGTCAATAATGAGCAAAAGCGGCGATTCTGTGCACGAAACACGGGTTTTGTGCCAAAACTGAGCAAAAGCGACGATTCTGTGCACGAAACACGGGTTAGGTGCCAAAACTGAGCAAAAGCGGCGATTCCATGCTCGAATCGCACGTTTTGTGCCAATAATGAGCAAAAGCGGCGATTCTGCGCACGAAACGCACGTTTTGTGCCAAAACTGAGAAAAAGCGGCGATTCTGTGCACGAAAAGCACGTTTTGTGCCAAAACTGAGCAAAAGCGTCAATTCTGTGCATGGAACACGGGTTTTGTGCCAAAACTGAGAAAAAGCGGCGATTCTGCGCACGAAACGCACGTTTTGTGCCAAAACTGAGAAAAAGCTGCGATTCTGTGAACGAAACGCCCGTTTTGTGCCAAAAGGGGCAATTCGGTGCGTGAGGCACACGTTTTGTGCGAAAACTGAGCAAATGCGGCGATT
Source organism: Stelis phaeoptera (assembly GCA_943735885.1). NCBI lineage: Eukaryota > Metazoa > Arthropoda > Insecta > Hymenoptera > Megachilidae > Stelis > Stelis phaeoptera. Next base: position 1,748,896 of record CALSEM010000143.1, read on the forward strand.
CTGAGCACGAAACACACGTTTTGTGCCAAAACTGAGCAAAAGTGGCGATTTTGTGTACAAACCGCACGTTTTGTGCCAAACTGAGCAAAAGTGGCGATTCTGAGCACGAAACGCACGTTTTGTGCCAAAACTGAGCAAAAGAGGCGATTCTGTGCACGAAACACGGGTTTTGTCCCAAAACTGAGAAAAAGCGGCGATTCTGCGCACGATACGCACGTTTTGTGCCAAAACTGAGCAAAAGCGGCGATTCTGTGCACGAAACACGGGTTTTGTGCCAAAACTGAGCAAAAGCGGCGATTCTGTGCACGAAACGCACGTTTTGTGCCAATAATGAGCAAAAGCGGCGATTCTGCGCACGAAACGCACGTTTTGTGCCAAAACTGAGAAAAAGCGGCGATTCTGTGCACGAAACGCACGTTTTGTGCCAAAACTGAGCAAAAGCGTCGATTCTGTGCATGGAACACGGGTTTTGTGCCAAAACTGAGAAAAAGCGGCGATTCTGCGCACGAAACGCACGTTTTGTGCCAAAACTGAGAAAAAGCTGCGATTCTGTGCACGAAACGCTCGTTTTGTGCCAAAAGGAGCAATTCGGAGCGTGAAGCGCACGTTTTGTGCCAAAACTGAGCAAAAGCGGCGATTCTGTGCACGAAACACGGGTTTTGTGCCAAAACTGAGCAAAAGCGGCGATTCTGTGCACGAAACGCACGTTTTGTGTCAATAATGAGCAAAAGCGGCGATTCTGTGCACGAAACGCACGTTTTGTGTCAATAATGTGCAAAAGCGGCGACTCTGTGCACGAAACGCACGTTTTGTGCCAAAACTGAGCAGAAGCGGCGATTCTGTGCACGAAACACGGGTTTTGTGTCAAAACTGAGCAAAAGCTGCGATTCTGTGCACGAAACGCACGTTTTGTGTTAATAATGTGCAAAAGCGGCGACTCTCAGCACGAAACGCACGTTTTGTGCCAAAACTGAGCAAAAGCGGCGATTCTGTGCACAAACCGCACGTTTTGTGCCAAACTGAGCAAAAGTGGCGATTCTGAGCACGAAACGCACGTTTTGTGTCAATAATGAGCAAAAGCGGCGACTCTGAGCACGAAACACGGGTTTTGTGCCAAAACTGGAAAAAGCGGCGATTCTGCGCACGAAACGCACGGTTTGTGCCAAAAGGAGCAATTCGGTGAGTGAAACGCACGTTTTGTGCCAAAACTGAGCAAAAACGACGATTCTGAGCACGAAACGCACGTTTTGTGTCAATAATGAGCAAAAGCGGCGATTCTGTGAACGAAACGCACGTTTTGTGCCAAAAGGAGCAATTGCGTGCACGAAGCGCACGTTTTGTGCCAAAACCGAGCAAAAGCGGCGATTCTGTGCACGATACACGGGTTTTGTGCCAAGACTGAGCAAAAGCGGCGATTCTGAGCATGAAACGCACGTTTTGTGCCAAAACTGAGCAAAAGCGGCGATTCGGCGCACGAAACGCACGTTTTGTGCCAAAACTGAGAAAAAGCTGCGATTCTGTGCACGAAACGCACGGTTTGTGCCAAAAGGAGCAATTCGGTGAGTGAAACGCACGTTTTGTGCCAAAACTGAGCAAAAGCGGCGATTCTGTGCACGAAACGAACGTATTGTGTCAATAATGAGCAAAAGCGGCGATTCTGTGCACGAAACGCGGGTTTTGTGCCAAAATGAGCAAAAGCAACGATTCTGTGCACGAAACAAGGGTTTTGTGCCAAAACTGAGCAAAAGCGGCGATTTTGTGCTCGAAACGCACGTTTTGTGCCAATAATGAGCAAAAGCGGCGATTCTGCGCACGAAACGCACGTTTTGTGCCAAAACTGAGAAAAAGCGGCGATTCTGTGCACGAAACGCACGTTTTGTGCCAAAACTGAGAAAAGCGTCGATTCTGTGCATGGAACACGGGTTTTGTGCCAAAACTGAGAAAAAGCGGCGATTCTGCGCACGAAACGCACGTTTTGTGCCAAAACTGAGAAAAAGCTGCGATTCTGTGAACGAAACGCCCGTTTTGTGCCAAAAGAGGCAATTCGGTGCGTGAGGCACACGTTTTGTGCCAAAACTGAGCAAATGCGGCGATTCTGAGCACGAAACACACGTTTTGTGCCAAAACTGAGCAAAAGCGGCGATTTTGTGTACAAACCGCACGTTTTGTGCCAAACTGAGCAAAAGTGGTGATTGTGAGCACGAAACGCACGTTTTGTGCCAAAACTGAGCAAAAGCGGCGATTCTGTGCACGAAACGCACGTTTTGTGCCAAAAGGAGCAATTGCGTGCACGAAACGCACGTTTTGTGCCAAAAGGAGCAATTGCGTGCACGAAACGCACGTTTTGTGCCAAAACTTAGCAAAGGCGGCGATACTGTGCACGAAACGCACGCTATGTGCCAGAACTGAGCAAAAGCGGCGATACTGTGCACGAAACGCACGTTTTGTGTCAATAATGAGCAAAAGCGGCGATTCTGTGCACGAAACGCACGTTTTGTGTCAATAATGAGCAAAAGCGGCGATTCTGTGCATGAAACGCACGTTTTGTGCCAAAAGGAGCAATTCGGTACGTGAAACGCACATTTTGTGCCAAAACTGAGCAAAAGCTGCGATTCTGTGAACGAAACGCCCGTTTTGTGCCAAAAGGAGCAATTCCGTGCGTGAAGCGCACGTTTTGTGCCAAAACTGAGCAAAAGCGGCGATTCTGTGCACGATACACGGGTTTTGTGCCAAAACTGAGCAAAAGCGGCGATTCTGTGCATGAAACGCACGTTTTGTGCCAAAACTGAGAAAAAGAGGCGATTCTGTGCACGAACCGCACGTTTTGTGCCAAAACTGAGAAAAAGCGGCGATTCTGTGCACGAAACACGGGTTTTGTCCCAAAACTGAGAAAAAGCGGCGATTCTGCGCACGAAACGCACGTTTTGTGCCAAAACTGAGAAAAAGCGGCGATTTTGTGCACGAACCGCACGTTTTGTGCCAAAACTGGGAAAAAGCGGCGATTCTGTGCACGAAACGCACGTTTTGTGTCAATAATGTGCAAAAGCGGCGATTCTGTGCACGAAACGCACGTTTTGTGTCAATAATGTGCAAAAGCGGCGACTCTGAGCACGAAACGCACGTTTTGTGCCAAAACTGAGCAGAAGCGGCGATTCTGTGCACGAAACACGGGTTTTGTGTCAAAACTGAGCAAAAGCTGCGATTCTGTGCACGAAACGCACGTTTTGTGTTAATAATGTGCAAAAGCGGCGACTCTCAGCACGAAACGCACGTTTTGTGCCAAAACTGAGCAAAAGCGGCGATTCTGTGCACAAACCGCACGTTTTGTGCCAAACTGAGCAAAAGTGGAGATTCTGAGCACGAAACGCACGTTTTGTGCGAAAACTGAGCAAAGGCGACGATTCTGAGCACGACACGCACGTTCTGTGTCAATAATGAGCAAAAGCGGCGACTCTGAGCACGAAACGCACGTTTTGTGCCAAAACTTAGCAAAGGCGGCGATACTGTGCACGAAACGCACGCTATGTGCCAGAACTGAGCAAAAGCGGCGATTCTGTGCACGAAACGCACGATTTGTGTCAAAACTGGAAAAAGCGGCCATTCTGCGCACGAAACGCACGGTTTGTGCCAAAAGGAGCAATTCGGTGAGTGAAACGCACGTTTTGTGAGAAAACTGAGCAAAAGCGGCGATTCTGAGAACGAAACGCACGTTTTGTGCCAAAACTGAGAAAAAGCGGCGATTCTGTGCACGAACCGCACGTTTTGTGCCAAAACTGAGAAAAAGCGACGATTCTGTGCACGAAACGCACGTTTTGTGTCAATAATGAGCAAAAGCGGCGATTCTGAGCACGAAACGCACGTTTTGTGCCAAACCTGAGCAAATGCGGCGATTCTGTGCACGAAAAGCACGTTTTGTTCCAAAAGGTGCGTGAAATTCGGTGCGTGAAACGCACGTTTTGTGCCAAAACTGAGCAAAAGAGGCGATTCTGTGCACGAAACACGGGTTTTGTCCCAAAACTGAGAAAAAGCGGCGATTCTGCGCACGAAACGCACGTTTTGTGCCAAAACTGAGAAAAAGCGGCGATTCTGTGCACGAACCGCACGTTTTGTGCCAAAACTGAGAAAAAGCGGCGATTCTGTGCACGAAACGCACGTTTTGTGTCAATAATGAGCAAAAGCGGCGATTCTGTGCACGAAACGCACGTTTTGTGTCAATAATGTGCAAAAGCAGCGACTCTGAGCACGAAACGCACGTTTTGTGCCAAAACTGAGCAGAAGCGGCGATTCTGTGCACGAAACACGGGTTTTGTGCCAAAACTGAGCAAAAGCTGCGATTCTGTGCACGAAACGCACGTTTTGTGTCAATAATGTGCAAAAGCGGCGACTCTCAGCACGAAACGCACGTTCTGTGTCAATAATGAGCAAAAGCCGCGACTCTGAGCACGAAACGCGCGTTTTGTGCCAAAACTGAGCAAAACCGGCGATTCTGTGCACGAAACGAACGGTTTGTGCCAAAACTGAGCAAAAGCGGCGATTCTGTGCACGAAACACGGGTTTTGTGCCAAAACTGAGCAAAAGCGGCGATTCTGTGCACGAAACGCACGTTTTGTACCAAAACTGAGCAAATGCGGCGATTCTGAGGACGAAACGCCCGTTTTGTGCCAAAAGGGGCAATTCGGTGCGTGAGGCGCACGTTTTGTGCCAAAACTGAGAAAAAGCGGCGATCCTGTGCACGAAACGCACGTTTTGTGCCAAGACTGAGCAAAAGCTGCGATTCTGTGTACAAACCGCACGTTTTGTGCCAAACTGAGCAAAAGTGGCGATTCTGTGCACGAAACACACGGTTTGTGCCAAAACTGAGCAAAAGCGGCGATTCTGTGCACGATACACGGGTTTTGTGCCAAAACTGAGCAAAAGCGGCGATTCTGTGCATGAAACGCACGTTTTGTGCCAAAACTGAGAAAAAGCGGCGATTCTGTGCACGAACCGCACGTTTTGTGCCAAAACTGAGAAAAAGCGGCGATTCTGTGCACGAAACACGGGTTTTGTCCCAAAACTGAGAAAAAGCGGCGATTCTGCGCACGAAACGCACGTTTTGTGCCAAAACTGAGAAAAAGCGGCGATTTTGTGCACGAACCGCACGTTTTGTGCCAAAACTGGGAAAAAGCGGCGATTCTGTGCACGAAACGCACGTTTTGTGTCAATAATGTGCAAAAGCGGCGATTCTGTGCACGAAACGCACGTTTTGTGTCAATAATGTGCAAAAGCGGCGACTCGGAGCACGAAACGCACGTTTTGTGCCAAAACTGAGCAGAAGCGGCGATTCTGTGCACGAAACACGGGTTTTGTGTCAAAACTGAGCAAAAGCTGCGATTCTGTGCACGAAACGCACGTTTTGTGTTAATAATGTGCAAAAGCGGCGACTCTCAGCACGAAACGCACGTTTTGTGCCAAAACTGAGCAAAAGCGGCGATTCTGTGCACAAACCGCACGTTTTGTGCCAAACTGAGCAAAAGTGGAGATTCTGAGCACGAAACGCACGTTTTGTGCGAAAACTGAGCAAAGGCGACGATTCTGAGCACGACACGCACGTTCTGTGTCAATAATGAGCAAAAGCGGCGACTCTGAGCACGAAACGCACGTTTTGTGCCAAAACTTAGCAAAGGCGGCGATACTGTGCACGAAACGCACGCTATGTGCCAGAACTGAGCAAAAGCGGCGATTCTGTGCACGAAACGCACGATTTGTGTCAAAACTGGAAAAAGCGGCGATTCTGCGCACGAAACGCACGGTTTGTGCCAAAAGGAGCAATTCGGTGAGTGAAACGCACGTTTTGTGAGAAAACTGAGCAAAAGCGGCGATTCTGAGAACGAAACGCACGTTTTGTGCCAAAACTGAGAAAAAGCGGCGATTCTGTGCACGAACCGCACGTTTTGTGCCAAAACTGAGAAAAAGCGACGATTCTGTGCACGAAACGCACGTTTTGTGTCAATAATGAGCAAAAGCGGCGATTCTGAGCACGAAACGCACGTTTTGTGCCAAACCTGAGCAAATGCGGCGATTCTGTGCACGAAAAGCACGTTTTGTTCCAAAAGGTGCGTGAAATTCGGTGCGTGAAACGCACGTTTTGTGCCAAAACTGAGCAAAAGAGGCGATTCTGTGCACGAAACACGGGTTTTGTCCCAAAACTGAGAAAAAGCGGCGATTCTGCGCACGAAACGCACGTTTTGTGCCAAAACTGAGAAAAAGCGGCGATTCTGTGCACGAACCGCACGTTTTGTGCCAAAACTGAGAAAAAGCGGCGATTCTGTGCACGAAACGCACGTTTTGTGTCAATAATGAGCAAAAGCGGCGATTCTGTGCACGAAACGCACGTTTTGTGTCAATAATGTGCAAAAGCAGCGACTCTGAGCACGAAACGCACGTTTTGTGCCAAAACTGAGCAGAAGCGGCGATTCTGTGCACGAAACACGGGTTTTGTGCCAAAACTGAGCAAAAGCTGCGATTCTGTGCACGAAACGCACGTTTTGTGTCAATAATGTGCAAAAGCGGCGACTCTCAGCACGAAACGCACGTTCTGTGTCAATAATGAGCAAAAGCCGCGACTCTGAGCACGAAACGCGCGTTTTGTGCCAAAACTGGGCAAAACCGGCGATTCTGTGCACGAAACGAACGGTTTGTGCCAAAACTGAGCAAAAGCGGCGATTCTGTGCACGAAACACGGGTTTTGTGCCAAAACTGAGCAAAAGCGGCGATTCTGTGCACGAAACGCACGTTTTGTACCAAAACTGAGCAAATGCGGCGATTCTGAGCACGAAACGCCCGTTTTGTGCCAAAAGGGGCAATTCGGTGCGTGAGGCGCACGTTTTGTGCCAAAACTGAGAAAAAGCGGCGATCCTGTGCACGAAACGCACGTTTTGTGCCAAGACTGAGCAAAAGCTGCGATTCTGTGTACAAACCGCACGTTTTGTGCCAAACTGAGCAAAAGTGGCGATTCTGTGCACGAAACACACGGTTTGTGCCAAAACTGAGCAAAAGCGGCGATTCTGTGCACGAAACACGGGTTTTGTGCCAAAACTGAGCAAAAGCGGCGATTCTGTGCACGAAACGCACGTTTTGTACCAAAACTGAGCACATGCGGCGATTCTGAGCACGAAACACACATTTGTGCCAAAACCGAGCAAAAGCGGCGATTCTGAGCACGAAACGCACGTTTTGTGCCAGAAGGAACAATTCGGAGCGTGAAACGAACGTTTTGTGCCAAAACTGAGCAAAAGCGGCGATTCTGAGCACGAAACGCACGTTTTGTGCCAAAACTGAGAAAAAGCGGCGATTCTGTTCACGAAACGCACGTTTTGTGCCAAGACTGAGCAAATGCGGCGATTCTGAGCACGAAACACACGTTTTGTGCCAAAACTGAGCAAAAGCTGCGATTCTGTGTACAAACCGCACTTTTTGTGCCAAACTGAGCAAAAGTGGCGATTCTGAGCACGAAACGCACGTTTTGTACCAAAACTGAGCAAATGCGGCGATTCTGAGCACGAAACACACATTTGTGCCAAAACCGAGCAAAAGCGGCGATTCTGATCACGAAACGCACGTTTTGTGCCAGAAGGAACAATTCGGAGCGTGAAACGAACGTTTTGTGCCAAAACTGAGCAAAAGCGGCGATTCTGAGCACGAAGCGCACGTTTTGTGCCAAAACTGAGCAAAAGCGGCGATTCTGTGCACGAAACGCACGATTTGTGCCAAAAGGAGCAATTCGGTGCGTGAAACGCACGTTTTGTGCCAAAACTGAGCAAAAGAGGCGATTCTGTGCACGAAACACGGGTTTTGTCCCAAAACTGAGAAAAAGCGGCGATTCTGCGCACGAAACGCACGTTTTGTGCCAAAACTGACAAAAAGCGGCGATTCTGTGCACGAACCGCACGTTTTGTGCCAAAACTGAGAAAAAGCGGCGATTCTGTGCACGAAACGCACGTTTTGTGTCAAAAATGAGCAAAAGCGGCGATTCTGAGCACGAAACGCACGTTTTGTGCCAAACCTGAGCAAATGCGGCGATTCTGTGCACGAAAACCACGTTTTGTGCCATAAGGTGCGTGAAATTCGGTGCGTTAAACGCACGTTTTGTGCCAAAACTGAGCAAAAGGGGCGATTCTGTGCACGAAACACGGGTTTTGTCCCAAAACTGAGAAAAAGCGGCGATTCTGCGCACGAAACGCACGTTTTGTGCCAAAACTGAGAAAAAGCGGCGATTCTGTGCACGAACCGCACGTTTTGTGCCAAAACTGAGAAAAAGCGGCGATTCTGTGCACGAAACGCACGTTTTGTGTCAATAATGAGCAAAAGCGGCGATTCTGTGCACGAAACGCACGTTTTGTGTGAATAATGTGCAAAAGCAGCGACTCTGAGCACGAAACGCACGTTTTGTGCCAAAACTGAGCAGAAGCGGCGATTCTGTGCACGAAACACGGGTTTTGTGTCAAAACAGAGCAAAAGCTGCGATTCTGTGCACGAAACGCACGTTTTGTGTCAATAATGTGCAAAAGCGGCGACTCTCAGCACGAAACGCACGTTTTGTGCCAAAACTGAGCAAAAGCGGCGATTCTGTGCACAAACCGCACGTTTTGTGCCAAACTGAGCAAAAGTGGCGATTCTGAGCACGAAACGCACGTTTTGTGCCAAAACTGAGAAAAAGCGGCGATTCTGTGCACGAACCGCACGTTTTGTGTCAATAATGAGCAAAAGCGGCGATTCTGTGCACGAAACGCACGTTTTGTGTCAATAATGTGCAAAAGCAGCGACTCTGAGCACGAAACGCACGTTTTGTGCCAAAACTGAGAAAAAGCGGCGATTCTGTTCACGAAACGCACGTTTTGTGCCAAGACTGAGCAAATGCGGCGATTCTGAGCACGAAACACACGTTTTGTGCCAAAACTGACAAAAAGCGGCGATTCTGTGCACGAACCGCACGTTTTGTGCCAAAACTGAGAAAAAGCGGCGATTCTGTGCACGAAACGCACGTTCTGTGTCAATAATGAGCAAAAGCGGCGATTCTGAGCACGAAACGCACGTTTTGTGCCAAACCTGAGCAAATGCGGCGATTCTGTGCACGAAAAGCACGTTTTGTGCCAAAAGGTGCGTGAAATTCGGTGCGTGAAACGCACGTTTTGTGCCAGAACTGAGAAAAAAGCGGCGATTCTGTGCACGAACCGCACGTTTTGTGCCAAAACTGAGAAAAAGCGGCGATTCTGTGCACGAAACGCACGTTTTGTGTCAATAATGAGCAAAAGCGGCGATTCTGTGCACGAAACGCACGTTTTGTGTCAATAATGTGCAAAAGCAGCGACTCTGAGCACGAAACGCACGTTTTGTGCCAAAACTGAGCAGAAGCGGCGATTCTGTGCACGAAACACGGGTTTTGTGCCAAAACTGAGCAAAAGCTGCGATTCTGTGCACGAAACGCACGTTTTGTGTCAATAATGTGCAAAAGCGGCGACTCTCAGCACGAAACGCACGTTCTGTGTCAATAATGAGCAAAAGCGGCGACTCTGAGCACGAAACGCGCGTTTTGTGCCAAAACTGAGCAAAACCGGCGATTCTGTGCACGAAACGAACGGTTTGTGCCAAAACTGAGCAAAAGCGGCGATTCTGTGCACGAAACACGGGTTTTGTGCCAAAACTGAGCAAAAGCGGCGATTCTGTGCACGAAACGCACGTTTTGTACCAAAACTGAGCAAATGCGGCGATTCTGAGCACGAAACGCCCGTTTTGTGCCAAAAGGGGCAATTCGGTGCGTGAGGCGCACGTTCTGTGCCAAAACTGAGCAAATGCGGCGATTCTGAGCACGAAACACACGTTTTGTGCCAAAACTGAGCAAATGCGGCTATTCTGAGCACGAAACACACGTTTTGTGCCAAAACTGAGCAAAAGTGGCGATTCTGTGCACGAAACACACGGTTTGTGCCAAAACTGAGCAAAAGCTGCGATTCTGTGCACGAAACACGGGTTTTGTGCCAAAACTGAGCAAAAGCGGCGATTCTGTGCACGAAACGCACGTTTTGTACCAAAACTGAGCAAATGCGGCGATTCTGAGCACGAAACACACATTTGTGCCAAAACCGAACAAAAGCGGCGATTCTGAGCACGAAACGCACGTTTTGTGCCAGAAGGAACAATTCGGAGCGTGAAACGAACGTTTTGTGCCAAAACTGAGCAAAAGCGGCGATTCTGAGCACGAAACGCACGTTTTGTGCCAAAACTGAGAAAAAGCGGCGATTCTGTGCACGAACCGCACGTTTTGTGCCAAAACTGAGAAAAAGCGGCGATTCTGTGCACGAAACGCACGTTTTGTGTCAATAATGAGCAAAAGCGGCGATTCTGTGCACGAAACGCACGTTTTGTGTCAATAATGTGCAAAAGCAGCGACTCTGAGCACGAAACGCACGTTTTGTGCCAAAACTGAGCAGAAGCGGCGATTCTGTGCACGAAACACGGGTTTTGTGCCAAAACTGAGCAAAAGCTGCGATTCTGTGCACGAAACGCACGTTTTGTGTCAATAATGTGCAAAAGCGGCGACTCTGTGCACGAAACGCACGTTTTGTGTCAATAATGAGCAAAAGCGGCGATTCTGTGCACGAAACGCACGTTTTGTGTCAATAATGTGCAAAAGCAGCGACTCTGAGCACGAAACGCACGTTTTGTGCCAAAACTGAGCAGAAGCGGCGATTCTGTGCACGAAACACGGGTTTTGTGCCAAAACTGAGCAAAAGCTGCGATTCTGCGCACGAAACGCACGTTTTGTGTCAATAATGTGCAAAAGCGGCGACTCTCAGCACGAAACGCACGTTCTGTGTCAATAATGAGCAAAAGCGGCGACTCTGAGCACGAAGCGCGCGTTTTGTGCCAAAACTGAGCAAAACCGGCGATTCTGTGCACGAAACGAACGGTTTGTGCCAAAACTGAGCAAAAGCGGCGATTCTGTCCACGAAACACGGGTTTTGTGCCAAAACTGAGCAAAAGCGGCGATTCTGTGCACGAAACGCACGTTTTGTACCAAAACTGTGCAAATGCGGCGATTCTGAGCACGAAACGCCCGTTTTGTGCCAAAAGGGGCAATTCGGTGCGTGAGGCGCACGTTCTGTGCCAAAACTGAGCAAATGCGGCGATTCTGAGCACGAAACACACGTTTTGTGCCAAAACTGAGCAAATTGCGGCTATTCTGAGCACGAAACACACGTTTTGTGCCAAAACTGAGCAAAAGTGGCGATTCTGTGCACGAAACACACGGTTTGTGCCAAAACTGAGCAAAAGCGGCGATTCTGTGCACGAAACACGGGTTTTGTGCCAAAACTGAGCAAAAGCGGCGATTCTGTGCACGAAACGCACGTTTTGTGCCAAGACTGAGCAAATGCGGCGATTCTGAGCACGAAACACACGTTTTGTGCCAAAACTGAGCAAAAGCTGCGATTCTGTGTACAAACCGCACTTTTTGTGCCAAACTGAGCAAAAGTGGCGATTCTGTGCACGAAACACACGGTTTGTGCCAAAACTGAGCAAAAGCGGCGATTCTGTGCACGAAGCACGGGTTTTGTGCCAAAACTGAGCAAAAGCGGCGATTCTGTGCACGAAACGCACGTTTTGTACCAAAACTGAGCAAATGCGGCGATTCTGAGCACGAAACACACATTTGTGCCAAAACCGAGCAAAAGCGGCGATTCTGAGCACGAAACGCACGTTTTGTGCCAGAAGGAACAATTCGGAGCGTGAAACGAACGTTTTGTGCCAAAACTGAGCAAAAGCGGCGATTCTGAGCACGAAGCGCACGTTTTGTGCCAAAACTGAGCAAAAGCGGCGATTCTGTGCACGAAACGCACGATTTGTGCCAAAAGGAGCAATTCGGTGCGTGAAACGCACGTTTTGTGCCCAAACTGAGCAAAAGAGGCGATTCTGTGCACGAAACACGGGTTTTGTCCCAAAACTGAGAAAAAGCGGCGATTCTGCGCACGAAACGCACGTTTTGTGCCAAAACTGACAAAAAGCGGCGATTCTGTGCACGAACCACACGTTTTGTGCCAAAACTGAGAAAAAGCGGCGATTCTGTGCACGAAACGCACGTTTTGTGTCAAAAATGAGCAAAAGCGGCGATTCTGAGCACGAAACGCACGTTTTGTGCCAAACCTGAGCAAATGCGGCGATTCTGTGCACGAAAACCACGTTTTGTGCCATAAGGTGCGTGAAATTCGGTGCGTTAAACGCACGTTTTGTGCCAAAACTGAGCAAAAGGGGCGATTCTGTGCACGAAACACGGGTTTTGTCCCAAAACTGAGAAAAAGCGGCGATTCTGCGCACGAAACGCACGTTTTGTGCCAAAACTGAGAAAAAGCGGCGATTCTGTGCACGAACCGCACGTTTTGTGCCAAAACTAAGAAAAAGCGGCGATTCTGTGCACGAAACGCACGTTTTGTGTCAATAATGAGCAAAAGCGGCGATTCTGTGCACGAAACGTACGTTTTGTGTCAATAATGTGCAAAAGCAGCGACTCTGAGCACGAAACGCACGTTTTGTGCCAAAACTGAGCAGAAGCGGCGATTCTGTGCACGAAACACGGGTTTTGTGTCAAAACAGAGCAAAAGCTGCGATTCTGTGCACGAAACGCACGTTTTGTGTCAATAATGTGCAAAAGCGGCGACTCTCAGCACGAAACGCACGTTTTGTGTCAAAACTGAGCAAAAGCGGCGATTCTGTGCACAAACCGCACGTTTTGTGCCAAACTGAGCAAAAGTGGCGATTCTGAGCACGAAACGCACGTTTTGTGCCAAAACTGAGCAAAGGCGACGACTCTGAGCACGAAACGCACGTTCTGTGTCAATAATGAGCAAAAGCGGCGACTCTGAGCACGAAACGCGCGTTTTGTGCCAAAACTGAGCAAAACCGGCGATTCTGTGCACGAAACGAACGGTTTGTGCCAAAACTGAGCAAAAGCGGCGATTCTGTGCACGAAACACGGGTTTTGTGCCAAAACTGAGCAAAAGCGGCGATTCTGTGCACGAAACGCACGTTTTGTACCAAAACTGAGCAAATGCGGCGATTCTGAGCACGAAACACACATTTGTGCCAAAACCGAGCAAAAGCGGCGATTCTGAGCACGAAACGCACGTTTTGTGCCAGAAGGAACAATTCGGTGAGTGAAACGCACGTTTTGTGCCAAAACTGAGCAAAAGCAGCGATTCTGAGCACGAAACGCACGGTTTGTGCCAAAACTTAGCAAAGGCGGCGATACTGTGCACGAAACGCACGCTATGTGCCAGAACTGTGCAAAAGCGGCGATTCTGTGCACGAAACGCACGATTTGTGCCAAAAGGAGCAATTCGGTGCGTGAAACGCACGTTTTGTGCCAAAACTGAGCAAAAGAGGCGATTCTGTGCACGAAACACGGGTTTTGTCCCAAAACTGAGAAAAAGCGGCGATTCTGTGCACGAAACGCACGTTTTGTGTCAATAATGTGCAAAAGCGGCGACTCTCAGCACGAAACGCACGTTCTGTGTCAATAATGAGCAAAAGCGGCGACTCTCAGCACGAAACGCACGTTTTGTGTCAAAACTGAGCAAAAGCGGCGATTCTGTGCACAAACCGCACGTTTTGTGCCAAACTGAGCAAAAGTGGCGATTCTGAGCACGAAACGCACGTTTTGTGCCAAAACTGAGCAAAGGCGACGACTCTGAGCACGAAACGCACGTTCTGTGCCAAAACTGAGAAAAAGCGGCGATTCTGTGCACGAAACGCACGTTTTGTGTCAAAAATGAGCAAAAGCGGCGATTCTGAGCACGAAACGCACGTTTTGTGCCAAACCTGAGCAAATGCGGCGATTCTGTGCACGAAAACCACGTTTTGTGCCATAAGGTGCGTGAAATTCGGTGCGTTAAACGCACGTTTTGTGCCAAAACTGAGCAAAAGGGGCGATTCTGTGCACGAAACACGGGTTTTGTCCCAAAACTGAGAAAAAGCGGCGATTCTGCGCACGAAACGCACGTTTTGTGCCAAAACTGAGAAAAAGCGGCGATTCTGTGCACGAACCGCACGTTTTGTGCCAAAACTAAGAAAAAGCGGCGATTCTGTGCACGAAACGCACGTTTTGTGTCAATAATGAGCAAAAGCGGCGATTCTGTGCACGAAACGTACGTTTTGTGTCAATAATGTGCAAAAGCAGCGACTCTGAGCACGAAACGCACGTTTTGTGCCAAAACTGAGCAGAAGCGGCGATTCTGTGCACGAAACACGGGTTTTGTGTCAAAACAGAGCAAAAGCTGCGATTCTGTGCACGAAACGCACGTTTTGTGTCAATAATGTGCAAAAGCGGCGACTCTCAGCACGAAACGCACGTTTTGTGTCAAAACTGAGCAAAAGCGGCGATTCTGTGCACAAACCGCACGTTTTGTGCCAAACTGAGCAAAAGTGGCGATTCTGAGCACGAAACGCACGTTTTGTGCCAAAACTGAGCAAAGGCGACGACTCTGAGCACGAAACGCACGTTCTGTGTCAATAATGAGCAAAAGCGGCGACTCTGAGCACGAAACGCGCGTTTTGTGCCAAAACTGAGCAAAACCGGCGATTCTGTGCACGAAACGAACGGTTTGTGCCAAAACTGAGCAAAAGCGGCGATTCTGTGCACGAAACACGGGTTTTGTGCCAAAACTGAGCAAAAGCGGCGATTCTGTGCACGAAACGCACGTTTTGTACCAAAACTGAGCAAATGCGGCGATTCTGAGCACGAAACACACATTTGTGCCAAAACCGAGCAAAAGCGGCGATTCTGAGCACGAAACGCACGTTTTGTGCCAGAAGGAACAATTCGGTGAGTGAAACGCACGTTTTGTGCCAAAACTGAGCAAAAGCAGCGATTCTGAGCACGAAACGCACGGTTTGTGCCAAAACTTAGCAAAGGCGGCGATACTGTGCACGAAACGCACGCTATGTGCCAGAACTGTGCAAAAGCGGCGATTCTGTGCACGAAACGCACGATTTGTGCCAAAAGGAGCAATTCGGTGCGTGAAACGCACGTTTTGTGCCAAAACTGAGCAAAAGAGGCGATTCTGTGCACGACACACGGGTTTTGTCCCAAAACTGAGAAAAAGCGGCGATTCTGCGCACGAAACGCACGTTTTGTGCCACAACTGACAAAAAGCGGCGATTCTGTGCACGAACCGCACGTTTTGTGCCAAAACTGAGAAAAAGCGGCGATTCTGTGCACGAAACGCACGTTTTGTGTCAATAATGAGCAAAAGCGGCGATTCTGAGCACGAAACGCACGTTTTGTGCCAAACCTGAGCAAATGCGGCGATTCTGTGCACGAAAAGCACGTTTTGTGCCAAAAGGTGCGTGAAATTTGGTGCGTGAAACGCACGTTTTGTGCCAAAAGGTGCGTGAAATTTGGTGCGTGAAACGCACGTTTTGTGCCAAAACTGAGCAAAAGAGGCGATTCTGTGCACGAAACACGGGTTTTGTCCCAAAACTGAGAAAAAGCGGCGATTCTGCGCACGAAACGCACGTTTTGTGCCAGAACTGAGAAAAAGCGGCGATTCTGTGCACGAACCGCACGTTTTGTGCCAAAACTGAGAAAAAGCGGCGATTCTGTGCACGAAACGCACGTTTTGTGTCAATAATGAGCAAAAGCGGCGATTCTGTGCACGAAACGCACGTTTTGTGTCAATAATGTGCAAAAGCAGCGACTCTGAGCACGAAACGCACGTTTTGTGCCAAAACTGAGCAGAAGCGGCGATTCTGTGCACGAAACACGGGTTTTGTGCCAAAACTGAGCAAAAGCTGCGATTCTGTGCACGAAACGCACGTTTTGTGTCAATAATGTGCAAAAGCGGCGACTCTCAGCACGAAACGCACGTTCTGTGTCAATAATGAGCAAAAGCGGCGACTCTCAGCACGAAACGCACGTTTTGTGTCAAAACTGAGCAAAAGCGGCGATTCTGTGCACAAACCGCACGTTTTGTGCCAAACTGAGCAAAAGTGGCGATTCTGAGCACGAAACGCACGTTTTGTGCCAAAACTGAGCAAAGGCGACGACTCTGAGCACGAAACGCACGTTCTGTGTCAATAATGAGCAAAAGCGGCGACTCTGAGCACGAAACGCGCGTTTTGTGCCAAAACTGAGCAAAACCGGCGATTCTGTGCACGAAACGAACGGTTTGTGCCAAAACTGAGCAAAAGCGGCGATTCTGTGCACGAAACACGGGTTTTGTGCCAAAACTGAGCAAAAGCGGCGATTCTGTGCACGAAACGCACGTTTTGTACCAAAACTGAGCAAATGCGGCGATTCTGAGCACGAAACACACATTTGTGCCAAAACCGAGCAAAAGCGGCGATTCTGAGCACGAAACGCACGTTTTGTGCCAGAAGGAACAATTCGGTGAGTGAAACGCACGTTTTGTGCCAAAACTGAGCAAAAGCAGCGATTCTGAGCACGAAACGCACGGTTTGTGCCAAAACTTAGCAAAGGCGGCGATACTGTGCACGAAACGCACGCTATGTGCCAGAACTGTGCAAAAGCGGCGATTCTGTGCACGAAACGCACGATTTGTGCCAAAAGGAGCAATTCGGTGCGTGAAACGCACGTTTTGTGCCAAAACTGAGCAAAAGAGGCGATTCTGTGCACGAAACACGGGTTTTGTCCCAAAACTGAGAAAAAGCGGCGATTCTGCGCACGAAACGCACGTTTTGTGCCAAAACTGACAAAAAGCGGCGATTCTGTGCACGAACCGCACGTTTTGTGCCAAAACTGAGAAAAAGCGGCGATTCTGTGCACGAAACGCACGTTTTGTGTCAATAATGAGCAAAAGCGGCGATTCTGAGCACGAAACGCACGTTTTGTGCCAAACCTGAGCAAATGCGGCGATTCTGTGCACGAAAAGCACGTTTTGTGCCAAAAGGTGCGTGAAATTTGGTGCGTGAAACGCACGTTTTGTGCCAAAAGGTGCGTGAAATTTGGTGCGTGAAACGCACGTTTTGTGCCAAAACTGAGCAAAAGAGGCGATTCTGTGCACGAAACACGGGTTTTGTCCCAAAACTGAGAAAAAGCGGCGATTCTGCGCACGAAACGCACGTTTTGTGCCAGAACTGAGAAAAAGCGGCGATTCTGTGCACGAACCGCACGTTTTGTGCCAAAACTGAGAAAAAGCGGCGATTCTGTGCACGAAACGCACGTTTTGTGTCAATAATGAGCAAAAGCGGCGATTCTGTGCACGAAACGCACGTTTTGTGTCAATAATGTGCAAAAGCAGCGACTCTGAGCACGAAACGCACGTTTTGTGCCAAAACTGAGCAGAAGCGGCGATTCTGTGCACGAAACACGGGTTTTGTGCCAAAACTGAGCAAAAGCTGCGATTCTGTGCACGAAACGCACGTTTTGTGTCAATAATGTGCAAAAGCGGCGACTCTCAGCACGAAACGCACGTTCTGTGTCAATAATGAGCAAAAGCGGCGACTCTGAGCACGAAACGCGCGTTTTGTGCCAAAACTGAGCAAAACCGGCGAATCTGTGCACGAAACGAACGGTTTGTGCCAAAACTGAGCAAAAGCGGCGATTCTGTGCACGAAACACGGGTTTTGTGCCAAAACTGAGCAAAAGCGGCGATTCTGTGCACGAAACGCACGTTTTGTACCAAAACTGAGCAAATGCGGCGATTCTGAGCACGAAACGCCCGTTTTGTGCCAAAAGGGGCAATTCGGTGCGTGAGGCGCACGTTCTGTGCCAAAACTGAGCAAATGCGGCGATTCTGAGCACGAAACACACGTTTTGTGCCAAAACTGAGCAAATGCGGCTATTCTGAGCACGAAACACACGTTTTGTGCCAAAACTGAGCAAAAGCGGCGATTCTGTGCACGAAACGCACGTTTTGTGCCAAAAGGAGCAATTGCGTGCACGAAACGCACGTTTTGTGCCAAAACTGAGCAAAGGCGGCGATACTGTGCACGAAACGCACGCTATGTGCCAGAACTGAGCAAAAGCGGCGATTCTGTGCACGAAACGCACGCTATGTGCCAGAACTGAGCAAAAGCGGCGATTCTGTGCACGAAACGCACGTTTTGTGCCAAAACTGAGCAAAAGCGGCGATTCTGAGCACGAAACACACATTTGCGCCAAAACCGAGCAAAAGCGGCGACTCTGAGCACGAAACGCACGTTTTGTGTCAAAACTGAGCAAAAGCGGCGATTCTGTGAACGAAACGCACGTTTTGTGCCAAAAGGAGCAATTGCGTGCACGAAACGCACGTTTTGTGCCAAAACTGAGCAAAAGCGGCGATTCTGTGCACGATACACGGGTTTTGTGCCAAGACTGAGCAAAAGCGGCGATTCTGTGCATGAAACGCACGTTTTGTGCCAAAGCTGAGCAAAAGCGGCGATTCTGTGCATGAAACGCACGTTTTGTGCCAAAAGGAGCAATTGCGTGCACGAAACGCACGTTTTGTGCCAAAACTGAGCAAAAGCGGCGATTCTGAGCACGAAACACACATTTGTGCCAAAACCGAGCAAAAGCGGCGACCCTGAGCACGAAACGCACGTTTCGTGCCAAAACTGAGCAAAAGCGGCGATTCTGTGCACGAAACGCACGTTTTGTGTCAATAATGTGCAAAAGCGGCGACTCTCAGCACGAAATGCACGTTTTGTGCCAAAACTGAGCAAAAGCGGCGATTCTGTGCACAAACCGCACGTTTTGTGCCAAACTGAGCAAAAGTGGCGATTCTGAGCACGAAACGCACGTTTTGTGCCAAAACTGAGCAAAAGCGGCGATTCTGTGCACGATACACGGGTTTTGTGCCAAGACTGAGCAAAAGCGGCGATTCTGTGCATGAAACGCACGTTTTGTGCCAAAAGGAGCAATTCGGTGCGTGAAACGCCCGTTTTGTGCCAAAACTGAGCAAAAGCGGCGATTCTGTGCATGAAACGCACGTTTTGTGCCAAAAGGAGCAATTCGGTGCGTGAAACGCACGTTTTGTGCCAAAACTGAGCAAAAGCGGCGATTCTGTGCACGAAACACGGGCTTTGTCCCAAAACTGAGCAAATGCGGGGATTCTGAGCACGAAACACACGTTTTGTGCCAAAACTGAGCAAAAGCGGCGATTCTGAGCACGAAACGCACGTTTTGTGCCAAAACTGAGCAGAAGCGGCGATTCTGTGCACGAAACACGGGTTTTGTGTCAAAACTGAGCAAAAGCTGCGATTCTGAGCACGAAACGCACGTTTTGTGCCAAACCTGAGCAAATGCGGCGATTCTGTGCACGAAAACCACGTTTTGTGCCATAAGGTGCGTGAAA
Organism: Stelis phaeoptera; assembly: GCA_943735885.1. Taxonomy (NCBI): domain Eukaryota; kingdom Metazoa; phylum Arthropoda; class Insecta; order Hymenoptera; family Megachilidae; genus Stelis; species Stelis phaeoptera. The sequence goes on from CALSEM010000143.1 coordinate 1,768,221, forward strand.
TTCGGTGCGTTAAACGCACGTTTTGTGCCAAAACTGAGCAAAAGGGGCGATTCTGTGCACGAAACACGGGTTTTGTCCCAAAACTGAGAAAAAGCGGCGATTCTGCGCACGAAACGCACGTTTTGTGCCAAAACTGAGAAAAAGCGGCGATTCTGTGCACGAACCGCACGTTTTGTGCCAAAACTGAGAAAAAGCGGCGATTCTGTGCACGAAACGCACGTTTTGTGTCAATAATGAGCAAAAGCGGCGATTCTGTGCACGAAACGTACGTTTTGTGTCAATAATGTGCAAAAGCAGCGACTCTGAGCACGAAACGCACGTTTTGTGCCAAAACTGAGCAGAAGCGGCGATTCTGTGCACGAAACACGGGTTTTGTGTCAAAACAGAGCAAAAGCTGCGATTCTGTGCACGAAACGCACGTTTTGTGTCAATAATGTGCAAAAGCGGCGACTCTCAGCACGAAACGCACGTTTTGTGTCAAAACTGAGCAAAAGCGGCGATTCTGTGCACAAACCGCACGTTTTGTGCCAAACTGAGCAAAAGTGGCGATTCTGAGCACGAAACGCACGTTTTGTGCCAAAACTGAGCAAAGGCGACGACTCTGAGCACGAAACGCACGTTCTGTGTCAATAATGAGCAAAAGCGGCGACTCTGAGCACGAAACGCGCGTTTTGTGCCAAAACTGAGCAAAACCGGCGATTCTGTGCACGAAACGAACGGTTTGTGCCAAAACTGAGCAAAAGCGGCGATTCTGTGCACGAAACACGGGTTTTGTGCCAAAACTGAGCAAAAGCGGCGATTCTGTGCACGAAACGCACGTTTTGTACCAAAACTGAGCAAATGCGGCGATTCTGAGCACGAAACACACATTTGTGCCAAAACCGAGCAAAAGCGGCGATTCTGAGCACGAAACGCACGTTTTGTGCCAGAAGGAACAATTCGGTGAGTGAAACGCACGTTTTGTGCCAAAACTGAGCAAAAGCAGCGATTCTGAGCACGAAACGCACGGTTTGTGCCAAAACTTAGCAAAGGCGGCGATACTGTGCACGAAACGCACGCTATGTGCCAGAACTGTGCAAAAGCGGCGATTCTGTGCACGAAACGCACGATTTGTGCCAAAAGGAGCAATTCGGTGCGTGAAACGCACGTTTTGTGCCAAAACTGAGCAAAAGAGGCGATTCTGTGCACGAAACACGGGTTTTGTCCCAAAACTGAGAAAAAGCGGCGATTCTGCGCACGAAACGCACGTTTTGTGCCAAAACTGACAAAAAGCGGCGATTCTGTGCACGAACCGCACGTTTTGTGCCAAAACTGAGAAAAAGCGGCGATTCTGTGCACGAAACGCACGTTTTGTGTCAATAATGAGCAAAAGCGGCGATTCTGTGCACGAAACGCACGTTTTGTGTCAATAATGTGCAAAAGCAGCGACTCTGAGCACGAAACGCATGTTTTGTGCCAAAACTGAGCAGAAGCGGCGATTCTGTGCACGAAACACGGGTTTTGTGCCAAAACTGAGCAAAAGCTGCGATTCTGTGCACGAAACGCACGTTTTGTGTCAATAATGTGCAAAAGCGGCGACTCTCAGCACGAAACGCACGTTCTGTGTCAATAATGAGCAAAAGCGGCGACTCTGAGCACGAAACGCGCGTTTTGTGCCAAAACTGAGCAAAACCGGCGAATCTGTGCACGAAACGAACGGTTTGTGCCAAAACTGAGCAAAAGCGGCGATTCTGTGCACGAAACACGGGTTTTGTGCCAAAACTGAGCAAAAGCGGCGATTCTGTGCACGAAACGCACGTTTTGTACCAAAACTGAGCAAATGCGGCGATTCTGAGCACGAAACGCCCGTTTTGTGCCAAAAGGGGCAATTCGGTGCGTGAGGCGCACGTTCTGTGCCAAAACTGAGCAAATGCGGCGATTCTGAGCACGAAACACACGTTTTGTGCCAAAACTGAGCAAATGCGGCTATTCTGAGCACGAAACACACGTTTTGTGCCAAAACTGAGCAAAAGCGGCGATTCTGTGCACGAAACGCACGTTTTGTGCCAAAAGGAGCAATTGCGTGCACGAAACGCACGTTTTGTGCCAAAACTGAGCAAAGGCGGCGATACTGTGCACGAAACGCACGCTATGTGCCAGAACTGAGCAAAAGCGGCGATTCTGTGCACGAAACGCACGCTATGTGCCAGAACTGAGCAAAAGCGGCGATTCTGTGCACGAAACGCACGTTTTGTGCCAAAACTGAGCAAAAGCGGCGATTCTGAGCACGAAACACACATTTGCGCCAATACCGAGCAAAAGCGGCGACTCTGAGCACGAAACGCACGTTTTGTGTCAAAACTGAGCAAAAGCGGCGATTCTGTGAACGAAACGCACGTTTTGTGCCAAAAGGAGCAATTGCGTGCACGAAACGCACGTTTTGTGCCAAAACTGAGCAAAAGCGGCGATTCTGTGCACGATACACGGGTTTTGTGCCAAGACTGAGCAAAAGCGGCGATTCTGTGCATGAAACGCACGTTTTGTGCCAAAGCTGAGCAAAAGCGGCGATTCTGTGCATGAAACGCACGTTTTGTGCCAAAAGGAGCAATTGCGTGCACGAAACGCACGTTTTGTGCCAAAACTGAGCAAAAGCGGCGATTCTGAGCACGAAACACACATTTGTGCCAAAACCGAGCAAAAGCGGCGACCCTGAGCACGAAACGCACGTTTTGTGCCAAAACTGAGCAAAAGCGGCGATTCTGTGCACGAAACGCACGTTTTGTGTCAATAATGTGCAAAAGCGGCGACTCTCAGCACGAAATGCACGTTTTGTGCCAAAACTGAGCAAAAGCGGCGATTCTGTGCACAAACCGCACGTTTTGTGCCAAACTGAGCAAAAGTGGCGATTCTGAGCACGAAACGCACGTTTTGTGCCAAAACTGAGCAAAAGCGGCGATTCTGAGCACGAAACACACATTTGTGCCAAAACCGAGCAAAAGCGGCGACCCTGAGCACGAAACGCACGTTTTGTGCCAAAACTGAGCAAAAGCGGCGATTCTGTGCACGAAACGCACGTTTTGTGTCAATAATGTGCAAAAGCGGCGACTCTCAGCACGAAATGCACGTTTTGTGCCAAAACTGAGCAAAAGCGGCGATTCTGTGCACAAACCGCACGTTTTGTGCCAAACTGAGCAAAAGTGGCGATTCTGAGCACGAAACGCACGTTTTGTGCCAAAACTGAGCAAAAGCGGCGATTCTGAGCACGAAACACACATTTGTGCCAAAACCGAGCAAAAGCGGCGACCCTGAGCACGAAACGCACGTTTTGTGCCAAAACTGAGCAAAAGCGGCGATTCTGTGCACGAAACGCACGTTTTGTGTCAATAATGTGCAAAAGCGGCGACTCTCAGCACGAAATGCACGTTTTGTGCCAAAACTGAGCAAAAGCGGCGATTCTGTGCACAAACCGCACGTTTTGTGCCAAACTGAGCAAAAGTGGCGATTCTGAGCACGAAACGCACGTTTTGTGCCAAAACTGAGCAAAAGCGGCGATTCTGTGCACGATACACGGGTTTTGTGCCAAGACTGAGCAAAAGCGGCGATTCTGTGCATGAAACGCACGTTTTGTGCCAAAAGGAGCAATTCGGTGCGTGAAACGCCCGTTTTGTGCCAAAACTGAGCAAAAGCGGCGATTCTGTGCATGAAACGCACGTTTTGTGCCAAAAGGAGCAATTCGGTGCGTGAAACGCACGTTTTGTGCCAAAACTGAGCAAAAGCGGCGATTCTGTGCACGAAACACGGGCTTTGTCCCAAAACTGAGCAAATGCGGGGATTCTGAGCACGAAACACACGTTTTGTGCCAAAACTGAGCAAAAGCGGCGATTCTGTGCACGAAACGCACGTTTTGTGCCAAAACTGAGCAGAAGCGGCGATTCTGTGCACGAAACACGGGTTTTGTGTCAAAACTGAGCAAAAGCTGCGATTCTGAGCACGAAACGCACGTTTTGTGCTAAACCTGAGCAAATGCGGCGATTCTGTGCACGAACCGCACGTTTTGTGCCAAAACTGAGAAAAAGCGGCGATTCTGTGCACGAAACGCACGTTTTGTGTCAATAATGAGCAAAAGCGGCGATTCTGTGCACGAAACGTACGTTTTGTGTCAATAATGTGCAAAAGCAGCGACTCTGAGCACGAAACGCACGTTTTGTGCCAAAACTGAGCAGAAGCGGCGATTCTGTGCACGAAACACGGGTTTTGTGTCAAAACAGAGCAAAAGCTGCGATTCTGTGCACGAAACGCACGTTTTGTGTCAATAATGTGCAAAAGCGGCGACTCTCAGCACGAAACGCACGTTTTGTGTCAAAACTGAGCAAAAGCGGCGATTCTGTGCACAAACCGCACGTTTTGTGCCAAACTGAGCAAAAGTGGCGATTCTGAGCACGAAACGCACGTTTTGTGCCAAAACTGAGCAAAGGCGACGACTCTGAGCACGAAACGCACGTTCTGTGTCAATAATGAGCAAAAGCGGCGACTCTGAGCACGAAACGCGCGTTTTGTGCCAAAACTGAGCAAAACCGGCGATTCTGTGCACGAAACGAACGGTTTGTGCCAAAACTGAGCAAAAGCGGCGATTCTGTGCACGAAACACGGGTTTTGTGCCAAAACTGAGCAAAAGCGGCGATTCTGTGCACGAAACGCACGTTTTGTACCAAAACTGAGCAAATGCGGCGATTCTGAGCACGAAACACACATTTGTGCCAAAACCGAGCAAAAGCGGCGATTCTGAGCACGAAACGCACGTTTTGTGCCAGAAGGAACAATTCGGTGAGTGAAACGCACGTTTTGTGCCAAAACTGAGCAAAAGCAGCGATTCTGAGCACGAAACGCACGGTTTGTGCCAAAACTTAGCAAAGGCGGCGATACTGTGCACGAAACGCACGCTATGTGCCAGAACTGTGCAAAAGCGGCGATTCTGTGCACGAAACGCACGATTTGTGCCAAAAGGAGCAATTCGGTGCGTGAAACGCACGTTTTGTGCCAAAACTGAGCAAAAGAGGCGATTCTGTGCACGAAACACGGGTTTTGTCCCAAAACTGAGAAAAAGCGGCGATTCTGCGCACGAAACGCACGTTTTGTGCCAAAACTGACAAAAAGCGGCGATTCTGTGCACGAACCGCACGTTTTGTGCCAAAACTGAGAAAAAGCGGCGATTCTGTGCACGAAACGCACGTTTTGTGTCAATAATGAGCAAAAGCGGCGATTCTGAGCACGAAACGCACGTTTTGTGCCAAACCTGAGCAAATGCGGCGATTCTGTGCACGAAAAGCACGTTTTGTGCCAAAAGGTGCGTGAAATTTGGTGCGTGAAACGCACGTTTTGTGCCAAAAGGTGCGTGAAATTTGGTGCGTGAAACGCACGTTTTGTGCCAAAACTGAGCAAAAGAGGCGATTCTGTGCACGAAACACGGGTTTTGTCCCAAAACTGAGAAAAAGCGGCGATTCTGCGCACGAAACGCACGTTTTGTGCCAGAACTGAGCAGAAGCGGCGATTCTGTGCACGAACCGCACGTTTTGTGCCAAAACTGAGAAAAAGCGGCGATTCTGTGCACGAAACGCACGTTTTGTGTCAATAATGAGCAAAAGCGGCGATTCTGTGCACGAAACGCACGTTTTGTGTCAATAATGTGCAAAAGCAGCGACTCTGTGCACGAAACGCACGTTTTGTGCCAAAACTGAGCAGAAGCGGCGATTCTGTGCACGAAACACGGGTTTTGTGCCAAAACTGAGCAAAAGCTGCGATTCTGTGCACGAAACGCACGTTTTGTGTCAATAATGTGCAAAAGCGGCGACTCTCAGCACGAAACGCACGTTCTGTGTCAATAATGAGCAAAAGCGGCGACTCTGAGCACGAAACGCGCGTTTTGTGCCAAAACTGAGCAAAACCGGCGAATCTGTGCACGAAACGAACGGTTTGTGCCAAAACTGAGCAAAAGCGGCGATTCTGTGCACGAAACACGGGTTTTGTGCCAAAACTGAGCAAAAGCGGCGATTCTGTGCACGAAACGCACGTTTTGTACCAAAACTGAGCAAATGCGGCGATTCTGAGCACGAAACGCCCGTTTTGTGCCAAAAGGGGCAATTCGGTGCGTGAGGCGCACGTTCTGTGCCAAAACTGAGCAAATGCGGCGATTCTGAGCACGAAACACACGTTTTGTGCCAAAACTGAGCAAATGCGGCTATTCTGAGCACGAAACACACGTTTTGTGCCAAAACTGAGCAAAAGCGGCGATTCTGTGCACGAAACGCACGTTTTGTGCCAAAAGGAGCAATTGCGTGCACGAAACGCACGTTTTGTGCCAAAACTGAGCAAAGGCGGCGATACTGTGCACGAAACGCACGCTATGTGCCAGAACTGAGCAAAAGCGGCGATTCTGTGCACGAAACGCACGCTATGTGCCAGAACTGAGCAAAAGCGGCGATTCTGTGCACGAAACGCACGTTTTGTGCCAAAACTGAGCAAAAGCAGCGATTCTGAGCACGAAACACACATTTGCGCCAAAACCGAGCAAAAGCGGCGACTCTGAGCACGAAACGCACGTTTTGTGTCAAAACTGAGCAAAAGCGGCGATTCTGTGAACGAAACGCACGTTTTGTGCCAAAAGGAGCAATTGCGTGCACGAAACGCACGTTTTGTGCCAAAACTGAGCAAAAGCGGCGATTCTGTGCACGATACACGGGTTTTGTGCCAAGACTGAGCAAAAGCGGCGATTCTGTGCATGAAACGCACGTTTTGTGCCAAAGCTGAGCAAAAGCGGCGATTCTGTGCATGAAACGCACGTTTTGTGCCAAAAGGAGCAATTGCGTGCACGAAACGCACGTTTTGTGCCAAAACTGAGCAAAAGCGGCGATTCTGAGCACGAAACACACATTTGTGCCAAAACCGAGCAAAAGCGGCGACCCTGAGCACGAAACGCACGTTTTGTGCCAAAACTGAGCAAAAGCGGCGATTCTGTGCACGAAACGCACGTTTTGTGTCAATAATGTGCAAAAGCGGCGACTCTCAGCACGAAATGCACGTTTTGTGCCAAAACTGAGCAAAAGCGGCGATTCTGTGCACAAACCGCACGTTTTGTGCCAAACTGAGCAAAAGCGGCGATTCTGTGCACGATACACGGGTTTTGTGCCAAGACTGAGCAAAAGCGGCGATTCTGTGCATGAAACGCACGTTTTGTGCCAAAAGGAGCAATTCGGTGCGTGAAACGCCCGTTTTGTGCCAAAACTGAGCAAAAGCGGCGATTCTGTGCATGAAACGCACGTTTTGTGCCAAAAGGAGCAATTCGGTGCGTGAAACGCACGTTTTGTGCCAAAACTGAGCAAAAGCGGCGATTCTGTGCACGAAACACGGGCTTTGTCCCAAAACTGAGCAAATGCGGGGATTCTGAGCACGAAACACACGTTTTGTGCCAAAACTGAGCAAAAGCGGCGATTCTGAGCACGAAACGCACGTTTTGTGCCAAAACTGAGCAGAAGCAGCGATTCTGTGCACGAAACACGGGTTTTGTGTCAAAACTGAGCAAAAGCTGCGATTCTGTGCACGAAACGCACGTTTTGTGTCAATAATGTGCAAAAGCGGCGACTCTCAGCTCGAAACGCACGTTTTGTGCCAAAACTGAGCAAAACCGGCGATTCTGTGCACGAAACGGACGTATTGTGTCAATAATGAGCAAAGGCGGCGATTCTGTGCACGAAACGCACGTTTTGTGCCAATAATGAGCAAAAGCGGCGACTCTGCGCACGAAACGCGCGTTTTGTGCCAAAACTGAGAAAAAGCGGCGATTCTGTGCACGAAACACGGGTTTTGTGTCAAAACTGAGCAAAAGCTGAGATTCTGTGCACGAAACGCACGTTTTGTGTCAATAATGTGCAAAAGCGGCGACTCTCAGCACGAAACTCACGTTTTGTGCCAAAACTGAGCAAAAGCGGCGATTCTGTGCACAAACCGCACGTTTTGTGCCAAACTGAGCAAAAGTGGCGATTCTGAGCACGAAACGCACGTTTTGTGCCAAAACTGAGCAAAGGCGACGATTCTGAGCACGAAACGCACGTTCTGTGTCAATAATGAGCAAAAGCGGCGACTCTGAGCACGAAACGCGCGTTTTGTGCCAAAACTGAGCAAAACCGGCGATTCTGTGCACGAAACGAACGGTTTGTGCCAAAACTGAGCAAAAGCGGCGATTCTGTGCACGATACACGGGTTTTGTGCCAAAACTGAGCAAAAGCGGCGATTCTGTGCACGAAACGCACGTTTTGTACCAAAACTGAGCAAATGCGGCGATTCTGAGCACGAAACGCCCGTTTTGTGCCAAAAGGGGCAATTCGGTGCGTGAGGCGCACGTTTTGTGCCAAAACTGAGAAAAAGCGGCGATTCTGTGCACGAAACGCACGTTTTGTGCCAAAACTGAGCAAATGCGGCGATTCTGAGCACGAAACACATGTTTTGTGCCAAAACTGAGCAAAAGCGGCGATTCTGTGCACGAAACGCACGCTATGTGCCAGAACTGAGCAAAAGCGGCGATTCTGTGCACGAAACACGGGTTTTGTGCCAAAACTGAGCAAAAGCGGCGATTCTGTGCACGAAACGCACGTTTTGTGCCAATAATGAGCAAAAGCGGCGATTCTGCGCACGAAACGCACGTTTTGTGCCAAAACTGAGAAAAAGCGGCGATTCTGTGCACGAAACGCACGCTATGTGCCAGAACTGAGCAAAAGCGGCGATTCTGTGCACGAAACGCACGTTTTGTGCCAAAACTGAGCAAATGCGGCGATTCTGAGCACGAAACACACGTTTTGTGCCAAAACTGAGCAAAAGCGGCGATTCTGAGCACGAAACGCACGTTTTGTACCAAAACTGAGCAAATGCGGCGATTCTGAGCACGAAACGCCCGTTTTGTGCCAAAAGGGGCAATTCGGTGCGTGAGGCGCACGTTTTGTGCCAAAACTGAGAAAAAGCGGCGATTCTGTGCACGAAACGCACGTTTTGTGCCAAGACTGAGCAAATGCGGCGATTCTGAGCACGAAACACACGTTTTGTGCCAAAACTGAGCAAAAGCTGCGATTCTGTGTACAAACCGCACGTTTTGTGCCAAACTGAGCAAAAGTGGCGATTCTGTGCACGAAACACACGGTTTGTGCCAAAACTGAGCAAAAGCGGCGATTCTGTGCACGAAACACGGGTTTTGTGCCAAAACTGAGCAAAAGCGGCGATTCTGTGCACGAAACGCACGTTTTGTACCAAAACTGAGCAAATGCGGCGATTCTGAGCACGAAACACACATTTGTGCCAAAACCGAGCAAAAGCGGCGATTCTGAGCACGAAACGCACGTTTTGTGCCAGAAGGAACAATTCGGAGCGTGAAACGAACGTTTTGTGCCAAAACTGAGCAAAAGCGGCGATTTTGAGCACGAAACGCACGTTTTGTGCCAAAACTGAGAAAAAGCGGCGATTCTGTGCACGAAACACGGGCTTTGTCCCAAAACTGAGAGAAAGCGGCGATTCTGTGCACGAAACGCACGCTATGTGCCAGAACTGAGCAAAAGCGGCGATTCTGTGCACGAAACGCACGTTTTGTGCCAAAACTGAGCAAATGCGGCGATTCTGAGCACGAAACACATGTTTTGTGCCAAAACTGAGCAAAAGCGGCGATTCTGTGCACGAAACGCACGCTATGTGCCAGAACTGAGCAAAAGCGGCGATTCTGTGCACGAAACACGGGTTTTGTGCCAAAACTGAGCAAAAGCGGCGATTCTGTGCACGAAACGCACGTTTTGTGCCAATAATGAGCAAAAGCGGCGATTCTGCGCACGAAACGCACGTTTTGTGCCAAAACTGAGAAAAAGCGGCGATTCTGTGCACGAAACGCACGCTATGTGCCAGAACTGAGCAAAAGCGGCGATTCTGTGCACGAAACGCACGTTTTGTGCCAAAACTGAGCAAATGCGGCGATTCTGAGCACGAAACACACGTTTTGTGCCAAAACTGAGCAAAAGCGGCGATTCTGAGCACGAAACGCACGTTTTGTGCCAAAACTGAGCAGAAGCGGCGATTCTGTGCACGAAACACAGGTTTTGTGTCAAAACTGAGCAAAAGCTGCGATTCTGTGCACGAAACGCACGTTTTGTGTCAATAATGTGCAAAAGCGGCGACTCTCAGCACGAAACGCACGTTCTGTGTCAATACTGAGCAAAAGCGGCGACTCTGAGCACGAAACGCGCGTTTTGTGCCAAAACTGAGCAAAAACCGGCGATTCTGTGCACGAAACGAACGGTTTGTGCCAAAACTGAGCAAAAGCGGCGATTCTGTGCACGAAACACGGGTTTTGTGCCAAAACTGAGCAAAAGCGGCGATTCTGTGCACGAAACGCACGTTTTGTACCAAAACTGAGCAAATGCGGCGATTCTGAGCACGAAACGCCCGTTTTGTGCCAAAAGGGGCAATTCGGTGCGTGAGGCGCACGTTTTGTGCCAAAACTGAGAAAAAGCGGCGATTCTGTGCACGAAACGCACGTTTTGTGCCAAGACTGAGCAAATGCGGCGATTCTGAGCACGAAACACACGTTTTGTGCCAAAACTGAGCAAAAGCTGCGATTCTGTGTACAAACCGCACGTTTTGTGCCAAACTGAGCAAAAGTGGCGATTCTGTGCACGAAACACACGGTTTGTGCCAAAACTGAGCAAAAGCGGCGATTCTGTGCACGAAACACGGGTTTTGTGCCAAAACTGAGCAAAAGCGGCGATTCTGTGCACGAAACGCACGTTTTGTACCAAAACTGAGCAAATGCGGCGATTCTGAGCACGAAACACACATTTGTGCCAAAACCGAGCAAAAGCGGCGATTCTGAGCACGAAACGCACGTTTTGTGCCAGAAGGAACAATTCGGAGCGTGAAACGAACGTTTTGTGCCAAAACTGAGCAAAAGCGGCGATTTTGAGCACGAAACGCACGTTTTGTGCCAAAACTGAGAAAAAGCGGTGATTCTGTTCACGAAACGCACGTTTTGTGCCAAGACTGAGCAAATGCGGCGATTCTGAGCACGAAACACACGTTTTGTGCCAAAACTGAGCAAAAGCTGCGATTCTGTGTACAAACCGCACTTTTTGTGCCAAACTGAGCAAAAGTGGCGATTCTGTGCACGAAACACACGGTTTGTGCCAAAATTGAGCAAAAGCGGCGATTCTGTGCACGAAACACGGGTTTTGTGCCAAAACTGAGCAAAAGCGGCGATTCTGTGCACGAAACGCACGTTTTGTACCAAAACTGAGCAAATGCGGCGATTCTGAGCACGAAACGCACGTTTTGTGCCAGAAGGAACAATTCGGAGCGTGAAACGAACGTTTTGTGCCAAAACTGAGCAAAAGCGGCGATTCTGAGCACGAAGCGCACGTTTTGTGCCAAAACTGAGCACAAGCCGCGATTCTGAGCACGAAACACACGTTTTGTGCCAAAACTGAGCAAAAGCGGCGATTTTGTGTACAAACCGCACGTTTTGTGCCAAAAGGAGCAATTGCGTGCACGAAACGCACGTTTTGTGCCAAAACTGAGCAAAGGCGGCGATACTGTGCACGAAACGCACGCTATGTGCCAGAACTGAGCAAAAGCGGCGATTCTGTGCACGAAACGCACGTTTTGTGCCAAAACTGAGCAAAAGCGGCGATTCTGAGCACGAAACACACATTTGCGCCAAAACCGAGCAAAAGCGGCGACTCTGAGCACGAAACGCACGTTTTGTGCCAAAACTGAGCAAAAGCGGCGATTCTGTGCACGAAACACGGGTTTTGTGTCAAAACTGAGCAAAATCTGCGATTCTGTGCACGAAACGCACGTTTTGTGTCAATAATGTGCAAAAGCGGCGACTCTCAGCACGAAATGCACGTTTTGTGCCAAAACTGAGCAAAAGCGGCGATTCTGTGCATGGAACACGGGTTTTGTGCCAAAACTGAGAAAAAGCGGCGATTCTGCGCACGAAACGCACGTTTTGTGCCAAAACTGAGAAAAAGCTGGGATTCTGTGAACGAAACGCCCGTTTTGTGCCAAAAGGGGCAATTCGGTGCGTGAGGCGCACGTTTTGTGCCAAAACTGAGCAAATGCGGCGACTCTGAGCACGAAACACACGTTTTGTGCCAAAACTGAGCAAATGCGGCTATTCTGAGCACGAAACACACGTTTTGTGCCAAAACTGAGCAAAAGCGGCGATTTTGTGTACAAACCGCACGTTTTGTGCCAAACTGAGCAAAAGTGGCGATTCTGAGCACGAAACGCACGTTTTGTGCCAAAACTGAGCAAAAGCGGCGATTCTGTGCACGAAACGCACGTTTTGTGCCATAAGGAGCAATTGCGTGCACGAAACGCACGTTTTGTGCCAAAACTGAGCAAAGGCGGCGATACTGCGCACGAAACGCACGCTATGTGCCAGAACTGAGCAAAAGCGGCGATTCTGTGCACGAAACGCACGATTTGTGCCAAAAGGAGAAATTCGGTGCGTGAAACGCACGTTTTGTGCCAAAACTGAGCAAAAGAGGCGATTCTGTGCACGAAACACGGGTTTTGTCCCAAAACTGAGAAAAAGCGGCGATTCTGTGCACGAAACGCACGCTATGTGCCAGAACTGAGCAAAAGCGGCGATTCTGTGCACGAAACGCACGTTTTGTGCCAAAACTGAGCAAAAGCGGCGATTCTGAGCACGAAACACACATTTGCGCCAAAACCGAGCAAAAGCGGCGACTCTGAGCACGAAACGCCCGTTTTGTGCCAAAACTGAGCAAAAGCGGCGATTCTGTGCACGAAACACGGGCTTTGTCCCAAAACTGAGAGAAAGCGGCGATTCTGTGCACGAAACGCACGCTATGTGCCAGAACCGAGCAAAAGCGGCGATTCTGTGCACGAAACGCACGTTTTGTGCCAAAACTGAGCAAATGCGGCGATTCTGAGCACGAAACACATGTTTTGTGCCAAAACTGAGCAAAAGCGGCGATTCTGAGCACGAAACACACGTTTTGTGCCTAAACTGAGCAAAACCGGCGATTCTGTGCACGAAACGAACGTATTGTGTCAATAATGAGCAAAAGCGGCGATTCTGTGCACGAAACACGGGTTTTGTGCCAAAACTGAGCAAAATCGGCGATTCTGTGCACGAAACATACGTTTTGTGTCAATAATGTGCAAAAGCGGCGACTCTCAGCACGAAATGCACGTTTTGTGCCAAAACTGAGCAAAAGCGGCGATTCTGTGCACGAAACGCACGTTTTGTGCCAAAACTGAGCAAATGCGGCGATTCTGAGCACGAAACACATGTTTTGTGCCAAAACTGAGCAAAAGCGGCGATTCTGAGCACGAAACAAACGTTTTGTGCCTAAACTGAGCAAAACCGGCGATTCTGTGCACGAAACGAACGTATTGTGTCAATAATGAGCAAAAGCGGCGATTCTGTGCACGAAACACGGGTTTTGTGCCAAAACTGAGCAAAAGCGGCGATTCTGTGCACGAAACGCACGTTTTGTGCCAATAATGAGCAAAAGCGGCGATTCTGCGCACGAAACGCGCGTTTTGTGCCAAAACTGAGAAAAAGCGGCGATTCTGTGCACGAAACGCACGTTTTGTGCCAAAACTGAGCAAAAGCGTCGATTCTGTGCACGGAACACGGGTTTTGTGCCAAAACTGAGAAAAAGCTGCGTTTCCGTGAACGAAACGCCCGTTTTGTGGCAAAAGGGGCAATTCGGTGCGTGAGGCGCACGTTTTGTGCCAAAACTGAGAAAAAGCGGCGATTCTGTGCACGAAACGCACGTTTTGTGCCAAGACTGAGCAAATGCGGCGATTCTGAGCACGAAACACACGTTTTGTGCCAAAACTGAGCAAAAGCTGCGATTCTGTGTACAAACCGCACTTTTTGTGGCAAACTGAGCAAAAGTGGCGATTCTGTGCACGAAACACACGGTTTGTGCCAAAACTGAGCAAAAGCGGCGATTCTGTGCACGAAACACGGGTTTTGTGCCAAAACTGAGCAAAAGCGGCGATTCTGTGCACGAAACGCACGTTTTGTGCCAAAAGGAGCAATTGCGTGCACGAAACGCACGTTTTGTGCCAAAACTGAGCAAAGGCGGCGATACTGTGCACGAAACGCACGCTATGTGCCAGAACTGAGCAAAAGCGGCGATTCTGTGCACGAAACGCACGCTATGTGCCAGAACTGAGCAAAAGCGGCGATTCTGTGCACGAAACACACGTTTTGTGCCAAAACTGAGCAAAAGCGGCGATTCTGAGCACGAAACACACATTTGCGCCAAAACCGAGCAAAAGCGGCGACTCTGAGCACGAAACGCACGTTTTGTGTCAAAACTGAGCAAAAGCGGCGATTCTGTGAACGAAACGCACGTTTTGTGCCAAAAGGAGCAATTGCGTGCACGAAACGCACGTTTTGTGCCAAAACTGAGCAAAAGCGGCGATTCTGTGCACGATACACGGGTTTTGTGCCAAGACTGAGCAAAAGCGGCGATTCTGTGCATGAAACGCACGTTTTGTGCCAAAGCTGAGCAAAAGCGGCGATTCTGTGCATGAAACGCACGTTTTGTGCCAAAAGGAGCAATTGCGTGCACGAAACGCACGTTTTGTGCCAAAACTGAGCAAAAGCGGCGATTCTGAGCACGAAACACACATTTGTGCCAAAACCGAGCAAAAGCGGCGACCCTGAGCACGAAACGCACGTTTTGTGCCAAAACTGAGCAAAAGCGGCGATTCTGTGCACGAAACGCACGTTTTGTGTCAATAATGTGCAAAAGCGGCGACTCTCAGCACGAAATGCACGTTTTGTGCCAAAACTGAGCAAAAGCGGCGATTCTGTGCACAAACCGCACGTTTTGTGCCAAACTGAGCAAAAGTGGCGATTCTGAGCACGAAACGCACGTTTTGTGCCAAAAGGAGCAATTGCGTGCACGAAACGCACGTTTTGTGCCAAAACTGAGCAAAGGCGGCGATACTGTGCACGAAACGCACGCTATGTGCCAGAACTGAGCAAAAGCGGCGATTCTGTGCACGAAACGCACGCTATGTGCCAGAACTGAGCAAATGCGGCGATTCTGAGCACGAAACACATGTTTTGTGCCAAAACTGAGCAAAAGCGGCGATTCTGAGCACGAAACAAACGTTTTGTGCCTAAACTGAGCAAAACCGGCGATTCTGTGCACGAAACGAACGTATTGTGTCAATAATGAGCAAAAGCGGCGATTCTGTGCACGAA
The DNA here is from genome assembly GCA_943735885.1 of Stelis phaeoptera. Lineage (NCBI taxonomy): Eukaryota > Metazoa > Arthropoda > Insecta > Hymenoptera > Megachilidae > Stelis > Stelis phaeoptera. Next base: position 1,783,486 of record CALSEM010000143.1, read on the forward strand.
ACACGGGTTTTGTGCCAAAACTGAGCAAAAGCGGCGATTCTGTGCACGAAACGCACGTTTTGTGCCAATAATGAGCAAAAGCGGCGATTCTGCGCACGAAACGCGCGTTTTGTGCCAAAACTGAGAAAAAGCGGCGATTCTGTGCACGAAACGCACGTTTTGTGCCAAAACTGAGCAAAAGCGTCGATTCTGTGCACGGAACACGGGTTTTGTGCCAAAACTGAGAAAAAGCTGCGATTCCGTGAACGAAACGCCCGTTTTGTGGCAAAAGGGGCAATTCGGTGCGTGAGGCGCACGTTTTGTGCCAAAACTGAGAAAAAGCGGCGATTCTGTGCACGAAACGCACGTTTTGTGCCAAGACTGAGCAAATGCGGCGATTCTGAGCACGAAACACACGTTTTGTGCCAAAACTGAGCAAAAGCTGCGATTCTGTGTACAAACCGCACTTTTTGTGGCAAACTGAGCAAAAGTGGCGATTCTGTGCACGAAACACACGGTTTGTGCCAAAACTGAGCAAAAGCGGCGATTCTGTGCACGAAACACGGGTTTTGTGCCAAAACTGAGCAAAAGCGGCGATTCTGTGCACGAAACGCACGTTTTGTACCAAAACTGAGCAAATGCGGCGATTCTGAGCACGAAACACACATTTGTGCCAAAACCCAGCAAAAGCGGCGATTCTGAGCACGAAACGCACGTTTTGTGCCAGAAGGAACAATTCGGAGCGTGAAACGAACGTTTTGTGCCAAAACTGAGCAAAAGCGGCGATTCTGAGCACGAAGCGCACGTTTTGTGCCAAAACTGAGCAAAAGCGGCGATTCTGTGCACGAAACGCACGTTTTGTGCCAAAAGGAGCAATTGCGTGCACGAAACGCACGTTTTGTGCCAAAACTGAGCAAAGGCGGCGATACTGTGCACGAAACGCACGCTATGTGCCAGAACTGAGCAAAAGCGGCGATTCTGTGCACGAAACGCACGCTATGTGCCAGAACTGAGCAAAAGCGGCGATTCTGTGCACGAAACACACGTTTTGTGCCAAAACTGAGCAAAAGCGGCGATTCTGAGCACGAAACACACATTTGCGCCAAAACCGAGCAAAAGCGGCGACTCTGAGCACGAAACGCACGTTTTGTGTCAAAACTGAGCAAAAGCGGCGATTCTGTGAACGAAACGCACGTTTTGTGCCAAAAGGAGCAATTGCGTGCACGAAACGCACGTTTTGTGCCAAAACTGAGCAAAAGCGGCGATTCTGTGCACGATACACGGGTTTTGTGCCAAGACTGAGCAAAAGCGGCGATTCTGTGCATGAAACGCACGTTTTGTGCCAAAGCTGAGCAAAAGCGGCGATTCTGTGCATGAAACGCACGTTTTGTGCCAAAAGGAGCAATTGCGTGCACGAAACGCACGTTTTGTGCCAAAACTGAGCAAAAGCGGCGATTCTGAGCACGAAACACACATTTGTGCCAAAACCGAGCAAAAGCGGCGACCCTGAGCACGAAACGCACGTTTTGTGCCAAAACTGAGCAAAAGCGGCGATTCTGTGCACGAAACGCACGTTTTGTGTCAATAATGTGCAAAAGCGGCGACTCTCAGCACGAAATGCACGTTTTGTGCCAAAACTGAGCAAAAGCGGCGATTCTGTGCACAAACCGCACGTTTTGTGCCAAACTGAGCAAAAGTGGCGATTCTGAGCACGAAACGCACGTTTTGTGCCAAAACTGAGCAAAAGCGGCGATTCTGTGCACGATACACGGGTTTTGTGCCAAGACTGAGCAAAAGCGGCGATTCTGTGCATGAAACGCACGTTTTGTGCCAAAAGGAGCAATTCGGTGCGTGAAACGCCCGTTTTGTGCCAAAACTGAGCAAAAGCGGCGATTCTGTGCATGAAACGCACGTTTTGTGCCAAAAGGAGCAATTCGGTGCGTGAAACGCCCGTTTTGTGCCAAAACTGAGCAAAAGCGGCGATTCTGTGCATGAAACGCACGTTTTGTGCCAAAAGGAGCAATTCGGTGCGTGAAACGCACGTTTTGTGCCAAAACTGAGCAAAAGCGGCGATTCTGTGCACGAAACACGGGCTTTGTCCCAAAACTGAGAGAAAGCGGCGATTCTGTGCACGAAACGCACGCTATGTGCCAGAACTGAGCAAAAGCGGCGATTCTGTGCACGAAACGCACGTTTTGTGCCAAAACTGAGCAAATGCGGCGATTCTGAGCACGAAACACATGTTTTGTGCCAAAACTGAGCAAAAGCGGCGATTCTGTGCACGAAACGCACGCTATGTGCCAGAACTGAGCAAATGCGGCGATTCTGAGCACGAAACACATGTTTTGTGCCAAAACTGAGCAAAAGCGGCGATTCTGTGAACGAAACGCACGTTTTGTGCCAAAAGGAGCAATTGCGTGCACGAAACGCACGTTTTGTGCCAAAACTGAGCAAAAGCGGCGATTCTGTGCACGATACACGGGTTTTGTGCCAAGACTGAGCAAAAGCGGCGATTCTGTGCATGAAACGCACGTTTTGTGCCAAAGCTGAGCAAAAGCGGCGATTCTGTGCATGAAACGCACGTTTTGTGCCAAAAGGAGCAATTGCGTGCACGAAACGCACGTTTTGTGCCAAAACTGAGCAAAAGCGGCGATTCTGAGCACGAAACACACATTTGTGCCAAAACCGAGCAAAAGCGGCGACCCTGAGCACGAAACGCACGTTTTGTGCCAAAACTGAGCAAAAGCGGCGATTCTGTGCACGAAACGCACGTTTTGTGTCAATAATGTGCAAAAGCGGCGACTCTCAGCACGAAATGCACGTTTTGTGCCAAAACTGAGCAAAAGCGGCGATTCTGTGCACAAACCGCACGTTTTGTGCCAAACTGAGCAAAAGTGGCGATTCTGAGCACGAAACGCACGTTTTGTGCCAAAAGGAGCAATTGCGTGCACGAAACGCACGTTTTGTGCCAAAACTGAGCAAAGGCGGCGATACTGTGCACGAAACGCACGCTATGTGCCAGAACTGAGCAAAAGCGGCGATTCTGTGCACGAAACGCACGCTATGTGCCAGAACTGAGCAAATGCGGCGATTCTGAGCACGAAACACATGTTTTGTGCCAAAACTGAGCAAAAGCGGCGATTCTGAGCACGAAACAAACGTTTTGTGCCTAAACTGAGCAAAACCGGCGATTCTGTGCACGAAACGAACGTATTGTGTCAATAATGAGCAAAAGCGGCGATTCTGTGCACGAAACACGGGTTTTGTGCCAAAACTGAGCAAAAGCGGCGATTCTGTGCACGAAACGCACGTTTTGTGCCAATAATGAGCAAAAGCGGCGATTCTGCGCACGAAACGCGCGTTTTGTGCCAAAACTGAGAAAAAGCGGCGATTCTGTGCACGAAACGCACGTTTTGTGCCAAAACTGAGCAAAAGCGTCGATTCTGTGCACGGAACACGGGTTTTGTGCCAAAACTGAGAAAAAGCTGCGATTCCGTGAACGAAACGCCCGTTTTGTGGCAAAAGGGGCAATTCGGTGCGTGAGGCGCACGTTTTGTGCCAAAACTGAGAAAAAGCGGCGATTCTGTGCACGAAACGCACGTTTTGTGCCAAGACTGAGCAAATGCGGCGATTCTGAGCACGAAACACACGTTTTGTGCCAAAACTGAGCAAAAGCTGCGATTCTGTGTACAAACCGCACTTTTTGTGGCAAACTGAGCAAAAGTGGCGATTCTGTGCACGAAACACACGGTTTGTGCCAAAACTGAGCAAAAGCGGCGATTCTGTGCACGAAACACGGGTTTTGTGCCAAAACTGAGCAAAAGCGGCGATTCTGTGCACGAAACGCACGTTTTGTACCAAAACTGAGCAAATGCGGCGATTCTGAGCACGAAACACACATTTGTGCCAAAACCCAGCAAAAGCGGCGATTCTGAGCACGAAACGCACGTTTTGTGCCAGAAGGAACAATTCGGAGCGTGAAACGAACGTTTTGTGCCAAAACTGAGCAAAAGCGGCGATTCTGAGCACGAAGCGCACGTTTTGTGCCAAAACTGAGCAAAAGCGGCGATTCTGTGCACGAAACGCACGTTTTGTGCCAAAAGGAGCAATTGCGTGCACGAAACGCACGTTTTGTGCCAAAACTGAGCAAAGGCGGCGATACTGTGCACGAAACGCACGCTATGTGCCAGAACTGAGCAAAAGCGGCGATTCTGTGCACGAAACGCACGCTATGTGCCAGAACTGAGCAAAAGCGGCGATTCTGTGCACGAAACACACGTTTTGTGCCAAAACTGAGCAAAAGCGGCGATTCTGAGCACGAAACACACATTTGCGCCAAAACCGAGCAAAAGCGGCGACTCTGAGCACGAAACGCACGTTTTGTGTCAAAACTGAGCAAAAGCGGCGATTCTGTGAACGAAACGCACGTTTTGTGCCAAAAGGAGCAATTGCGTGCACGAAACGCACGTTTTGTGCCAAAACTGAGCAAAAGCGGCGATTCTGTGCACGATACACGGGTTTTGTGCCAAGACTGAGCAAAAGCGGCGATTCTGTGCATGAAACGCACGTTTTGTGCCAAAGCTGAGCAAAAGCGGCGATTCTGTGCATGAAACGCACGTTTTGTGCCAAAAGGAGCAATTGCGTGCACGAAACGCACGTTTTGTGCCAAAACTGAGCAAAAGCGGCGATTCTGAGCACGAAACACACATTTGTGCCAAAACCGAGCAAAAGCGGCGACCCTGAGCACGAAACGCACGTTTTGTGCCAAAACTGAGCAAAAGCGGCGATTCTGTGCACGAAACGCACGTTTTGTGTCAATAATGTGCAAAAGCGGCGACTCTCAGCACGAAATGCACGTTTTGTGCCAAAACTGAGCAAAAGCGGCGATTCTGTGCACAAACCGCACGTTTTGTGCCAAACTGAGCAAAAGTGGCGATTCTGAGCACGAAACGCACGTTTTGTGCCAAAACTGAGCAAAAGCGGCGATTCTGTGCACGATACACGGGTTTTGTGCCAAGACTGAGCAAAAGCGGCGATTCTGTGCATGAAACGCACGTTTTGTGCCAAAAGGAGCAATTCGGTGCGTGAAACGCCCGTTTTGTGCCAAAACTGAGCAAAAGCGGCGATTCTGTGCATGAAACGCACGTTTTGTGCCAAAAGGAGCAATTCGGTGCGTGAAACGCCCGTTTTGTGCCAAAACTGAGCAAAAGCGGCGATTCTGTGCATGAAACGCACGTTTTGTGCCAAAAGGAGCAATTCGGTGCGTGAAACGCACGTTTTGTGCCAAAACTGAGCAAAAGCGGCGATTCTGTGCACGAAACACGGGCTTTGTCCCAAAACTGAGAGAAAGCGGCGATTCTGTGCACGAAACGCACGCTATGTGCCAGAACTGAGCAAAAGCGGCGATTCTGTGCACGAAACGCACGTTTTGTGCCAAAACTGAGCAAATGCGGCGATTCTGAGCACGAAACACATGTTTTGTGCCAAAACTGAGCAAAAGCGGCGATTCTGTGCACGAAACGCACGCTATGTGCCAGAACTGAGCAAAAGCGGCGATTCTGTGCACGAAACACGGGTTTTGTGCCAAAACTGAGCAAAAGCGGCGATTCTGTGCACGAAACGCACGTTTTGTGCCAATAATGAGCAAAAGCGGCGATTCTGCGCACGAAACGCACGTTTTGTGCCAAAACTGAGAAAAAGCGGCGATTCTGTGCACGAAACGCACGCTATGTGCCAGAACTGAGCAAAAGCGGCGATTCTGTGCACGAAACGCACGTTTTGTGCCAAAACTGAGCAAATGCGGCGAATCTGAGCACGAAACACACGTTTTGTGCCAAAACTGAGCAAAAGCGGCGATTCTGAGCACGAAACGCACGTTTTGTGCCAAAACTGAGCAGAAGCGGCGATTCTGTGCACGAAACACGGGTTTTGTGTCAAAACTGAGCAAAAGCTGCGATTCTGTGCACGAAACGCACGTTTTGTGTCAATAATGTGCAAAAGCGGCGACTCTCAGCACGAAACGCACGTTTTGTGCCAAAACTGAGCAAAACCGGCGATTCTGTGCACGAAACGAACGTATTGTGTCAATAATGAGCAAAAGCGGCGACTCTGAGCACGAAACGCGCGTTTTGTGCCAAAACTGAGCAAAACCGGCGATTCTGTGCACGAAACGAACGGTTTGTGCCAAAACTGAGCAAAAGCGGCGATTCTGTGCACGAAACACGGGTTTTGTGCCAAAACTGAGCAAAAGCGGCGATTCTGTGCACGAAACGCACGTTTTGTACCAAAACTGAGCAAAAGCAGCGATTCTGAGCACGAAACGCACGGTTTGTGCCAAAACTTAGCAAAGGCGGCGATACTGTGCACGAAACGCACGCTATGTGCCAGAACTGTGCAAATGCGGCGATTCTGTGCACGAAAAGCACGTTTTGTGCCAAAAGGTGCGTGAAATTCGGTGCGTGAAACGCACGTTTTGTGATAAAACTGAGCAAAAGAGGCGATTCTGTGCACGAAACACGGGTTTTGTCCCAAAACTGAGAAAAAGCGGCGATTCTGCGCACGAAACGCACGTTTTGTGCCAGAACTGAGAAAAAGCGGCGATTCTGTGCACGAACCGCACGTTTTGTGCCAAAACTGAGAAAAAGCGGCGATTCTGTGCACGAAACGCACGTTTTGTGTCAATAATGAGCAAAAGCGGCGATTCTGTGCACGAAACGCACGTTTTGTGTCAATAATGTGCAAAAGCAGCGACTCTGAGCACGAAACGCACGTTTTGTGCCAAAACTGAGCAGAAGCGGCGATTCTGTGCACGAAACACGGGTTTTGTGCCAAAACTGAGCAAAAGCTGCGATTCTGTGCACGAAACGCACGTTTTGTGTCAATAATGTGCAAAAGCGGCGACTCTCAGCACGAAACGCACGTTCTGTGTCAATACTGAGCAAAAGCGGCGACTCTGAGCACGAAACGCGCGTTTTGTGCCAAAACTGAGCAAAAACCGGCGATTCTGTGCACGAAACGAACGGTTTGTGCCAAAACTGAGCAAAAGCGGCGATTCTGTGCACGAAACACGGGTTTTGTGCCAAAACTGAGCAAAAGCGGCGATTCTGTGCACGAAACGCACGTTTTGTACCAAAACTGAGCAAATGCGGCGATTCTGAGCACGAAACGCCCGTTTTGTGCCAAAAGGGGCAATTCGGTGCGTGAGGCGCACGTTCTGTGCCAAAACTGAGCAAATGCGGCGATTCTGAGCACGAAACACACGTTTTGTGCCAAAACTGAGCAAATGCGGCTATTCTGAGCACGAAACACACGTTTTGTGCCAAAACTGAGCAAAAGCGGCGATTCTGTGCACGAAACGCACGTTTTGTGCCAAAACTGAGCAAAAGCGTCGATTCTGTGCACGGAACACGGGTTTTGTGCCAAAACTGAGAAAAAGCTGCGATTCTGTGAACGAAACGCCCGTTTTGTGGCAAAAGGGGCAATTCGGTGCGTGAGGCGCACGTTTTGTGCCAAAACTGAGAAAAAGCGGCGATTCTGTGCACGAAACGCACGTTTTGTGCCAACACTGAGCAAATGCGGCGATTCTGAGCACGAAACACACGTTTTGTGCCAAAACTGAGCAAAAGCTGCGATTCTGTGTACAAACCGCACGTTTTGTGCCAAACCGAGCAAAAGTGGCGATTCTGTGCACGAAACACACGGTTTGTGCCAAAACTGAGCAAAAGCGGCGATTCTGTGCACGAAACACGGGTTTTGTGCCAAAACTGAGCAAAAGCGGCGATTCTGTGCACGAAACGCAGGTTTTGTACCAAAACTGAGCAAATGCGGCGATTCTGAGCACGAAACACACATTTGTGCCAAAACCGAGCAAAAGCGGCGATTCTGAGCACGAAACGCACGTTTTGTGCCAGAAGGAACAATTCGGAGCATGAAACGAACGTTTTGTGCCAAAACTGAGCAAAAGCGGCGATTCTGAGCACGAAACGCACGTTTTGTGCCAAAACTGAGAAAAAGCGGCGATTCTGTTCACGAAACGCACGTTTTGTGCCAAGACTGAGCAAATGCGGCGATTCTGAGCACGAAACACCCGTTTTGTGCCAAAACTGAGCAAAAGCTGCGATTCTGTGTACAAACCGCACTTTTTGTGCCAAACTGAGCAAAAGTGGCGATTCTGTGCACGAAACACACGGTTTGTGCCAAAATTGAGCAAAAGCGGCGATTCTGTGCACGAAACACGGGTTTTGTGCCAAAACTGAGCAAAAGCGGCGATTCTGTGCACGAAACGCACGTTTTGTACCAAAACTGAGCAAATGCGGCGATTCTGAGCACGAAACACACATTTGTGCCAAAACCGAGCAAAAGCGGCGATTCTGAGCACGAAACGCACGTTTTGTGCCAGAAGGAACAATTCGGAGCGTGAAACGAACGTTTTGTGCCAAAACTGAGCAAAAGCGGCGATTCTGAGCACGAAACGCCCGTTTTGTGCCAAAAGGGGCAATTCGGTGCGTGAGGAGCACGTTCTGTGCCAAAACTGAGCAAATGCGGCGATTCTGAGCACGAAACACACGTTTTGTGCTAAAACTGAGCAAATGCGGCTATTCTGAGCACGAAACACACGTTTTGTGCCAAAACTGAGCAAAAGCGGCGATTCTGTGCACGAAACGCACGTTTTGTGCCAAAACTGAGCAAAAGCGTCGATTCTGTGCACGGAACACGGGTTTTGTGCCAAAACTGAGAAAAAGCTGCGATTCTGTGAACGAAACGCCCGTTTTGTGGCAAAAGGGGCAATTCGGTGCGTGAGGCGCACGTTTTGTGCCAAAACTGAGAAAAAGCGGCGATTCTGTGCACGAAACGCACGTTTTGTGCCAAGACTGAGCAAATGCGGCGATTCTGAGCACGAAACACACGTTTTGTGCCAAAACTGAGCAAAAGCTGCGATTCTGTGTACAAACCGCACGTTTTGTGCCAAACTGAGCAGAAGTGGCGATTCTGTGCACGAAACACACGGTTTGTGCCAAAACTGAGCAAAAGCGGCGATTCTGTGCACGAAACACGGGTTTTGTGCCAAAACTGAGCAAAAGCGGCGATTCTGTGCACGAAACGCACGTTTTGTACCAAAACTGAGCAAATGCGGCGATTCTGAGCACGAAACACACATTTGTGCCAAAACCGAGCAAAAGCGGCGATTCTGAGCACGAAACGCACGTTTTGTGCCAGAAGGAACAATTCGGAGCGTGAAACGAACGTTTTGTGCCAAAACTGAGCAAAAGCGGCGATTTTGAGCACGAAACGCACGTTTTGTGCCAAAACTGAGAAAAAGCGGCGATTCTGTTCACGAAACGCACGTTTTGTGCCAAGACTGAGCAAATGCGGCGATTCTGAGCACGAAACACACGTTTTGTGCCAAAACTGAGCAAAAGCTGCGCTTCTGTGTACGAAACACACTTTTTGTGCCAAACTGAGCAAAAGTGGCGCTTCTGTGCACGAAACACACGGTTTGTGCCAAAATTGAGCAAAAGCGGCGATTCTGTGCACGAAACACGGGTTTTGTGCCAAAACTGAGCAAAAGCGGCGATTCTGTGCACGAAACGCACGTTTTGTGCCAATAATGAGCAAAAGCGGCGATTCTGCGCACGAAACGCACGTTTTGTGCCAAAACTGAGAAAAAGCGGCGATTCTGTGCACGAAACGCACGCTATGTGCCAGAACTGAGCAAAAGCGGCGATTCTGTGCACGAAACGCACGTTTTGTGCCAAAACTGAGCAAATGCGGCGAATCTGAGCACGAAACACACGTTTTGTGCCAAAACTGAGCAAAAGCGGCGATTCTGAGCACGAAACGCACGTTTTGTGCCAAAACTGAGCAGAAGCGGCGATTCTGTGCACGAAACACGGGTTTTGTGTCAAAACTGAGCAAAAGCTGCGATTCTGTGCACGAAACGCACGTTTTGTGTCAATAATGTGCAAAAGCGGCGACTCTCAGCACGAAACGCACGTTTTGTGCCAAAACTGAGCAAAACCGGCGATTCTGTGCACGAAACGAACGTATTGTGTCAATAATGAGCAAAAGCGGCGACTCTGAGCACGAAACGCGCGTTTTGTGCCAAAACTGAGCAAAACCGGCGATTCTGTGCACGAAACGAACGGTTTGTGCCAAAACTGAGCAAAAGCGGCGATTCTGTGCACGAAACACGGGTTTTGTGCCAAAACTGAGCAAAAGCGGCGATTCTGTGCACGAAACGCACGTTTTGTACCAAAACTGAGCAAAAGCAGCGATTCTGAGCACGAAACGCACGGTTTGTGCCAAAACTTAGCAAAGGCGGCGATACTGTGCACGAAACGCACGCTATGTGCCAGAACTGTGCAAATGCGGCGATTCTGTGCACGAAAAGCACGTTTTGTGCCAAAAGGTGCGTGAAATTCGGTGCGTGAAACGCACGTTTTGTGATAAAACTGAGCAAAAGAGGCGATTCTGTGCACGAAACACGGGTTTTGTCCCAAAACTGAGAAAAAGCGGCGATTCTGCGCACGAAACGCACGTTTTGTGCCAGAACTGAGAAAAAGCGGCGATTCTGTGCACGAACCGCACGTTTTGTGCCAAAACTGAGAAAAAGCGGCGATTCTGTGCACGAAACGCACGTTTTGTGTCAATAATGAGCAAAAGCGGCGATTCTGTGCACGAAACGCACGTTTTGTGTCAATAATGTGCAAAAGCAGCGACTCTGAGCACGAAACGCACGTTTTGTGCCAAAACTGAGCAGAAGCGGCGATTCTGTGCACGAAACACGGGTTTTGTGCCAAAACTGAGCAAAAGCTGCGATTCTGTGCACGAAACGCACGTTTTGTGTCAATAATGTGCAAAAGCGGCGACTCTCAGCACGAAACGCACGTTCTGTGTCAATACTGAGCAAAAGCGGCGACTCTGAGCACGAAACGCGCGTTTTGTGCCAAAACTGAGCAAAAACCGGCGATTCTGTGCACGAAACGAACGGTTTGTGCCAAAACTGAGCAAAAGCGGCGATTCTGTGCACGAAACACGGGTTTTGTGCCAAAACTGAGCAAAAGCGGCGATTCTGTGCACGAAACGCACGTTTTGTACCAAAACTGAGCAAATGCGGCGATTCTGAGCACGAAACGCCCGTTTTGTGCCAAAAGGGGCAATTCGGTGCGTGAGGCGCACGTTCTGTGCCAAAACTGAGCAAATGCGGCGATTCTGAGCACGAAACACACGTTTTGTGCCAAAACTGAGCAAATGCGGCTATTCTGAGCACGAAACACACGTTTTGTGCCAAAACTGAGCAAAAGCGGCGATTCTGTGCACGAAACGCACGTTTTGTGCCAAAACTGAGCAAAAGCGTCGATTCTGTGCACGGAACACGGGTTTTGTGCCAAAACTGAGAAAAAGCTGCGATTCTGTGAACGAAACGCCCGTTTTGTGGCAAAAGGGGCAATTCGGTGCGTGAGGCGCACGTTTTGTGCCAAAACTGAGAAAAAGCGGCGATTCTGTGCACGAAACGCACGTTTTGTGCCAACACTGAGCAAATGCGGCGATTCTGAGCACGAAACACACGTTTTGTGCCAAAACTGAGCAAAAGCTGCGATTCTGTGTACAAACCGCACGTTTTGTGCCAAACCGAGCAAAAGTGGCGATTCTGTGCACGAAACACACGGTTTGTGCCAAAACTGAGCAAAAGCGGCGATTCTGTGCACGAAACACGGGTTTTGTGCCAAAACTGAGCAAAAGCGGCGATTCTGTGCACGAAACGCAGGTTTTGTACCAAAACTGAGCAAATGCGGCGATTCTGAGCACGAAACACACATTTGTGCCAAAACCGAGCAAAAGCGGCGATTCTGAGCACGAAACGCACGTTTTGTGCCAGAAGGAACAATTCGGAGCATGAAACGAACGTTTTGTGCCAAAACTGAGCAAAAGCGGCGATTCTGAGCACGAAACGCACGTTTTGTGCCAAAACTGAGAAAAAGCGGCGATTCTGTTCACGAAACGCACGTTTTGTGCCAAGACTGAGCAAATGCGGCGATTCTGAGCACGAAACACCCGTTTTGTGCCAAAACTGAGCAAAAGCTGCGATTCTGTGTACAAACCGCACTTTTTGTGCCAAACTGAGCAAAAGTGGCGATTCTGTGCACGAAACACACGGTTTGTGCCAAAATTGAGCAAAAGCGGCGATTCTGTGCACGAAACACGGGTTTTGTGCCAAAACTGAGCAAAAGCGGCGATTCTGTGCACGAAACGCACGTTTTGTACCAAAACTGAGCAAATGCGGCGATTCTGAGCACGAAACACACATTTGTGCCAAAACCGAGCAAAAGCGGCGATTCTGAGCACGAAACGCACGTTTTGTGCCAGAAGGAACAATTCGGAGCGTGAAACGAACGTTTTGTGCCAAAACTGAGCAAAAGCGGCGATTCTGAGCACGAAACGCCCGTTTTGTGCCAAAAGGGGCAATTCGGTGCGTGAGGAGCACGTTCTGTGCCAAAACTGAGCAAATGCGGCGATTCTGAGCACGAAACACACGTTTTGTGCTAAAACTGAGCAAATGCGGCTATTCTGAGCACGAAACACACGTTTTGTGCCAAAACTGAGCAAAAGCGGCGATTCTGTGCACGAAACGCACGTTTTGTGCCAAAACTGAGCAAAAGCGTCGATTCTGTGCACGGAACACGGGTTTTGTGCCAAAACTGAGAAAAAGCTGCGATTCTGTGAACGAAACGCCCGTTTTGTGGCAAAAGGGGCAATTCGGTGCGTGAGGCGCACGTTTTGTGCCAAAACTGAGAAAAAGCGGCGATTCTGTGCACGAAACGCACGTTTTGTGCCAAGACTGAGCAAATGCGGCGATTCTGAGCACGAAACACACGTTTTGTGCCAAAACTGAGCAAAAGCTGCGATTCTGTGTACAAACCGCACGTTTTGTGCCAAACTGAGCAGAAGTGGCGATTCTGTGCACGAAACACACGGTTTGTGCCAAAACTGAGCAAAAGCGGCGATTCTGTGCACGAAACACGGGTTTTGTGCCAAAACTGAGCAAAAGCGGCGATTCTGTGCACGAAACGCACGTTTTGTACCAAAACTGAGCAAATGCGGCGATTCTGAGCACGAAACACACATTTGTGCCAAAACCGAGCAAAAGCGGCGATTCTGAGCACGAAACGCACGTTTTGTGCCAGAAGGAACAATTCGGAGCGTGAAACGAACGTTTTGTGCCAAAACTGAGCAAAAGCGGCGATTTTGAGCACGAAACGCACGTTTTGTGCCAAAACTGAGAAAAAGCGGCGATTCTGTTCACGAAACGCACGTTTTGTGCCAAGACTGAGCAAATGCGGCGATTCTGAGCACGAAACACACGTTTTGTGCCAAAACTGAGCAAAAGCTGCGCTTCTGTGTACGAAACACACTTTTTGTGCCAAACTGAGCAAAAGTGGCGCTTCTGTGCACGAAACACACGGTTTGTGCCAAAATTGAGCAAAAGCGGCGATTCTGTGCACGAAACACGGGTTTTGTGCCAAAACTGAGCAAAAGCGGCGATTCTGTGCACGAAACGCACGTTTTGTACCAAAACTGAGCAAATGCGGCGATTCTGAGCACGAAACACACATTTGTGCCAAAACCGAGCAAAAGCGGCGATTCTGAGCACGAAACGCACGTTTTGTGCCAGAAGGAACAATTCGGAGCGTGAAACGAACGTTTTGTGCCAAAACTGAGCAAAAGCGGCGATTCTGAGCACGAAGCGCACGTTTTGTGCCAAAACTGAGCACAAGCGGCGATTCTGAGCACGAAACACACGTTTTGTGCCAAAACTGAGCAAAAGCGGCGATTTTGTGTACAAACCGCACGTTTTGTGCCAAAAGGAGCAATTGCGTGCACGAAACGCACGTTTTGTGCCAAAACTGAGCAAAGGCGGCGATACTGTGCACGAAACGCACGCTATGTGCCAGAACTGAGCAAAAGCGGCGATTCTGTGCACGAAACGCACGTTTTGTGCCAAAACTGAGCAAAAGCGGCGCTTCTGAGCACGAAACACACATTTGCGCCAAAACCGAGCAAAAGCGGCGACTCTGAGCACGAAACGCACGTTTTGTGCCAAAACTGAGCAAAAGCGGCGATTCTGTGCACGAAACACGGGTTTTGTGTCAAAACTGAGCAAAATCTGCGATTCTGTGCACGAAACGCACGTTTTGTGTCAATAATGTGCAAAAGCGGCGACTCTCAGCACGAAATGCACGTTTTGTGCCAAAACTGAGCAAAAGCGGCGATTCTGTGCATGGAACACGGGTTTTGTGCCAAAACTGAGAAAAAGCGGCGATTCTGCGCACGAAACGCACGTTTTGTGCCAAAACTGAGAAAAAGCTGGGATTCTGTGAACGAAACGCCCGTTTTGTGCCAAAAGGGGCAATTCGGTGCGTGAGGCGCACGTTTTGTGCCAAAACTGAGCAAATGCGGCGACTCTGAGCACGAAACACACGTTTTGTGCCAAAACTGAGCAAATGCGGCTATTCTGAGCACGAAACACACGTTTTGTGCCAAAACTGAGCAAAAGCGGCGATTTTGTGTACAAACCGCACGTTTTGTGCCAAACTGAGCAAAAGTGGCGATTCTGAGCACGAAACGCACGTTTTGTGCCAAAACTGAGCAAAAGCGGCGATTCTGTGCACGAAACGCACGTTTTGTGCCATAAGGAGCAATTGCGTGCACGAAACGCACGTTTTGTGCCAAAACTGAGCAAAGGCGGCGATACTGTGCACGAAACGCACGCTATGTGCCAGAACTGAGCAAAAGCGGCGATTCTGTGCACGAAACGCACGATTTGTGCCAAAAGGAGAAATTCGGTGCGTGAAACGCACGTTTTGTGCCAAAACTGAGCAAAAGAGGCGATTCTGTGCACGAAACACGGGTTTTGTCCCAAAACTGAGAAAAAGCGGCGATTCTGTGCACGAAACGCACGCTATGTGCCAGAACTGAGCAAAAGCGGCGATTCTGTGCACGAAACGCACGTTTTGTGCCAAAACTGAGCAAAAGCGGCGATTCTGAGCACGAAACACACATTTGCGCCAAAACCGAGCAAAAGCGGCGACTCTGAGCACGAAACGCACGTTTTGTGTCAAAACTGAGCAAAAGCGGCGATTCTGTGAACGAAACGCACGTTTTGTGCCAAAAGGAGCAATTGCGTGCACGAAACGCACGTTTTGTGCCAAAACTGAGCAAAAGCGGCGATTCTGTGCACGATACACGGGTTTTGTGCCAAGTCTGAGCAAAAGCGGCGATTCTGTGCATGAAACGCACGTTTTGTGCCAAAAGGAGCAATTCGGTGCGTGAAACGCCCGTTTTGTGCCAAAGCTGAGCAAAAGCGGCGATTCTGTGCATGAAACGCACGTTTTGTGCCAAAAGGAGCAACTGCGTGCACGAAACGCACGTTTTGTGCCAAAACTGAGCAAAAGCGGTGATACTGAGCACGAAACACACATTTGTGCCAAAACCGAGCAAAAGCGGCGACCCTGAGCACGAAACGCACGTTTTGTGCCAAAACTGAGCAAAAGCGGCGATTCTGTGCACGAAACGCACGTTTTGTGTCAATAATGTGCAAAAGCGGCGACTCTCAGCACGAAATGCACGTTTTGTGCCATAACTGAGCAAAAGCGGCGATTCTGTGCACAAACCGTACGTTTTGTGCCAAACTGAGCAAAAGTGGCGATTCTGAGCACGAAACGCACGTTTTGTGCCAAAACTGAGCAAAAGCGGCGATTCTGTGCACGATACACGGGTTTTGTGCCAAGACTGAGCAAAAGCGGCGATTCTGTGCATGAAACGCACGTTTTGTGCCAAAAGGAGCAATTCGGTGCGTGAAACGCCCGTTTTGTGCCAAAACTGAGCAAAAGAGGCGATTCTGTGCATGAAACGCACGTTTTGTGCCAAAAGGAGCAATTCGGTGCGTGAAACGCACGTTTTGTGCCAAAACTGAGCAAAAGCGGCGATTCTGTGCACGAAACACGGGCTTTGTCCCAAAACTGAGAGAAAGCGGCGATTCTGTGCACGAAACGCACGCTATGTGCCAGAACCGAGCAAAAGCGGCGATTCTGTGCACGAAACGCACGTTTTGTGCCAAAACTGAGCAAATGCGGCGATTCTGAGCACGAAACACATGTTTTGTGCCAAAACTGAGCAAAAGCGGCGATTCTGAGCACGAAACACACGTTTTGTGCCTAAACTGAGCAAAACCGGCGATTCTGTGCACGAAACGAACGTATTGTGTCAATAATGAGCAAAAGCGGCGATTCTGTGCACGAAACACGGGTTTTGTGCCAAAACTGAGCAAAATCGGCGATTCTGTGCACGAAACGCACGTTTTGTGTCAATAATGTGCAAAAGCGGCGACTCTCAGCACGAAATGCACGTTTTGTGCCAAAACTGAGCAAAAGCGGCGATTCTGTGCACAAACCGCACGTTTTGTGCCAAACTGAGCAAAAGTGGCGATTCTGAGCACGAAACGCACGTTTTGTGCCAAAACTGAGCAAAAGCGGCGATTCTGTGCACGATACACGGGTTTTGTGCCAAGACTGAGCAAAAGCGGCGATTCTGTGCAAGAAACGCACGTTTTGTGCAAAAAGGAGCAATTCGGTGCGTGAAACGCCCGTTTTGTGCCAAAACTGAGCAAAAGCGGCGATTCTGTGCATGAAACGCACGTTTTGTGCCAAAAGGAGCAATTCGGTGCGTGAAACGCACGTTTTGTGCCAAAACTGAGCAAAAGCGGCGATTCTGTGCACGAAACACGGGCTTTGTCCCAAAACTGAGAGAAAGCGGCGATTCTGTGCACGAAACGCACGCTATGTGCCAGAACTGAGCAAAAGCGGCGATTCTGTGCACGAAACGCACGTTTTGTGCCAAAACTGAGAAAAAGCTGCGATTCCGTGAACGAAACGAACGTATTGTGTCAATAATGAGCAAAAGCGGCGATTCTGTGCACGAAACACGGGTTTTGTGCCCAAACTGAGCAAAAGCGGCGATTCTGTGCACGAAACGCACGTTTTGTGCCAATAATGAGCAAAAGCGGCGATTCTGCGCACGAAACGCGCGTTTTGTGCCAAAACTGAGAAAAAGCGGCGATTCTGTGCACGAAACGCACGCTTTGTGCCAAAACTGAGCAAAAGCGTCGATTCTGTGCACGGAACACGGGTTTTGTGCCAAAACTGAGAAAAAGCTGCGATTCCGTGAACGAAACGCCCGTTTTGTGGCAAAAGGGGCAATTCGGTGCGTGAGGCGCACGTTTTGTGCCAAAACTGAGAAGAAGCTGCGATTCTGTGCACGAAACGCACGTTTTGTGCCAAGACTGAGCAAATGCGGCGATTCTGAGCACGAAACACACGTTTTGTGCCAAAACTGAGCAAAAGCTGCGATTCTGTGCACGAAACACGGGTTTTGTGCCAAAACTGAGCAAAAGCGGCGATTCTGTGCACGAAACACACGTTTTGTGCCTAAACTGAGCAAAACCGGCGATTCTGTGCACGAAACGAACGTATTGTGTCAATAATGAGCAAAAGCGGCGATTCTGTGCACGAAACACGGGTTTTGTGCCAAAACTGAGCAAAAGCGGCGATTTTGTGTACAAACCGCACGTTTTGTGCCAAACTGAGCAAAAGTGGCGATTCTGAGCACGAAACGCACGTTTTGTGCCAAAACTGAGCAAAAGCGTCGATTCTGTGCATGGAACACGGGTTTTGTGCCAAAACTGAGAAAAAGCGGCGATTCTGCGCACGAAACGCACGTTTTGTGCCAAAACTGAGAAAAAGCTGCGATTCTGTGAACGAAACGCCCGTTTTGTGCCAAAAGGGGCAATTTGGTGCGTGAGGCGCACGTTTTGTGCCAAAACTGAGCAAATGCGGCGATTCTGAGCACGAAACACACGTTTTGTGCCAAAACTGAGCAAAAGCGGCGATTTTGTGTACAAACCGCACGTTTTGTGCCAAACTGAGCAAAACTGGCGATTCTGTGCATGAAACGCACGTTTTGTGCCAAAAGGAGCAATTCGGTGCGTGAAACGCACGTTTTGTGCCAAAACTGACAAAAAGCGGCGATTCTGTGCACGAAACGCACGTTTTGTGCCAAAAGGAGCAATTCGGTGCGTGAAACGCACGTTTTGTGCCAAAACTGAGAAAAAGCGGCGATTCTGTGCACGAAACGCACGTTTTGTGCCAAAAGGAGCAATTGCGTGCACGAAACGCACGTTTTGTGCCAAAACTGAGCAAAAGCGGCGATTCTGAGCACGAAACACACATTTGTGCCAAAACCGAGCAAAAGCGGCGACCCTGAGCACGAAACGCACGTTTTGTGCCAAAACTGAGCAAAGCGGCGATTCTGTGCACGAAACGCACGTTTTGTGTCAATAATGTGCAAAAGCGGCGACTCTCAGCACGAAATGCACGTTTTGTGCAAAACTGAGCAAAAGCGGCGATTCTGTGCATGGAACACGGGTTTTGTGCCAAAACTGAGAAAAAGCGGCGATTCTGAGCACGAAACGCCCGTTTTGTGCCAAAAGGGGCAATTCGGTGCGTGAGGCGCACGTTTTGTGCCAAAACTGAGCAAATGCGGCGATTCTGCGCACGAAACGCACGTTTTGTGCCAAAAGTGAGAAAAAGCTGCGATTCTGTGCACGAAACGCTCGTTTTGTGCCAAAAGGAGCAATTCGGAGCGTGAAGCGCACGTTTTGTGCCAAAACTGAGCAAAAGCGGCGATTCTGTGCATGAAACGCACGTTTTGTGCCAAAAGGAGCAATTCGGTGCATGAAACGCACGTTTTGTGCCAAAACTGAGAAAAAGCGGCGATTCTGTGCACGAAACGCACGTTTTGTGCCAAAAGGAGCAATTGCGTGCACGAAACGCACGTTTTGTGCCAAAACTGAGCAAAAGCGGCGATTCTCAGCAGGAAACACACATTTGTGCCAAAACCGAGCAAAAGCGGCGACCCTGAGCACGAAACGCACGTTTTGTGCCAAAACTGAGCAAAAGCGGCGATTCTGTGCACGAAACGCACGTTTTGTGTTAATAATGTGCAAAAGCGGCGACTCTCAGCACGAAATGCACGTTTTGTGCCAAAACTGAGCAAAAGCGGCGATTCTGTGCACGAAACGCACGTTTTGTGCCAAAAGGAGCAATTGCGTGCACGAAACGCACGTTTTGTGCCAAAACTGAGCAAAGGCGGCGATACTGTGCACGAAACGCACGCTATGTGCCAGAACTGAGCAAAAGCGGCGATTCTGTGCACGAAACGCACGATTTGTGCCAAAAGGAGAAATTCGGTGCGTGAAACGCACGTTTTGTGCCAAAACTGAGCAAAAGAGGCGATTCTGTGCACGAAACACGGGTTTTGTCCCAAAACTGAGAAAAAGCGGCGATTCTGTGCACGAAACGCACGCTATGTGCCAGAACTGAGCAAAAGCGGCGATTCGGAGCGTGAAGCGCACGTTTTGTGCCAAAACTGAGCAAAAGCGGCGATTCTGAGCACGAAATACACATTTGCGCCAAAACCGAGCAAAAGCGGCGACTCTGAGCACGAAACGCACGTTTTGTGTCAAAACTGAGCAAAAGCGGCGATTCTGTGAACGAAACGCACGTTTTGTGCCAAAAGGAGCAATTGCGTGCACGAAACGCACGTTTTGTGCCAAAACTGAGCAAAAGCGGCGATTCTGTGCACGATACACGGGTTTTGTGCCAAGACTGAGCAAAAGCGGCGATTCTGTGCATGAAACGCACGTTTTGTGCCAAAAGGAGCAATTGCGTGCACGAAACGCACGTTTTGTGCCAAAACTGAGCAAAAGCGGTGATTCTGAGCACGAAACACACATTTGTGCCAAAACCGAGCAAAAGCGGCGACCCTGAGCACGAAACGCACGTTTTGTGCCAAAACTGAGCAAAAGCGGCGATTCTGTGCACGAAACGCACGTTTTGTGTCAATAATGTGCAAAAGCGGCGACTCTCAGCACGAAATGCACGTTTTGTGCCAAAACTGAGCAAAAGCGGCGATTCTGTGCACAAACCGCACGTTTTGTGCCAAACTGAGCAAAAGTGGCGATTCTGAGCACGAAACGCACGTTTTGTGCCAAAACTGAGCAAAAGCGGCGATTCTGTGCACGATACACGGGTTTTGTGCCAAGACTGAGCAAAAGCGGCGATTCTGTGCATGAAACGCACGTTTTGTGCCAAAAGGAGCAATTCGGTGCGTGAAACGCCCGTTTTGTGCCAAAACTGAGCAAAAGAGGCGATTCTGTGCATGAAACGCACGTTTTGTGCCAAAAGGAGCAATTCGGTGCGTGAAACGCACGTTTTGTGCCAAAACTGAGCAAAAGCGGCGATTCTGTGCACGAAACACGGGCTTTGTCCCAAAACTGAGAGAAAGCGGCGATTCTGTGCACGAAACGCACGCTATGTGCCAGAACCGAGCAAAAGCGGCGATTCTGTGCACGAAACGCACGTTTTGTGCCAAAACTGAGCAAATGCGGCGATTCTGAGCACGAAACACATGTTTTGTGCCAAAACTGAGCAAAAGCGGCGATTCTGAGCACGAAACACACGTTTTGTGCCTAAACTGAGCAAAACCGGCGATTCTGTGCACGAAACGAACGTATTGTGTCAATAATGAGCAAAAGCGGCGATTCTGTGCACGAAACACGGGTTTTGTGCCAAAACTGAGCAAAATCGGCGATTCTGTGCACGAAACGCACGTTTTGTGTCAATAATGTGCAAAAGCGGCGACTCTCAGCACGAAATGCACGTTTTGTGCCAAAACTGAGCAAAAGCGGCGATTCTGTGCACAAACCGCACGTTTTGTGCCAAACTGAGCAAAAGTGGCGATTCTGAGCACGAAACGCACGTTTTGTGCCAAAACTGAGCAAAAGCGGCGATTCTGTGCACGATACACGGGTTTTGTGCCAAGACTGAGCAAAAGCGGCGATTCTGTGCATGAAACGCACGTTTTGTGCAAAAAGGAGCAATTCGGTGCGTGAAACGCCCGTTTTGTGCCAAAACTGAGCAAAAGCGGCGATTCTGTGCATGAAACGCACGTTTTGTGCCAAAAGGAGCAATTCGGTGCGTGAAACGCACGTTTTGTGCCAAAACTGAGCAAAAGCGGCGATTCTGTGCACGAAACACGGGCTTTGTCCCAAAACTGAGAGAAAGCGGCGATTCTGTGCACGAAACGCACGCTATGTGCCAGAACTGAGCAAAAGCGGCGATTCTGTGCACGAAACGCACGTTTTGTGCCAAAACTGAGCAAATGCGGCGATTCTGAGCACGAAACACATGTTTTGTGCCAAAACTGAGCAAAAGCGGCGATTCTGAGCACGAAACACACGTTTTGTGCCTAACTTCAGCAAAACCGGCGATTCTGTGCACGAAACGAACGTATTGTGTCAATAATGAGCAAAAGCGGCGATTCTGTGCACGAAACACGGGTTTTGTGCCAAAACTGAGCAAAAGCGGCGATTCTGTGCACGAAACGCACGTTTTGTGCCAATAATGAGCAAAAGCGGCGATTCTGCGCACGAAACGCGCGTTTTGTGCCAAAACTGAGAAAAAGCGGCGATTCTGTGCACGAAACGCACGTTTTGTGCCAAAACTGAGCAAAAGCGTCGATTCTGTGCACGGAACACGGGTTTTGTGCCAAAACTGAGAAAAAGCTGCGATTCCGTGAACGAAACGCCCGTTTTGTGGCAAAAGGGGCAATTCGGTGCGTGAGGCGCACGTTTTGTGCCAAAACTGAGAAAAAGCGGCGATTCTGTGCACGAAACGCACGTTTTGTGCCAAGACTGAGCAAATGCGGCGATTCTGAGCACGAAACACACGTTTTGTGCCAAAACTGAGCAAAAGCTGCGATTCTGTGCACGAAACACGGGTTTTGTGCCAAAACTGAGCAAAAGCGGCGATTCTGTGCACGAAACACACGTTTTGTGCCTAAACTGAGCAAAACCGGCGATTCTGTGCACGAAACGAACGTATTGTGTCAATAATGAGCAAATGCGGCGATTCTGTGCATGAAACGCACGTTTTGTGCCAAAAGGAGCAATTCGGTGCATGAAACGCACGTTTTGTGCCAAAACTGAGAAAAAGCGGCGATTCTGTGCACGAAACGCACGTTTTGTGCCAAAAGGAGCAATTGCGTGCACGAAACGCACGTTTTGTGCCAAAACTGAGCAAAAGCGGCGATTC